>JAKOGI010000157.1:57500-667500 GCA_029747015.1 Carnegiea gigantea | reverse complement strand
ATTGTTGTTGATGATGATGTACTATTATTATTATTATTATTATTATTAGTTATTATTCATTATATTATCGGCTAATGATAGCGTACCTCATCATCATAATGCATTTAAAACACATATTCATCTGATTTATATAAAACTTGTTCTATTCATTATAGAGGTTTAAGGAATTGATAGGAAGTTATATTCAAGGTACATCAAGTTATAAGTCAATAATTAATCTAGCCCTGTGTTTTTGGGATTAATATTTTAGTACGTTGAAGTTTGATAAACCCCAATTTTTAGGTACCCTCTATGTTTTCCAAGCGCTCCAAACTTTTGAAATTTGCATTTTTAAGCCCAATACTTAAAAACTTACTTTTACTTAAAAGATTTTAATTTTTTGCACGTGATATCCTTCTAACTAGTACTCAAAGCTGTCTGTAATTGATATAGAGCCACCTGACCAATATAATAAAGGTAACAAAATTTATTAATAATTAATTAATTTAAGGCTAATTAAACAATGCTTAATACTTGAATCAATCATCTACTTGTTCTGCGCCTTAACTATTCACGTATTGTGCACACCGTAGAGGGATGCACTTCAGTAGCAATGCAATCAAACTATATCACAAATATAGTTTAGAATTAAAAGTTGAATTAGCAAAAATTCAGGTTGAAGTTATGGAGATAAAGAAGCAACTATCTGTAATCTTTTTTTCCTTAATTAATGAAGTTAAACATATTGATAAATTTGATTTGGGTAGTACTATTTTATTTTAGCATAAATATCCTTCCCAAACTTAAAAACAAAAATCATTTCCTTTGCAACTTATAAAAATTGAAAAAGTAGGAGAAAAACCAACTAAAAAATCATCGTAAAAGGCAGAGAAAGACTAGACAACATAATATTGAGAAATTACATAATATGTTAGTTAAAGAATAAAATCCAGAAGAATTAAACAAAATCATGGTTGCAACAGTAGATACACAAGACTATCTGATGATAAAGAAGAGACACATAATGTCTAGTTAGAAAAAGAAATATGTCAATATAAGAACATAATTAAACTAGTGGTTCTTGATGTTGTTCCTTTGGAAGAAATTACAAGAAAACTGGACCAAAAAATATGTAAAATGAGTGGCAGAAAGTGAAATCCATGGCATTGGTGAAGAAATCAACATCAACGAAATCGAATTCAATTTAGTCAGTAATATTATTCTGAGACCTAAAGAGTTTGGTGAATTGTCTAGAAGAAACACCCATTTTATGAGACGTAGGGATGTTCAACAATAAGTACAACCAATTTTTCCTTTGGGTTCATCTCAAGGAAAACCACATCATTTGAACAGATTAGCCTTACCCCAATTAGCCAAATTAGTTACATTCTAAATATAGATGAAGCTCGTAAATAGATAAGAAATATTTCAACACCGGAAGAGAGGTATGAATAGTATCTTGAATTTGAATACGACATAGATTGCTGGAAATTTCTTAAACTATATTGAACATAGTTTTTTTGGCACTGTAGTTGACTGGCATGACTTATTAATTAGATGAGGAAAAAAAAATATATTGAAAATAATGGAAATCCCAGGTGCTGTGTTCGAAAAATTATGTAAAGAACTCGAAACTAAATTTATCATATGAAAACTCGATTCCAAAGAAAAAGTTAGAGAGCGGCAAAGAAAAATGAACATAGAGCTTTGAGGCATTAGATATCTGAAAAATTACATTGCTAAATTTAGTCAATATTATTACAAAATTAAAAATGATAATCTTCATCTTGGTACGTTTTACGACAAATTACGTATGATGCCCTAAAAATTCTATTACATTTTTATGCTAATATTTAGCCTCTTTAATGCAGTAAAAATATCTTAGTGGGCATCACTGCCACACAATGAAATACAAAGCAAAAGGCAATTAATTGAAATAAACAAAAGTATAAACCAATGTCAAATGTCAAAATCAAGAGTCAACTCAGTCAACTACAACTTCAACATTATCCGGTACAAAATTAAATTTTAACTAAACATCTATGCGGCCTTGCTCACATTCCATCCCCATGCGGCATATCAGTACCTGAAACAAAATATTTCAAACAGTGAGACGAAACTCAATAATATCTACCTCTAACCATAAAACACCTACTTAAATCCATCTCACACATTTGGGGGTGAAAGGGAACATTTAGACAGTTTAAAAATGATTCCCAACCAGTTCAATTTCTTTAAACTTCAAATAATAATCATCACCCAAAATCGGAACAAGTTAATTTTTCCTTGGCGAGCGACCCCACCAGAGGATCTCATGGCCTTCTGTGAACAGCCTTATGTGTTACCATAACTCGTCTTGTCATACATCCATTTATAATGACATGTACCCCAAAATCTGCATGCTATAACCCGGAGAGACTAACTTGTCTCAGTATCAAGGTAAACATACCCTGATCTCATAAGGTACCCTCCCACAAACTCGCCTTAGTCTTCACTTTATGATTAGTATATTATAAATAATTCTGTTTGACTTCCCTAAATCCCAAGCCACCTCAATCAATCTTCTATTAACTTAACGAAACCCCTTAAAATATGAACTGCTCAAAAAAAACATTCAATCACAACACGATGTTCCACATTTAGAAAATCATAAACTCACAAGTTGCAGTTCATGTTTTACACATATAGTCCCTTGGCATACAGCGTCAAATAACAATCCATAAGCATCCAAAATCATTTCAAAAGAGCAACCAAGGAGAGTTAGGTCATAACATTACCTCGAAATAGCCTACGGTATGTAGCTTGAGCTCGAGCTAGAATATTGGGCCCAAATGATAAAATTAAAGCGTCACAACATGGACTAACTCAAGTGATTTCTTACACCCAAAACGAATCTTTTTCAACCCAAAAGTTGACCATGCCCATAGGACCACTTGAATAGGACTAATGCTCCTAGATACTGATTTTTATGAACTCATGCTACTTTTTTAAAAACTCAAATACCAAAGACTTAAACCTATTAGGGGCCTTATGGCAATTTCAGCTCAGGATTCTACCCTAACTTACAGAAGCCACATCTTCACCTAAAAATCTCATATGGAGGTGTTTAAGTATAAAAATTTACTCAAAACTTCACTTCTTTCCACACAGCCTGTTTTAGTCCAAAGTTATGCAGTCTCGGAAGAAAATTTATTTCTCCCTCATTTTAAAACTAAAATTTATGATTCAAAATTATTATGAAAATAGACTCATAGATCTACATTCATAAATTTTTTCATAATTTTAGGGATGGCACATAAAAGCAGTTTAATTGGTGAAATCGTTTCATTGTAGGGGGCAGCTTATGGCACTGACTAACCCTAAATCCATGAAATCACGTTTTTCATACAACCAAACTCAATCACATCGATCTAAAACTACTCCTAATTATCAATACCAACTATAAATTAATAAAACCTATCCAAGCCCCCCCCTTTAGAGATTTTGAGGAGAAAGCTTTCTGTTTACCTTGAATATAAGTGTGAGAAGCGAGATGCTTGTTCCTTTGCTTTCAAACAACCCCAAAATCCAAGAATCATATTTCAACATGAAAAAGAAGTGTTTAGAGTCCAGAAACTAAATGAATTTGCTGAAAAAATTAATTCTTTAAGAGCATGAAGACTTTAAAATCAATTAACCCAAAATAACTTAAACTTTCTCATCCAAAAATCAAGGACGAAGGAGGCTTGGTGGCTTTGGTGGACAACACGATGGGTGGCGATGCCCTAGTGGTGCGGTGACCGGCTGGTGGTGGCGGTGGCTTGAGGGGAGAGGGAGAGTGGTGTTAGGGTTGTGGGGAGAGAGAGAAGTGAGATGAGAGTTGATAGGGGCATGTGTTTCACATAAAAGAAATAGGTTGCAGATTTTTTTGGGGGGTGGAGGGGGGAATATCACAGCTGCATGCTCAAAGAGAGGGGGGGAAAGGGTATCTAGTGAGGGTTTGAAATATTTGAATATTAGAGGGTTTTTAATATCTTAACCACAAAATAACTCCCAACTAAAAATCTTTGATATTTGAACTTTTGAGAGAACTCTAACTAATAAAATCTGAATGTCTTAAATAAAATTTATATTTCAAAAATCCAAAATTTTTTTTCTAATTTATTAATTTTAAATTTAAATTTGAAATTAATTCTTCATCGAAAGCCTGGATTAGGCCCAAAATGAAAATGTGCTCGGCCCAAAATCCTAAGTAAATGAATGACCACTCTAAACTACTACCTATGAGCTCAAGCAACTAAGGATCGTCTTAAACCTTCTTCAAGGATTATAAATATAAATTTTTAGGGTTTTACATTATACCCCCCGTCAAAAGAAGTTTCGTCCTCGAAACTCCACAAATAACCCAATCAAAAAGCATCTAAATTCCCGTGGTTTGACATGACCTTATCCAATAAATTTTATAATCAATGAAAAACACATTCACTACTAAAAAAGTACCAAAACGACGGAATTCAGCGACGGACAATTATAACGACGGAATTGGTGACGGAAATGGCAACGGATAATTTGTATTAGGAAAAAGTCAGACTCTGTGATGGACATGGCGACAGAAATCCGAATCCGTCGCCAGTGTTCAGTACTAGCGACGGAATATCCGCTGCCATATCAATAAAAAATCAATTTAATTTCAATACGGCGACGGAAAGTCCGTCGCCGGGTGAAGAAAATTCAAAATTTAAAAAAATTGGGCTAGCGATGGAATTTTCATCACTAATTCCATCGCCGCCCTAATTTAATTTCAATATGGCGACGGAAATTCCGTCGCCAGATGAAGATAATTCAAATTTTAAAAAAAATTGGGACTGGCGATGGAATTTCCATCGCTAATTCTGTCGCTACCCCAATTAAATGAATTCAGATCTGGTTTGGAATTCATTTGACACTCGCGATAGAGAGAGAAAGAGAGGCGAAATCGCTTAGCAAACCCCCACCGCCCACGTCGTCGACCGGCCGCCGCCGCCGTCTCCTGCCGTCGCCGACCACCACCGCTGCCGTCTGCCGCCTTCCTTTGTCGCCGGCCGCCGCTGACACGCCCCTTAGCCGATTGTTTTGAACATTTTTGAGGTAAATTTTCTCAACTAAACTAGTTGTAATTTCTACAAATTTTTGTATTACATTGTTAGAATTTCATAATTAGTTCATATTTATGTTAAAATGTGGTATTTGTGTGAGATTATTGCTTTAATTTGTTTCAAGATTTGATTAAATGCGATTTAGGATTTAGGTTTGGTAATTTGAAGTTCAAATTTAATATGTTGGTGGAATGAAATGCTTTAGTTGATAATGTTATTGAAATGTGGTATTTGTATGAGGTTATTGCTCTAATTTGTTTAAAAATTTTGCTCAATGTAATTTAGGGTTTAGATTTGGTAATGTAAAGTTAAAATTTGATATGTGGGTGGAATGAAATGTTTTAGTTTATAATTTTGTTGAATTGTGATGTTTGTATGAAGTTGTACCTCTAATTTTTTTCAAGATTTTCCCAAATGTAATGTAAGCTTAGGTTTGGTAATTTTAAGTTGAAATTTGATATGTTGGTGGAATAAAACGCTCAAGTTTGAATGAATTATTAGTTTTTTGAAATTCGTAAGAATATAAGCATATTTGTAAAAATTTATAAGTAAACATATGTAATATATAATTGAGTAATTTATGTAATTATTATTGTTTAAATTAAAAATAATTCTTATCCAATAACTTATGTGGTTATTTATGAATGGTCCTCCACATCATAGGTGGATGTATAATAGATTGTTGCCTGATCGTAGTAGTTATACGCAAGAATTTCTAAATACAGTAAATCAATTCGATGAATTTGCACGTAGACGGACAGAATTTCTAAATTTTCAAAATATCTGTTAGCTAACTATTATGATGTCTGAGTAAACGATTAATATGTGCAATTGTTATATATTTGTACTTGCATTTGTTGTCAACTATTTCAGGTGTTGTTGAATTATTCGAGCGTACCCACAAACTCCATGGCAAAGAGGATGCCCCTTGGGTTGACAAGAAATCACAAACAATATCTGTGAACTATTCTCAATTATCAATCTTTATTAATAGTTCAAAGTGGACTTATATATTTTAATTTTATTAACTGTAACATATATGATTTTTTGCATATGTTGTGGTATTACAGGAATCCTTTGAACGCGAATTTCAAAACGCAATCAACTCCCAAGAGCCTGGGATGACAATTCTCAAAATTCATCCCAACGACTTCCAAATCCAAATGAATTGTAGGTGAAGACGTACAAGAACAAAAAAGACAAGTATTTTTTCAAATACAACCTCGGGATCTCAACCACCTGTTCTTCAGCAGCCACAACATAATGAGGATGAGGATGAGGATAAAGATCAAGAAGATGATGATCCTCACCTTGGTGATTGAGTACATTGCGGTTTTCCCCCAATTGGTGGCTCTCCTCATTAGTTCTTTATGGAGTACACGGCTTGGTGCTCTGGGTGCTTACTTCTCCCTGCTTCTCCCTCTTCTTCTTGGTGCTTGCTTGCTTCTCCCTCAACAATGGCTAGCTGCTTAATTCACTCCCCTCCTCTTGGTGCTTGTTTCTCCTTTTCTTCTAACTTAATTTCACTTTGATTAACTAGCAACTTGTGGTTTGTTTGGAATTTGTGATTTGTGATATGTACCCTTTGTTTGAGACTTGTTTGTGAAATGAAAACGATTGATTTCAAGTGTTGCTTTGTATGTGATATTCCACATGTTTGTGGCTTGAAAATTGTTGAGAACGCTTTGAATGAAGTCATATTTGAAGTCATTGGATCTTCATGGAGTGAATACTCTTTGTAAATTTCTTGCAGGGATTTAAATGTACGTATTAAGAGATACGATCAAAAACAAGCATTTTTATTTTAAAAAAATTACAAATCTAGCAACGCACTGGCGACAGAATATGAGATTTTCTTTTTTTTTTAAATGCAGAAATCAACAACGGAATAAAAATCCGTCGCCATTAGCAACGGAAATTCCATCGTTATTTCCGTCGCTAATGGCAATGGATTTTTATCCCGTTGCCGACTTCCCCGCCTTTGATCACCCGCCAAAAATTTGGTTTGCCGCTGCGGCAGTCGCTAAGTCCGTCGCCAGTGGCAAGGAATTTTGAAATTCCGTCGCCAAGTATGCAGCGACGAGTAAAAATCCGACAACCCTTTTTCGTCGCCAATTTCGTTGCTGAATTCAAAATTCCATCGCTAATATGTCTTTTTCCGGCGCTGATTCCGTTGTTATTTGGGCTTTTTTTTGTAGTGATTACATGACTTGAATAAGTAGATGTCATCAACACTCTTGGTACGAGAATCTCTTATTTAAGAAAATGGGTTAATGATCCATGTCTTGATCTCCAAAAACAAAACCAAAAAAAATAAAATGAAGAAACAATTTCTAGCTAGGTGGGATACTCCTCATCAATGACGAAATGAACCTGAGAAGAGAAGAAAAAGAAAATTATAAGAAATGGAGCTTTAATAAGCCAAGGGGAGAAAATACAAAAGAAAATATTATAGGTTTATAACAAGCACGGTCCCAAAAGGTGTAGATTTTTTTAGGAAAGTTACTTACCGTTCTATAGGGAAAAATAGTTGTAAGTGTTCGGCATGTGGAAAAGTTAGATATTATGCAAATGACAAAATGGGAATAACAACAAGATTATTGAAACGTTAGGCAGTTTAGACTATTTTGAGCTTAGCAAGGAAGAAGCTCTAGATCTAGCCCTGAAAAACAAGAGAATTGTTGAGATTATAGTGGAGGATGAATATAGAAAGTGAATATGACGAAACTAGTTACATGATCAGAAGTAGTTCAATTAGTCTTGGTGACCTTCAAGGAGAAGAATTTATGGTTGATAATGAGAATGAGCGTCAAATGAGATTGAGTCTGTCTTATAATTTATGAAGACATGATCTATAAAAATCTATCTTTCAAAGAAAGAGTAAATATCGTGCAAAATGATGGAAGAGGATTTAGAAATAAAAGACTGTGAATATAACGTGGGATAAGTTAATCTCATTAATTGGAAAAATATTCTTAAGCATAACAAGGATAGAAAGTATACGTATATCCATATTGAAAGTGTCCAAGTCCAAATTCCACTATTACAATATTATGATAAAGATATTGATCTTTATGCTTTGCTTTGTGATATCAGGCATACCAAATTTAATAACCAAAGCACTATAGGGACTGAGAACAATTTGTATAGTGGTTCAGTAGGATTTTATTATCGACTTGGATATTCTATGACCATAAAAGATAAATTTTCCCTAAACTTCATATCCCTTAAGATAAAAATGGTAGGGGTGGACATGAATAGAGGAGGTTACCACTAGGGATATTTTGGAAAATGATCTACAAATTAGATAATACTATAGATCCAAAGACTAAGGTAACAATGATAGAGATAAAAAAATTTGAAAGTCCTACTCCTATACCAAAAATTCAAATGATAAAATTCAATTCACATGTGATATAAATCAATAGGTCTTCGATATCTAACTTTGCCAAGAGCACAAAAATTAATAAGACGAGTAACAAAAATCGATGAGAATAGAAAATTACCATTAAACCCCAATTATTAAGAAGTATGAGTGCAGGATCAAAATAGGGAGAAGGATACAATTAGTATGACCAGTGAAATAAATAGAATGAGTTTTGAACACGCAAGACACAGTGCAAATCAAGTGTGAGTTTGGATAAAAAAGTTATCGAGTATAAAACAAGGACCATTAGTGAGCTATTTTACGAGAATTAATTAGTCAAAAACATGACTCTAGAGATAGATTATGAAGACACCAATACTAATTCGAATAGCATTTATATCCCATATATGTATGTTTAGAAGCGTATAATAGACATGAATTATGCATTTATATTGATAGTGGTTATTCTGTCTATTTTTAAAAAGGAACTTTATTTCCAGAATTCATGTGGAAAAAAGCAAAGAGTCCTTCACAAGTAAGAATAGCTGATAATAGCATACTGAACCGTAACGAAGCCATAGAAGGCATTATACCAATTATGTGGGTACTGATCAATATTCCCATGATATGATTATAGGAAATAATTTTAAAAGCTATATTTGCTATGCACATAGACAATATGCCAAATCATATTCACGATAAATGGTCACTCGGTTCCTATTGATAAGTTAAATAAACCATACACTCTGCAGAAGATTGGGTTCACACATAGCTAGTGTGGTGAGAAGGTAATCTCTACACAACTTGAAATAGTACCAACAATCTCACTACTTGAGTTATCTATCAAAGAGTAGATTGTTAAACAATAAGAAGAATTATGCAAAGAACTATACTATGATAATCCTCTTAAATTTTGGGACAAAGATAAGATATTTGCAAAGATTACTTTGCTAAATCCTAATGCTATTATTGGAGTTAAACAAATGGTTTATATGCACTAGGATATACTCTACAATTTTGAGTTTTGAATATGATTTTCTTGATCTAAGCCTGAAGTAACCAAACCTGAAAAACCCGCAAATTAGTGGGTTAAAACCGGCCCGAACCTGAACCTGTCCGCTTGACCAGAACATTATGCCCTTCTTCGTGAATAATCTTTTATTCATCATCTCAACAATAATGGTTATTCATTATATCAAATCGTTCAAAGATATATCATATAACTGTCGCATCCCCTCACAAATTAAATAATAGTATCCTCGCTTTTCCAATGCCATTATTATATGATAACATCATACGAAACTTATAAATTGGACAACTTTAAAAAAATGGGTATGAAACAATGTGAAGTAATGATATACTCTTAAGAAAATTAAAGAGAATAAGCCAAATAAAAATCTGTATATTATAACATTATGTTTTTAGTGAAATGAATGGGTCTAACATTATTTTCGATAAATTATTAGGTAAAAATCTAAATTCTCGATGTTATAATTAAAATATTATATCTTGCACTTCTTTAATTCCCTTTTGTTTGGTTTCCATTCTAATTCACATTTAACTATAAATGCTAATGGTAGGAAATAGACTGATCGTGTTTGTGTTAAGGTCGATTTCTTAATAGAGTATATCTAATTGGGTAATGGACCTAATGGTAGGTTGGTTAATAAAGATATCAAATTTATTAAATGGTTTATTACTGGATCGAACCACTCCGACCTGTTAAGTTGCTCTATATGGGTTTGCCCATTAATGACTTAATGACCATGCTCTATAGAATAGGCTGACCCGCCCAACCCAAAGATGGCCCAACTCTTTACCCACCGATACGTGACATTTATATATCATAATGGAAAGCTTGAATATTTTTAATTATTCTTCTAAAAAATTACAATTACCATGTTTTTCACTAAAATATTGACATTTAAGTAATAAATGTGCCCGATTTCTAATTTTGAAAAAAGAAAAATAATTAACAAAAAAGAAGCTCTAACCATTGGATCAATCTGAAACCCGCAAAATAAAAATACACCCACTGGTGTTTTATCCGAACCCGAAATATACCCAACCCGTATTTTACCCGAACCCGAATAGAACCGACATATAACCTGCCCACTCAAACTAACATGTTAGCTAGAATGGTAATCAATTACAAGAAGTCTACTGATAATAAGTATCTTTCCTAACAAAACAGTCCTTTTCAATATGATTCAACGAGCCTCCAGGTTCCTGAAAATGGATTGTAAAAGAGGATATCGAAAGACAGAAATGGATCAAGAAAGCATTTCTCTGACTGCTTTTAGTGCCCCTCAAGGCCATTATGAAAGGGTAGTAGTGTCATTTAATCGTAAAAATGCGCCTCAAATATTTCAAATAAGAATGGATAAAATCTTCAAAAATCTTAATTATTGTTGTCTACTTTATATTGATGATATTCTTGTCTTTTCTAAGACCATAGAATGGCACAAAAATGACGTTCTATCTATCATTTGAAGATGCATTGAATATGGTATTATCCTTGGTAAGAACAAGTGCATTCATGCTTGATAAGAAATAGAGTTTTTAGGTCTAGAAATAAATGCTGGACAATGTGATTTGATCCAAAAAGGATGTAAAATTTTACCGCAAGTAAACGATTGTCAGTCATAGTACTTGAGAGTCAAAGCCACAGGGACATGGTTGAATCTAGGCCACTACAACTAAACTAACCATATTAATTCAACTGAAGCAGTAAATAAGCAAAAGAGAATCATTCAACTGACAGGAATTGAAATTAATCTGAACATGATCAAAACTGTAAACTAAACAACTACCAAAGAAATTATCACAGCCACTAACGAAATAATAAATTCAGAATAAGAGCTAAGGGAGAAGAAAGAGATCACCATATGCGCTTAAAAGCCAATGGAGAATATTGAATCTTTGATGGGTGCCAATCATGAAAATTTAGCATCCACTATAAACCAAAGGGAGTAATAAAAATCAAAATGTTGATCGAGAAAATTTTTAGAGAAGCTAAAATCAAACTAAAATTGAAACTACAAAAATTAAATTAAAACTTGAACTTCAAAATAAAACTAGAACTAATAAACTTGAATTAAAACTAGAACTACGGAAAACCTTAAATTAAACTCAACTAGAAAGAATTCCTAAATTACAATAATCTCTCAAACTCTAGGAACTAATCCTATAATTGAGAGGGAAAGAAATTAATAATTTTCTAAAGTTCACCCCTAACCCCTATTGATACTAGTAGCAAACCCCCATGCTTTCATAATTACACTAGATTTTCGAATTTCCAAAAAATTCTTCCACTTTCCTAATCATAATAGATCTCTTATTTTTAAGTAGTTTTCCCACTTTCCTTATTATGCATTGCTGTGAATTTCTAATTTCTAATTGATTTGAAAAGGGACTCTACCACCATGTTTCTTCAATTCCTTCACAACCTCAATCCTAAACTTTCCAGTTTTCACGTGCTAGTCACTGTATTATCTGTTGGGCTTGACTTGGTGCGCTGACAGAGAGCAAAATGTTGACTTCTAGCCTGGGGACAAAATGAGGATTGGGTTGAGCTTGCACAAGAGCTGAGCTGGCATGCTAATTAATGAAAAATCATCTATTCAACCTCCAATTTTTTAGCATTTTTTCTCATCCACTTACTGTCTACGAGAGTACACAATATCCTATTAAAGCACAAAATAAGCTCATAGATAACTAAAATCTAGTTGAATAGAGGTATAATAATGTAGCACTTTTGGTGACTAAATAAATAACCCCACTCTAAGATTTTGCTCATCCTCGAGTAAATGGAAAAAAAAAAAAAAAAGAAGAGTATACCTAGGACACCTAACTCACTTTTGTAGAAATCGCGGCTGCACTTAACACGTACAATAAGTCCTTTAAACCCCTAGGCTCCTCCTAGTAGATGAGTGTGGTCTCGTAAGGGTTTTTAGAATATATACCCATAAAATCTTTGAAGAAGAAAAGAAAGACAGAAAGAAAAATAGAAAATCATTTTGAATTTTTCAAATATAGTCAAATATACATAAGAGAAAACTATACACATTTGACCAACAAATCCCCCTTGCAACCCAAATATCAAATTATACACATGCGCAATGCACATATCAAGACTCTTAATCCTCAAGGATATGACACCCACATACCAATTTTCACCTCACATACCTTTAAAAAAATTCCATCCTAGTGCATCTGCAAGTACACCATCACCCTAGGAGTTAAGCTTACCAAGGTTTGACTAAATCCCACTTGAATATTTTATTGACTTATTAACTTTAGAAGCAAGCTTTTCCAGTAGCAGTATTGTCTCAAAGGTAGCACCTAATAGCACATGCCTCAAAGGGTTACTTGTCATTCTCGACTATAACTTTTTCATTTTGGTTGTTTAGTTTTTCTTTTTTTTTTCTTTTTGCTAAATAAGAACAAAAGAAAAAAAAACAAGTGGAAAATCAAACCATGAAAGCCTAAGACCTTAACATAATGGTGATATATAAAAAGGGCTAGACTCAATATCATTATGGAATGACAAGGTTAGAACTACGGTAAGGAACGACAAACTGTGAACTAAGGTATTTCATGTACATAATACTTACATACAACCTAAAACTAAGTCACATGGAGTAAAACTTGATCAAGATAGTACCACTCCCAAAAATCATAAAATCTTTTTCGTTTTTCGAAAATTTTTCTCCCATTTTTCTGTTTCAAAAATTTTTCAAATATATCTTCCCCTCCCCCCACACCAAGATCACACAATGTCTGCATTGTGGGAAAAGGAGCATTTAGCACACGAAATAAAAGACATGATATGCACGTTACACAAGGGATAGAACAATAATACTAGGTCGGGTGTAGAATTACATATAAGCTATAGTCTCCTAAAATTCATTTAGACAAAGGCTCATGGAGTAGCAGTGACTCCATGACGAGCAGAATATGACAACTCAAATCATAACCTAATAGTGAATATAGTAGCTTATCAAACTTGCAAGAAAATTTTAAGAACAATGAAATAGTAAAAACTGAAGAGTTGATGGGAGAACGAGTACGTTCATATGATCATTTGAGCACAATTAAGGATCCGTTTCAACTTATCAAGTTGTTAGGCCTAGTCATGAAACAGACAAATATATTCATAATAAGCCAACAACTTGGCCATCATGAACAAACTATCTAGGCACATCAATGGGTCGCAAGTCCACAAATCCCTTAATCTTGGCATGCTCAAGAGTCTGGTCTAAATCAATAGTCATAGGTGTAAAAGTCTTAGACTCTAAAAATTCAAACTTGGATGGCTTAAAGAGATGGTCAGTTATGATACGATCAAAAGAAAAAGATTCATATTCAATACAGATATCCATATCCAAACCCTCATTAACGTCAAACCTATATGAAAAAGACTCATATTCTACAGAGAAATGATCATTGTCAAAGTCCAAATTAGTGGGCTAAACCACCCCCTATGACTCTCATACATAAATATCTACTGATTCATTAAAGTCTTGATGCTCATCAAATGCAATAGCACTTTCAAATTGTTCACCCTCCTCAAACACCCAAGAGTGATTAAAAGAGGTGGGGGGGTTGGTAGAATCTAGGACATCTTCAGTGACATCTCTAGGTATGCTTGTTTGGAGTGTGAAGTCATGGGATAGAGACATAGGAAGGTCATTCTCTTGCTCTAGGTCAGGTAAAGGCATATCATCATGTGAGTCAGGCTTAGATTAGATGGAAAGCTCAAAATCATCAGAAAAACTGATTGTAGATTCAAGAAATCCTAAACTAGAGTTAGACTCATGCAAATTATAATCCTCCCTACTCTAATTAAAATAGTGAGAACATTCAGCACTTCTCTCCTTAATAGTCTCTATCATTTTATCTATCAATTCATGTATTGTCTTTTCAAGACTCGCAATGTAGCATCCACATAATCACAATAAGGACAATTATGAACATCATGATCAGAAAACTCACAATAATTGCACCAAAAAAGAATCACACATGAGTGAGATGGGTGATCATAAGATTCCCTGAAGTGATCTTTGGGGTGACGAATGACATGAAAAGCATATTTACCATGAGTTGGATATCCTACGATCCCTCCGCCTTGTTCAAACTTATAAGTGTCTCAAGCTAATTTTTCGACTAAATCCCAAATCTCATTTTGAGTTCTAGATAATAATCCTAGTAATTTTTAGGATACATAGACTCAACATAACCTCTATATTTAGCATTCAAACCCACGACAATGATCTCACCAATTTCCCATTTTTGAAAATTTTTATGCAATTGAGCATGATAATCGTTAAGTTTCCATAAATAACTCCAGAAAGGTTCATGCTTAAGTTGTGGGAAATGCAAAACTGGCATTTTTTATTATTTTTCAAAAATTTTCAATTTTTTTGGATTTTTAATTTTTTTAAACAAGAAAGACAAACTAAAAAAAATTATGAGACACTAATCAAATTAATTAAATAATATAAATACCAAACTTATGAAACTAATCCACTTATAGAAATTACGAAACTAATAAGATAACAACAAAAAACAGAAAAGAAAAATAGTGACCTAAATTCAAACCACCATCCTCGGCAACAGCGCTAAAAACTTGACACGATCCAAAAAGGTTGTTTTACCGCAAGCATACGGTTGTGAGTTGTAGTACTTGAGCATTGAATCCACATGGATATGTTAAATCTAGCCCACTACAACTAAAACTAACCCATATTAATTTCACTAAAAGCAGTAAATAAGCAAAATAAAATTCCTCAACTAATAGAAATTGAAACTAATCTAAACATAATTAAATTATAAACTAAAAATTATCAAAGAAATTATCACAACTACTAATGAAATAATAAATTTAAAGGAAGAGGCAAAGAAGAGAAAATATATTACCATATACGCTTAAAAGCCAATAGAGAATATTGAATTTTAAATGGGTTTCAATCATGAAAATTCAGCATCCACCATAAACCAAAAGAAGTAATAAAAATCGAAACTTTGATCGAGAAAATTTTTGGAGAAGCCAAAATCAAACTAAAATTGAATTAAAACTTGAACTTGAAAATAAAACTAGAACTGATAAACTTGAATTAATTATAGAACTAAGAAAAACTAGAAATTAAACTCAACTCGAAAGAATTATTCCTAGAATTACGATAGTCTCTAAAACTCCAAGGTCTAATGCCATAATTGAGTGGGAAAGAAACTGATGATTTTCTAAAGTACACGCATGAAACCTATTTATACTAATAGTAAGCCCCATGCTTTCCTAATTACACTAGATTTCCGAATTCCCCACAAAAAAAAAGTCTGCCACTTTCCTAATTACAATATATCTCTTATTTTTCAAGTAACTTTTCCACTTTTCTAATTGTAACCAACTACCAATTTCTAATATCTTTATTGATTCGAAAAGGAACTCCACAACTATTTTTTTCAAGTTCATTCACAGCTTCAATCCTAAACTTTCCAATTTTCAAATGCTAATCATTATATGATTTGTTGGGATGATTTGGTGTTTCGAAAGAGAGTGGGGCATTGATTTGTAACCAGCAGAAAAAATAAGGATTGGGTTGGGCTTGCACAAAAGCTGGATTACCATGCTAATTAATGAAAAAAATCATCCATTCAACCTTTAATTTTGAGCATTTTTCTTATCTACTTATTATGTACAAATTTACATAAAATCCTTTTAAAACACAAAATAAGCTCAAACATAACAAAAATTTTGGTGAGTAGAGGTATACTATTTAGCACCTTTGGTAAGTAAACACAAATCATCTGACAAAAGCATATTTTAGAAAAAAAATTCCCTGAGAATATTGAACAGAGGAAGCAATTAGAAATGTTTTTTGGAAGCCTTCATTGCGCTTCATGTTTCATTAAAGATTTAGTTTAATTAAGGAAACCATTACAAAAGAAGCTCAAAAAAGAAGTAAGTTAGACATGGACTCCTAGTGATTCAAAGATTGTTTAAAACTTCAAAAAGAAGTGTAAAAATCTTCCTATTCTTGACTTGCCTAATGAAGAAGACGGTTTAATTTTTGAGATATATCCCAACAATGAGCACTGGAGTGCAATACTGAGAATCAAAGAAGAAGAAAAACTCTGTAAATATTGAAGTGGAAATTTTAATAAAGTAGAATGGAACTATCTTGAGATGAAAAAAGAAATTCTTGCAATCCTAAGAGGAATTGAAAATTTCTTCATCTTTTAGCCCTAAAATCTTTTCATATTCAAATTAATTGCAAAGAAACACTTGGTTTTGTGAAAAAGAATTTATTCAGTACACAACTACCAAGGCGACTTCTGCATTAGAAATTATGGCTTAACAAATTTTCTTTCTCTATTGAATATATAAATAGATCAAAGAATTCTCTTATGGATAGTTTAGCACATAAGCTCACCAATGATGATTATCAGAGCAGAACTCATGCCGAAATAGGAGAAAATTCAAAATAGAATTTCATTACTGCTAGAACGAGTTTCTCCTTCTAGCAGGATCGTTGTGGATATTTTGTAACTTAATATGAAAAGTAGATCATGCTTTGGTTTGCTATCCTCTGCCTATCTAATAGTACAGAGAATCAACCATTTAGAGTTACAATTGAGTTAATTAAGGTATTCTTGTGATGTTCAAGCAAAAATAACTTCCTCTCCTCAAGAAAAATGCTTCAATGGCTAATATGATATTTGGACTCATAGAGTAGTACAATCTTCTTTCCTGAAAGATCTAGAGTTAGCATTGTCAGATTCTCAACAAATTCAATTCCTCTAGATGACCCAATTATCAAAGTTTGGGAATATGGGATGGTAGCATACCTCTTGGGAATCCCGTATATGAAGTACCCATTCTTCTCAAGTCTAACTAAGTTTCAAAAATGTATGTTCAAAATAATCCATTGAATTTTCACATCTCCTAATAGTCCAATAAGAGCCCCATAAAATAAAATCCTGCATATTGAGATACATTGCACAATGATTAAGTATTACACAATGATTAAGTATGAAAACAAAAAGGCCAAATCAGCCTACTATCTTATTCAATTAATTGATCTAGAAGATCATGATGATCAATGACAAGAATGGTTTTTAGAATGACTAGAAGTAGTTCGTGATCCTACTTTAGCAAAAGTCAATGGTTTTACAAAGCTTATCATCAAATGTGGGAATTGATTGAGCGAAAAAAAATATTAATGCATTGCGAGAACATTACTTTTGTTTATTATAGCGATTTCAGCAAATATATGAAGGTAGAAAAAGCTAGTTCAGATTATCTCTTTAATGTTGAAGTTCAAAAATTTTTATCATAAAAAGAAAAGAGATACCTACATGATCTATTTGAAAAATGAGATCTATAGCATCTTGAACATGATGAAGATTTTGATGATTATCTAAATAAATAATGGACTTGAAGATGTTATTAGAGATGAAGATAGGCACAATCTTAATATGAATAACTAGTCTTGTCAACAATAAATGCTCAGAAAAGTTGTTTCACCATTATTGTTAAATATCGAGCGTCAAATTAGTAAAATAATGCAGTTTACTATAGCCATGTGAAAACAATATGAGTGCTATAACCACTAGGGCATTCTATGTATTCTATCTCCTCTATAATAGGAGAAGTTGTGTGTTGAGTAGGGACACGGTCATTCGAGCATACGTGAGCAAAAAAGAAGTCGAGATTCTTCATTTCTCTATGAGCAAGCCTCTCTCTGATGATCTTAGCGGTTTAAGTCCTTCTTCCTATCTTTCCATTATAACATTTCCAGTTTCAAGCTTTCAACAAAAGAATTTTTCTAGCAAGAAACATTATTTACTTAAACCTTCTGCCCTAAATATTATAATTTCTTGATTAAAGTTTCACTATCCTTAAAAATATAAAACTTAATTAGTGACTACAGTTTAAGGTAGGAAATAAAACGGATCTGTGTTGTACCCAATCTAAGGAAGGTGTGGTTGAGATTATAAATCTCTATAAACTGGAAGCTAGAGGAATGTAAGGGTCCAATGCTGACTAAGTTCAAGTAAAGGTCATAACTCTCTAATTAAGCTTTATTATGTTGCGAAGTATGGTGGGCCTACACTCGTAGAAAATATAATATTTATAACATAAAATCTTAGATTAAGATAACTAGTATCAGTAAGGTCATTATAAAAAGTTTAATCAATTTGAACAGTCATAGTTCCAGAAAAACCCTAAAAATATCTTTATTGCATATCCTACCCAAATTTGGAGTCGTTTTATAATTTTCAAAAGGTCTGGGTCAAAAATACGAAAACAAAGGTAGTAAGAAATCAAAGCATAATACCTTAAGGTACTTCAAAATTAATGCAAAAGTTTCGAGGTTGAAAAACTTAATGTCAAAATGTTGACGGGTGATAAGTGCAAATCACCCAGTAATTGACCTAGGTGAAAAATGATCATAGATTTATGGTTGTTTGAAACTATATGGTACAAGCTTTTGCTACATTGTTATGATTTTTTTATTTTTAATTTTTTTGTTTGTGTTTTTCTTGCAAACAATAGGTGAAAGATAATCACAGGCCGATGGTAACAAGCCCATTTGATATTGATGATACCCACACTAATAGAACTTTTAATATGTAGTTGAGAATACAAGATCTTCAAGATAAAGAAAAATTAATCGCATTGATTTTGTTGTTCTTTTATTTAATTTTTGACATGATTGCTAAAATACCTCTTATTCTCAGCACAATAGATGGTTATAGATGATTTTCTTTTTAACTGAATAAAAGTGACAAAAATGATGCCACTGTCAACTATAAAAAAATTACTATTTTGTCCCTTCTATATCAATATAAACTACAAAATTTGATGGTCAGCACATGGGAAGTGAAGTTAATCGTGCAGTGCACGGGAATAATGAAGTAACATTGAAATATTTGATAAAAAAATAAATAATTTCACATCATATAATTTTCTAATTAGTAGAAGTTGGAAGGAGTTAATAGGAGTTGAAAAAAGTTGGAAGGAGCTGGAAGAAGTTGAAAAGAATTGGATGGAATACGAACGAGATCGCAGAAGTTTAAATGAGTCAAAAAGAGTTAGCACTTTAGGGTTAGAACCCAAAAGAACATGCCCTAAACACGCCTTTGGTGGTAATTGAAGTAGACTATGTCATACATAATTGTATATTCTATATTATGTGATTCCTGACTTTGTTTGTCACATCTTGTTAGAAAAGGAAGCACTAAGTAGGTGTTTGACACACATTTAAGCTTAAGGCATACACACAAAAAGAGAAGGAACACTACAAATTTAATATGAAAAACTCTTCCACAAACTTTAGCAAAAACACCACAACCAAAGTAACCGATAGATCTACTTTTATAAAAAAAAAATATAGATTATGATCGAAGGCATACATTAATAGCACTACAATATCTCACTCTCATCGAACCAGTGTTTGATAGTTTCAGTGACTCATCCTCATGAATCCATCTTTAACCTCGACGCTCTCCCCCTACTAGGGATTTGTCTGGAAATACTCGATCATCCAAAAGGAAAACAGAAGCACTTGAAGTCAATGCCAACTGAACTCGATATAAGGGGCTATACAGTCCCAAGACTGAAGGCTGAGGAATCCTCACGAGCAGCTCCCATTGCGACCAACGCTTCACGCACAGTGCTAACTAGGAAGACTAAGCTCAAACTAAGAGAGTTGTTGAAGCTCTGGCGAGAGTTTCAAGACGTCATTTTGTATTCAACAGCTAAGATGCCCCTCATAAATATAGATGTGATGGTCCAAGCTAACCATTTCGCTAGATGCTAAGCCTGTTAAGCAAAAATGAATGCATTTTGCCCAGACTGCAAGGCTATTGTGAAAAAAGGTGTAGAACTCTTATATGCATGATGCAACCCAGATCGGCTTGCCAATACTATCATGTTAAGAAGGCAAATGGGAGTTGGTGCATGTGCATTAGGTATACAGATCTCAACAAATTATAGCCAAACAGTAGTGCTTAGCTTCTGAAGATGGACCATCTACTAGATTCCACTGGAAAACATACTCTTTTTAGTTTTATAAATGCAAAGTTGAGATTCTGTTCTATTGATGTGGACCCCACATTAGCACCGCACAGTCTTTATTACTAATCGAGGCATCCACTAACACTAGGATACAACCTTTGGTTTGACAAAAGTAAGCGCCACTTACCAACACTTAGTGAACGAATCTTCAGTCCTTACATTAGGCAAAACATGAAAGTCTACATTAACGACATTATAGTTAAGTACAAGAAAGATAAGAGATATCTAAGGCTCCGTGAAACTTTTAAACCTTGTATTACTTCAGTATAAGGCTAAACCTAAATAAGCTTGCCTTAGATATTTTTATGGGTAGGTTCTTAAGGTTTATGATAAACCAAAGAGGAATCGAGACTAATCCCAACAAGGTTAAGGTGGTTCTTGACATGAAAAGCCTTTGAAAGTGAAAGATCTATGGTCGCCTAGACAGGTTTATCTTGAATTGTTCTAAAAAAATGTCTTTCTTTCTTCATACATTACTTAATTAGCATACCAAGATAAGGCTCAACAACCCTATTCTTAAGGAAACCTTATTTCTCTCTCTTTCTACCTCAGACACAATAGTTAGTGTTGCTTTGGAGTGAAAGCAAGACAAGCACCAAATGTATGTCTACTTTGTAAGTCGTGTCCTGTCTGGTCCTAAAATGAATTATCCAAGTATCGAGAAGATAGTATATGCCTTGATCATTGCAACAAGGAATCTTCGATCTTAATTTGAAGCCTACTGTGAGAAAGTCCTCATGGACTAGAGGTCAAGGACCTCTAGAGCATTTAAAGAATTTTGGTCTACATCAGATCAAAGCCTTCAAAGTGGACTAAAAGAAGGAACCTCCGCCTCAATCGAGCTTGCCCTTTATTCAACGTAAGGGAAAGTCTTTGCTTGAGGGAAAAGGTACACTCAATAATGGCACCTGGTTGTGTACATAAGGTGCTAGCCCTTAAAATGACATAGCCAAGTTGTCACCTTGACACAAAAGACAAGCCCTAAAGCGTTGAGTGTAAGCTTCCTTTAAGAATCTTTATTGAGGACGAAATCACCTATTAAGTGTTAAAACTCGCTTTTAGGGCGAAACTATGTGACAAGCTGACGGGTCAATATGAAGCATAGCCTGTTGAACCTGCCTATAGGGGACAAGGTTGCCACAAGGTCTAAACCACACTCATCCTTTTCTTTAGACCATGGTACAACTCATCACCATATGGGCTGAGTCAATGCCACCCTTAAAGGATGGTGTGCGAGTTAAATGCCACTTAAAGGGCGAAGATTGAGATCTTTTACCTAGAATAACCTACTCCTGGATGAAATATTCAACATACAAGGCATGAACACATGACAGACACAAGAAAGGTAATGCCAATTATATTGTTTACCAAGCAAACAAAAGCATTATTTGGCAGCAATTACAACAAATAACAAAGATTACAATGGAATATCCATTTCTATAGCTATGTGGGCACTACATCGACCAATATAGAAACATGCTGAAGATGTCCACCACATTAGGTGTTCCAAACCCATTCGCTAGCTCAACCAGCATGATGAGCCTTTTACTCTCAATCTCTCATTCATTGAAGCCGGTAAGAGTTAGCCACCAAGGACACAATAAGTCCCATCCTTGGCCAAACCGTAATTACACACTTCAATATGACAATTATCTCCGTGATAAACTAGGCAAGAGGAAGAAAAGCAATGCATATGAGCAATTCTACATGATAAGTAGCTAATGTTTGCCACCCCAGCCTCTCTACAACAAGTGTCACTGTACCAATAAGAAAGGGCATTCCATTAATTGGTCTACTGCTAATCGACTGAAGATGAGCAGATGTTAACATCACTCATTTGAGCCATCCACCCAATCCCAGTGCACGCAATCCATCAACACCTCTTTTATGCCGAAGCCATCGTCAAACCACTCTTTCTTCCTCAGGACTCCCATTACAAGGAAGCACAAGGATGGAAGCGAGATAGTTGAGTCTTACTCCCTTTGATAAGCATAAAGCTACACTTGGCTGAAGTCATAGACCAATCCATTAGGCTTGTACAAGTAGAGACAAGTGGGAATCGGAAAATCCCCCTCAAACCTACCCCTAGCTTGTATCAACTCATGTAAACTAATGAGGGATAATGGGTTCAATCAACAACAAAGTCCATCTTCTTTTTATAAGGCTGTTATTACTGGATAAATACAACATTTATTGCAAGAATCACTACAGGAAAAGTTGTGCGCCTCCATGCTTAAAATTGCATTTGCCCACAGATATATGGGTAGTAGCGAGTGGTCGCCATGCTTAAGCTAAAAGTGCTGATTTAAATAGTGGGGAAATATTCCCCGCACTTGATATCTGTGGCAATGACTAAAGCTCATACCCTTATAAGCGTGGGGAATGATGTTTTTCCCCGCGGATTATGCAATGGTACTGGGTTGCACATGCAAGAGTGGAGAAATTTGTCAGTTTGGGAATGTCGGAGTTCGATATCTTGCGGCAACTGGCACATAATTAACTAACTTTTGAACAACTATTTTAATAATTTTGGTGCACACTTTTGTAGGCACTTTTTGTGCCTTTTTTTTCAATTTTTAGTATTATTGAAAACTTTTATAAATTGTATATAATTTAATTCGGACAATGCCTAAAATTCTTATAACTTTTGCATATGCATTCACACATTTGAGCATATATATATATATATATATATATATATATATATATATATATAAACTCATACACACACAGACAATTAAAAAAAGTTCAATAACATCATAATCATTATTGAACCAATTGTCGTTATATTATCAAGAGTTCACAAGTGTTGTACGAGGACAATGGAAATGAATTGCAGCATTCCAAATGTGTCCTAAGAGTGAAAATATGATATGAAAAAATGTGATGTAAATACACATCCAACAAGTGAGAGTTTGCCAACTAATATCCACATGTAACATCTAAAATAGGGGGGGAAAAGTCACTTTGGATGCGTAGAATTTCAAAGTGTAACCCATACAATTCAACAGCCTCCATTTCCTCCATTTCTTATCCCTTCTTATTGCACATTACCCTTGGTTGCAACCTAAAAATACCAAATCAGTCCATTAGAAAAAAATATCATACCATGTTATAAAAATTGAATCAAACATCAATCATCTTGAAAATAAAACCACTCCTTAACCTAATAAAAAAAGAGTAGAGAAAAAAATTGTGAAACTTAACTGAGATAACATTAAATTGCATTCAGAAACTATGAAATTTATACCATACCCTAACTTTTCAAAGTTAAGTTGAGCTAGGGAAGAGACGATAAACTTACTAGTGTAATTCCGTCCAATTTCTCACAAAGCACAGAATCTAAGATATTTGGTTCAGCCCTACATTTGCAAATTCCCGTAGCCTACAAGCAAGATGTTTACATTTTAAAGATTATAACAAATATATAAAACATAAAAAGAAAATAAATGCAATTTGTACAATTCCCGCTAGGCAGAAAACAATAAGTTCCTTCGTCTCTAAAGAACGATATTGGTGCACCTCTTTAGGATGACTTTTCAGGACTGTATTGACCAATATGTCTACCTGAGTACGAGTCAACTAGAATAAAAAAAGGAAACTATCTATAAGAAATCATGGCATGAGTATACCAATATGAATGTTACATGATTCGCAATCCAATATACTTCACTAAGTATATTTACATAATTTAAAACAATCTTCTTACTAGAGTCAAAACATTTTGTTCCTGTCGTTTTGCAGTTCCATGCTCATTGGATGTCTTCTGAAGCATATGTGAAGATATCATGGGAGTGGTTTTTGTCGGCTTGTTCATTCTCATAAAATTTCTCTAATAACAAACATAAAATAAATAGCTGCATAATCAACTCAACATATAATTTAGGAAAAAGAAAACAGAATGTTCGATTGGTATATATACCTTCGGATTTTCCTTTTGATTTTCTACTTGACTATGCCTTGATGGTGTGCTACCCTCTATTGAATTACCTCCTGGGGTAGGACCCCCTTTTCTTGTAAGTTCCATATAAGATCGACCACCATCATGATTACAAGCAGTATGTTTTGATGGTTGAGCACTAGCTCTACCAGCACCACCATTAAGAAGCGTGGAACTAGGTTGTAAAGGATTACGACTCTCGCCACCATGAGTAAGAGATCCAAATATGTTGTTTACATTTGATAGCTTGAACAATCACTAAGAATGTGTAAAAAAAAAAGAAAATATCCAAATTGACCAACATATTTGATTCTTACTTCAATAAATAGAAATTTAATGATATATCATCTTTACTTACCGTTGTCTTTCCTGATTGTTTTTGCTGACCACCGTGCACGGAGTCGATTTGCTTTGATGACCTTGCACCTCTTTGAGTTTGATTCTCTAAAAGCAATGGATAGAAATTTAATCAAGTGTTGAAATGAACTATAACTTACAAACATCTAATCTTTCACTACCTAGCACATTAGAGATCGAGAGGGCATCCCCAGAGTTGGGTGAATCATTGCTTCTATACTGATCAAGGGGTGTGTCATGCCTTGAACCTTTATGAGATCCATTGCCTACAAGTGAATCCTGGTTGCTGTAATGATCACAAGGTGTGTTATGCCTTGAAATGTCTTGTGAGCCTGTACTCTGTATAAATAGCCATGGTTAAAGTTCAAGAAATTTGCATTACAGCTTTAGAAATTTTTAAAATGTAGCAAGCACGTATCAGGAACTCAACTCAACCTTTGGGTTAGGAACTAGAACGAGGCTAGGCAGCTGATTTTCCTAGGGAAGTTGGGATGTATGCAATATGCTAGCTACCTTATATCAATGTGCAAGAATCCTTTCCTAGGATTGAGATGAAAACCAAACCAAACCAATGTGCAAGAATCCTATGTTTTTTTCCCCATTTTTTTAGGGGGGTTGTATGCAACATGTTAGCTACCTCATATCAATGTGCACAAGCAGTCACACAACCAAGCAGACATAGCTAACCTAAAATTACACAACTAAAATGGATGGCGTTCATTACATAAATGCAGCAAATCAGTATGTTGCTTCACAAATTAATTGACATATAGGCATATTGAGCTCACAGCTAATGGATGCAGTGACAACACTGAATATATAAGCTTAATCATCAACACTGAGCCTAGACCTCAAAGTTCCTCCACACTTTCACAATCAAGAACACATTCATGGAGAACTTGAAAAGCCAACTAGAAGAAACTATGATTCCAGAAATTCCAGGATAAAGGCAACTGCAATAAGGCATCAATGCATAGTATATGTCAACAGTAGGAAACTTATATATTTTCTTACTAAACCATGCGGAGTGACTGAAGCCTGTGTACCGACTTTAGCATTCAGAACATCCAGTTGGTTCTCCAAGGTGTGCATTTTTTTAGAAGTTTCAACACAATAGGTGATTCAGCTTGGTAACATAGGTTATGTATATCTCTTGTAGATACTCCACGACCCAATCCCCTAACTTTTCCATTACATTCATCACCTATTAGTTTTCGATAGGCAATGTTCTCTGCTTGCATGGTTGACTCTGAGAAGACAACTTCAGCAGAACCTGTGTTTTCCTTAATAATTATCTTTGCTGAATCCTAGGTCATAATAAAAATATAACTTCATACATCCGTCAAACCTTCAATGTATATAAATGATAATATAAATTTAAATATATCAAATTACCATAAATTGTTGGCTAAGGGGATCATGAAAGGTCTTATCTTTCTTATTCCGACGAGTCTCTATGAACCACTCAATTGGACCAAGCTCTCGATTATGTTTCCTCTCCTTAAACCATAGCATAAATACATAAATTTAAATGATAGTAAACAATGTTTATAGCATTCCTATTAATAATGGCAGCGTAATCATAAAACACTTAACTAACTTACAAACTTATCATGCAAAATTGCAAAACTCTGTGAGCCATTTGTGTGAGGATACAGCTGCTTTCCCCTCACTCTCTTCCCCATCTCAGAGTATTTCTAAATATCAAACTAAAAAAAATGTTGTCATTTATATTCCAAACTAAAGTTATTAATATGTACATAGAATGTTAGCGATTGATAGCTAACCTGAAACTTATCTGAAAAGTATAAGTCTATAGACCTGAACCACATGATATCACCTACTCCATAAGGACGCTTCAGACCTTCACTATTTCCTGATTTAGCTGCTGATAAAGCATACAACTCCTCCTTGGTTGCACCTTCTTTAATGTATTTCATTCTCAAAGAACGTTTGTAGCTTCTTAACCTCTCCCCAACAGAGCTTAGAACTTTTTTGTCACCTGGCTGAGTGGATGGTATCACAAACTTCTTCTACAAGTAATCAATGTGACAAACCAATTAAGTCTATATGTTAAGTTTGATATGGTGCTTCTACCAAATATGAAGTAATTAAAAGGAAAAATAAAAGAAAGTTACCCTACTATAATTCAAATTCGATCCTTGAAGAGTGAATGCACTAAACGCCACTCCTTATAGTTTAAAGGAAAGAAACGAGGGTGTTTTGCCACGTCGGTGAGGAATCGATTAAACTTGCTTCCTGCCTTTTTTGCCGGCCGTAAAATCTTGTTCAAAGGCACTAGAACTCTACTTGAAACATCCAAGCCAAGCACCACCTTTACAGTGATTCGTCCTCTGAGGTTGCTTACATTCTCTTATGCATTTCTAAATAGAATCAAGTGGAGTCAAAGAGGTAGCATATGAATTAAGCACTAAAAAAAAGTTACTTTTACCAATAGAACTATTGTGATCTCTACATTTTGTTGTATCTCTCTCTAAATCATCAAGTAGCCAAGTCAATTCTATGGTTTCTCTCTGTCCACATAGCATACTAACTCACAAGCATATGCTGTATACAACATATTTTTCTGAACTCTGTTCCACTTACCGTCAAGTGCTTCATCATTGGTGAACATGGACAAATCATCTCAAAGGTTTCAGAGGTCGTCGTTTTACAATTACTGCACCAAAATGAACTACTAACAAGCTAAACCAATTCTAGTTGCAGCCGTAACCTGATATACCAATAACTTCCATATAGTTTTCTTTGTGTACTTTTTCTATTTCTATTACCAGGTTAAATATTTAAAAAGCCAACTAAACAACATCAAAATATATTGAAATACTATATAAAGCTAGCTTTTTCACCATTTTGAATGCAATTCTTTGTTACTTACCTATGATAAGCACTTCATCATCATCACTAAATCCTTCTAGGATAGGCACAAGAGAGATCAAAATCCATTAGAAGCTCATTATCTTCATCATTTTCATTGAGAACTTCATTGGCACTATCTTTATCAACATCAATGTCATCTGAAAGTGGATTATCAGGTGCCGCAATTTCATTGTAGAGGGAATTTTGATACTCCTCAAATGTACGCCTTGAACAAAACATGACTCACTAGATTTAACCCTGTATTTCAAACACACATTAGTTTTAAACATTAAATAACAAGTTTTAAAACATATAACTATAAGCAGTAGCAACGTTTTACACAATTTAGTACAATCATAAGCATAATTTCGAAACTCGAAGAACACAATTCATGGTAGGGACAAAACCATTATAATAAAGCAAACGCGTCTGCAATGAAACAAATAACAAGAGGTTCGATAACCACAAAACTCGCACAAAAACTAACAATTACACATTTCATGACTCTCCATCAACATTGGCCCAAAATGTAGGATCTCTAAATTCATCCTCATTTCTAATGTCAGAAGGCATGCACTCAGGGTGGAGCTCATCATCAACTTGCAATGATCCTAGACGATATGTGTCCCTCTGCTTTACTTTAACCAACATGCTCCCACCCCTTGTCTTTTTCATCTTCAATGTAAAAGACTTGTTGTACTTGAGATGAAAAGATATATGGATCATCTTTTAAAGCGCCTCATTCATGTATCTTATGTGTGAAATTTAAGAGAGTGAATCCTCTTTTGTCTTTACTTACACCTATTGAGTTCACATTCACCCAATCAAAACAAAATAGTACTACCTTACACTCTGAATAATAATCTAACTCAATGATGTCATTGATTTTTCCAATGTACATTTTGCCCTCGGCTTCCACGATGACCCCCAAAATTTTGAGTTTTCTTTGACTTATCTTTCTTCTGAGTGTGGAATCGATATCCATTGAGAACAAATGTATTCATTCTCTTTACAATTAGACTAGGGCCAGCAACAACAGCCCTAAACAATCTTGATTCTTGATCATCAATTTCTTTATTGGATACCTAACATATAAATGGCAAACATAATTAGGACAAATGGATAAAGCACAATGCTAATGAATCCACATTATTTATCAAAGTAAAATTATCGTTTCTTGGATCGACCTACGAAATTCCTCGAGCAACCATTTTTGCTTAAGTTTATCACTTGCCATGTGAGGATAAGATGCCATACGCTCGTTCAAAAATACCCTATAATTGATCACGTTAGTTAACTATTCTGGGCTATCAAATAATATCTTTATGAGTAATTAGTGACTTCTACTAACCTATGATATTCATCAATATTGTCAAGGTGTAAAAGTACATATCTTTGAGCTTGCAAAAGGCTTAATTGAGAAATTTCAACCATTTGTACCATTCCTTTGGGTTGACCCACAGTACCAAATAGATAGACATCCTCATTAGGGTTACTACCATCATTTCGTTGTGGTCAACTAAAAACTATTTCCACCCCATCAAAGTACCTTGAACAGAAGGTTATACATTTATGTGCAATGTATCCTTCTGCCATTGAACCTTCAGGTTGCGCCCTATTATGTACAAGGCATTTTAGAAATGCCAGAAACCTACATAGATCATATAAGAACTATTACAGTACAACTATAATTACACGAATACTTAATAAAAGAATAATAGAAAAAAATATATTCTAACCCTTCCATGGGGTACGTCCATCTATAAAAGACAGGCCTCTAAGCTTTGCTTCCTCATTTAAGTGCACAATTAGGTGCATCATGATTGTAAAAAAGCTAGGAGGGAACATTTTCTCCATTTTACACAATGTTATAACCACATTAGCTTCAATTTCATCTAGTTTCTCACCTGACAACTCCTTTGCACATAATTCTTTGAAAAATGCCGATAATGCACATATAAGATCTACAACATCGGAATCTTTTGCTGCTCTTAGGGCAATAGGGAGCAAATATTGCATCAATATATGGCAATCATGGCTTTTCAGATTGAATAACTCACGCTCCTTTAAATTAACACATTGAGATATGTTACTTGGATGCCCATCTAGGACTCTTATATGTTTTAAGACAATTAGTAAATGTGTCTTTTCATCAGATGACAAAGTACAAAGAGCATTAGGGATTTCATATTTGCCATTGGCAGTTGAATGGGATGAAGTTCTGGCCGTATTTTCATTAATTGTAGGTCTTGATGCGCTTTCAAGTTATCTTTAGATTTACCCTCAAGATTTAATAAGGTATCCGACAAGTTATCACATATATTCTTCTCAATTTGCATTACACCCAAATTCTGGCAACGAGGATTATGCTCCCAGTATGGCAAATCAAAGAAAATGCTCCTCTTCTTCCATATTTGTTCTTCATCCCTTTCATGGATCTCTACATTTTGTGTTTCACCCTTAACATAGGTAAATCTTAACCCCTGTAACTGCATTAGAATATCATTACCACTACAAGGTTTAGGAGCATGACCAAGCTTAACATTTCCATCAAATTCGGCATTGTCAAAACAAAATGGATGGTTTTCAGGAAGATATCTCCTATGCCCCATGTAGCAAAATTTACGCCCATTTTTCAACCACATCAAATGTGTACCTCTACCACAAGATAGACAAGCAAAACGACCCTTCGTACTCCATCCAGATAAGTTTGCATATGCAGGAAATCACTAGTAGTAGAGTGAAGAACCCCATGCAGTTTAAAATTTGTCTTTGAGTATGCATCACATGCATGCACCCCATCCCACAACTGTAATAATTCTTTAACTAGAAGTTGAAGATAGACATCAATATCCATACCAGGAGCCTTTTCCCCGGGTATGATCATAGATAGAATGATGAAAGATTGTTTCATACAAAGCCATGGGAAGGAATTAACAACACAGGCCAAGTACTATGTGTGGAACTCATTACACGAAAAGGATTAAATCCATCACTAGCAAGTCCTAACATGACATTGTGAGGATCAGAAGCAAAATGCAAATTCCGTTCATCAAAGTCTTTCTATGCTTTTCCATGAGCCGGATGCCTAAGGATTCCATCTTTAACCCTTTCTTTATGGTGCCAAAGCATATCCTCGGCTTTTCTAGAGGATTTATACATCCTAAGTAACCTTGGTGTAAGAGAGAAGTAACGTAAAACCCTATTTAGCACCTTCTTATCCTTGTCCTTCCATTGGGACACATGGCATTTGTCACACTCATCTTAGTTTTCCCTCCCATCCCAATACAAGATGTAATCATTAGGACAAGCATGGATCTTTTCATAGCTAAGCCCTAAATCCTTCTTCAGCTACTTAAATTTACTCCATGATGATGGAAATGGATTAATTTGGCAGAAAATAGTTACTAACAGTTGGAGCAACATATCAAATGACTTAATAGATCAACCTTGCATGGATTTCAAATGGAATAAGTGCAAAATGAAAGATAGTTTTGAAAAACCCGATCCTGGATATAGTTCTTCCTCAGCTTGCTTTACTAACCTTCTATATCCAGCATCTTCATTGTTTTCTCCCTCATTCATTGCATCATTACAGATAAGTTCATCAACAAACTCATCATCTACACCAAACATAGGATCCCCAACATCCCATATGTTGTTAGCATCATTATTTTCAACGTTTCCTTGATTACAGATCCCAAAGATATCATTCAACAATCTAGTAGTGTCGACATTACCCACAAAGCTAGCATCAACATTAGTGCCACTATGGCCTGCAATATGGGGTATTGAAGTAGATTGTGTAGAAAGTAGTTCCCCATGATGCACCTATTCCATATAGCTAGCCTAAAATCTATAAAACACGAGATGGTGTGCCACTTCATCTCTATTAAACCAACGATTGTGTCCTATTTTACAACTATTACTATCTCCAGCATTGGTGAAAGCAAAATCTAAGAATGATTCAACTCCTTTAATATATTCATCAGATGTCCTGTTCATATTAATCTAACTTTTATCCATTTAACAGAGAGGTACAACCTAAAAAGGGAAGCATTGTTAATTAGTAACAAACAAATGTTACCTGCAACACCCTCTCCATAAACACAAACCCAAAAAAAAAAGAGAGAGAGAGTTCTGTAAGACAGATCTTAAACATAACCAGACTATGCAAAACTACACCAAACCAATCATGATAATCTAACAATCTAAAATTTAAAAAATTAAATTTGTATTGATATTTAGCAGTCATTATATGGAAGTCTTTGACATCCTAAGGAAGAAAAAAAAAAAAACACATATCATACAAACACCTCACGAATGCATGTTGTAATGACCAAAGAATATTTTGCAAAAGGTGGATCAGTTTCCTAATATGGATAAGTGAGTATAAAGCCAAACTAAATGAACATGTCCATGATGTAAGTTCGTATTGAAGGAAAATGAGGAGGAAACAAACTCCTACCATGACCTTTAGTTTGGCATGGGTTAAAGAGGGCAGGGCGAGAGAAAGAGAGAAAAATACCTTCAAGCAATAAAAGGAGTCGACTACCGTGAAAGTCTCACTCAACACTATCCTAAAATTGCCAACAGTTCACCTTACCGATGCTACCACCTTAGCACCTGAGCTGAAGATACAATAAGGCTTAGCAATTTGTTGAAAAAATAGTGAAATTCCTTAAAAACCAAGGCAAACTAAAAAACTAGAAGACTAGCAATTCGGACTCCCAACCATTAAAAAAAAAAAAAAGGTGCATCAAACAACTAATGATTAATTGTAAAATTTGAAAAATGACAAGTTCATCACAAAAACATAAGAATCAAACTCTCTGAATCTAATACAATCAAACGTCAAAAAATAAAGTCAACTAATACCTTCAACAAGTACAAAAGTCTGAGAGGTTAAATGGTAAGTCTGCTAAGGCTAATGGCAAGTTTGATACATTTCTATAGAATCTAGAGTTGTGCTTTCGCAATGGCAGGTTTTGGCTCCAAAGCATTTTAAATGTAAAGAAGATTTGCAAATAAATGTGAATGTAGCACCGTAACATCCTCATCCCCCCCCCCCCAAAAAAAAAAAGAGTAGCTAATTGCCAAGCTATTGATGCTTATAGCACTGACTAATACAATTAAGCCTCACTCTCATTGAATAAGCATAGTCATACACTCTTTTAAAAAGTATACCATCCATGCGAGAAGGGTTTATTAATTTTATAACTTACCATAAAATTAAAATTAAGCCAATCTAAACTAATGGTAATATTTTGCATATCAAAGGAAAATATCACTCCAATTAAGTAAGCCAATAAAGGTACATATATATTTTAACCTAGAGACAGAGGCAAGTTTCCATTGTTACAAAATATAGCAGCTTGAAAACTAGTGATTTCCAACATAGAAGCAGAAGAACTATGACCAAGTTGCTTCTTTAACTTGTGTGAAGGTTAAGCTTTCAGTATCCCAGCTACTCAAAGTTTCATCAGAAAAAGTATACCTCATGTCCTGGACATCTAAAAGAGGACACACTTTTTCAGCCAAAAGCAGCAACCCTTAAAATCTAAGCATCCCATTCCTCTTAACAGTGGCTACTAATTCACCTAAATCCACGCTTATAACAGAGGAAACCGCAAGTAATTAAGAAATTAGGCAGAATCAAAAGTTAGAGCATTGATTGTGATTTAAGCTATTAGCCAATGAAGATGAGGGAACATTTTTTTCCTCTTATTTTCAATGACCTGATTATAATAAGAGGTTCCTGGATTATACTTCTTGAATCAATACTGCATATTCAAACCTAGGATTGGTTAAATCTGGTACTGCATTACTCTAGTGAACCTGTACTTAAACCATGATTTCCTACAAGGCCTAAAACAATATCATAATAACTATGGATGAGATCATGTCATTGTTCCTCACCTAATGATTACAGGATTGTATAGTGACCTTACTGGTTCTCCCTCAACAATATGAAAGAGAGATCAATAAGAGTGACCATAGTCTCATCACATAGCTATTATCTTTGACCCTCTGACCCTTCAGTATCGTCTTTCATTTGATGCATACCACGAAAGAGGCTGAAAAGAGATTGTTTAGGCGGTATGTGTGTACAGTTAGCCACCAGAAACCTCTGATTCCATCTAGCACAACCACATCCCCTCACCCTATTCTCCAGCAGACCAAAACCCCATTCCATTTAGGCGGTAAGTGTGTTACCAAAACCCAATTCACTTTTCTTTGATCTCTGGAATTTTTTTTATTTCCTGATCATTTTTTGCTTTCTCTAACTGAATCTTGGTTTGATTCAGAGTAGGCTTATGTGGGATTCTATCAAATTTGATTTTGTTTCTTGTTAAATAGATGCAAATTATCAAGCTGACCCGACTTTTGGAGAACCTAGCTCGATCAGTTTATGATTCTAATCATCCATGAATGCAACTAACCAGCAGACAAACACATGCCATCTAGCAAGCTTGTAATCAAAACACATACCTTGCTCTATTTTGCAATCAAACCCATACCACTAGCACCCAATTGATCACTCCAGTCTCTACTTCACACACTTTTTTCAAACAAAGAAATGAAACATCTTAACTCAATTGCATCATACATATTGCATATAAAAAATCGATTATTTCTGCAATTACATAGAACAAATTGGACAATTCCTCTTCCTAAATTTCAAAATTAAAACCCTAAATTTAGAGAGTCAGTGAGAGGAAGAAGATAATTACCTCAACGAACAAGCCAAAACCAGCGAACTTGATTTCCCTTGGATTAATTGCAGTAGCCAAGCCAAACCCTGACTACTCGAGCAGTATAGAAGCAGAGAGAGGAGAGATAGGCAGACGAAATAGAGAGGCCAAGTGAAGGGGAACGACCATGCTGCACCGTCGACTTTAGCCATTATCGCCGAGCAGCCCGACTGTCAACACCACGTCGCCGGCTGCAGCCCTAATCGCCTCACAGCACTGGGATGTTGATGAGTTTCGTGGATACTGGGTCATGCATGGGTAGTATAGCGGGTGTGAAGATGAAAGACCAGCAGTAGCGTGAATAGCAAAGCCTTGCAATCTGTTTTTTTTTTACTTCAATTAATGGTCTCACTAGCTAATTGGCGGTGAAGGTAGAATAAAAATGAAAAATTGGCGCTTCTCAAAAAAATATGCCTACCACACTTAATAATCGTACTAGATGAGCCCTATTTATGAGATACAAGTCCCCACGCTTAATATGCATGGACATAGCTTAATTAGTTACTACCACTCTTATAAGAGTGGTTATATTTTTCTTTACTTATTATGTGTGGCGATAATTTTGGGTGCTCATTTTCGCTTATTTTTTCACGACACTTAACCAAGTGTGGTTAAATAAGAGTGGTAACATGACCTTTTTTTTGTAGTGAATTAATAAACATCAATTGGGTAACAAACCAACAACTAGACACCACATGCATAGAGCAACCCCCTCGAGGCTCTAACTTTCCCTTCACTCAAACAAATATACCTCTCCCCTAGTAACAGTGTGCGAATACAAAACTATAAAAAAAAGGTCATGCTTCCACTTTTATTTAACTGCACATAGCTAAGTGTAGCGAGAAAATAAGCCAAAATGAGCACTTGGAATTAGCCCCACATAATAAGTGATGCAAACTATAACCATTCTTATAAGAGTGGTAGTAACTAATTAATGTATGTCCATGCATATTAAGAGTGGAGATTTGTATCTCGTGAATATGCCACAGTTAGCATGCATATTAAGTGTGGTAATCTTTTTTTTATTTTTTTGAAATGTAGTTTAAGTTAAAACCACCGAATTAAATGACAATTGAACTAAAAAAAAAAGAGGAGAGTTAAGTCGATCCAAAACCCTGCCCAAATATTCTCGCGTGCCCCTTCGTCTTTCTCACAAAACCTTTGTGTTGTTTCTCCTCGGTGTTCTTCCCGGTTACGCGGTGCTACTGCTTGGCGTTCATTCTGTTCGGCAGCGAGGGTTCCAAAGGCACTGCGGCTCTGCGTTCGTTCTGCTCGGTCCCTTCATTCTGCGTGCTCCCCTGCTTTTCATCCCCTCAGGTTAAGGCGGTTCCTGCCCGATTCTGGCATATCCTAGCTGTTATCAGTGAGGATTCCGGTAGGTTCAACTTGGGTAATCACCCTCTTTCTCTCACTCTCAGAATTGTGCCTTGAACTTCAAACAAATTATATACAATTAATTTGTCGGTCCAGATATTCTCGTGTGCCCCTCGTCTTTCTCACAAAACCTTAGTGTTGTTTCTCCTTGGTGTTCTTCCCGGTCACACGGTGCTGCTGCTTTGCATTCATTCTGCTCGGCAGCGAGGGTTTCGAAGGCGCTGCAGCTCGGTGTTCGTTTTGCTCAGTCCTTTCATTCTGCGTTCTCCTCTGCTTTTCGCCCCCTCAGGTTAAGGCGGTTCCTGCCCGATTTTGGCATATCCTGGCTATTGTCGGCAAGGATTCTAGTAGATTCAACTTGGGTAATCACCCTCTTTCTCTCACTCTCAGAATTGTGTGCCTTGAACTTTAAAAAAATTATATACGATTAATTTGTGTGTTGTAACCATACTTCTTAAAACTTAAGTCTGTGTGCCATACATAGTGGAGACATAATGTTAATATTGGATTCATATTTGTATATTCCATTGTGTGGTTTAACTTCATTGATCACAGCACCCGAAGGAAGAGCAGGACAAAGTTGTGAAGTTTGAATTCCATGGCCAGCCTGCTCAGTTAAAGCACGATAGTATTGTCATTGCAGCTATCACAAGTAGCATAAATACATCAAGCCCCAGTCTCATGCTGGGTGTTGGTTTGGTTGCTAAGAAAGCTTGTGAGTTGGGTCTAGAGGTTAGTATGTCTATTGTTACATTTTAAGTTTGATCATAATGCTTCGTCTTACAAAGTGTTTTGCAGCATTAATCTCTCTTGTTAGATCAGTGTTATTTTCCGTTGAGTTATCAACATAATTTATTTCAGCGTTTTGCTAAGTTGCCATTAATGAGCCTTTTAAATTTCCCTTACCAACTTTTACATTTGCATTTCATGCTAAAATGGGAAATTCCTAGGTTGCCTCAGTGGCATTTTTGCTTTGGATTTTGCTAAGTGCAAAATTATGGAGGATTAGGAATGTGCTTTATATGCAACTCTTTGGTGATCGACATGCTAGAATCCTAACCAAAAGCCTGAAGTAGCTTAACATTATGCAACTAGTGTACATTCCTTATCTCTTGGACAAGTAGAGTACCTGCCTTGCATGCTAAAGGTTATAACTTTGAACAACAATAATGGTTTTCTTGCTAATTCTCTAATGTATGGCTTTGGTTCTTTTAGGATGCCTTTGATGAACTCTTCAATGCGAACTCTGGTAGCATCATGAGCATCAGCATAACTTCAGTGGTCCTGTTTGTTGTTGTTGCACTTCATGATTTCTTATTGTCTTCTAATGTCATCCTAGTTAATTGAGCTGTTGGTAGTTCTTTTTTGCATTGGTGGTGCAAATGTGAGAGTTATTATTTTCTATGTCGATTTTAGAAGGTGCATGTGTTCTACGAGTCCTATGTTTATTTCAGCATGAGGAAGTAAAAACATATCTAATGAAGGAATTTGGGATAGATTTGTTAGTAATTTATGAAAGTCAAGTAAATTTTTCTTGACTACACCAAATGCAGCTATCTTTATGGATGAAAATTGCATACTTCCCTATTGCATTATGACTGGCATTACGAAATTATCATTTCTATTACAAAGATCATGTTTAGCTATCCTCTGTTCCTATTTTTTGTGATGTTGGGCATGAATAAAACATATTAGATTTATAGACTAGGAGTTAGCCCATTCTTGCCAATACTCTTCATTAGTTGTTTTTCTTTTTGGTTTGTATCAAATTGTCAAGGTTGCAAAAAACAACTATCAGTAATTAGTTTTGGCCTAGTGGTGGGATGCCTAATTTTCACAAAAAGAACAATGTGCGATTTCTTCTCTCCTAAGGTTGTGTGCGTACACAACTTATCCATTTTTAGGTCTTACAAACATGCTTGGTTGCTTCATTATCAAGGTATATTTGCATTCTTTCATTCTGTGAGACTCATTGCCTGAATCATGGCGTAATGGTTCTGAAAATTTTGTCATGAAACACCATATCCACTAGTTAACTCAACAAAAGGGTAGGACTCAACATTTGATCTCAATGAATGGTGACATTTTGTCCTCACTCCTCACACAAAGTAACAGCTTAGAGAATCATGGCTAGGTTATGTTAGACAAATGAAAAGTATTGTATTAAATGAGAATGAGTTTGTAGCTTTTGGAAATCTTTCCAAGCATACCGATCTACCATGGCTTTTGACGGTTCCTAGTTTTTGAATTATATGCCATATTCTCATGCACTGAGTCTAATTTTGCTACTTATTATAGAATATACAATCAACTCGCTTTATGTCTTTAAAGGGTTAAAGATAGCTTCTATGATAATAGAAGCAATCTGTTGATCTTTCCTGAGAACATGTTTTCTAGGTCTGATGTGATTTCTTGATGTTGTAACTTGGTGTTTAACCATCCTGCATTCCAAGTGGTTCAAATCCTTTGCTGAGTCCTATGTGAAAGTGCCTCTTCTTGGTGTTGTCTCTTAACCTGCTTAATCTTGTCGTCTCCCCATTCTATATCACACTTGTGGTCCTTTGGGGAGTTTATCGAGATCAACACTTCAGATGGATAGGTTAAGACACACTACTAAGATAAAATTTGTCCTATATGTCTCATGTACATCTCAGAATGTGTTGCTTCCATTTTAGCTTATGTGATACATTGAAACTGTGCTGCTTTTGTGACCTAGGGAGTTGCTTTGATAGTCACAGTTATTCAGAATGTTAAAATCCCAAACCTGAAGGTGATATCTTTTATCAAAAATCATAATGTTGTACTTAGTTTATCATCATTTTATTTGATGCAAGTATATGGGTGAGTAATCATCTATGGTGGACACTTCTGGTGATACATATATTTTGTTTTGTGGATTAGGTGGGTATCATTCTTTTAGTTGTTTTCTCTAATGTATGGCTTTGGTTGTTTAGGTTGAAATCAAGGGTAGTATGCCACTAAATCAGATATAAAGTTCAAGTTTGTGAAGTGTTCATTAGGAACTATGGAGTTCTATACCATCCCATTCGTTCTATTTAACTTCAATCTTATATATGTGCATTGCAAACAAACTTAACTATTGGGTAGTTGGTGCACACTTTAATGCATGTTAAATTAAATTAATAATAGTTGTTTGCACATATCTCATATTTTTCATTATGTGGTTGAATAGTAGTTATTTTTCAACTGAATTAACGACAATTAATTAGTTCATGGTTATAGAGTTGTCGCACTTTTTATGTCATTTAAATTTTGATCAAATATTCTCTCTCTCTCTCCCCCCCTTCTCTCTCTCTCTCTCTATATATATATATATACATACATATATATATATATATATATATATATATATATATATATATATATATATATATATATATATATATATATATATATATATATATATATATATATATATGTATATGTATATGTATATGTATGTATATCTATATGTGTGTGTGTGTGTGTGTGTGTGTGTGTATGGATGTATGGATGTATGGATGTATGTATGTATGTATGTATATTATTACAATATGTTATATTAAATATAAATTATTGCATTTTTGTAAAACAATGACTTGTTATTTCTTTTATATAAAAATCTTCCTGCCAAAATTAGTATCTGTTTAGATCATTGGAAAGTTAGTTATCAAATACATAACGCCACACGTATAAGTGAGGGAGTGATGAGAATGATTTTTTTATCAAAGGCAAATCTGGCCATGGATACAAGCGAGGGGAATCTACCTACACCTATAAGCGTGTTATATGATGCAATGTTCCACATATATAAGTGTGGGTACTGCACTGTTTGCCACGTGTATTAAGCATGGCAAATTTTTTCCACTGATACTCTATGTATCCTTACACTAAGCATGATGAATAGACCTACTATGGGCAAAAGTGTGGAAGGAGGTGATTTTAAGTGTGGATAGATGCAACATTTCTTGTCGTGAAGTTGAAGCATAGACATGGCCGCGGGAAGAAAGCCTTAGAAAGCTGTCACCAAGTAGCAATATACATAAGAAATGAAAAGCAAAAAGTCATGAAGTACAAGACAAAGTCATGGAAAAATAAATCACATTTTATTACTTAGCAAGATGGTAGAAGCCCTAGGATTATAAGTCCTTGAAGGGCTCCAAGCCCACAGGTGATTCCAGGCTATAATGAAGGAGGAACGTATGGCAATGAGAAAATTGACTTACCATATGTGTCAGAGTTGATATGTATAATCCTTTTTCAAGAGATAGAGAAGCGGCAATCATGGAGGTAGCAAGCATGGAAGTTGCAGAGTGGAATGCAGACCCAAACCCCCACATAAGGACCAACTGTCAAAGGATACCATTCAGAAGGAATCAAACCATAGTGCCACTACCCTTCACTCATAAGGTGCCACTACCCTATTCAGTTTTATCTGCCATGTAGACCTTAAGAGAATCCAACCGTGACAATTCACCAAGCATGTTGAACAACATCGTAAACCTCCAAGCCATCAATGACAATGGCCTCAAGGACTATAACTAAAGAGCGCTACCCCATCTACTATCTGAAATCATCCAAATCTAAGAAGGCATAGACACTACCATTTGGGCAAAGGCTACAAATGTTGTACCTCTAAGTAGCTAAGCCCACAGGTTCGGACCCTTTATGTGAAGAAAGGCAATGTGAGCCACTCGACATTCAAAGGAAAGGCAATCACCTAAGGAAAAGCCTAAAGGCGTTTATAGAGGAATGGGCAACTAGTGTCACTCCATCCTTCTGTAGCCCCTCAAAGCATCAGTGCTAGGGCATGAACTCGAAGCAAGGCAATGGTAAAGGATGAGCACACGAAAACGTCCAAGTATACAAGTACTATTCCATCTCTAATTGAAGTTAAATCTAAGAGAGCAAGATGAAAAAATCCTAAAGGGTGTAAAAAACCGCCAAACAGAAGATCCTTATTTATAGTCGAATAAAGGAATTTAATGCAACCTTCAATACTTTCCAAAAACCCTCTTAATAAAAGACACACCAATTCTAAAGCATCCCTTCATTCATGTGGCAAGTGGATGATCCTTACACAAAGTCAAGGCAACAGTGGACTAGCGGCCCACACATGGAGTTCATGACTCATAATAATACTCAATTATCAATTTTTTTCAAAACTAGCATTGAGTTATATATTTTTCCCCCCTAGTCGCATCAAGTCATTAAAATTTTTTCGAAATGACACCTGGTGAGTGACCTATTCACTTAGAGTGCCAGGTAATTTTTGATTTCTAATTTAATAATAAGAAGAAGAAGAAGAAGAAGAAGAAGAAGAAGAAGAAGAAGAAGAAGAATAATAATAATAATAATAATAATAATAATAATAATAATATAATGATAATAAAAGAAAAATCCATTCAAACCCCTTTCCAAGCCTCTCCATTCAAACCCCTTTCCAAGCCTCTACTATCACCTTCACCGCCACTACCTCACCATCGTTGCCACCACTGCCACCACCCCTGCTATAAAGCATCGCCACCAGCCGACAGACTCAACAATCCCCATCACTACCCAAGCACACATACACACACACTCTCCCGCTCCGCTCCCACTCCTTCCAAGCCCTCATTGAATTTGCTATCAAAAATGGCTTGTGCTGTATAGTTACATTACTCTTTTTATTACCTACAGTTCTTCCCATTTGTCTCGACACTAAAATTTTTTCATCAATCCTATTCAAACCTAAAAAAAACACTTGAGGCCTAATTACTAATACAATGAGAAATTAGAGTGTGGGAAGGAATAAAGATGTCAAGATGCCCATAAATTAGGTTGGAGAGAGGCAAAGGAGAGAGAGACAGAGTCTATGTTTAGGATCCATACTCATTGCTGCTCTCACCACTGTGATGGTGATTGTTATGGTGATACTGATAGCCTCCTCCTAGTTGTCCTCCTCAGCTCTGAACTGACACTAATAGAGGATGTGACGGGTCCCAAAAATCCTATGTGGACACTGGGAGTGGAGGAGTGATAATTGAGGAGGTGGTGGTGGAAATAGTCATGTTAACAATGATGGTGCTCATTAATACGGGGTGTTCACGGCAGAGGCGGTGGAGATGGGAAGGGATTGTGGACGCGATGGAAGAAGGATTCTCCCGATGGCGAATTAGAGGAGGACGGCGCCACAAAGAAGGGGCAACGTAAGTTAGATGAGTGGGCACCTAGGTAGCAATGGTGATGGGGTAGTGGGAGTGCTGGGGGAGGCCTGAAGGGAAATTGAATAGGCTATGTTTAGTTTTCCTTTTCCTTTTCTTCTTCTTCTTCTTCTTCTTCTTATTATTATTATTATTATTATTATTATTATTATTATTATTATTACTACTATTATTATTATTATTATTATTATTATTATTATTATTATTATTATTATTATTAAAGTACAAATTTAAATAACCTACTATTCCAAGTTAATAGGTTACCAAATGTTACTTTGGAAAAATATTAGTAACTTGATGCTATTAGGGGAAAAAATATAACTCAATGCTAATTCGGAAAAAATTGATAATTGAGTGCTATTTTAGACCATAAACTCCCCACACATTGCCTAAGTCCCATTAGGCCCAAGCGGCCAGCCTAAAGCTTGCCTAGTGAATCTTACCAGCCTATTTACTAAAGCATACTTAGTTTAAGAGTCCCTAAGCTCAAAGGCTTAATCCTGCTCTTTCTTAAGCCAAGAAAATTGCATTAGGAGACTAGGTGTAGTCCATGAATAAGACAACTTTCTAAGACAAGCAACAAAATTGAAAAGATAGCAATCACAATGGTGATCAAGCATGACATGAGATATTTAACATAGATCATATTGCTAAAAAAGGAGTTGCATCCTGAGAAGTGCAACTCGGGTAAAGTGCAACTGAATGAAGTACAAAGGAGAGCGAAGGATAGCTAGGGGTATCGGCCATTTGGGAATCCCTTTGTCCACTGAGATCCCTTCACCTTTTACCAAGCACCCAACTAGTCTTTTGCTAGCTTTCGAAGGCTGCTTAGCAAGACCCCTATGTCCTTGCACAATGTTAACCCTTTGCTAAGAAGGAGTCCAACTATTTTATGTGACCAATTCCTCAAAGTCACTCCTCCACATCACAGAATAAGGGTCAATCAACAAGTCTGGGTGACTCGAAACGTCACTCCCTTAAAGGCTCATGGCCTAATTAAGTCTAAGAGGCTAACTTCTTTAATCATGTTAAAATAAAAGTGGATTGACAAAAGATACGCGTCACCCTATCCAACACACCAGAATTACAAGGAGAGGTAGGATCTTAAAAGGGCATCACTACCCACTCAACTGCAAAAATTGCTTACAGGTATCGTCAGAAAGTGGTAAAGGAAAGGGCCAACAAATTCAAAAGGCCCCAAAAGCGCAACCCTCTCTCATTAGTTGTCAAGCATCCCAAGGGGCAAACTCCATAAAGGCATCCATCATGAAACTAATGTGAATTCGATAAAGGAGAAGTGCAACCAATTAAGTGACATTACCTATAAAGTTAGACTGAAATACAAGTGTAGTTGTTACAACAAAAAAGAAAGATCGAACGATCTAGCCTTTGAATAAGCAAAAATGTAGGACAACTAAAAGAAAATGACAGGGATTTCCCCTTCTTTTCTTGCGAAAAGGTGCACGGTCACCATATATGGTGCTACTCTCACCAAGCTTCGCCCACAAGCCTCAGCTCATGTCTAGGTTAGGGTCGTAGCCGTACCCGACCACTTTGTTGTCGTCATTAGACTCTTCCATTAGACCTGTTTCTACAGGAAGGTTTCTGACACAGGCTGCTAGTCAGGTGTCTTTCATTAGGAAGACTCTTGCGCTAGAGTCCTTCTTAAAAGTCACCCTTTAGAAGAGAGGCGGGACTAGTAGATTCACGGGAGAATGTGAGCTCTTTTCTTTCTAATGCAAAGGAAGCAATTGCATTGTGTGAGCCCCAATGCAATCTAATGTGTTATTCCTAAGCCTTTTAGCAATAGGTCCGTCATCCAGAGGATCCAAATTAACATCAAAAGTTATGCAAGCCTTCTACTATCAAGCATGTACGCCTCCTCACCTATCATTAACAATGCAATATTTGAGTAGCGCCTGACACTTACTGTTAAGTCTGAGGTTTTATCCTTAATTACCACCCAATGCTTGAAGAATATGGATTTAACACCCTCGAATAAGCGAAACAATCTTCCTTCTTTAGGGGAAGACAAGAAGACCCTTAATTCCACATAGGGTCCTAATAGCCACATATCCTAGGTAGAGGGATTGGCATAGCATCAAATGCACTTTATTAGTGAAACTCTCAGTCATCTATCATGTATGTTCGAGCAGAGAAGATGCTAAACCCTTCGATAGCAAATATGTGAACTTGTTAAGAAAACCCTTGGGAAGGGCTATCGTAGTAAATAAGAGAACTCTGTTCACCCCACTCTTTTTATGGGATGACACAGACGTCACAAGATGCTAGATCTTAGAAGATGCACAAGAAATAAATTGTCGCCCTGAGCCATAAATCAATGAAGCTCCCAAAATGACAATGTTAAGCCACTTGTTCAAGACAGGGGGAGCATTTAGTCTCTTGGCTTCACTCTGTTCACATCATCCTTGTAATAGCGCAGCCCTAAATCATGTTTATTTATTTAATTACCTCATGATAAAGATTTTCTCATATTTATTTATCGGATTTAATCATCTCGGAAACCAAAAAAAAATTATTTGGGCCCTCGCTTTGCACTTTGGGTTTTTGTTGTTATAAAATTTTCAAAAAATCAATAATAGGCCTCGATAATTATAGTTTAAGAAATTATTATTTTTTTTATAACCTCACAAAAAATTAATTTTGAGCTACGAAAATTCAATTGCATACAGTTTACTTTTCTTCCCGGGCCCAAACTGTATAAGCCTAATTATAGCCCAGCAAGTTTATGCCTTTGATTTAGCTAATTCTCTTTATTTTTACTAATTATAATTAGCTAAAAGCTAGTTTTGGGAGGGCAATTATAAGCCAAGTAAATGAGATGAGTCACAAAAAAAAACTTCAAGCAAACCCAAACCACACACATCTCTCTCCTTTCTCTCTAACCCACGACTTTGCCCCCAGCTGCTGCCACTATTTTTTGGTGTTTTCCAGCTAGGCTGCCACTGCCCCTTGGCTACCTTCGACCACCCTGACACCCTAGTACCACTAGCCACCATCCTTAATCCTCAAAACAACCAAACATCACCCCCATCTCTCTCTTTTTCAAGCTTCAGGTGAGTAACCTTAACTTGGTCTCTTTGGATCTTTTTAATTTTGATTTTTGCTTATGTGATTTAGGTTTTGATCATGTTCTTTGGATGGAAACAAGAGTTATTTTGATATTTTTAATTGTTGATTAAGTTTGGAGCATGCTAGGGTTTAGGGTTATTCATGATCATGCAAGTTTAAGGTTAGAAGCATATTTTTCTTAGATTGTTTGTATTTGATTTAGCAGTTTTAATCTCTAATAATATTTATGAGGGTGATTTTGGTGATTTTGTATGAGATGAAGAGGAAGTAAGTTGGTTACAAACTAGGGTTTTGGCAATTAAAGCATGGTTTGAATTATTTTGGCATTAAGCATGTTGTTTGATTATATTTTGATGGAAAATGAATCTTGGATGTGTTCTTTGACTTGAAAAAAATGATTTGGTATGATTCTTGAAAAAGGGATCAATTATGAAAATTTTCTCAATTGATTATAAAGGATTATTTTGCCCACTTATGCAAATAAATAAGATTATGGATGTATTTGGAGTGGGTTTGAGAAATGAAGAATCGAAAATTTGATGTATATGATTATGGAGTGAAATTGAGTATTGTGGCTTTGTATGGTGATGAAAAGGACCAAAACTTTGTTATATGATTTTAAGGAGTGATTTTAGATGGGGATTTATGTGAAAAGAAAGAAGAAAGCAATGACAGTGGGGGCTAGGAAATGACAAAAAACAGGGGAACCTTTGCCAATAAACTGGTAATAATCGATCTAGTCAAAAATTATGATTTTTGGTGGTAGATATATCAATGAGTTAGCTTTCAAATGCCTTTTGAATCGCCTTAATCTGATGTTTGTGGAAAAAGCTATGGCCATTTTGCTAGAACTGTGCAGGTTAAACCAAAACTGATACACTTGTATTCTAACCCCATTTTGGGAACTCTATCATGGGAATCATGTTTTGTATTCTAAATGAAAGTTTTTGGGTACTTCTTAAGCTTTCTATATTGGAGAATTAGGTCTCAATTGGAGATTATAAGATTAAGTTACGAGTCATTTATTCTAGCCCTATTACGCCTTTACTTTTCGTTTACTAAAATATTAACTATGAAAATAAAAATATTTGATAACTATGTGTTCCTATAATGATATTTTGAATAGAGTCAGGGTCTAATCTATCGTTTCCTTCCCTTTTGTGCATAATCCTATTCAGTGAATTTCATTAAAAGTACCTGGTATGTTCATGGCCTGTATCCTTAGAAATCAGCACGTATTTATCAAAATTATAATGTTTTGATAAGTACATCAATGAATCAACTTAATCAATGATTTATCACATAATTAGTGACCCCATCAGTTATCAGCTACAGGACATTGACCTTCAGTTACCTACGCGACTTTAGGTCAGGTTTCTCGATCGACCTAGCAGGTGTACACCTATCCTCAGATCGTAACAGTTATCAGGGGTTCACTATCAGATAATAATTAGCAATGCAATTTTATATTCATCCCATTCCCTGTTTTAAGTTGAAATGAACTGCAAATGGGAGCCCAACTAGTTTTTCCATAAACATTTAACAATACAGGATTGCATGTATTGAGCTTCGGCTCATAGTTTGAAATACTTTTATGTTTTGTTTTAGGCAAATGCTCAATGAATCGCCCACAGGCTGACAAGCCAACTAGAGAAGATGAGTGAGTGGGAAAGTCGAAAAGGAATAGTGATGTTAGTGCTAAAATGTTTTGAGCACTGTATTGTAAAATATTTTAATGTTAGAACTGTATACTCTGCAAAGAACTTACTACATTTTGGTGTAAACTTTGAGATCGTTAGATACTTTTATGTTTGGTTTGATGGTTTTGTGATGTCGAATGCCTTGTGATAATGAATGATGTTCAGCTTAGTTACGTTTATTACTTATGAGCGAAGCTTTGTCCTTTTTGGACAGCGGTAACGCCCTGATCATTGGGTTATCACTTCTAATTGGTATATTAACGAAAAGAATGCAAACAATGGATTATATGTATTTGGGGTGTTACAATCCTATTGAGGATTACTGAAAAAAGTGATGACATGCAGGCAACACACGTTATTCCCCCATCCACAACCCTCAAGATGAGGTTGTCCTGTAAGCTTTCATTCCACGCCTAAAGCCCTCAAAATGAGGCTATCTCCTCATTTGAGGCCTAAAGCTGACAAAGTAAGCTTGTTCCATCGGCCCTTATTTGAGGCCCAAATCCCTTAAAATGAGGTCATTTAGTAAGCCCTCATTTAGGGCTCAAAGACCTCAAAATGAGACCATCTTGTAAGCCGTCATTCAGGGCCCCAGGCCCTCTAAGCAAGGCTATTGAGGAAGTGTTTATTCAAAGTCCAAAGCCCTTAAAATGAGATTGTTTTGTTAGCCCTCGTTCAAGGCTAAAGGTTCTCTATTTAAGAACTTAAAGTTGTATAAACGAGGCCTTCTAAGCTTTCATTCAAGACATAGAGAGTATCGGAGTGGGTATTCATACAATGCCCTAAGAGGTGTCTTCAACAAATGGATTAAACACATACAACACGATTCTTCCTACTCGACCTCATAAACACCACCATAACTTTAATGAGGGGTATGGCTTAGGAATAAGTGCTAAAGCATTAGGATAACAAGTCACATAAACAACCCATTTTGAGACAAGCCTATCCTAAGTAGACACTTGCTTTCTAATGATGTAGGCCCTTTAATGGTCAAACCAGCAATGAACAGTCGAAGAACATCATAGGGGTTCGAGTTATCGAGTCAAACATTTCTTACCATCTAACATGAGGTTAAAATGTACTAATCCTTTATCTCTAAAGGTGTTGCCCTTATGATTATTCAAGGCCACATCTTCTCGCTGGCCACATAAAGTCAGTGACTTTTGAGACCTCATCCAATTTGTCATGTGGGCAATAATGACAGTGAATGCTCGAGCATATGCCCACGACGTTCATGAGGGACATATTATGCACAAAGTGATCCAATCAACCTAGTCTATAACCTGGTTCGGACCTAACTGTCTAATTGACCCATGATGGCTAAAAATCAGCCCAACACTTAAAAGGCCCCAAATGAATGCATTCCCTATCCTCCTAGTGCCAGACAGATTCCACATCTCAAACCTAAGGGTCAGATAATCTTCCCTTACAAAGGATAGGGTCATCATTTAAGGTGGTCCCCTCTTTATAAGAGACAAACTTATTCTCTTCTTCTCGGCCAAAAACACACTCACACTCAAAAGAGCGAGCTAGTCCTTTGTACTTAAAACCGCTCAAGACAAAGGACTAATCAGAGGAACATGCAGCAAGCTTGAGTCCATCCTAGTGGTGTTCCTATTCACTTTATTGCTTCCCTACCTCTAATCTCTACCATGAAGCAGCTCTTTACCTCTACTTATCTCTCTATTAATCTCTCAAGCTCAGCCTCTTTTTCTATCTACTTGCACGCAAGCTCTATCTTGGCTAATACCTATACTAGCGTAGGCATTGGAGGCTCGATCCTGGGGATCCACTCCCCGGCATGAATTCTTTTGTTGGGTCGTCTAGGAGCAGAGTAGGCACGGGGTACAGCATGGAGCAGCGGGCCTCCACCTCCGGTCATTAGGATCCCGGCAAAATCACTAAACTCCATCTCAATTTGAAACATAGAGCAAACATAGAGGGGTGTTGTCGCCTTCCTTGAGTCTAATGGCAAATGTTTCTAACAGGATCAGATTTGGCTAAAATAACCTCTATCTAGGACTAAGGATCCAATACAGAGCCTAAGGCTTAGCCACTAAAGGCCCTTCTAAAGGAACCACTTAATCTCACCACCTCGAAACAAGGATAAAGAGAGATTTTATAGATTGAGAAAGTTGTTTGCTTTATAATTTCATTCTTCAAGTTTGAAGGTTATAAGCAGCTTGAGGAGCCTTCTCATAGGCCAAGGAAGGCTCCCCTAACATTCAAATACTTGCCAAGCCTAGTGAAAAATACAAACATGCAGACTAAAATAGCAGAACAACCCACACGCTTGGCGCCTGATTTGGCTAGTTGTTCAAGCTTTCTAGTAAGTGTCAGCAACTTGCAAACTCAAATCACATTTGATAATACACTTGAGCCACTCTAAAAAACTTCGTACAACTTAAGAGTAGGCAAAAGAAAGAGCAAAAACTGCACAAATATCTTTAGTCCAGTTGCTTGAGCTGCCCACTACATAAAGGAATTCCTCCCAATTCTTATTTGGTTAAAAGCAATCCCTTGGAGTAAAAGTTTTAACAATTTTTGTGTCACCTTGCAAAATTTTTTGTCCCATATTTCAAGACAAGAAGCTCCCATAATGAATTATATTTGATGAAGAACTCATTGCTAAAAGTTGCAAATACGTTTTGAACTGGGCATACTGCATATATTGGCAACTAAGCTTGATTTAATGGAGCAAATGACTTCCAATAGGATCCCACTTGAATCAATAGGGAGCTTACTTTCTAAACTTTGACATAGGCTAATCAAAACATCCGTAAATGATTAGAAACATCGATTGCATTACAACTGCTTAAAGTTTGGACCTTGTGGACTAGATGACTTGCCACGTTGGACCAACCTGTGTATTCTGCCCATATTTATTCTTTCCTAGGCATTTGGCCTCATGATCATATGATCACTTGAAGGACCTCCTGATCCACCATGTGATGAGAGAAACAACCCCTAAATGCATAGGAGCTACCTTGAACTAAAGCTCAAAATTTGGATTAGGCATAATGTGGCTTGACTTAAGGTTTTGACTCATGAGGAGAGCTTGGATGGTCTCTTCGACAATTGGCTCGTTAGCTCCCACCTCAAAGCACAAATGTCCATATTCAAATATGACATCTTATTTTGATTTGTTTTCGCAATGACATGGGATATTTGTTTTCGTAGATATTTCATATATATTCTAAATCTTATTGGTGATACTTGCTATTTCATAAAGTCATTTTCTTTACTCAATAAAGAAATTTTGACAATTTTATTGGGACATTTATGAAGGAAAGTTTAGACGACTTTAGTAGGACGGAGGGAGTATATTTTTTATTTTTTATTTTTTTCTTTGACTACAATTTGACGAACTCTAAAACATACAAATTGAACCAAACTATATTATTTTAATTTATTTCATACCAGAACCTATTCTAATTTGATTTGATTTAGTTTTAGAAAATGTATGAAGGGTAATTTCTATGATGATTTAGTTTGCACTTCAAATTAGACGAAATGGGACTATGTACTCTACTTTAGTGAAATTTATTCTTGTAAAAAGTCATTAAATAATATTTAATCATAACGAATATTTACATTGGTATATTGATTAACTGTAATTTGGAAGACAGTCTATGAAATGAGAGAAATTTCTGAAAAATCTAGAGCGATTAATGAAAATTTTCCAAAATCTTAATTAGTTGTATAAAGCAGGCCTTGACGCACAATTTCATTATTATTTTAAGTGTAAATGCTAGTAAAAGATTTAACCCACATAAGGTTTACGCCTACTCTTGTAAACCAGGAAGGGGGGGGGATGAGTGCACTGCCATAAGGAACACCATCTCTTCAGTGAATTGGTTCTTCCCCTGACTGACTCGGTCCATTTTTCGTTGTTCTTTATCTGTCATGACCATATCTCATCTTACAGACGTATGATGCAGACGAGCCACCCTCCGTATTGTGACCTGCGAACTTATACTCTTCTTTGACAATGTTAGCTTATCAGATTTGACTCCTATTTACCATCTTGAAAGACACATTTTTCCTACTTATATTCGGATCAAGACTTCCTATCCGCAATAAGCTAAAGTCAAATTTTCGTCATCTACTTTGTCTCTACCACACAATGCCCCAATGACATTCTAGAGTCCAAATATATTCCCTTTTTATTCCTCTTTTTTTCGATTACTGTAATTGTTCCTTTCTTACCGGTCTCATCCAACTAATAAGCTAGAGGACGATTATATATATATGTGCTCTTATGCCTATATGATTGTATTTTAATAGGAAATAGGATGTCGCTTTTAGAGAATACAAAAACATCATAATTATGTATTATAGCTTGTTCATTTGAAGGCCACCCTTAAATAAATAAAAAATCAATTTGGAATTTTTTTCCAACTTGATTTAGAGTGAATTAAACTAAATACCTCGCAAAACTATCCTTTATTTCTTCTATAAGAAATAATAGGCGGTTAATAGATTTCACCTTGATGTTTAGTAAAACCAACCTCGCTATAATTTAAGAGTAAGATTGGTGGTTCTAATCCCTCATATGTCATCTAGACGAGACTCGATCAATGTATGGACTAAAAGCATACATCTTAGTTTTTCTCTTTTATTCTTTAAATAACCCACCGAGCATATTATGGACTTACAAAATATGTATACACTCTGTTTCACCGTTTCTTACTCTATTTTTATCTGTGTGCACACATTTCTTTTCGAATTTAGTTGTTTAAGGGTAAGATGGTTTTCATTCAAACAGCCGCAATATTACCGAGGCACTACGGCACCATAATGGTAATAAGACCTTACTACTGGATCTTGAGGTCTCAGGTTCAAGTCCCACACTATAACAAGCTTTAGTAAAACAATTATAATATATGACAATGGGTAATGAAGGTAGAAAGTACATACTCTTGTATCCCTCTGATAAAATTTAACACAACTTCTACTTGGAAAATAAATAAATGAATAAAATGAGGCAATGGCCATGAGGAAACTCTGGTATTGTTTTGCATTTGCTTCTATTAATTTCATAGTTTTGACAGTTCTATATATTGGCTTATTCTACCTTCCAACATGGTATATTTTGTTGTAAGATTTTTAAATTTCAAAAGAGTTTCTGCTTCTATTTATTGTGAAACCATGGGTTTCTGCTTCTATTTATTGTGAAGGTAATTTGGGTGTTTTTTTGTTTTTGGGTCGTGGCTTTTCATTGGACTTTGTTATAGTTCTTGCTAAAATTGTCATTAAACTTTTCAAAATATTCAAATATGCCACTTGATTTTTTTAAGTCAAAAATACCACTGAACTTGCTTAAAAAAGATTAAAAAAAATATCACTTCACTTATCAAAATGACTCAAAAATGCCCCTATCATAATAACATGTTTGAACATTTTGCAAAGTTTAATGATATTTTAAACTACCAAAAAAAATTGAGTGTCATTCATACATATTTTGAAAAGTTTACTGACATTTTTTTAGCAAAAACTCGACTTTGTCACGAAGTCAAAATCTTATCAGATCAAATCAAATAACTCAGAAAAATGATGCATGATTTTTGCGTGGAAGTGAGGCAATTAAACAGAGATTCATATATATATTTCTTAATATATTTGGCATGTTAAAAATGAACCACATGGATCTGTTGAATAGGTTTTGCAAATCTTCGGTGGTTAGGACTTAGATAGGGGCCGTGAACTGGTAATATCTTTTGAGATTCCTTATTCATATTTTCCCCCTAATTTAATGATTTGATAATGTCATAATGCCATAAAATAGAACTTCAATTATCAGATTAAAGATTTTTCTTTTTTAAAGAATGATACAAAAACTAACATGGGCAATATATAAATTTAAATATCTCATAATAATTTTTAAAATTTTATTAGTTGAACTAATTGATATTCAAAACAGCTGCAACAATAGTCTCATAAAAACTTATTGTTAGAATGCCTTGAATCTGTTTTTTAGCCCCCTTCTGCAGTCCTAGCACAGTGGTCTCGCTATATGTAATGCGTATCTCTGTATTCCTATATCAATAAAACTATCCCTCTCTTCTACCTGTGGACGTCTCCCTCTCTTCTACCTGTGGACGTAGCTAACACATTGTTAGTGAACCACGTTAAATCTGTGTGTATTTGTCAATTTGTTCATACTTTTTCGCATCCGTTATAACACTTATCGTGAAATTTTAAGTAAACATTGAGTTAAATTTATTTTGTCGAACACTTTATCAATCATCTTAATTATAAGTGATAATAACTTATTATAAGGTCTCCTCCCAAATATGCATTAAATTAAAACTTTATTTGTTATTGTATTTCAGATTCTTGTTAATGTTTATTTCACAAATCAAACCTTTTCTGCCAGTTTGTCAAAGCATCCACCTGGGAAGTGCCTATTATTCTCGGAATTCTTTTAATACAGAAGACAAGTCAATCAACATGTCACCAACATCAGGATAATGCCTTGCGTCTAAACAATTTGAAAGCTTTATTTATTTATTACATTAATTATCCTACTATTATCATTGTTCTTCCAATAGATAATAAGCGTCTGCTCCGTAATTTATAATATGGATCGAGATCATGGATGAATGTCATAAAGCTATCTGAACAAGCATCTTAGATATGTTAATCCAAATGATTGATCAAATGATTACCTTACTTATGTATAATTTAAGAATTACCTTAATCAAAAGCCTAAACAAAAGGCTTAAGCATAGATCTTCCAACATGTCCTCTCACTAATAAATATCTTTAAAACTTGAAATGTTTAGATGATGTAAAGACTCTCCTTATCTTAGGTAATAGTTCAATATAAGAATTGTTAAGATTCGAACTCGAGATATCTCACTCAAAGAGAGCTAATACTGTAATAATTTTTAAATCTTTGATTCAAATGATTACCTTGCTCGTTTATATTTAAGAATTACATCAATCATGCAAAAGCTTAAATGAAAGGCTTAGGAACAGGTCTTCTATTCCAAAGTGTCCTCTCACTAAATGTCTTTAGAGCTTGAAATGTGGATAATGCAAATAGTTCAAAAGAGAGGTTGCTAAAATTCAAACTCGAGATATCCCGCTCAAAAAGAGCTAATAATATACTAATTTTTAAGATCATTTAGTTTACACTTCAAGTTAGACCAAATGGGACTATTTACACTACTTTAGTGATATTTATTTTGCAACTAAGAAGTTATTAAATAATATTTTAATCATTTATATTGGTATGGGGGTTGAAATATGGACGATTCAATATATGGGTTGCTAAGATTCAACATATGATGATGTAAAAACTCTCCTTACCTTATGTAATAGTTCAATAAATAATATGGGTTGCTAAGATGCGAACTTGAGATATCTCACTCAAAAAGAGCTAATATTATATTCAATAACCATCCTAACCAATAATTTAAACTAGTAGTTAAAACTCATGAAGAGATCTTACGATCTAACAATGTACATGCAATAAGGAGATTGTATCAATTTATACACTTGTAAAAGGACGGACCGGGAATAATCAACTTTTTACCTCAACATCCAACTCTATTTTATACCACCACGCTGCTAACCTTTGTAGTATACATGTTTTCTAACATCGATCACACACTACTTTACTATACAAAAGAGGACTTAATGATAAGGAAGAAATTGTAGTTTACTTGCTCATGTACATCGAATCAAACTATCGTTAACTAAAATAATTAAAACAAATCAGTAAAGATAACCAATAAATCTTTACGGTATTTTCTACCTTTCATATTCCCACGCGATTTCCAATTGCAGCATCACTGTAGTTAAGTAGAAAACATTAATTCGCAATGTGAAGAAATAGATGGAAATCTCATAGCATGTTTTAAACATGTGATGGCTAGAGAATAGAGATGGATCGACAGTATACTCCCCTTTTTTAAAAAAATGAGGGAAGTGGACGGTAGAATAGCCAATTAGATAAAGGAATAAAGGTGACGCATCCACAAGGCACCGTCCAAGAACACGGTCCGTGGAACAGTAGGCCATGCACTCCACGCAGCTTACTAACAATAATAATAATAATAATAATAATAATAATAATAAATCATTAATTCGCAACAATAAGCAAACAGATAAATAAAATACAGCATAAGAGAGAAATATAAAAGACAATATTGGAAAATAAGTGGCAGAAGATGATACGGTCAACGAACGGATGCAACTGGACATACACGAACGCGGAGCGGACTGCTTCGTCTATGCATTCTCAAAGGCCCAAAAGCGGCACAGCTACTGCTTTGGGTGCCGTTGAGGCATCACAAGTTGACTGGTTGTAATAAAGAGTAGCCGACAACTGCTACTCGCTAGCCTAGTTTGATAAATATTACTTCCCCTGCTGTTGCGACCGACGTCATTTCTTTTTTCTTTTTTTTTTCTTTTCTTATTTTAATCCCGCATGGCTTTCATTGAATAGAATTTATTTATCTGAACGGACTGGGTTCGATAAATCTGACGTGAACATTCTTCAAACCTCGAATTGATTGATATAAATATATCTTTGATCCAACACATTATACATGGCTATATTGAGAATTTGAGATCTAAAGATCAAACTAAATTCAAGTTGAATCAAATATGATTCAAATTTTCTTCGAAAATTACTCTTTTGTCTTTGGTCTAATAATTTTATTGGAATACAATTTTAATGTGCTTGAACTCGAAAATAAGTGAACCAAAATAACCCAAAAACCAAACTAAACATATAACAAATTGAAATTTACCAATACAAGTTGATTCAAGTGATTTTGCACTTGCTCCCCTTCAATAAGGTCTCAGATTCGAGTCTTGTGAATGGAAAAAAAATTTGTAATTGAAAAGTCTTATGCCTTATTGAGCAAACAGTAGCTCAACTCCAATAAAATGGAGGATCCAAGATCACAAAATAAATTGAAATTTAGTTGACTAAAACATGATCCGATTCGAAATTAACTTGAAGCTAATTAAAGTGAAAATCTTATATGCTCCGACAAGCATGTAAGCTCACTTGTCATATGTATATTTTTCTCCCCAGATGAATTTGTCATATTAAAAAAATTTAATATATTTTTATATCGATATCACTTCTGAGAGCATGTGCTTTGAAGAATGTAATACAAGCTTTGATCTAAATCGGAGGTATGTCTGTTAAGCTTGCAAAAGATCCAAACACTGGGAAGGAAAACGAGACAATTTCTAGCAAATATTTGGACACCTAACGTGGGTCATTATTCAATAACTTGCTTTTTATGTTGGTTCATATGAAGGAGAGAAGCATCCGTGGTTCAAGTTGCCTGAAACTCACGGGTGCTTAATTAGTTAGAGCATTTCTTTTCCAAATCCGAGACTATGAGTTTAATGTTACATGTACTTTTTTTTAAAATAATATTTGAATGTTTTCTTTCTTCAGTTGGAGTGTCTAGTGGTCTTTAGCATTCAACCTTTAAATTCAATGATTTTATTTAAAAAAGTTTTATGTTACATAAAACACTTTTTTAATATTCTTAAATCACAATATAATTTTTAAATATTCGAGTGCATGATTAAGTTTCCTCAATCTCTCACTCAGGCCTCAAAAGTTTAACGGGTAACTATTGAAAAACTAATGAATATTAAGACTCCGTTTGATCCTTAGAAAATTTAGTGAAAAGAAAAGTTCAAGGAAAAAAATGTGAAGGAAAAAAATGTAGGAAGAAAATGAGTTTTTTTCCGCTTGTTTGGATCAAGGAAAAAATACAAGAATCTAGATGAGAAATTTGAATGTTGATGAACTATTTAAATTATTTTGATGTCATCTAAATGATACAAGATTGGAGAAGGTTGAGAATTTTTCTCAAACTTTCCTCACAATTTTATGAGGAAAATTTTGTCACTTGTTTCTAATAATTTTTTTCACCAAACTTTCCTCCGTATTTTTTTCTTTGTGATTTTTTCTAAACCAAATATAAGAAAAAAAGTAACTTTCCTAAATTTTTTTCTTTCCACTAAATTTTCTAAGGTCCAAACAGAGTCTAAAAAGCTATTGAAGTCAAATTTCAAACATAAATATTTATACAATTTCAAAGATTTTGGGAATACAAGAATCTTTTTTTTTTTTTCATTTTATATATAATGATATATAAAAGCGACTGTACGCTAGGTTTGGAACTAAGTTTCTAAAAACAATTACAAAAAAATGGAACAATTATGGAAGAAACTTTTTTAGTTAAATAAACCCAAAAAACCACGGTAGAATGAGTTATGTCACAAATCTTCGTATTGCTAATTTTTTGGTAAATGACTGAAGTGAACAACAATCCTTACCAGTTACAATAGAAGATCTTTTTCACACTACGTGAACAATCAAGGCTACTCATTAAATAGATCATCAATTATATCCTACAATTAAAATTAGAGGCCAGACAAAAAAAAAAAAAAATAACCCCAAAGAAGTAGTAATCTTTGCATTAACAAAGTTGGTGCGGTTATAGGGGTTCCAAAAAATGGTAATTACAGGAGTTATGGTAACTCCCGCAATTTTAACCGTATATATGATAATGTTTAATCTCCACCATTAGTTTTTAATTTTTATGGCATTGAAATTAATATTTTTGAACCATTAAAGTTTTAATAAATTAGTTAAAAAAAATTTTCATGGCCATGTTTGAACTGTCAAAATCCATCCCTTAATTTAATGAAAAACCTAAAAGAAACATTGAAAGGGAAAAAAAATGAAATCAATCTGTGTATGAGACCCTAATTAGGCTTGATAGTTTCAAGCCACCGCCTCCATATTTTCTAGCAAGTTACAGCCAGAATTGATGCCGACCAGGTGACATCCAGTGACCTATATTTTTGGCAACCTCAGGGAGCTCCTGGTGCACCAAAAACAGTGCCGACGGTGGCAAGGGGATGCATTATGGTAGTGATTCTGTGCTGCAAAGGTTTCAAATTTATCGTTGGAAAGTTCCGTGATTTAAAAAGTGAGAAACTTTTCGAAAACACACGATTTCTTAGTCATGGCTTTGTTTAGTTGCAAACAACATCCATACACAAGATGAAGACATAGGGAAGATAAAAGATCTTCGTGTCTAATGCCTCTTGATGGGTTGAAAAATCCATTTGGTTTATCATTAACTATAATAGAATAAGACACTGAAGATATGCATTCCGTAATCCATTTACTCCAGGTTGGGTGGAATTCCAATTCTTGTAGAGATTTCAATATGAAATCCCATTCTAACCTATCATATGTTTTTTTCATATCAAGTTTAAGAGCCACATAAGCCGATTTACATTTTAAGCTTTTGAATTTGTGCGTAATTTCATGTGATAATAGGATATGATCGTGAATAAACCTCCCTGGAATAAAAGCACTTTGAAACGATGATATTAACCTGTCCAATAGAGGTCTCAACCTATTAACTAGGATCTTGGATATGATCTTATAGACCGTTGAGGAAATGCTAATAGGTCTAAAGTGACTTGTTTGTGAGGGACTATCAACCTTTGGGATTAATGCAATAAAAGTGTGATTTATTTCTTTCAGAAATTCCCAGTTGTAAAAAATTCCAAAACGCAATTATATACATCTTTTTTTATTATCTTCTAATAGTGCTTGAAAAAACCTGCACCAAAACCATTGGAACCTGAAGTTGTATTAAAATCGATACTACAAATTGCTTGTTTAACTTCCTCCAAGTTAGGAAGATGTATAAGATCCGAATTATCAGTATCTAAGATTAGTTTAGGCAAACCTAAACTAGGTAAGGTTCTACTAGTATTATGAGCTGACTTAAATCTCCGTGTGTAGTTAGAGATGAACTTGTCTGCTATTGCTTTATGATCATCAATCCAAACACCACATTCATCTTTAAATTTGATGACCGGTTTTCTTTTCCTTCTAGCATTTGCTTTACGCTGAAAAAATTTAGCATTTCTAGCACCATTAACTAGCCATTCCTTTGTAATTAATGTAGCAAATCTGTGATGGAAATTCCGATGGGAATTTGGGTGGATTCCGACGGAAAATCACCTCTCTGCCAGAAATTCCGACTGAAAAAGAGGCGCCGGGAATTGGGTCGTCAGAGATTGGCGTCCGACGGATTCCAATGGAATCCGACCAATTTTTCGAGAGGTATACCCAATGAAAATTCCGTCGGACAGTTATGCAACAGCCATAGATTTTTGGAGGGAAAATCAATTTGTGTCGGAATTTCCAACGGAAAATTCTATCAGAAATTTCGACGGAAATTGATTTTTCTTTCAAAAAAAGTAACCCAATAAAAATCACAATTGTCACAAAAAAAATTCTAAATAATCACATACAAAAAAAACCACCACAAAAAAAAAACCATCAAATAAAAAAAACCACCACAAAAAAACCACCAATCTGAAAAATAAAAGTGCTAAATTAAAAATTATATCACATATAAGAAAAACCACCACAAAAAAACCACCAAATATGAATTTTTTTGTCTAAAAAATAAAAGTGCTAAATTAAAAATTATTCATGGCATCCACAGTTATTTTTGATCTACAAACAGATCGATTAAACTAATCTAAATCAGATAAATTCATGGGATCATTATTGTCATTTTGGGAGCCAAGCTCACCATCAGAGTCTAAGTTCGATTGGCTAGAAAAACCTGCACTTTGCCTTCTTAAGAAATCTCAAAACTTTTTTCATGATACGCTCTATCTTCCCCTATTTTTTGATAATTTGATTTATAGCCTCTGTTTACTTGGTAATATTCTGACTGAAGAGTTGTGCTTGCTCTCTTGGATCAAAGTGCTCAGCTGATGAGTGGCGTGCAGCCGCAATTGTAGCTGATTTCTTCAACTTGACCCCCTCAGTACTAAAACCGTACACACGGCCTTTTTTGTACAGATTTTCTTGAAGCCAAAACTTTTCTGGGGTCATAGGCGGCCGTTGAGAGTCCCCTTGAATTGTGGCTTGAGTGTACTCCTTCTATTTCTTGTGGTGCTCCTCCTAAAAGTTGTGAAAAATAAAACTATTATATACTAAGGCGACAATTATAACATATGAATTGAATAATTTCGGAATAAAATGTGTCAAACGTACATAATTTTTTGCAGATTTCTTATCAATGAATACTTTATCTTTGACTTTGCACTGAGTGTCCTTAAACAGTTCTTCACATGTGGATTCCCTACCTAACGCTTTGGCCTACAAAAAATAAAATGTTCATACACACACACACACACACACACACACACACACACACACACACATTGAACATAAGAAATCAATATTTTCCACATCCATAATTTACGAAACAAAATAAATTAAATGAACTATCACATATATACACAACAAAATTAAATTTCACAAAATCCAACAATACATAACAAATTAATATACAAATTTAATATATACAACAAATTCAAAAAAAAAAAACACACACTTAGCAAACTTAAATCATTTACCAAAACAAAACACATCAAATATTCTTGACATATTTCAAGATTTTATAATAATTGTATAACTTTTATAAATATACATATCTAATATATTTTATTTCACTTATCCAAATAAATACACTTTACAAATCAAATAACAAGTAAACATATTACATCCAAATTTTCCACATCTTAATTTACCAAACAAAATACATTAAATAAACTAACTTATGAATTACACACTACAAAATTAAATTTCACAAAATTCAACAATACATAACAAATTTATATAAAACTTATTATATACAACAAATCCAAAAAAATAAACATACTTAACAAACTTAAATCATTTACCAAAACAAAACACATCAAATATCCTTAACATATTTCAACATTTTATAATAACTATATAACTTTTATAAATATACATACCTAATGTATTTTATTCCACTTATCCAAATAAATACACTTTACAAATCAAATAACAAGTAAACATATCAAATCCATATTTTCCACATCTATAATTTACTAAATAAAATAAAATAAATAAACCAACATATAAATTACACACTACAAAATTAAATTTCACAAAATGCAACAATATATAACAAATTTATATAAAACTCAATATATACAACAAATCCCAAAAAATTAAACATAATTAGCAAACTTAAATTATTTACCAAAACAAAACATATCAAATATTCTTAATATATTTCAACATTTTATAATAATTATACAGTTTTTATAAATATACATGCTTAATATATTTTATTCCACTTATCCAAATAATTACACTTCATAAATCAAATAACCAATATGACATATTTCACATCCATATTTTTCACATTTATAATTTTCCAAAGAAAATAAATTAAATAAACTAACACATATATATACTGTGAAAATTAAATTTTACAAAATTCAATAATAAATAACAAATTAATATAATTTCAACACACAATAATTTCAATAAACCTAGTTGCTTAGTGTAACACCCCGAAACTCTAATTTCATTGTTTATTTATTAACCATGATCCTATGTAGCAGCGGAACCTAATTGGGGTGTTACCCTCGTATTTCCTTTTTAGAAATATTAGGTTGGATATCGAAATAACAATTAATACAAAAATCTTGAATAATATTTCAACCTGCACATTATTCTAAATTTAATAACATCTACTAAACCAAACAAATGTTTTTATTGTCTTAACAACTAATTTCTTTGTCTTGACTCATGCCTTCGAGCCTCGCTCTACTTTCTGTTCCCCAGTCCCATGCACAATTATTTCACCTGAAATAAAAATATTTTATAAAAGTGAGATAAATTTAGTAAATAATCACCCTTAATAGTCAACTACGCACACAAATTCATTTGAAAACATTTTAAAGGGGTAGGGGAATAACAACAAGACTCCCAAGATGCATTTATCACCAACACAACTTTTTCTCGTTACCAACTCCAGAGATGCAACTCCCAACTTATGGCCCAAACACAACATTCAGTTTTTAGATGAGCGACCCCACTGAGTCTAATGGCCAGCGTATCAATTCACCATAGCCGCTTAACTCACCCTGTCCTACCGCTACTCAGGCGATTACCGCTTAACCTCTTTCCTCACCTACCACCATCATGGATGGTTACTGCTAACCTAGTCCACATCCCAACAGGGCACGTGGCCACTCAAATGCGTGCACTAGTTTCCCGAGGAAGGCTAATGGCATTCAGTCAACACAATCAATTTAGGTCTCACTAACTTAGCCTTCATAAACACTGTCACACTTCTCTACCTTAAAGGCCGCTTTATCATGCCAGGTTCACTCAGTTTCAACCCACTTCCCCATTGACATTTCTATAACAATAAACTTTAAGTTTCCAACACAACCTTACCTAGTCTCAATTCCACAATCATAACACATCAGGCAAATTCTATTGCACAGTCACACTTAGTTAATTCATGCTATTATTTCGCTCAAACAGCACACCAAACAGTTCTTAACATGTTCAAAGCACACATGATTTTAAAACCCGGGAAAGGGTTAGGACATGATTATTACCTGGATACCGTACAAGTTACGGGCTTGGTTACTATTCTGAACTTACTACTCCGAACCTGGGCCCACACATAGCCAACACTCAGTCTAACTCAAATGAATTTACTCACTGGTCTTTTTCTTGTTTTTAAAAAATTTATAAGAATTACCCATGCTTTTAAGGCCCCCCAATCCATGCCCACTCTAGGGTTCAGATCGGACCAAAATCTGGGCCTCCTTTCAGAGGTTCGAACTTCCAATCCCAATGTCCAATTCAAAATTTCTAACCCAATTCAGAAACCTTGACTCGTCCCCTACCATTTTCATATTCGGGGTTTCCCCCATTTCTATCCCGAGTTAGGTTGTTTTCTCACTTGTTTGAGGAGTATCACTAACTATTTTGGTCTGGACAGTCCTACGTAAATTGGTTATAACTTGGGCCCCGCCACTGCAATAGTCCTGATTCCAAAATGGGGTTGTACGACACACTTTGAGGTGTCGATTCTAAAAATTTGGTGCTTTTTGGCTGATTGACTCACCCTAGGTAAATGTTTAAATTTGCCGCAACTGCAGCCCACAACCCAGCCCAGCAGACTCGACCCTAATTTTCTAGATCAATTTCCTGGCCCTATAAGTTTTACATCTGATGTCCAAAATTCAAGATTTTACCCAATCCAGAGAGAGAAGTGTGTCCTCTACAATTTTCGTGTTTTGTAGTTTTGCTAATTTACTCAATATCTAGGTCAAAAACCCTAAAACCCGAAAATTATCCTTGACCGTCTTAGTGTTGATAGTCTCTAGTAAACGGGCCATAACTCTTTCGTTACAATTCAAAATTCAACTGTTCAAAAGCCATATCATAGAGAACACCTGGATCTATCTTCCATTCAAATTTGGTGGTTTGTGGACTAGAATACCCATAGAAACATTTTTTTAAAATCACATGAATTTTCTGTCCTACCCAATGGCAGGTTCTCATCACTTCTCCTCCCAAAACCCGATCTTTTTACTTAACGACCACGTCCCCCATACCTGTGACCCGTTATCCAAGAATCCTGATAACGTTAATCCCACCCCAAGTCATCCAAGTCATGAAAGATATTAAATTTCATTGCTAAGAACACAAAAATACCAACATGTACTTACCTTGATGTAAACCCGAAATGGTAGCAATGAAATCGTCTCCCTTTTTATGGTGCGAATCTGAAAATCATGTAAAAACTCTTTTTTAAAATAATTTCCTTGAACTTCAAACAAAATCACACAAGGAAGATAGTAAGTGCTTAAAGTTTTAGGTGTAAAGAAAACACGGGGCCAAGGTCTCACCATGTGTTTCTTACCAAGGAATAGGAGACAGAGGTGGTGGCGGTGGTGGCCGATGCCGAGCTACGTGGGGGTGTAGGGTTGAGGGGGACATGGGGCTAGAGATAGAGAGAGAGATAGAGAGGAGGAAAGAGAATGAGAGGAAGAGAGAGAATGAGAAGATGTGGGGGGGATCCTTTTCACGGTTAGGGTTTAAGAGGGGGTTCTTTTCACGATTTGGGGAGGGAAAAAGAAAGAGAAAAGAAAAAAAAGGAAAGGAAAAGAAAGGAAGGAAAGAAAAGGGAAAAAAGGAAGGAAAATAAGGGGGAAAATAAGGAGATTAAGTACAAATTCTAGGGTTTGATTTGGGGAAAAAATTTAAATTTCAAAATAAAGATAGCTAGGAGGAAAAATAATCGAAAAGGTAATTAGTTGAGTTGTGAGACAAAATATGAAATTATTTAAATCGAAGAAAATGAACAAAATAACCTGGATGGAAAATAAGTTTTTTTTTTTAATCGTTAAAATAAAGTTTTAAAGGACAACACGCAGTGAAAAAACTATTTATGATGACTTGGATTACAATGGTTGGTCCACATTATTAGGTCTCCCAATTTGATTTTCTGGGGTTTTACATACTACCCCACTTAAGAAAGTTTCATCCCTGAAACTTCACTAAGTTGCGACACAATACCATTGAGAATATGAATTTTCGGGGTTTTACATACTACCCCACTTAAGAAAGTTTTGTCCCCCAAACTTACACGCACCTGATTATAGGAACAAGTGAGGGTAGTTGTCTCGCATTTCCTGCTCCGTCTCCCAAGTGACTTTAGACATCTCATGATTGGCCCAAAGGACCTTCACCAGCGGCACGGTTTTCCTACGGAGGTGCTTTTCCCACCAATCCAGGATCTGTACTGGCTATTCCTCATATGGCAGGTCTTCCTGGAACTGTATAGGATCAGACTCGATTATATGTGAGAGATCTGGAATGTATTTCCGTAATTGCGACACATGAAATACATTATGTGCTCTTGAAAGTTCGAGCGGCAGCTCCATTCGATAAGCTACTTTCCTAATTCTCTGTATGACTGGATACGGTTTGATGTACCTTGGGTTCAGTTTTCCTGCCATTCCAAATCGTACAATTCCTTTGGTCGGAGAAACTCGGAGGAATACTTGCTCTCCTACTTGAAACTTAAGGGGCCTACGCCTTTGGTTGGCATATCTCTTCTGGCGGCTCTAGGCGGCTCTTATACATTCCTAGATTACTCTTATTTTATTCGTGGTGGTTTGGATTAACTCTAGCCCAATGGTCAGGGCTTCATTAATCTCCTGCCAACAGAGCGGGGTTCTCCATTTCTCCCGTATAGTGCCTCATACGGGGCCATGCCATGGTAACTGTTGTTATAAGAGAACTCGATCAGTGCCAGCTGCTCGTCCCACGCACTCTTAAAGTCTAAAGTACAAGCTCTTAGTATATCTTTTAGTGTTTGAATGGTACGTTCGGTTTGCCCATCCGTAGTTGGGTGGAATGCAGTGTGAAAACGTAGTAATGTCCCAAATGCTTCCTGTAGTTTCTGCCAGAAACTAGACTGGAATCTGGTGTCTGATCCGATACGATAGAGCCCGGTACCCCGTGTAGTCGCACTATCTCTTCGAGGTATGCACGGGCTAACTGGTCTAAGGTCCAAGTGTTTCTCATGGCTATGAAGTGCGCCGTTTTTGTGAGCCTATCCACAATAACCCAGATCGCATTATTCTTCCGCTGAGTCAAAGGTAAACCCACCACGAAATCCATGGATACCGAGTCCCACTTCCACTCGGGGACTTCCAGGGGTTGTAAGAGTCCTACTGGTTGTTGATACTCTATCTTCACCCGTTGGCAAGTTAGGCACTTTGCCATGTAATCAGCCACTTCCTGCTTCATGTTACTCCACCAGAATGTCTGCTTTAGGTCCTTATATCGCTTATTTCCCCCAGGATGTACCGAGTGAGGCGTATTGTGACCCTCGTCTAGGATTTTCTTCTTAAGTTCCTCTACAGTAGACACACACACCCGGTTATGAAATCTGATGGTGCCATCTTCATGAATTACAAACCCGGGTGCCTTTCCCACTAATATCTCCTCCTGATTCGCTCAAATTGGGGATCCATAGCCTGAGCTACTCGAATCTCCTCAATGAGTATTGGCTGTGCTTTCAGGGTGCATAGCATAGGCTTTGCCTTCAGGGTGGCCACGTTGAGTTCTAATCTTCAAAATTCCTCACATAACTCATTCGGAAGCGCTAGCAAGCAGCCTAGTGCTGGATACGGCCGACGGCTCAATGCATCTGCTACCACGTTAACCTTTTCGGGATGGTATTGGAAATGGATATCGTAGTCCTTTAGAAATTCCAAACACCTTGTCTATCTCAAATTTAGGTTCTTCTGTGAGAAAAAGATATTTCAAACTTTGGTGGTCGGTGAAAACTTCACAACGTACCCCATACAAGTAATGCCTCTAGATCTTAAGTGCAAACACGACTGCTGCTAGCTCCAGGTCATAAGTCGGGTAGTTCTGCTCATGCTTCTTCAATTGTCGCAAAGCATAAGGTATAACACAGCCCTCTTGCATTAACACGCACCCCAACCCATTCCTAGAGGCATCGCTATACACTATGAAATCCTTGTCAGTAGTAGATAGGGCCAGTATTGGTGCACTCGTCAGTCTCTTTTTCAGCTCTTGGAATGCTTCTTCACATCGTGCCGTCCATTCATACTTAGTGACCTTCTTGGTCAAGTTGGTAAGTGGGGTGGCGATCTTCGAGAAATGTTGAACAAATTTGCGATAGTATCCGGCCATACCCAAGAAGCTCCTTACGTCCGTCGGGTTCTTAGGTCAGGGCCAGTTCGTCATGGCCTCTATCTTTTGGGGATCCACAGACACTCCCTCATTGGATATCACATGTTCCAAAAACACCATCTTGTTTAATCAAAACTCATACTTTGAGAACTTGACGTACAACTCATTCCCCCTTAAGACTTCCAGGGCTGTCCGTAAAAGGTGGTAATGTTCTTCAGGGGTCCTTGAGTATATTAAGATGTCATCTATGAATACCATCACAAACTGATCTAAATAGGGTTTGAAGACCTTGTTCATAAGGTCCATGAATGTAGCTGGGGCGTTGGTGAGGCCAAAGGGCATCACCACAAACTCATAGTGCCCGTATATGGTATGGAAGGCAGTCTTAGATATGTCTTCATCCCTAATTCAGAGTTGATGGTACCCCGAACAAAGGTCTATTTTAGAAAAGATCCCTGCACTTCGCACCTGATCAAATAAGTCATCTATCCTGGGCAGAGAGTACCAGTTCTTAACCGTGATTTTATTAAACTCCGGGTAGTCTATACACAGTCTTAGGGTCCTATCCTTCTTCTTTACAAATAAAATTGGGGCTCCCCAAGGGGATGTACTAGGCCGAATATATCCCATCTCCAAGAGTTCCTCCAACTACGTCTTTAATTCCTTCAATTCCGTCGGTGCCATCCGATGGGGTGCCCTAGAGATAGGTGCGGCCCCAGGGGTCAGGTCGATCCAAAACTCCACTTCTCTAAGAGGTGGCATGCCGGGGATTTCATCGAAAAATGCATCTGGAAATTCCCTCACCACGGGGATGTTCTCCAGGGAGGATTTTGTATCCTCAGTATTCACTACATGGCACAGGAATCCCTCGCATCCTTTACCTAACAACTTGCGAGCTTTCATTACTAATACCAATTTCGCTTCCATTCTGGGGCTCTGACCCCTGTGCACTGCCTTCTCCCCATTGGGCCCTGTTAGGGTGATTTTCCATTTCGGGCAGTCTATCTGAACCTGGTACTTAGCTAACTAGTTCATCTCCAAAATCAGTTAACTCAAACCTATATAGGTCCACCAGGAATTCACATTCATACATTCTAATAGGGCAACCCTCGCATAGCTCCTCATATGTCACAGTCTTCCCATCAGGGAGAGTCACAGATAGTAATGAAGATTTACGGGTGGGGGTGAGTCCTAACGTCTCAACCAGCCTAACAGAAATAAAGGAGTGCGTGGCACCCGAATCAAACAAAACATCTACTAGCTGAGTTAGGAGAGAGAAAGTACCTGTCACAACATTAGGAGCATCCTCTACTTCCTCCTTTCGCATCACATAGACTCTGCCCCCATTGTTCCGAGGTAGTTGTTAGGGAGGTCAGGCTTGAGTTTGCTGAGGTGTCCGGTTTTATTGGTTGGGGTTAGCCACCTGCCCTCCCCTGTTCTGATATGGCTGCTGGGGTCGTTGTCCTTACCTTTGACTCTGGCCTTACCCTTGTCCAGTGGGAGGTGGAGGGAGTGGGCAGTCTCGCACCTGATGCTGAGGGCTTCCATTACGAAAGCACCTTGTCACCGAGCGGCATTCCCTGGCGTAGTGACCCAGTTTCCCAAATGCATTCCAAGTTACCTTTGGCCGTGCATTAGGGTGCTGGCCTCCCCAATTAGTACCGTTCAAGTACTGACTCCCTATAAGCCGACAGTATTACTCTTACGGTTGAAAGTTGCCCTGGTTATCCCAGTTATCCCCCCTCCTCTTGGTTTCCCGCTGCTCGTTGAAATAGTTACTCCGCTCTTTCATCGCCCTCTCTACGTTGACCGCAGTGTCATATAGGTCAATGTAGGTGGCTTACTGACGTACGGACATCCTCTCCATAAATTTCGAGGCGTACTCGAGTACGCTCATGTTCCCCTGCTGCAGTTGTATAAACTCGGCCTCCTTAGCCTTTTAGGGGGAGGTAGGGTAGAAATGATCCTTGATCATCTCCTTGAACTTGTTCCAATCGAATCCCGGTTCGTGTTGTCTCTCCCTCACTGTGGCCCACCATAAGTCAGCCTTGTCCTTCAAATAGGATACCGCGAAACCCACCTTCCACTCCTCAGGGCATTGGAGTGCATCGAATAGTTTCTCCATGCCCCTAATCCAATCCTCAAAAGTCTTAGGGTCGGGAGTGCCATCATAAACTGGTGGGTAATGACTTGCGAATCTTTTGAATATATAGGAGTTATCCTCCTTGACCCTTTTTTCTCGTACCTCCATCAACCTCTATATCTGCTCGTTCTGGAATCGTAATTGCTCCTCTTGTTTTTGTAGCATCTCCAGAAGCAATAAATTAATAAGCTCAGCTCCCGTTGGCGGGTTAGTCTCGTCAATCTAACTACGAGACCCGTTCCTGTTTCAAGGGCATAGGGCCTCCCGTCACTCCCTGAGGGCCGACATAGGGATATCCTGGTTCGTAGGGACCCTCGTTACAGGGTGGGGTCCAGTTTGGGACTCACTGTTGTTGTTGTTGCCTCCCGCCATTCTGTTTGGGAAATAATTTGGGTTTAGTTCCTCTTCTAACAGTTCATATCCTAAGCTCTACAAAATTTCAAGCATACAATACATGGAAGTGCATCATGCAACATTTGATAAGAGTTCGATTTTGGCACATCACCATGTTCAGGTGGTACAACCACTGCATCACATGCTCAAACAGTTCACATCAGACAGGCATCACATTTACATGATTCATGATTATCACTATTATCATTTTTTTTTTTACAACAAAGAACGCTAGTATTCAAATAATCCAGAGAGATTTTATTGCATAGAATTTCAATAACATAAGAGTTCCACACTAATATCTTTTATTACATGTCAACGCATAACTTTAGTAGCTACAAGGGCTTATTAACAACTTAGAAAGAAAAGTAACTACCAATACTGCCTTAGAAAAGAAGAAACAAGCTCCCTAGATGCTTCCAGCTTGTACTGGTTGGGGGCGTCCAGTCAACAGGTACCCCTATACATCCGACCACATCTACCCCGCTTCCAGCGGGTCACCCTAATCTCACACTCGACCCTATTCCACAAGGAATTTTTCTCGTCTTCCAAATCCTCCGATCCTCTGGTTTGCTCGTCCTATACAGTACAGTCCCTTCTTTCTTCTTCCTGATCCTCCACAAGGTCTTCACTTCCCATCAACTGTCCCTCACTCATCTCAGAATCTTCCTCAGGCTCCTCTTCAGGATCCTCCTCAGGATCCTTCTCTTCCATCGGTTCTTCCTCACTCGGGTCCTCCTCAAGGTCCTCCTAGGGATCTTCCTCAGGGTCCTCCTCCTTCATTGGTTCCTCTGCACTCGGGCCTCCCATCTGGTCGGCTTCCATTCCGGGATCTGTTTCAACAGGGTTGTCCTCCACTCATTCAAGGTCTCCCTTCTCATCTGTAAGTTCGCCGCCTGGGGGTGGGGCGTCCTCCTCACTAGCTGTGGGAACATTCTCTAGGTCATGGGGTCCCTCTAGTCTCAAGTAGTTAATTAGGTCCTCTATGTCCATCCCCATGGGCTCCCAGTCGCACCAACAACAATTTCCCCACGGGCGGGGATCACGAGCCCGAGGGTGTAACTCATCAACACGATAGCGCCACACAGGGTCCCCTTTCAGGGTCAGCAACAGAAAGACCACTCAATTTTTCTCAATCGCCAAACAGCTATTGGGCCTATCATCGAGATATCTAGCTACTACCCACCTCACATGTCGTATGTGGTCCCACACACTTTTCCCTGGCTCCTTAGCTAACCGATGATGCAGACAAGGACCTCCTACACAGTCACAATGTTGGGTACCCTCCATTCCTATACAAAGTCAGTACACATAAGATATGCATTCAACCCACAATCATGCATTCATTTAATACTATATGCAGATGTTTACAGCCCCTGCCCCCGTACTACACTCACTCTCCGTGCGGTCCTTAAATCTACCTGTTTTAGTCCTTAACTTTTTACAGTCTTTTAGGCTAGCCTTCAGGTCAGTTAACCTGAGCTCTGATACCACTTTATAACTCCCCGAAACTCTAATTTTATTTCTTATTTACTAACCATTATCCTACGTGGCAGCGAAACCTAATTGGGATGTTACCGTCGTATTTTCTTTTTGGAAATACCAGGCTGGATATCAAAATAACAATTAATACAAAAATCTTTAATAATATTTCAACCTGCATATTATTCCAAATTTAATAACATCCACTAAACCAAACGAATGTTTTTATTATCTTAACAACTAATTTCTTCGTCTTGACTCATGCCTTCGGGCCTCGCTCTGCTTTCTGTTCCCTAATCTCATGCACAACTATTTCACTTAAAAACAAAACATTCTATAAAGGTGAGATAAACTCAGTAAACAATCACCTCTAACAGTCAAATACGCACACAATTCATTTGAAAACATTTTAAAGGGGTAGGGGAATAACAGCAAGGCTCTCAAGTCACATTTATCATCAACACAACTTTTTCTAGTTACCAACTCCCAGAGATGCAACTCCTAACTTATGGCCCAAACACAATATTCAGTTTTTAGGTGAGCGACCCCATTGGGTCTCATGACCTGCGCGTCAATTCACGGTAGCCGCTTAACTCGTCCTGGCCTACCGCTACTCAGGCAGTTACCGCTTAACCCCTTTCCTGTCCTACCACCGTCATGGATGGTTACCGCTAACCTAGCCACGTTCCAATGGGGCACATGGCCGCTCACATGCATGTACTAGTTTTTCGGGGAAGGCTAATGGCCTTCAGTTAATACAATTAGTTCAGGTCTCACCCAACTCAGTCTTTATAAATACTGTCACACTTCTCTACCTTAAAGGTCGATTTATGATGCTAGGTTCATTCAGTTTCAACCCACTTCCCCAATGACATTTCTACAACAACAAACTTTAAGTTTCCAACACAACCTTACCTAGCCTCAACCATAACACATCAGGCAAATTCTGTTGCACAGTCACACTTAGTTAATTCAGGCTACTATTTTGCTCAAACAGCATTCCATACAGTTCTTAACATGTCCAAAGCACACATGATTTTAAAACCCGAGGAAGAGTTAGGGCATGATTGTTACCTGGATACCGTATAAGTTACGGGCTCGATTATTATTCCGAACTTACTGCTCTGCACCTGGGCCAATACATAGCCCACACTCAGTCTAACTCAAATGAATTTACTCACTGGTCTTTTTCTTGCTTTTAAAAAATTTATAAGAATTACCCATGCTTTTAAGGCCCCCAATCCAAGCCTACTCTAGGGTTCAGATCGGGCCAGAATCTGGGCCCCTTTTCAGAGGTCCAAATTTCTAGTCCCGATGTCCAATTCAAAACTTCTAATCAAATCCAGAAACTTTGACTCATCTCCTACCACTTTCATGTTCGGGGTTTCCCCCGTTTCCATCCCAAGTTAGGTCGTTTTCTCACTTGTTTGAGGGGTATCACTGACTGTTTTTATCTGAACAGTCCTAGGTAAATTGGTTATAATTTGGGCCTTGCCACTCCAATCAGTCCGATTCCAAAAACAAGTTGTGCGACACAATCTAAGGTATTGACTCTAAAACTTTGGTGATTTTTGGCTCATCGACTCACCCTAGGTAAATTTTTAAAGTTGTCATGACTGCAGCCCACAACCCAGCCAAGCAGACTCGATCCTGATTTTCTAGCTCAACTTCCTGGCCCCATAAGTTTTACATCCAATGTCCAAAATTCAAGATTTTGCCCCAATCCAGAAAGAGGAGTTTGTACTCTACAACTTTCGTGTTTTATATTTTTGCTAATTTACTCAATATCTAGGTCAAAAATCTTAAAACCCAAAAATTATCCTTAACTGTTCCAGTTTTGACAGTTTCTAATAAACGGATCATAACTCTCTCGTTACAATTCGGAATTCAACGATTCAAAAACCATAGCGTAGAGAACACCTGGATATATCTTCCATTCAAATTTGGTGATTTTTGGAACAGAATACCCACAGAAACAATTTTTTTAAAGTCACATGAATTTTCTGTCCTAGCCAGTGGCAAGTTCTCATCACTTCTCATCTCAAAATTCGATCTTTTTACTTAACGACCACGTCCCCCATACCCGTGACCCGCTATCCAAGAATCCGGATAACTTTCATCTAAGTCATGAAAGACATTAAATTTGATTGTTAAGAACACAAAAATACCAACATGTACTTACCTTGATATAAACCTGAAATAGTAGCAATGAAATCGTCTCCCCTTTTGTGGTGCAAATCTGAAAATCATGCAAAAACTCTTTTTTAAAACAATTTCCTTGAACTTCAAACAAAATCACACAATATAGTAAGTGCTTAAAGTTTTGGGTGTAAAGAAAACACGGGGCCAAGGTTTCGCCATGTGTTTCTTACCAAGGAAGAGGAGAGGGAGGTGGTGGCGGTGGTGGCCAGTGCCGGGCTGCGTGGGGGTGTAGGATTGAGGGGGATATGGGGCTAGAGATAGAGAGGAGGAAAGAGAATGAGAGGAAGAGAGAGAATGAGAAGATGTGAGGGGGGATGCTTTTCACGGTTAGGGTTTGGGGGGGTTATTTTCACGATTAGGGTTTAGGAGGGGGGGTTCACGGTTTGGGGAGGAAAAAAGAAAGAGAAAAGAAAAAAAAAAGGAAGGAAAGAGAAGGGAAAGAAGGAAGGAAAATAAGGGGGGAAAGAAGGAGATTAAGTACAAATTCTAGGGTTTGATTTGGGAGAAAAATTTAAATTTTAAAATAAAGATAGCTAGTAGGAAAAATAATCGAAAATGTAATTAGTTGAGTTGTGACACAAAGTATGAAATTATTTAAATCGAAGAAAAGGAACAAAATAACCTGGATGAAAAATAAGTATATTTTTTTTTATCATTGAAATAAAGTTTTAAAGGACAACACGTAGCGAAAAAAAATATTTATAATGACTTGGATTACGAGGGTTGGTCCACGTCATTAGGTCTACAATTTGATTTTCTGGGATTTTACACTTAGTGTTACTAACCTTTAAATATCCGAAAAATTAAATCAACCACCAACGAAAAGAGTTGCAAAAAGACGGCGGCGGGCGGCTTCTCCTCTTTAACCCACCAATTTCAAATTAACCACAAAAAAAATACTAATTAACTCAAAAATTTCAATTTTAAGCAACAATTTAACTAAAAAGAATTAACTTACTGGTGAATAATAATCAACGGCAACCTCCTTCACGTTCACCGGCCACCGGAAGAAATGAAATTTGCTCTTTCTCTCTCCTCCGTTCTCTTCCTCTCGGTTGCGAAATGGGGGCCGAGCTGAAGACCCATGCCTTTAAAAATCAGATCTATTTTTTTGGGGAAACGGGACAATTATCCGACGGAAATTACATCGGAATCCGACGGAAAGTCGAATTTCCGACGGAAATCTGTCGGCATTTCCGACGGGAAGGATTTCCATCGGAAATCCCATCGGAAATACGGTTTCCTATCGGATTCGGATGTAAATTCCGTCAGACAAAGTTAATAACTTCGTTGGGTGCGTTGTACGTCGTCTTTTCCCTTGGTATTTGGCCCGATTTTTGTAGTGATCTTATATCCTTCACTGTTGAAAAATGTCATAATTGTCATTAAGAAAAACACATTAATATTTGATAAGAAATACCATATTAATATATTTTTAACACATAATAATAATAATAATAATAATAATAATAATAATAATAGTAATATTGTTTGTAACGATCGTAATAATACGCTCTATGAACGATTCTAATAAATAAAAAAATACTTAGGGGTGATGATACCCAAAAACAATAATATAAGAAATTTAGATATAAATCTATTTTGCATGATGCATCTTTATGCTTTTCTAAAGAGGGAAATAAAGAAAAAAAATCCAAAGGATTTTAAGAGGATCTTTTTTTCCCCCATGGAAGTATTTTGACAAGATTCGACGTGCAAAAATTTAGCAGAGTATACTTCTGGTGCTGGATTGGCAACAAGAAAATATTTCCAAAATTACGGAAAGCGATTACCGAAAGGAAGGTCTTGACTCTTGAGTGATGAAATTTTAAAGCTACTCTCCGTCTGCCTGCCCGGTGCCCACGGTACCCAACCGCCCACTGCAGGCGTACGCACAACGCAAACAAAAATGCACCCACCAATTGCACATTTGCACTACTTTTTCTTATTTCAAATAAATTAAAAATAAATAATTCAAACAAAATAAAATTACAAAATTCAAAATCTCAAAATTAAAAATACACACATAAAAGAACGCTTCCTACCTCATCTTCCTCTCTCTCATTTCATTTCTCTCGCCCTCTCTCGATTTTCTCTCGGATTCTCTCTCCTCTCTCTGCTGAGAGAACTCTGTCTCTATCTCTATCCGTTTCTCTGTCTTTGAGCTCTGATTTGCTCCAATTTCGACTTCAGATTTGAAATTTTGGTGGGGTAGACAGAAAGAGGGGGGAGCAATTTACAAGTTCGTAGAGGAAGAGGAAGAGGAGAGGTAGAGGGAGAGATCGATTTAGTTGGGTTTGGGGGAGTTATATGAGAAAAGCTGCAAAGGGCAGTTGGTGTAGTTGTTCTTCTTGTTGTTTTTCTGTAATTAGGGTTTGGTATTTCAATACGAGTGTTCTTCGTCGAGATTCTTCTGCCCTTTACATCCTCTCTCTCTGTCGGTGGGGTGAATGCGGCTGATCTCTCCTCTTTGAGCGTTTTTTTTTTTCATCGACAAATTTTGTGGGTTTTGGTTTTTCTTTTAGGGTTTTTCTTCTTCTGAATCGGTTCTAGTTTGTCTATCGGCAATAAAGATGCAGCAAGATCAGCGGAAGAAGGTATCTTTCTTTCACAATATAGTTGCAGATCCGTTGAAATGTGTGCAAACTTTATGTGTTTGTTAATCAAGTTTAAGATCTGCAGCTAAAACCTTTTCTTGAGGATTCGGGAACCATTTTTCTGTCGGACATTAACTTCGTGTTAAAGTGAACTCTACGTCCTCTTGGTCTTCATTTTCTGGGCGTTTTTTTAAAGTTTTGTAGGAGCAGAGATCTATGATAGTTCAAGTGAATTATTGATCTTTCCTCTGGGTTTTCATTGGATTTCTGGGAATTTGTTCTCCTAAATAGAATTTAGGTTCATTTTGGATCTTTCATCAAGATTTCTTGTTTGGATTTAGTTTGATGTTAGGTTCAAAGGAGCCATATGGGCTGATGAAGCTTGATTTTAAGCTTGGTTTTGATGCAATCGCCGATGACCTCGCCAACTAATCTAGTTGACATTTTCATTCCGATTCATTTGTGTATGAGCAACAATGATTTTCTTTCTTTTTCGTTGTCTTTTTCTTTTTCTTACACAGCCCTCCTCTTTTTTTGTCTTTATGGGAAGAGGAATATGCTGAGGTACGCCTTGTTGGTATTATCATTGTCGGTGGAACAGTTTGTTTGGCAGGGATTAGGTGGCTAGATGTGATCAATGTCAATTTGCAGCGCAGTAGCAATGCCACGTATCTTACTTCTCCTTCTGTCTGGTAGTTGCGACCATACTGTTTCACCCATTTGGCCGTTTGTCACTTTTATTGCTAAATAGCATCATTCCTGGGTTTCTCCTTGTGAAATTTGGTACTTTCTTGCGCCAAGGTTCTTTTTTTCTTTGCATGCTGTTGGTTGACTACTTTCTTGTGTGGAAATCGTAAGGTCTTTTATGTCAAATAAGCAATTGGATGGGAGTGCTTTTGTTGTAACAGTCATGTTTTTGTGGACTTCATGAGCTGGAGGGCTAATTTGTTAGCATTGAAAGGAGATGAGGATTGCTACTATTGTAGATTAAGATTTTTTTTTTTGGGGGGGGGGGGGGGGGAAGAGTGGGGGGCTGGTTTGGGTAATTGGGCTGCATCAAACAGTGCTAGTTGCCGGATCCTATGAGCTTACTTTTCTGTATCTCCATCCCTTGTTTCAGCTTTGAGCTTTCTAAAGGAAATTGTATTCTCTGAAGGACCCCCCCCCTTTTTGTCGGGATATAGCTCACTGAATGTCCTCAGACACCTTTGTATGGATTTTGCAAATATAGAGTGTAACAGCATAAGAAAGTATCTAACAAGAAATTCATCGGAATTGAGATATATTATGTTGTGCTCTCAAAAAGTATGATGCTAATTACTCCAATCATTATATAGGAACTAAAATGCAGAAGTTCTATTTCTTTGATTGTAGTGCTGACAACTGATTGTATTGTATTTGTGGAACTAGTTAGCTCGATTTTGTCACATTATTATCTCTGACTATTTGCCTTCCGTCATTTTGCAGAATCTCAAAGACACAGAATTCTTCAGTGACTATGGTGATGCCAATAGGTACAAGATTCTTGAAGTTATTGGGAAAGGAAGCTATGGAGTTGTTTGTGCAGCCATTGATACACACACAGGAGAAAAAGTTGCTATTAAGAAAATTAATGATATTTTTGAGCATATCTCTGATGCCATCCGTATACTGCGTGAAGTCAAGCTGCTTAGGCTTTTGCGGCATCCTGATATTGTTGAAATCAAACGCATCATGTTGCCACCCTCGAAGAGAGACTTCAGAGACATCTATGTTGTCTTTGAGCTGATGGAGTCTGATCTTCATCAAGTCATCAAAGCTAATGATGACCTGACCCGTGAACATCATCAATTTTTTCTTTATCAAATGTTGCGTGCTCTAAAATACATGCATACAGGTACCTCCTTTGATACCTTTACTAAATGTTGTTTATTCTTGATGATTTATTTATTGGAGGTGATTTCTCTTTCTTCCTAACCTTAGCCTCCTGCCCGTCTTTACTGGTTGTGTTTTCGTTTTGGATATGTTCCTGGGTTGTTGTATGTACCATGTTCTATCCATTCCAATTGTATGTAAGCATCAGCTTGATGTGTGTGTTGACCTAATTCTCATGGATGCAGCAAACGTGTACCACCGAGATCTAAAGCCCAAGAATATATTGGCTAATGCCAATTGCAAACTCAAAATTTGCGACTTTGGGTTAGCCAGAGTAGCGTTCAATGATACTCCGACAACTGTATTTTGGACGGTATGCTCTGTCTTGTTTAGCTTCTGTTGATCACTCTCTCTTGTAAAATGTATCTGCGGTGTGGTTGACTCCTCGAGTTTACAGGACTATGTTGCTACGAGATGGTATCGGGCTCCAGAACTTTGTGGATCATTTTTCTCTAAGGTATTCATGTTTGTCTTACACATTGGCCCGTAAACCTTAGACCATTCCTTTGGATTGTGTTCCATTTATCAAACCTGAAATTGGTGTCCCTTGATTAGTGAAATGTGCTTTTACTAAGCAGTGTCTAGGATCATATGGGATTGGCATGCAGCATGATTCAATATATTGATTTTCTTCTGTCTCTTTTTTGCCTTTTCCCCCCCGTTTATTTTTCTAGAGTGGTTTAAAGTAATAGTAATACCTAGATCAAAATAATTTTGTTCAGGGAGGATTATTGAACTCTCCTGGAAGTTGATATTTCTTGTCCCTCAGGTAACAGTGTCAGTTATGACCGTTTCTCTGAAACGGTTTGATTGTGGGGAAATCTGTTGGTTTAGATAACTGGTCTCATTGTTGGATTTCTCAAATGCAGTATACCCCTGCCATTGATATTTGGAGTGTCGGTTGCATCTTTGCGGAGGTGTTAACGGGGAAACCATTGTTTCCGGGTAAAAGCGTTGTTCATCAGTTAGATTTGATCACAGATCTTCTTGGTACACCTTCTTCTGATGTTATAGCTGGGGTATGATTCTCTGCTGCACGTCGTGCTTGATTTAAGTGCATTGTTTTTTCATCAATTGCTAGTTGCGACTTACCCAAATTGCTCTGTTTACGGATTCAGGTCCGTAATGAGAAGGCACGCAAATACTTGACAGATATGCGAAAGAAAAATCCTGTTCCTTTTTGTCAAAAGTTTCCAAATGCAGATCCCTTGGCATTGCGTCTGCTACAGAGAATGTTAGCTTTCGACCCAAAGGACCGACCAACTGCAGAAGAGGTTGGTGCTGTTTCTCAGAAAACACAATCAATGCATATCTTCTTTTCAGGTTTTATCGCTTTGCTTAATTTGTTAGTGTACTTGTTGCCTTTTTCCCATACCAGGCACTTGCAGATCCTTACTTCAAGGGTTTAGCCAAAGTGGAGAGAGAGCCTGCATGCCAGCCAATTTCGAAGTTGGAGTTTGAGTTTGAGAGACGCCGAGTAACAAAGGAGGATGTGAGGGAACTCATATACAGGGAGATACTTGAATACCATCCTCAGTTACTGAAAGATTACATGAATGGAAATGAAGGAACAAATTACATTTATCCTAGGTGAGATGACTTTGGACACTTCCTTCCCTTCTTCACCCTTTCCCTTAATGTCCCTTAGCAGTGATTGTCAACCTGTATGTGTTATTGACTACATCATAACTGGTGCTTCCCTTCCCTTCTTCACCCTTTTCCTTAATGTGCCTTAGCAATGATTGTCACCCCGTATGTGTTGTTGACTACATCATAACTGGTGCTTTCCTTCCATCTTCACCCTTTCCCTTAATATGCCTTAGCAATGATTGTCATCCTGTATGCGTTATTGACTACACCGTAACTGTTTTGTCTGTTGCTAATTTATGAACTTATTTTTATTTATTTGGCTACACAGTGCTATTGGTCAGTTTAAGAAGCAATTTGCACATTTGGAGGAGAATTATGGACGAAGTGGACCGGTTATCCCATTAGAAAGGAAGCACATATCTCTCCCAAGGTTAGTTGTCCCTCCCTTCCTAAAGTGGGTTTTTGTGGTAAAACTGTATATACTCCCTTACCTTGCTTTCCTGCAGGTCCACAATCCACTCAAGTACAGTGCCTCCCAAACCACAGCCTATGTCTTCATATAGGGACCAGCAAGTCAAAGAGGAGATGCGAGCAGCTGATAGCTATGGAAGTATCTCAAGCTCCTCAAGACAGCCACCAAGGGTTCCATCAGGTACCTTCTCCCACCTCCTGCGGGCAGGCATCCTTTTTAGATATAATTTAGGGCCTTAGAAGATTATTTGTTGGTGACTTGCAGATGAGAGCGGGGTGCCTTCTTTGTCGACATGTTCCTTTGCATTACTGTGATTTTGTTGAAGAAGCTTATTGTTTCATCATGTATATTGGAAATAGTTTATCTCTGTATCTATCCATTGGTGGGTCTGTTATTGAGTCAAAATTCACCTGGCAGACTTGGTTCTTTGCTGTTCAGTTTGCCGTGGATACAAGTGAGGTAATGGGTGTTGTACTGAAGTACAGTGCTTGTCTTTGTGTACACCCCAAACCACCAAAAAAAAAAAAAAAAAAACACCACACAGAACAAGTTGTGTTTTTTTGTTTGAGTGGTTTTTGTTATATGGGCCAAGTCTATTTTCACATTGCACGATACTAACCCACCTATTTTATTTTTATTTCAGCAACTAGACCTGGTGGAGTGGTGGGGCCAGTCGTTTCCTACGAGATGGGGAGAAGCATGAAAGAGAGCTATGACTCGAGGATAGTAATGAGAAACGCAGTCCTCCCACCGCAGACCGTGTCACCCCACTATTTCTTCCGGCCAAACCAAGCCAAGCCTGGTTCAGAAGCTGAGCAAAACCCATCGTCCCGAAACATGCAGCAGCCGCAGCCTCGCCATCATGTACAGGCCCCCACCCATGAAATTGCGATTGACATGAATACAAACCCATATCAGCAGCAGCCTCAGCACAAGGCAGATCAGTACAGCAGTCGGATTGCCCTTGATGCGAAGCTCATGCAAGCCCAATCACAGCTCGGAGCCACAGCAGTTGCCATGGCTGCTCACAGAAATGTGGGCACTGTTCAGTATGGAATGTCATAGGTGAGAAAAGCTCCCCATGTGGCTTGGCTTGGCTTGTATTTGACAGAGCAGAGCATTGTGCTTCTGGGGTCTTGAACAGCTTCGTCGGGGATTGCTAATTATGCCACAATTAGAGATTTGTGTATGTCAGGTTTCTTCTTTGGGTTGTATTTGTTTTCAGTTAGATGCTAGATGGTGATTTCTCTCAGCTGATGGTTTCCTGCTTTCTTTACGTACTCCTGGTAGAATAAGTAAATAAATAAAGCAATGACAATTCACGTGTCGGGATGCCTGTGGGGTAATCTCTTTCTCTCTCTCTGTGCTCTCGCTCATGCGTGTGTTGTCCACCCAAGCCGGCCAAAGTAGGTGCAACCTAAAGACAAAGCTGATCTGAAAAGAGTGCAAAAGTGCACTCTGAACAGGTTGAATGTATAAGCTTTCAAATCTGGTCAGTAAATATGGACCCACAATTGCAATAGGTAAGTACGGTTGAAAAATGATCACATGAAATTGACATGGTGCAAGGGCATTTGAAGACCTTGTGTCCCCGTCCTCCACGACTGACTGCGATGATAGAGCCGTTTTCAGTAATTTTTGATTTATCACTATTTGGCTCCTCCCACGTTCCTCAATCTGTACCCTCAGGCGTCCTTCATCCTCACTGTCTTGTGCAGCCATCAATGACATCCTGGCTGCTTGATGCTCCCTTAATTCAAAAACTTGAGCCTTGATCTCGATGTTTTCCTGGTCAAATTTTGACCTTGTAACCTTATCCAAATCTCAATTCATTTATCTTCTAAACATAAAAACCACTTTTATTTCCAGGTGCCGACCATCAAGATATTAGAAAAATCAAAGTTCTATCATTGGGCTCACTGACGCCTGACAGTGAATGAATCTTGGTCGCTAACCTAGTATGAGCACCATAGTCCACCCTGAAGAGACGGTCTCAAGACCACAATGCAAGCCTAGGAAAGAGGAAAGACAACGGAACACAAATGTGCACAAATTTAAGGTTCCGTTTGGATCTCTGAAAGAATGAGGGAGAGAAAATTGCAAGGGTAAAAAGTGTAGAGCCCGCAAAGAAAAAACATAAAATTAACTTTTTTTGTCATGTTTGTTATAAAGAAAATTGAAAGGAAAAAAAAGAAAATAAAATAATCTCACCCCGAAAAATTTGCATTTGGGTCTATTGAGGTTTGGTGTAATTATTTTTGGAGCCCACAATTTAGAAAATGGTTTTGGGGCTGGGAATGTTTCCGCCTGAAATGCTGATCTGTCATCCTGCGCTTCCCGTTTTACTCTTGTGCTGTAACGCGCATAGCGGTTCTTTTGGTGGTTTTTTGTTCCATAGACTTTCTTGAAATCCCCCGGTCCCACCTTTTTGTTCCTTTATAAAGGCCCTCCTAGCCTTTTACCCCATCTCATTTGTCATGCTTCTTCTCTCTCTTCCTTCCTTGCCATACATAAAAGCTCACAGTTAGACAAAGGTACAAGTTTTGATTGTTTGAATTAATTTTTCTTTTGGGTGGGCTATGAAAAATAATGAGTTGTATATTGTAATAAAATTGTGATTTATATTCTAAGTTTGTATATTGTATATTTGTAATATAGTTTTTAATTTTGACACATTTTGTATATGTTATTTTAACTTATGGAGAATTATAATTTTGTAGGTGTTGAGATAATATGTGGAGGTGAGGAATGCATAGTTCATTATTGTGTGGAGGTGAGAAATGCATAGTTCATTATCGTGTGGACGTGGTTACATCCATTATGGGGTTGAAGTAATCTATCCAAATTGTGGAAGAGTTGGTGAAATAAAATTATCACAGTCTCGTGATTATCCGGGGAGATTATTTTACAAATGCTCGCAGAAAATTTATTAAGTGGGCAAGTCCTTTGCAAGATGGAGCAAGAGTATTAGCTGAAGATCAGCAAAGCAGGGACATGATGATAGACAAACTAAAAGAAATAAAGATTCTGCTTAAGGATATTAATGGAAGGATTTTCCTTGGCCTGATGGTTATGCTAGCATAGCTTGTAGTTATTGCAATGAAGTGACTTTGTAATCTCGCTAATGATTTAGTATCTTTGATTGTAATGGGAAGTTCATGCATTATGATAATGAATTTAGTAATATCCTTGATGCTACTTTTATGAACATGACTACACTCAACTGAAATCATAACATCGTCAACATACATAAATTAAAACAAGTGCAATGAACCAATAGTGCAACTAAATTAAAACACACAAACAACACTGTTTGGTCAAACATAGTAGAGCAAAAGGCTCAATGAGATAAGTTTGTAGGAGGTAGCAGTAAAATGATAGCAAAATGACAGCAATTAAACTCCATATCTCCCATTCCAATTGAAGTCCCAGGAGCAGAAACTAGAATCAATTAACAAACATAAGAAATGATATTAGTCAAAGTGCTTTAAAAAACATAAAGGATAATAAAAGTTCATTTGAAATGAAATATACGTTAGGATGATAAACCTTGAATGCTCTTCTGCTTATTAGAGGCAGACTGAGGCTGAGATGATTGCTTTCTGGTCTGCTTCTTCCTTGAAGGAGGCTGGGTAGATGAAGGCTGGGTAGATGATGGCTGGGTAGATGAAGACTGCCTAGATGATGAACGGGTTTGTCGCTTCTGTGAAGAAAGCTGAGTAGATGAGGTAGCAACATGGGCCTATTCATCCGTCCTTGGACTGTCCACTTTCCTCTTCTGTCAAGTGTCTTTCTTTTTCCTTATCTTGTCTTTGCCTCTTCTAATGTCTAGTATACCTCACTCTTTGTGACTCCTTGAATTATGACCATATTGGTTGCATTTGCTGCACCTGAGGGTATTTCTCCTAGTGCACTGCTTCCTAACCTCAGTCACATCCCTTCTCCTCTCACTTTGTGGCCTTCATCTTTTGATCTACACTGGTGGGGGGCCTAACCTTGGGCATTCTTTCACTTTCCAGAAGACAGGGTCCTTAATGAGATCCATGATTACATCATATGTGTGCGAGTAGATTTTGATGGAGTATGATGGGTAAACAAATGATTCAATGTCAAGCCTTTCCCCTAAAATGCACCTTGCTTCATGCTTGTAAGGTATGCTAGTGATGTCCCACACCATACAATCACAATGATGCACATTGAGGTCCACAGTAAAAGAGGTAACCCCATTTAGGACCTCAAATATACCCCTTCTAGCAGGAGTTACTAAACACTCTCTACTTGACAACTCAACTTTCACAAGCAATAATTTCACTTTGGAACCACAACACCGGGCCAGGATTTAGGTACTTTAAATCTATGGGCTATGGTCTTCATAAATTTCCTCCTAATCTCTTCTAAGAGGGTGAAGATAGGCTTAGACCTTAACTTCTCAATTTTCCAATTAAAGGACTCCACAAAATTTGTGGTGTTGTCAGGGAATTTCAATAGGAGGAAATGTATACCTAGCCCAATTCTCTACAGGTTCCCTAAGCAGCCACTCATTTTCAGCAACTGACTCCTTGATTGCTTCCATTGCTTGCTTGTGAACATGTTCAGTGTAGGCATTACATGCAGTCCAAAACAAAGTATTTGGTTTTGCACCTACAGAATGAGCATAACAAATAGAACACATATATTGAGGACACCAAAGTCTTCTCCAAAATAGAATACTAAAGGAAAGGAAACTTGTTAGAAGAATTGTAAGAAAACATCACCTGGATAATCAATAGAGAAGTTTCTGTAAAAGTGCACTGCACAAATTCTTCTCCTACTTTTCTAGAAAAATTGATTCCATAGCTTTAATTAAGCCCTAATAAGAAAGAATGAAGTAAGACATAAAACTATCAAATACCTATGAAATGAGTAGATAAAACTGTGAAGAATTGATTGCTGAAATGAAGACATACCGAGTGTCTGTCTGGAATGAATGTTATTTTAGAAAAATCTGCACCTTCCAAGCTGAGTCTTAGAGCCCTAAAGAAGTATGCCCAGCGGTCCTTGTTCTCTTTTTTTGCAACACCATATGCAAGGGGGAAATAGTCATTGTTTGCATCAAGGGGCCATTGCAGGGAGCAATTCCCCTTTATAAGGCCCCTTTAAGAAGCAACCATCAACCCCTACAAGACTCCTGCAAACCTTGAATCCAGTCTTCATGGCAGGAAATAAAACGAAGAGTCTCTTGAAGAGGGGGGTATTTTCAAGACATTGAGCTATGCAAAAAGCTATTATCCATGGATTTCTTTCCTTGATCACCTCAAGCACTCTAGAAGCCTTGCATGTGACTCATCATGCTTCCTATCAACCCATGATCTCAACAGCTTTAGTGCTTTGGTGCATGTGTAGTCAGGAACTAATAACCTATGCCTTTCCATAACAAATTTCTGCATATTCACAACTTTCACAGCAGGCTTGGCCTTATAATCAGTCAATAACTACTCTGCAATCCATGGATGGGTAGCCATCTTGTTCACACTCAATCTTGGATAGTCTTGGTAAAAACCTGTAATGGACTTCACCTTGCATGTGTCACCATCTGCTAATTTGGAACAATGAACCCTCCACGTCCATGACTCTCTTTGCAAGTAGCTATGTGTCTGAACCTGTCATTCCTTATTCTTTGCAAGGAAATACTTTCTTAAATTGCATAATCTCTAATAACCTTGCTCCAGTGGTCCTTACCAAACATATCTCCAACACCTATTGAAATGGTCTCATTAGAGTTCATAGCCCGTATGTTATCATTGAGATAAACCTTGGTCCAAACATTTTAAATTGGATTCCCATTATCATCATGTCCACCTGTGTCAATCAGCCTAGGTATCTCATCCTCCAGATCTATATTCCTTATACAATCTCCATCACTGTCTGTCTCTTGCCCAAATACAACATTACCTTCTTCATCATCTTCCTCACCTGATTCATCAAAGGCATTATCCTCAGATGAATTCCCCTCCACTATCACCGACTTTATTTTTTTCCCTATTACCTTCCTCACCACCATTATTATCCTCATACTCAGCTACTCTACATGGCTGACTCGAGCTCCTCAAATCATAAGAATGTCGCTTCCCTAAACGTAAGTCAATATCATCCAAAGAAGGGTCTTCAGAAGTTTTTGGTTTAGGTGGTACTAGGTTAGAGGAAGACAAAAGGCCAGATAAGTCCATTGACAATGTTGGAGTAGATGCTTGAATAGGAGAAGGTGTGTTTCCAGCGTTCAGCAAACTTCTAATCCTAAATGGTGACTTTGGTTGAGGGGTTGTGGATGTCTGGGGTTGAGAGGCTACCGCTTTAGGTGAGGAAGTGTGGGAATTCTTTACAGGCAAATATCTTTTCCTTGGTGATTTGGACATCTGCCCTATAGGACTAGGTTGTGAGTTATTGGGCTAGCTTTGTAGAGGAACAATGGGCTACCTATGTGAACTAAGAATATGCTGGCTCTATGGGATGATAATAAGGCTGTCAACCTATTCATTAGCCTTTGCTTTTCTCTTAGCAGCTAAACCCATAAACTCCTCCTCCCCTAGCTGATGAACCTCAGATTCCATATCATCATCACTAACATTATCGTCAAGAGGGTTTTCATTATTAATTGGTTCATTCAAGCCATTGTTTGATTGCACATTTTGAAGCTACTGTTCATATAAGTGGTATGGGGAAGGGCTGTTTATGCTTAACATGTATATAGGAATGTCGCCCATAGCACACTCGCATAGATTTACTAAATTCAACTAGTCCACATCAGAACTTAAGGGTAACTTCCTTCTACAACCAATTGGGGGAGGACTAAATATAAACCAAGCATATTCAGACACTTCAAACCCATTTTCCCCTGAGTTTAGCCTTTGCATCCCTATACATGTCTAACATTTGATACATGTCCAGATCCATCTCTATGTCAACCCTATTCCTTTCGTAAAATACTGCCAACACTCTAATCCCTTCAATTTACAAATAGAAATCTGTCCATATTTGCTTATAACACAAACAGAGGATTAACAACAAAAAACAAACAATTTTGTTTAAATTACACCTTCAGAACACCTTAACCCAGAATACAATCAATTAAAATTACCTTACACAACATGGAGAACCCTAATCCGAATTAATTACTTTTAATATAACTAATAATTTTTAATATTATATCTCTAATCCCGATTAATTAAATAATTTACCTACTGTACCCCTTAAAACCCTAATATCTTATTATTAATTTACCAACTGTACCCCTAAAACTCTAATCTAAACACAGATAATTCAATTCACAAATCAAAAAATTACCTTCTGTTTACATTGAGGAGACGTGGTTTTGGGGGGATATGCAACACATTTTATAGAGACCTCATGACTCCCGAAGAATCTCCACACAATGAATTCAATTCATGTGGCCTTACAATGCAAGCTATCACAAATGTGGGCCCCGAGTTTGAAGATTTGTGGGCCCAGGGTTTTTTTAGCCAATCTGAGATGAAAACAATCTCCGTGAGGTTCAAGCGAAGAGAGAGAGCGATTAGAGTGGAGAATGATAGCATTGGTACATGTCCTTTCCGGGAGAAAGGGTGAATGTGCAGAAGACTTTTGGAGGAGAGAGAACAGGGATGGAGGAGAGAGAACAGGGATGGAGGACAAAGAAGTTTGCGCGAGATAAAAAAAGAAGTTTTGGGAAATGGATATGGTGGTTGTGGAGTTAATTCACCTACTTCAATGACCTTTACTTTTTTTTCATATTCCTCAAACCCCACAAACTCCTGCCATTGTCCAACAGGTCAAAAGTCTTTTTTCAAGCGCAAAACGGGAAGCATAGGTTGATAGATCAACATTTGGGCCAAAAACATAACCTTTACACTGGAATTGGGCCTGGAAATTATTGGGCCCAAATATTCCCAGCCCTAATACCATTTTTGAAAATTGTAGGCTCCTAAATAACTATACTAAACCTCAACGGACCCAAATGCAAACTTTTCCTCCCCACCTGCCCTAACACCCTTCACCTCTCTCAGTCTCTCGTACATCATGGAACATGGAGCATAGAATCTTAGTTCAACAATACTTGAAGACATGATTGCACTAGAAATCTAGACCATTTCTCTTTAATTCAATAATATAATTTTAGCAATTAATTAGGATGTTTATTCTACTTTATAAAATTTTCAAAATTCTCAAATCAATTTCAAGAAATTGCTCCAGATTCAGTCCAAAACAGTAATACTCTATTATTAATACCTGCCTCGAATGAGAGAGAGAGAGAGAGGGAGAGAGAGAGATGGAGGTGAAGGAAGAGTGAAATCTGACGGTCTTATGCAAAATAGAGGGGAGACGATAGGGAGATGAGAGAGAGAACCTGTACAAGTAAGCTCCATTAGTTACTGCTAATCGTGGATGTGTTGCAGTGGCGGAGCCATCATGGGGTTAGTGGGTCAACTGACCCCTCTAAACCCAAAAAAATGTGCTGAAAAAAAACAGAAAATACTGTTTTAATAAATACAATTACAATTTAGGTTAGATGATAATCACAAGGAGCTGTTGGCGTAATGGTAAGCGTGTTTCATTAGAGTGTATTTGGTAAAGGAAAAATCATTTTCATGGAAAATGTTTTCCTCAGAAAGATAATTTTCCACCTACATTTTCTCCTGTTTGGTAGAATGAAAAATTATTTTCTTTCCTCCTCATTTTCTGCTGTTTGGTAGAATGAAAAACCATTTTTCAAGACAATAATTCTCAACTGTTTGGTACTAATAGGCTAAGCTAATAGATAACCAGTCAATTTAGTTATCAAGCAGTGCATACAAAGTCATCAAACAGCGCTTACAAAATCATCAGACAGTGCTTACAAAGTCATAATTCTCAACTGTTTGTTCTCCTTAGCCAAAAAAGGGGAAACAAAAAGAAAAGGGTATAAACGGTGTGGTGGATGAGAAACATCTCTTCATTCAATTGTTCTTCTTGAGTTTTTCAAGCTAAATAGTTCTCAGTTTGTCGCTCTTCGCTAGAAAGTCCTTTACAAGGTTTTCACGCTCTACGAGGTGATCGAAAGTGCTGCCCAAAAGTTCCTCTTCAAACCCTTCGGTTTTCATCATTTTTTATAAAGAAGGTCGACATCGAGCTTGAATTTAGATATCTTTTGTAGAGTCACAGCGACTTCTACCATTTGGGTGGAGATATTTTGAAGTTTCAAATCATCGTCACAGGCTCTCTTTCTACTTTTTCTTGATTCTAATTGCACACTTAAAGTCGATTGTTTATCATTTTCTTTCACGGACTCATCGTCACCATCACCTTTTTCTTCCAAATTCACAACTCCATGTGATTTTATCTCAACATCATCAAATGACTTGGCACCACTTTCTCTAGCAACATCCTTTCCAACCATAATAGCAATTTCATCATACATCTCAATTTTCTTGTTTAGATACTTCTCGTGAGTTAGATTTGCCTGTTAAAAGAAACAACAACTAATCAGTAAACTGACAATTAGCAAGCAAATGAGAACTCGCATGTTAGTATCTAATTCTAGAATCCTAGACTTGAGCATAGCAACGGACACTGAGCAAGCAAATCTGAACATATCAACTCAATATTGTGGATGAAGTCTGACTCGCAAAACCCCATGTAGCAATTCAAACAGTAATAGTAGATGAATTCTGCAAAAACTACAAAGAGAAACATTCAGAGAGAGGATTTAAACTACTCAGAGCTTATTTGCAAGGACCATTACCTGATGGAGAAATAAAATATTCCGAGATGTTGTTTTCTGAACAAGACGATATTATTTTACCCAGAAATTTCGATAGAAATCGACACAAATCCCAGCTTAAAGGGCGCTGATAAAAATGTTTTCAAACCATAATGCACTGTGACTCCATTAAGCTCAACAATACTAGACATCTTCCGGGATGTATATATAAAAGCAACAATACTAGAAAGCAAAATAAAAGAAGTGGAGACGAAAACACTACATATCAGCCAAACACACAGCCAAGTAGAGTATAAAGGCTTCAACCTTGGATTTTTCGATGCCAGTAAACTCAAACCAAAGGTATGGAATTTCCCCACACATAGCAATCAACACCCTAGCTAAAAAAAGGGTCCTACACATAACAATTTGTAACCAATGATCTAATTAAGGTCCATTAGAATTTGCTACTACTTTTGTCTATAATGTGCTTTTGGGTAACATATGCCATCTGTAAGTTTTGACAGCAAAAATAATATAACAATAATAAAGACCATTACCCAATTTTGCATAGCTAGCCACACTGCACAACTGAATTGTTGTAGCATGTATCTCAGTGATAGAAGCTACCAACAGGGACTTATTAATAAACAATCCAAGATCAACAGTGCGAAAAAACAAATTAGAAACATTCCTTGAAGGCCTAGCAATCAGAAAGAGACCAGCCTGAATAAAAAACCACCCATTTCGCATGTCCAGTCCCACTTGGTTTTAGCAAAGCAACAGCAGACAATAGAAAACAGGCACATTACAAATCAAAAACACAGGCACCCACAAGCATACCTCAACGTAGGTGTTGTACATATCGGGAGACATGCGAATCATCCTCATATTTTCATCCCACCCACAACCAGATTGATTTCGAGTTTTGCTATGATGCCCCAAGCAGTTTTGACGGTTCTTAGATAATTTTCAATGTGATTCGATAGACATTTGACATTGAACTTCTTTGATATCATATCCGCTGCTGCAACAAAGGAACTAGACTTGAAAGTGTTGTTCGGTCGATCCCCTCTTTTTTAACCTCATTGGCCAAAAACCTAAGTAGTTCCTTGGACATTGGCTTGGACCAACAGAATTAAGTTTTTTTTTGTCCTCACAACCCTCTTTCATTTTTCCCTTTTCCCATGTTATAATAAGCAAACTGAGTAGAATACAAGCAATAAGCAAGAAAGAACACATATTAATTAAGCAAAAAACATGAGGGATATATCAATGTTGAGATTTGCCTCATCCAAGTCAGAAACATAAAAATGTCTAAAGATTATTCAGTCCAATTCATAAACATAAAACTCCCATAACAGTTGGATTTGCCTCATCTAAGAGTAACTTCTCCTTCATAGTATCAGCAACATGCATGTCAAAATCAGGGAACATTATAAAGGTAGATGATGGACTATCACAGTCACCAGATTATTGCTTTCTCATGTCTAGAGTGTTAGACCCTCAAAGGGAATAAAGTCTAAGTCAGATACGATTTTGGTACATGAGATCCAAATAGAACAGTGAACAGAATACATATTAATTAAGAAAGAAAGGCCACTTTACAACCAAATTCCACCACTTTATAACCTCATATAGCCCTTGAGCTTGATAATCTTGCCACATTGCACTTACTATCGCATCTCTCTTTGTTTTCCACAATTGATTTTCTTCTCGCTCTTTTCTTGGTGAAAGTATTGGCCTTTGAATAGCTTGTGAGAACTCTCGGTCCACCTCTCTCATGATTTGGTCATTTGGATCAATGCCTCTTAGAAAGTTATGTAACATACAACACATAAGAACAACCTTCACTTGAATCTTGAATTCCCAAAATGCCGCATCCAACACATGAAACTGCTTTTTAAGCACCCCAAATGATCTTTCTGCACTAATTCTCAAGGAAGAATCTCGTACATTGAATAATTCCTTAGCATTCATGGGAGGGGATGCCTCATCAAATTCTTTAAGATGATAACGAACTTTCGTATATGGGGGAGGAAGCCTTTTCGAAGAGCATAACCAGAATCCGGAAAAAAGTATTTTCCTACAAATTTCAAAAGTTTCATTAAACCCTACGTACTATATTCAAATAAGGGAAGAAAACAAACTTCTAAGTCATACTTTTCGGAGCACGAAATCTTCTTGATAGTGCATCATTTAACACTCTAGAATTATGTGATGAATTGCTAATCCTTCCTAACCAGCTAGCACATACGTGAATTTGAGATCGTCAAAGGAGATGGTGGCCAACACATTTTGGGATAAAGTACCTTTTCTATTCCTATACCTATCTGGATCTTCTATTGAAACATATGCCCTCACATGAGTCCCATCTAAAGCTCCAATGCAATCCTCAAACCATGGATAAAATGTAGAGTTGTTCAAGATTTTGGAAGGGGCTTGAAGAGCAAGGGGGTGCACAAAATCAAGATATAATTTTAAGATGGCTCCTAAAACTATGTGAAAATAACTATGAACAATCTAAGTAGAACAAAAAAAATCTTCCTCCAATTGCCCTAAACCTCACATTGTGACATAGTAAGTGAAGAAGCATCAGAACTTGCTCCCTTACACTCATATGGATAGTGTTTACAAAAAGTGCCCTCCTTTCAAGCATTTCACATAATTTTAAAAAAGGACCAAGTCTTATTCGAATTTGATTAAGGCAATGAGTATCCCCACAACCCAAAACACTATTGATACAATTCTCTCGATCGACATCTCTATTGACATAAGGCTAATGTGGGAGTTGGGGAACCCTAGTTTCATTATCGGTGTAAAGGCCACTGTAGCCCCCAAAAAAGCAGGGGTAGCACTAGTGACCACAGCTTCCTCCTCATTTAAATCATTGGCCATCTAGGTAACAAGAAAAATGGATATATCAATGTTGAGATTACTACCAAAGAAAGTCAAGTAAGCTTTTGTTTGGAACTTGGGAAAAGGGAAGGAAAAAAGAGGAGAATGTCAAAAAAAATATCGTTTTCCTTGTGTTTTCCTCCCTTTCTCCTCTAAGATTCAAGAAAACCCCAAAAATAATGTATTACACTTACATAGTTAAAAATAAAAAAATTATATTCAGATCAGAGAAGCATTCAAGGACTTTAAAGTCTAGTACTTACAGGAGATGCTACAAAAATATACATGAGCACTTTGAATAGATGGAAGAAGAAGACAGAACAGGTGAACAACATCAATTAAGTCAATTTTGATCAATGCATGAGCACAATACATATACATTCAAGGATACATTTAGGTTGGGTTGGTGGCATCTATATTGAACTTCAAACAAGTCTTTTTGAGTTCCAACTTGAGCAGCCAACTTGCTAAAGAGTCTGAGATGCTTGTAATTTGTGACCTTGCTTTGTTATTGAGGTTGCAATCTACTCACTCTAAAATAATTATTGTAATTGCGCTTGCACTTGCCTATTATGAGTTGGCTGTGAGTTATGTAATACCTTTGTAACTAGAAGGTGCTAGCAATACTCAATTGCTCTTGTCTGGACTTATTTTTGGAAATTAATGTGCTAGTAATTACTTCTAAATTAATTCACGACTCTTCAATTTGTGGTTTGATAGTGTTTCCCTTTTTCTTTTCCAGGATTTTCCCTTGTTTTTCATTTTTGCATTATTATTAGTAAATCATAACAAAGCAATTCTATTAATGATGGAATTCAACACAACTAAATTCTCCCATGCCTTGTGTGTTTGTTATACTTGAGGAATCATGCAACGAAGGGTGAGGCAGCAGGGGGAAAATGACTATTGTACTTCTATACCCCCTTTTGCAAATTGAATGCAGTTTAATAGCCCAAATTCTTCATTTAATTGCTCGAATTCTTTATAAAAATCAAAAGTTCGGCAAAATAATGTACCAATTCAACTTTTATCCAACAAATTCAGACGAAAATTGGAGCAAAATTAGAACCAAACTCAGAAAAGAGAAAGGATTAAAACCCTAGCAAAATCCAGGCCCTAGCAAAATCCAGGCCCTAGCAAACCAACAAAATTCAGACTAAAAATGGAGCAAAATCTAGCACAAGTAGAACTTTGAGAGATACTTGAACTACAATGCGCAGAAAAGAGAAATCGTCCAAGAGAGCACTTCTTCAAGTTCAGGTTGTTCAGGTACAGTTAAGAAACCCTAGCAAACCAAAATCAAAGATAAAATTCGAGAAATTCGTAAACCAATCTAAACAATTCATGAGAAATTAAAACCCTAGGATTTAGAACTTACCAAAAAAGTGAACGTCAAGATTCTTCCTTCAACTGGGTTCCAACAACAGCGAGATAAAGGGGACTGCCCTTCAACAATGGCGCGAGAAAGAGTGGAGTTGAAGTAAAACAATGGAGAAGACAGATCTCGAAGAGAAAGAGGGAGGGGGGAGAGAGAGAGAGCGCAAACTCAACCCTAGGCCACCATGGCTACTCTAAGCAGAGAGGAGTTGAAGTAAAACAATCGAGAACAAGTGAACAACCCTAAGCAGAGAAAGATAACGAAAATCGGGCAGTAGCAGAGAAAGAGAAAGAGAACGAAAATGATTTTTCCAACTTTTCCAAAGGAAAACAATTTCCTTCCCATGGGGCAAAATGATTTTTTCTTGAAAATGATTTTCCCCTCCGCCTTTTACCAAACAACGTAAAATGAGAAAATTATTTTCCGGAAAAATGATTTCCCCCCCCCCCCATCAAACACACCCGAAGTTGAAATTTTGGAAAAAATGTTTCATTAAATGTTATTATTTTGATCCCTTGTTCTTTAAATCTGCCACTGATGGGTGGTCTCGATTTTTCATTACATGGCCTAAAAATAATAGTTTCCGTCAAATTTTCTCCTAGAATTTTTTCCCTTCTATTTTTGTAAGTCCAAACAAAGGAAATAACCTTATTTTGCACAAAAAAATCTCTTTCCTTCAAATTCTCCAAGATCCAAAGGCATTATAAAAGAATCTCCCTTAATATGTTTCCCATCGGTTAATGAAGATGATTATTAACTTGAAGTCTTGAAAAGGACCACGTCATTTGAACATTCTGTTTGAAAGAGAGGAAATATGATCAACCTACAACAAGTTTTCATGTAAACTTCAAGTAAATACTAAAACTGTGCTGCATTGGTCATCTCATAAAGCCAAAATTTAAAGTTCTCATACTACTCATAGCTAATCTTAGCTTGGACCTATGTAGCTAAGCAGAATGCAATGTTCAAAGCCTCTTAGAGCATTTCTAATGATGAGCCGAATTTTTGGCTCACCAGTGAAGACCTACAGATGTTATATCAACTTATGAGCCAATTTTTAATTCACAATTATCTCCTTGTTTAATGTGAGGCTCACCACTTTGGCTTTTCAAATAAAATAATACCCATAAATCCACTTTACAGCACACAACCTTCTTTTTAATAACCAAAAAAACAAAAAACCAATTAAAATTTTAAAAAAAAGTATGAAAAGAGACTCCGTTGGACTTGCTCTTATATCATAAAACTAGAATACAAAAAGAAAATTCAGTTGTGTTATTATTTCTTTTTTAAAGTCTTCAGGCAGATGCTGCAATTTTTTTTTTTTGGGGGGGGGGGGGGGGGAACGGGGTTAAAAAGGTTGAGATTTGCACAACATTTCTCCTTAAACATAGGAACTAGCAAAATAGAGGCATTATTAGCTTCAAAAAACCAATACCACTATAATTCTTTCCATGGACAATGTGGAGGATGGGTTCAATAAACTAATATGAACATCAGAAGCAGCATGTATTGGAACGAAGTTCTTATCTCAAGTATGTGCCTATCTAGAACAAACCACACCTTAGCAGCACTAATTTGCTAGGTCTAGAATCCATTACATGTTTCTACTACTCACCCAATGCAAAACAAACCACTTTAACAATTTGCTACCCAACCAACAACCACCACCCCCCCCCCCAAAAAAAAAAAAAAAGGAAAAGATAAAGATGAGACAACTCTGGGCTGAACTCCGAGGTGTTGGTTTGGTTTAGCTCTTAGTGCTTGTGCTCTTCTCTGGCTACAATCCTGAACTTCCCCGTTTGTTGTTGCTGCAATCAGAAAAAAAACCAACCACACAGAACACATTAATAGCCACTTATAACAAACACCAATATCCCACCAGAAGGCAGCAACAATCCCACCAGAAGGTAAGTGTCATTAACAAAAATTGAACATCAAAAAGAGAAAAGATGAGTGTAATTACCTTCTTCCAAAGTTCAGTGTGACCCTTGCAGAAGGCAGCAACAACCCCACCAGAAGACTTACCCTCTTTAAGCTCAATACAGAGCTCTTCCTTCAACCCACAACTGACATGGAAAGCCAATGGACACTTAGGCTCAGAACACTCAACAACACACCCCTTTCCTCCCTTACACACGTAGCAGATCTCTCTCCACCTCTTCTTCGGAATCTTATCACAATTGATCCCCTCTCGGCCTCCTGAGTCTTCGAAGAAAACCTCAGGGACCAACACAGCACAAGTTATATGAGCCCACCTCCCATCAGTCGTCGGCTTCATCGCGCCCCGGGCCACCGGGCATAGGCAGCATTTTTCAGAGGATTTAGAAACAGAGCATTGTGCACAGAACCAATCTCCCTCAGGAATACCCTTCACAAGTGGGTTTCCATAACATGAGGCATGAACCATGAGTTCACACCCATCACAGAACACAATTGGGTCTGATGGTTCACCGTCCGTGCTGTCACAAACAGCACATAAAATCCCATCATCTTCTTCCTCTTGGATAATCCCATCTGGGTTTAGTTTTTCCGAAAAATTTTCTGTGTGTCTGTCGGAATCAATCTTTATATTTTGTGCACTAAGGCTAGCTACATTTGGGTCTTCCCAACTCATGTGCGATTCACCCTGGGTGGTGTTGTTAGTTTCTATTGCATCCTCCTGGGGAGACGGAGTGTATTCGACATTGAGGTCGAAGGATGAGGAAGAACGGGGAGATTTGGTGGGGCTGAATTCTGGTCGGATTGCCCAGACCCGTTTCTTGGCAGGGAGACAGAAGGTTGTTGGAGGGGTGATTGGAGCGACAGATTCAGAGAATTTGGATGTTTCTCGGGATTGTTTTCTCTTTTTAGCTGGAAGATCAGATTCAGGCTGCTGCTGTTTTTCTCGGTGCAGCAATCTGAAACGCTTCAATGGAGGTAAAGCATGGAGCTTGGCTTCCATTGTTAACACCAGAGATCAATACACAGAGAGAGAGAGAGAGAGAGAGAGAGAGAGAGAGAGGAACTGGGGTTTTGATTTTGGGGGAAGATTGCATTGCCGGGAAGTGATTTGAAGTTTATTCGTCCTTTGAGTTTTGCAGGCTGAAGAAGGCGCCAAGTTTTTAAAAGAAAATTGAGTTTGAATTTTATGAAAATTGGTTTTGGGTTTGTTCGGGTCAACTGCAAGGCTGCGCGTGGAAATGGGTTTGGAAATTTTGATCCTTCGTCTGCGCGGGGAAAGCATCACTCTTAAAATAAATATAAATACTTAATAAAACCATTTACATTTTAAAACAAGGACACTCGATCCCTCTAGATCTGTCAATTCGGACGGATGGATCAAATACAGATCGAATGTACCCGAATTCGGATAAAATATGGATCGGATATATTTCAGATTCGGATAAAATACGGGCAGGCGTATTTCGGTTTTACAGGTTTCGGATCAACCCAACGGGTTTGAAGCACCTTTTTAATGAATTATTTCTTTTTTTTGTCAAAATCAAAATTCGGCATATTTATTACTTAAAATTGTCTGTATTTAATGAACAAGCATTGTAATTGTAATTTTTTTAAAGAATATCAAAAATATCCAAACTTTTCAACATGATATATGAAATTCATGTACTGGTGGAGAATGAGTCACGTTTGGATGGTTTGACCCGTATATTAAAATATTAATAATTAGTTGGGTCATTTATGGGTCGGCCCATCTGATGCATGTTAACGAGTCGAAACGGTTCGACCCGTTAATAGCCCGTTTGATAATTTGATGTTTCGTTAATTTACCTAGCATTACCCAATCAGGCATGCTTTATTAGTACGTCGATCCTAACACGAATATAAGTTGATCCATTGCCCAATATTGTCTTAGCTTTGAGACCAATTAGAAGGAATTCAAACGAAAGAATATTGTATATGCGTATGATATTATAATTATCTATTATAAAATCAAAATTTTAGATTATTATATAATAATCTTATTTAAAATGCGATGAGACGTATTCATTTTTCGAAGAATATAATGGTATGACTCGTACATTTGCAATACTTATCTAATTCGAAATTGTTTTCCTTAATATTAGAGCTGTTTCATGATCATTTTCAAAAATTGGACCATTTATAAGTTGTATATGACATTGTCTTATGCAAAAAAATCAAGAACCATTGTCTAATTTGTAAAGGGATGTGGTAATTGTATAACGTCTTTCCAAACGATTCGTTATAATGAAAAACTATTATTGTTAAGAGGAAAAATTAAAGAAAATAAAAAGTAAGCATATAATATTCGCGTCGAGCGGGCGGGTTGGGTTCGAGTTCGGCTCGAGTTTGACATAAAAATTTATGGGTATTTCGGGTTCGGTTTATTTCGGATTCGAGTCGAGAAAATCGTGTTCAAAACCCAAAACTTTCGGACTGGTTCGGTCGAATTTTCGGATCAAATCATTTTTTGCCAGGTCTAGATCCCTCCCTCCAAAAAAAAAAAAAAAAAAAAAACAAAAAAGGGTCACAGAATCACGTGCTGTTCAAAAAATTAAAATTGAATTTGTCGCTGGCCCAGTGATCTCTGTTGAGTTGCTGTCCATACTCTACAGCCAACGAGCCGACCGACATAATTTTTTCTCATAATTACAAAATAATAAGTAAGGTCTAATTCTTCTTGTAGTTTAATAGATTCGATCAACTTCTTCTCTCTTCTATTCACTCTTTTCCTTCCTTTTTCACATCTTTTTATATTTTTAAAAAATATCACTTTTTTTCACTTTCACTCACTCCTTCCCACTCATATATATAACTATTATTTTTATATTTTGAAAACTTTTATAATTTATGTAATTATGTATACGAATAGTCACATAATAATTATAAAAAAATTTTATTTATTTTTCAGATGTTATGAAAATATTTGTTAGTCGTATAGAAAATTATAGATGACGTAATTTTTTTATTATATATATTGAAGAAATAATAATTTTTGCTACTTTATTAAGCAAATGTTAGTTTTTTGTGACTAGTATATACTTTGGGTTGGTTACGAAATATTTATTGTAGGTCACTAAAGCGCGGATGGTTGTTGTATGTACAATAGATTTATTTTTCATTAATCGTAATTTGGGGCCAAATTTGTAGATGTTTTTTCCAACATAATGAAGGAACGTGTAAATTTTTTTGGCATTGTTTGTAATTTGTGACAGGAATTACAGATGTATTGTACGTATATCTTGACCAGATATTTTTTTCGTGTGCGCTAGGAACAAAATATTGAAAGTTCTTCATACAAATTGTAGATGATTGTTTTCCATATACTGAGGGCTTCTTCTTTTCATTAGGAAATATAGGTTAGTAAATAGGTAAGTTGGTTGAGATTGGTAGAAGTGGGTTAAAGTAGGTTGAAGTAAGTATTTTTTTTAATTGAAGTGGATTGAAGTAGGTTGAAATGGGTTAGAGTTGGTTAAAATAAATTGAAGTGGGTTGAAATGGGTTGAAATGGGTTGATTTTTTTTTTTTTGTATGATGGGTAGCAGTTGGCTAAAATAGTAGAAAATGAGTTGAAGTCAGTTGAAGTTGGCTAAAATAGATTGAAGTTGGTTGAAATTGATTTTTTTTAAATCGAAGTTCGTGAAGTGGGTTGCAGTTAGTTGAGGTTGGTAAATTTGAATTTACCAACAAAAAGAAGAAGGCGTAAATATATGTACATTTTTTTCGTTGTTCCTATTTGATTAATATATGGAAAAAATACATTAGTAATTTGTTTTACGAATAATGAAAATTACAATTTTTTTGGGTAACAACGGCCATGAAATAATATTCCGTACCTGAGTTGACACAGAAAAATATTTTTTTTAGTCTCAAATTTTTTTTATCATCAACAATTATTATCACAAATAAAAAATTACATTAAAAAATAAAATATATAACTTATATCAACTCTCCTACTTCATTCAACTCCTTCCTACTTCTTCCCACTCCTTCCCCCCTTTTCCACACTTAAAAAAATATCACTCCCACCCACTCCTTCATCTCCTTTCCCACTCACCCATCCCACGCCTGTAATTTCTCAATAAAAAGAATAGAGCCTTAAGTGGAGGCATCTCATTCAGATGTTCTACAATATTCGTTTATAATTTTAAGAGTTTTCTTACTAATTCAATGTCAACACCGTGCAAACTAAGCCAACATGTTAAAATCTCATATGCGATGGGTGTTGGAGCTAATTTCCATAAAATTGGAAATTTGATTAAATTATGAAGAGGCATTATTGAATAATTAATTCTAATTAATTATTTTGAAGAGGCATGGTTGCTGAACAGTTGTATTTGTTTAATTTAGGGTATGTTCTTTGCAACATATCGTACGTACTTATTATCAACATTCAGCAGCTTTCAGCACTATTAAGTACTTATTGAAAATATATAGTTATAATGTCTTTAACCATTCAACAGGATTTATTATATTTCAGTGATAAACATAGTGAATACTTCTCATAAGTTGAAAAACATATGTCCTTAGTAGTTAAACTAAGTTGGTGACTCTTTAGAAAGTTCTCTTTATGAAAAAATATCAGCCTTGTCTGGTTGCAATAGCTGTTTGGCAACAACAAAAAGTTATTTGGAAGATTTAGCTGTTTAATTTGGTGAAACAATTAGTTTGAGTATTAGCTAAAGAGCTGTTTGAAATAACTATTTAGCCTCAAACAATTCTTTTTGAAACAACTAATCCCACTGGCCTTTTGTAAAAGCTTTTTGTTGAAATTACATAACTATTTAAGAGTTTGGAGAAATTGCATCATATACCACTAAAACCAAGTTCTTGCTAAAAACTGCCATTAAACTTTTCAAAATGTTCAAATATGCACTCGACATTTTTTTAAGTCAAAAATGATATTTAATACCACTTAACTTTTCAAAATGACTCAAGAATGATTCCATCATAGTGACATTTTTAAAAAAATTTGAAAAGTCTAATGATATTTATTTGAAAAAAAGTTGAATAGCATTCATAAATATTTTGAAAAGTTTAAGGGCATTTTTTAGCAAGAACTACACTAAACCCAATCCCTCCCCTTGCCTGAACTTCATACCCTTATATGCAGACCTCTCTTCGACCCTCTTCTCTGCCCTCAACCTTGTCGTCGATGCATCGACACTGGCTAGATCACCAAATCTTCATATCTCCAGCTCTCTCATTTTTTGCTTCTGGTTTCTTTCCCCAAGAAACAAGATTTTCAATTGTTTCTGTGAAAATCATAAATTGAATGGCTTTGTCGCATTTGGTGTTGCGAGCTAATTGGTGGTGGTAATTATTGCTCTATCTGATTTTCTTCATCTTTCTTGTTAAGTTTTATATATCAATTAGGCTTTCAACAAGCGAGTCATGTATACAAGCGCAAATGAGTTCCAACCCAAGCTAATTGACAATGGGTGGAGTAACTCATAAGCTTATCAATATGCTCAAACCCTTGAATTTTATCAATGTGGGACGTCACCGGCCTTTATATCTTTGTATTTTATCAATGTGGGATAATACTCACATTTCATACTCCAACATGCCCCCGCACATGTGGGTTACTAATAAGACCCAACAGGTGCACATAATTTTTACTCAAATGGGGACGGTGGCAGATCACGATCGAGTACCTGCTTTGATATCATATTAAATTTTTGTATAAACTGGGCTTTAAATAAAGAGTCATGCATATAAGTTCAAATAAGGTTCCAACCCAAAACCAATTGGCAATAGATGGAGTAACTCACAAGCTTATATACATGCTCAAGCCCTTCATTTTTATCAATGTGGGACAACATCCACTTTCATACTCCAACGTGTGTGAGCTATGAACAAAGTCCAACGCATGTACACAATTTTAATCAAATGAGGACGGTGACAAATTAGATCGAACAACCGGCTCTGATACCATGTTAAGTTTTGTATATCAATTAGACTTTCAATAAACGAGTCATGTATACAAGTTCAAATGAGGTTCTAACCCAAACCAATTGGCAATGGGTAGAGTAACTCACAAGCTTATCAACATGCTCAAACCTTTTAATTTTATCAATGTGAGACAACACCACTTTCATATCTTTGTATTTTATCAATGTGGAACAATACCCACTTTTCATACTCCAACATTTCTCTAATGTTGTGAGATAAATCTTGTCATCATCTAGGGCTAGCTTTTTCTTTTTCTTTATCTTTAAAAATGATGATCGTATTCTGAAATGGTGAGATAATTAATGGCTAGTATTAGAAATTTGGAATGGTCAAGTGATGGTAACTGTGAAATGTGAAATTTGAAATCTTGCTTCAAATTCTCTAGTTTATAGTGAATGGGCTTTTTATTTAATGGTAGCTTTTTTTTTTTTTTTTTGGTTGTTGTTGTTATTATTGTTGTTGTTATTGTTGTTGTTGTTGTTGTTGTTGTTGTTGTTGTTGTTATTATTATTATTATTATTAGAACTGTGGTAGAGAGTGTTAGGAAGGGTGTATGAGCCCATGAAGGATGGATTCCTAAATTGTAATCATGCTTGTTAAATTTTCTTAATTTTGGTTCATGTTGAATGAATTTTTTTTCAAAGGACTAGATTGATAGGCATGCTATGAGACCTCTGTTATATACAATTAGGTTATTACCAGTTCAATATGTTGAGATTGATGTTGATAATGTAAATTTTAATTAAGTCATAACCAAAAAAATCATGTCTAATGAATAGCAAAAGAAGGTTAACGCTCACCAAAAAAAAAGAAGGGTCAGAAGACATAGGTATCATATCGATATGCATTTAAATTAAAAAGAAACAAGATTAGAAAGAAATTGAGGTTTCGTGGATGAAGGCACTTTGTGCATATGACAAAATTTAATCCTTGTTGAAAAGAAAATTAGATGATCAATACATTCTAAAATCATGTTCAATTAATAGAAAAATTAGGGATAGCGGAATAAATAAAATTTTTCAATGTTCTTATTATTATTATTTGAAATACCTAATTTTACCAAGCAATTATCCACAAACAACTAATGTAAATAACTAATAGCTAGCAATTCATACAAACAACTAATAGCTAACAACAAACAAATGTCTACCAAACAGGCCCATCACCCTCTCAAGAATAGGGATGTACTTCCTTATAAATACTTGGCTTAGTTGCATGACTTGGTATGCCTAGAATGACATGGATTATGAGGAAAAATGTTACAACATTGTCCTTTTGAATTTTTGTTAACTCTTAGGCACTAGTGCTTACACTTCTGAGTGCAACACGAGTGCAGAAGAGGCCACCTTGTATTTGAAAGACTTAGTAAAAAATTCCCCTTACACATTGGATGAATAAAGTTTTTAGGAAAAATGATCTCAATCCTGGCCCGAGGTCTTACGGTAATCCTCCCGCCGAAATGTTCTCCTAAAATCCCCAACAGCCTAAATAGGAAGAATGTGCGAGACATATATATTATCTAGAAGAGAGGGAATGTAGAGAGAGAAGGCACAGAAAGAAAGCTTTCTACTCAAACGGTGAGAGGGACCAGGAAGTTAAAAAGGAAACTCCCTCTCATTCTTCTTCTGCTGCTCTGGTTTCTGTTAGCAATTTGTCATTTATACGCATTTTAAACACGTATTAATGTATTGAGCATTTTAAAAAGATAAATATGTTTTAAAAGGCAGTAGCCATTTAAAATGCATGATTTATTGACATGACTGAATTTAATGTGATATACACGACAAACGTATTAAAAGGTTAAAAAAAAAATGACAAACTTTTAATAGAGAATTGAGGGTTATATCCAAGACATTTTGTTTGTCATTTAGATTTCGAACAACCTGTACCAAATAAGAAGGTTAAGATGATGGTTCCCATTATATTTAAGACCTTTTGTTTTGCATTTAGATTTGTCAGGTGACGTTACCTCACTTATTATATTAGAACATACAGAAAATAAATTTATTTTCTAGTGTGTTTTTTCATGTTAATTTTATTATATTGTGACAATTTGCCATGTTCAATGAATACATGTGTTTGATTTGAATACCAAATGGCCAGAAGTAATTATAATTGTAAAGTAAAAATCATACGTCCAATATCTAATTGTAATCGATGTGTAAAAATAAGAAAAAGTCCACAATTAAGAGTTGAATTTATGGCCTAAATATTTTCAAAAAGCAACCATATGAACACAAACATATAACTTCACATTTTATAGAAGTCAACGTTTTTTAAACAAATGTTTGACCATATTTTTTTATTGAAGTTACTGGATAATACGTGCCCCATATTTTTTTCTGTTTAAAACCTGTGTCGTATTTTACTAAACATTGACTCTGGTCATAAACTCTACTTCAAATTCTATCAATAACTCGGGAACAGATGTGAGAGGGTTAACATCCCCAAAGGCAAAAGAGAGAGAGGACGATCAAAGAAGAGTTTGGACGAGGTGATTAGAGAAGACTTGAAAGCTGTAGGATTGTCGGAGGACGTGGCTCATGATAGGAAACATTGGCGGGATAGGATTAAGATCTTAGATCGCAGAGAGATGGCCTCGTAGTTGGTCTTTCAGTTGCAATAGGGTGTCGTGTTTGTCGTGGTTGTCTGCAGGAAGTACTTCCATCTGGGAAGGGATAGCATTTGCTTACCTCTAGTTATTAAGGTACATTTCCCTCCTCTACTTGATTGTTCTTTTGTTTCATAGTTACGGCAACTTGATTTGCTTATGTGTCTTACCCATTTCTGGCTATTGTGTTCTTCTGTTTTCCATTAAACGTTATCTCAAAATCCTTCTTCCATTAAATGTTTTCACAAAATCTTGTTTTTGTGGGTCTTTTAGAATCAGCCTCTCTATGGGTAGGGATACCGGTAGGGATAAGGTTGCCTACATCTGAATCTCCCCAGACCCTGTGAAAGTGGGACCCACACTGGGAGGTGGTGTTGTTTGTTGTTGTTGTAACTCGGGAACAGATCTTTTGAATGATTTGGGATTAGCGGAACATTGCGTTACCAACCCTAAGTCAAATGAAATAGTGCAGACTTCAAATGAAACCAATGGCGAGTAATAAATGCAAGCTGACTTTGCTAGCTTGATTGATGCCTTAAACAAGTGTGGACAATCTAATTCATGGGCCATGAAGGTATCACTAAAATGCCTGATTTGCCTAATGTAGGTTTTTGATTGGATTTCGTGCCACCTATATCGCATAATGGTATGAAAATACAATGCATTGAAGCTAATGCCATGCAATCTAAGGTGGATTACTGGAGATCCTACATAATTTGTTTTGTTTTGGGTGCTAATCCCCATTAAAGGTTATGAAAGGTTTTTTCAATCGAATTTGGGGAAGTAAATTTGGCAGAGTACTGTCTAAGCCAAATGGGGTGTTCCTTGTTCAATTCCATTCAATCTTAGAGATGGATGATATCCTCAAATGTAATTATGTATGTTTTGATAGGAAACCGTTGATAATGAAAGCTTGGGCACTGGGCCAACATGTTGACAAAGAAGTTATTGCTAAAATTCTAGCATGGACAACAGTTCCTACTCTTAACCTTAAATTTTGGAGTAGGGAGCGATTGAGTCAGATAGCAATCCCAGAAGGTAAACCAATTATGGCTGACAAAGCTACACAAGATAAATCTAAGACAAGCTTTGCTAGAGTGCTGATAGAGATAGACGTTAATCTAGATTTCCCCTCTTGTATCACTTTCATGGATGACCTTGGAGTGCTAATTATTCAAGAAGTTGATTATTAGTGAAAGCCATTGAAATGTGATCACTATAGCATGTTTGGGCACTCATCAGACCATTGTAGGAAAAGAGGTAGGATTGAATGGAGAAGGAAAGAGGTCCAAATAGTAGAAACTACCCAAGAAGAACCACATTAGTGTAATATGGGGAATGAGGCAATACCTAAAAACACAATCTAGGAGATTATTACTCAAGGTGATGCATTATGTAAAAATGTATAGGGTGGTCCATGACATTGAAGTACACCAAATGTAGGGATCTCCAAAGGGCTTGTACTACAAAATGGCTTTGGGTCTTTGACTGATCATGGACGGAGTAGCTTTACAGAATATAAGAGGGCTGAATGACCCTAATAAATAAGGCGTAGTCAAGAGCTTCCTATGTCAGAATAAATGTAGAATAATTGGTAGACTTAAAAAAAAAAAAAAAACCAATCATTGTCAAAGGAAATGATATTGTGCAGCAGGTTAATCCACCCTGGTTTGTGATTACTAATGCAATAGCTCTGAATAGAAGTTTTGGCTCCTTTGGGATCACATGTATGTGCCTATTAGATACCTAAAGTACATCACTAATTTATTCATGTCTGTGGAACCACTAATAGTAGCATAAAGATTTACTAGACGGTGGTTTATAGGGCTAGTGATAACCAAGGTAAAAAAACTCCGACATTCATTGTGTGAGTTCAGTTCAGCTATTACCGAACCTTGGACTATAGGTGGTGACTTAATAGCTTATTTAGAGTAGAGGAAAGAATTAGAGGAAACCAAGTACATATTGGGGAGATCCTTGATTTTGCTACCCGTATGGATACATGTGGTGTACAGGAAACGAATTGGCATGGTTCTTTCTTTACATGGGGAACCAAGCATGGTTCTATAAGAGTCTTCTCTAGATTGGATAAAATATTGGTTAAGGGGAAGGCATTAATTGTTTTCCTAACATCTTTTATGAGGTTCTTCCTGAAGGTGTATATAATCATATACGATTGCTTGTTCACATAAAAAAGGAAGAGGTATAAAGGAAAATGCCCATATGCAGGCTTCTCACCTAGATTTTTTACAAATTGTTTAGAACACTAGGCATGAGGAAATTAGGGGCACCCCTATGTACAACCTGGTGAGCGCATTGAAAAACCTAAAGAAGCCATTATCAGCTGTAAACAAAAGGCACTTCAGTAATGTCCAAGCTAGAATAATTGAGGCTATGCAGAAATTACATGAAATCTAGAAGTGTATTCATGCTGATCCTTTGAATAATGTCTTATATGAGCAAGAGAAAGAAGCTCTAGCACATTATCATACTATGATTGCTATCGAGAGAGCTTACTTTCAGCCAAAAACTGAGGACTGGTTGCAACATGGGATTATAATACAAAGTTTTTCCTTGCTTCATTGGCACAGAAGAACTATAATAGAGTAATTATAGTTATGCAAGACAAAAGAAGTAAGCTTAAATCTATCAACGAAGAGATTGGTGATGCCTTAGTTGAGGATGTCTCTTCACTCCTTGGCTTAGAAACCAAATCACTAGGCCCTTCTCTAGAGTTATAAAGCAAGCGCCAAGCTTAGATGACAATCAAATAGTTGCTTTGTTAGTCCTCTTCTCTGATGAAGAGATTACATATGTTGTGTTTAGCATTAGCAATAACAAATCCCCAAGGCCTAATGGACTTGGTAGATACTTTTTTAAACAATCTTGGAAGTTAGTTTGTCTTGCAATTTGTACTTTAATTAAGGTGGGGGGGTTTTTCAGCAACTGGGAAGATGCTGAAGTAGATCAATATAATAGAGGCGGTCATGATCCCTAAGGTACTTCATCTTACTCATCCTTTCGAGTTGAGGCCCAAAATTTATTGTAATACTATATACAAATACATAAGAAAGCTAATTTGCATGAATGAATAATGTGTTGAGCTTCTTAGAGGATCCATCAGAAGGGGGCATTTATAGAGGCAGATCAATTTTGCACAATATGCTATTATGGAAGCTTGGTGAAACTATATAATAGAAAATGTGCTTCCCTGAGATGTATGAAGAAGATCGACCTAAAAATGGCATATGATACAGTGAGGTAGGGATTTATTAAAGGCCTATTGCTTGGTTATGCTTTCCTTGATTGTTTTGTCATAAGGATTATCAGTTACATCTCTATTGCTATGGTTTCCATTGGATTTAATGGTATGAGTCATTGTTTTTTGGAAGTAAAAGCGGCCTCAGATAAGGAGACCTGATGTCTCCTTTGTTCTTTTTTGTTTGAATTATGGAGTATTTGAACAGAGCACTAAAAATTGCAGTTACGCAAAAAGGGTTCATGTTTTACCTAGGCTGTCACGGGTTAAAACTGTGTGCTAAGTTTAGCTGATGACTTACTATTTTTTTATTTTTTTATTTTTTTGCAAAGCTGAGCTTAAAAGTGTGGGGTGCATGATGATTGCATTCAAGCACTTCTCAGACAGCTCTAGCTTAGAAGCTAATGCTGGCAATTCTCAGTTAGTAACAGCTGGAATTAGCATGGAAACAAGTGCTAGTCCAATGGCTCTAACTGGCTGCAAAATGAGAATTGTCTTTCAAATATCTGGGAGTCCCTATAAAACCCAAAAAACTAAACAAAGTAGACTTTTAGATGTTGGTGGATGGAATCATTGCAAGAGTGAGGGCATGGCCACCTCAATGACTCTCTCATGCAAGATATTGTAATTCATCAATTCAATGCTTTTGAACATGTTCCTGTATTAGAGCCACATATTTATAATCAATTTGGGAGAAAATCAAACAAAATTAAGGGCTTTTCTCTAAGAATATGGCCATGAGAAAAGGAGGCTAATATTGGTAGCTTGGGACACTCTATGTCTACTAAAAAAAGGGAGGAGGATGGTGTAAAGGATGTATTCAATTGGAATGTTGCATTGGTGACCAAATAAGTTTGGAATATTGCTTCTAAGGCTGGTGACTTGTGGATTAAGTGGGTCAACTACTATTACCTAAAGGAAAGACTATTTGTGAATGTGTTGAAACAACAAACGATACCTGGTGCTGGAGAGATCTTGCTAAAAAATGCCACCATATTATCCAAAACGGTCAAAAATGCCATTAAACTGTTTATGGGCAAAAAAGGTCATTGCACGTGGCTAAAATATAAAGCATACCACTTAATTTTTTAAAAAGTATCAAAAATGTCATTGTCATAATGGTATTTTTTAAATACTTTTAGAAGTTTAGTGGTATTAATGGTTGAAAACAAGTTCAGTGGTATTTTTGAATTCTTGAGATAGTTTAGTGAGCATTTTTGAGCAAGACTTCTGGTCCTGGAGAAAAATCCTCATGGCTAGGGATGTCATGCAGTTAGGTCTTTGCAAGAATAATCACATCTGGAATCACTCCTATGATGGAAAATGTATAATCACATTTGGTTACAATTGGCTATAAGATAAGAAATAGAATACAAAGATTTCATGGTATATGCCAGTATGGCATAAAGCTTTGATTCATAAGTGTGCATTTATAATGTGGCTAGTTGTGGAGTAAAAATTGTTGAATAAGGATAGATTTCTGACATTTGGAATGTAGCTTAGCTGCCTGCAATTTGTTCTTTGTTAGACAAAGAATGAACAACATGAACCGCTCTTATTTGATGTAGGTATGGAAGGACCATACTACAACACACCTTTAGTGAAGTCCTACATGTACAATTTGCTATTGCAACTGGGGGCCTGGGGCCGGGGGTATGAACTGTATGTTTTGTAGTTCCATGGAAGTAGAGTTAGCAAGATGAGTTCTTAATGGCTTCAATTGTCATATCATACTAGTGTTGGATTGAGAGAAATAACCGAATTTTTCAAAATATATATCAAGATTGTTTCCAATTGACTAAAAAATCTGACCTCCTCTTGGGTCGCGAGCAGTTACCAGAATCGACTTTAAGAATCATTGATTGGTCCCACAAATCACCATAACCCTTTTCGGTGTGTTTCATCCTCGCTTACACGCTATTGAGAAACTTCTCAGACGGTCACCCATCATAGGATTTCTCCACAGCACGCATGCTTAGCTGTGGAGTTCTTATGAGTGAGCTTCCGGAAAGGAAAGGTGCACCTTTGGTGATATCAGTAGTTACTTTAAATTCTTTAAGCTAATGCGAGGTTTTACAATCACCTCTACTTGAAGCGCATAACGTCTTCGTTGTGCCTCATTAACCGACCCACTTACAAGTCCTCTTGACAGGCAGTCCATCCCAGTATCTTTGCCAGGCTAGGTAGCTGCCCAGGGCTTTTTTGTCCACTAGCACAACTTACGGTTGCAGCTTAACTCTAATACCATCTATAATGATTGAATTGCTCCCGGGTCGCGAGCAGTTACTAGGAATGTCTTTAAGTATCGTTTACTGGCCCCACAAATTACCAAAAGCCTTTTCAACGTATTTCGTCCTCACTCACATGCTGTTTGAGAAACTTCCATGAGGTCACTCATAACAGATTTCTCCACAATAAGTATAGTTAACTGTGGAGTTCTTATAAGTGAGTTTTTCGAAAAGAAAGGTGCGCTTTGGGTGATACAAGTAGTCACTTCAATCCTTTAAGCTAAACACGGGGTGTTGTAGGATGAAATTGGGTAAAATCAGAAGATTATAATTGGCTATAAGACCCTTAAGGTATGCCTTGAGTTTTTTGCTATAGTGTTTTGTTGATATTGAGTGTGAATATATGAGCTTACATCTCTGCAAAAAATAAGGTCTAAAGACCTTATTAAATTTTCCCATGTAAAGTTGGGGGAGTTTAATTGGAGAAAGCTTTTACGAGCTGGGAAACAAATATTCTCTAGTTTCTCTATTGGGTCGTATTATTAGATTATCAATAATGGGTGGCCATGTGTAGTTGTATATATGTAGTATGTACATGTTATGGAGAGTTGTAACGAAAACAAATATGAAGTGTTTTGATCTTGTAGTATTCTCATGATGAAATCAACATTAATAGTTTTTAGGAATATTAATTTGATTATACAATGATATATTTAGTGGCTTGTAGTGACTAAATAGTGTTGTACACAAACTTGATTATGGATTGGGAATGATCTACACTAATATTCATACATCTAATTAAGTTTAATTAGGCCTTTTATCAAGGCATGTTAATATTTGATTTACATAATCATGAATGCTCTTACTACCAAAAGAACCAGGACTTAATCACCTTGAGTGTGTGCATTTTTCATGATGAAGAGCATGGAATCCAAGAGAGTTACCTAAGTCCAAATCATGCTTAAGGTATTGATCAAGCCAAGGAAGACTAAGGTAAGCAAGCATTGATACGCTAGATTCACCCCTTGTTCTTATTCAAATCCAGAACCGAGCATGGTTTTGGATGGCTTGATCCTTGGAGTTTGCAAGATGTCCTATGGGAAAGTCCTACTTTGTTGGACTCCCTAAGATGTCTAGTTTCATCGAGGAACTCAATTATGGCCTAAGTATTAGGCATTTTGGTATATTGGTCCAAACAGTGAAGGTATGCTATGGTAGTCTCATTCTGCCTGTATTGAAAGACTAGGTGGGATCACCACCTAAAGTTTGACTTAGGACCAGTATTTTTGCTTAACATAGTAGACAACATCCTAATATATCAAGCCATGAAGAGAAATCAAAATCATGACAAGTTCCTCATGGTGATTCTGTTATGTTTTGCCAACCGTTGCAGTTTGGGCTTTTTTCTGACCTGGTTCGATTTTTCTGATTGATTCTCTCACCTAAACCTGATTTAGAGCTGATTTTTCTATTTGGAATGCTTACTAACATCCTAAGGAACCCATCCATGCATTAAAATTAGTTCTAACTAGGGAATCAACTTGATCATTGTTCCGTACTAAATTGTCATATTTTACATGCCTCTATTGCCTAGATTTTGGCTCGTATAATAATATGATCTTTAGGATTTTTACTTGTTTTATCTGCTTTTATAGGCAATAAGTTCAACCAAGAAATTCCATGAAAAAAATGCAAAGAAGGAATAAAAGAAGAAGACAAAGCAACAGGCGATCGAAGCCGATCGAATGTGCGATAACTGTCTGCTGGAGCCCAGTTCCGCGTGTTTTCGTGTTCCGGCTTGTTTCCTATTTAATGCTTTTTCTTTGGGGGTTCTTTTTGGAGGTTTTTGGGCTATTTTTAGGTTAGGTTTAGCTAATAAAAATCGCAATAGTGGAATTAGACTAGTAACATTAGGATTTGTTTGGGTTAATTTTGGATTCAAGCTTGTGGATTTCAAGTTCATTCAATCAATCAAGCATAAGTTTCCCTTTTTCTCTCTCTCTTTATTTTATTCTTTTCATATTTCTTGTTGTATTGATTATGTTAGCTTAGATTGTATTCAACTTAAATATTCAGTTTTTATTATGATTTTATGTTTAGTAGCTCTTTCATCCATGCTAGTTTAGATTAATTCCTCCATCTCATGTTTGTTGAGTTACTTGTTAGCTTAGGTTTAACTGGGGGCTTTTGTGTTTTGTCGATGATTAATTGTTAGTTTTGGTTGGTTTGGGTTGTGATTAGCCCTTTGATGGCTAATTAGACTTGTATTGGACCTAACCACACCTAATTTGTGCCCCCAATTAAGAGTTTTCTCTCATGCCCACCATATGTTCGATGAAATGCTTGAGAGAGCTTTCATCCTCATTTTTGGGTGGTTGACTTATGTCGAGAGGTGAGATCAACTAGTTAATGTGGGGGAGAGAATAGCCGATTTTGGACATGAAAATAGTCTCGATCGTACCTATGTCTAAAGGTTGCTAATCTTGTGATCTAATTTGCCTAACCCCATGAAAATAGGTGATTGGACTACTTAGGCTAGTCCATGAACTTTGAGAGAGGGCTTGGGTGGTCTTTAATATTGCAACCGATCATCACTAGTTATGGGTATAAGTCAGGTAGATTAGGACTTATCTTGACTATTTAGTTTGTTAATTGGTCAAATCATTGTCTCAAGCCACCTCTTCTGCTTTCTACCTTAATTTAGCCTTGTTTTCTTTTCTTTCCATCTTGGCCTAGATGAAGTCACTTTACCTAACCCCAGTACTTGAAACCCTACTTCCAGTGGATGACACCCTGAGTACTGAACAGTAGAACCTTATACTTGGGGTTATAAATATTAAAGTTCAAATTCTTCCTATCAAGTTTTTGACACTGTCGCCTGAAAGTTGGCACTTTTTAATATCGGGGTTTACTTGAGCATTCAAGGCTAGGGCTTTGGAAACTCAAAAAAAAAAAAAAAAATTTAAAAATTAAAAAAAAAAATCAAAATGGCTATTTTTCATTTACCTGAATTTTAGCATGAGCCTTTTTGGGAATACTTGTCTGGATTAAATAATTATCGTGCTCAATATGTGCATTTGACGTATGAAAAATGGGAAATATGTAATATTGTGTTTGAGGGGATAACACATGAGGCTTGAACCACCCTTAAGCCCATTTGTTGTGGTGGTATATGCTCTTTAGACGTTGATGATATGTGGGACTTGTTTGATTTGTTGGCTTGGTATCAATGGCCCTGCAAGAATGCTAGTGAGTCTTTTGCGTGCCCTTCCCCCATTTCTTATGATATACACGCTTATTCTCCTCTAATATGCTCCTATTGTCAATCTTTTGACCATGATGCAAATTCTTGTCCCTATCATGATATTTCTGATGCATGCTATGCGAAACTTAATGCCATAATAGAGACAATGAATGAGCGACATGAGTGTTTTGTTGGTAAGATGAGGGAGTGTTGCCTATTGCATGAGACCAACCCTAGTCCATCTTCTCTGAGACTTGAGGTTAGTCTCTAATGATAATTATGAGTCTTCTCTTTCTCTAGAGTATAATTTTATGGTTAATTCGCCATTCACTAGGCTAGCGAAAGTGATTGATCATCCCTTGATAACTTTACAATTCATTGCTTTATCCTTGTCTAGCATACCTAGGGACACTACTGATTGTGTATTGCGCTTACTTTCTTCTCCCTTCCCTTTAGCTCGATGCACGGAGTTAGAGATGGGTAAGTCTCTTAGAGGTGATGCTAGTTGTATTGAGAAAGATTCGCTTGATTGGTTGGGTGATATTACCTTGTTAGAGCCTTCTTTGAGGAGTATTATAGTGATGATGTGAGGGTTAGTGCCCCTCCTAGCATTGAGCATATTGACCTTATTTGCACTGAGCTACTTAACTTAGCCCCCATTTCATCCCCCTTCTTTCCTATCACCCCCCCAATTGCATGTATTTCATGAGTCCTTAGGCGATGTTAGAGGGTGTAATCCCTCCTTGCACCCTTATTGTGCATACCTAGAGGACGTGCCTAGGAAGATCATGTGGAGTACTTTCTTTTATCATGCTTTTAATTTTTCCATAACATTTGATAAGTGTAAGAGGACACTAACTACCTTTACCTCTTTCTTATTCGTGTTCTCTTATTTACATCACTTTGAGATGTGTGCAAAGGTACATGATAAGATTCTGAGAGTGTTGACTGCATTCCAGTTGGCGACTCGCGTCTTGAGCGACAAGGAGGAGTGATTGATGCTCCTCGAGCCTCCATAACACCACTTTGAGAGACGTAGTTTGGGTACAATTAGTACCTAACATGGTATAATCATTCTAACTCTTCTCCCTTCTTTTTATTTTCTTTCTTTTTTCTTTTTGTTTAGTTATGGATATTAGGTTGTGTTTTTATTGGTGACCATCTTGAGCTGAAAGTTAGGATATTGTGGAGCTACTTGATGTCTATAATCACCTTTATGTGTTTTTTATGCATAGTTGTGTTTTTGATGGAAAGGCCAATGAACTCAACTCACAAGCAAGGGAATGCAAATGAGAAGCTAAATAGATGAAGTGCTTAACCTAAGTTCAATGAAAACCGAACCTGAAAATAGAGTGTAAGATAGAACTTCACCTGAAACTTGGATACAGAAACACCACAACGCTCAAGCTTAGGGCACTTAAACTATGATTAAGATATAGAAATACCACTTAATCAAGTTTACGACTCGACTTGAACACCACTCTAATCGGCCTAATTAGAGATAAGCAAGTAAAGTGTTTGGTTTTCACAAGGAGCAAAGCTCAATGGAATTTCACTCAAGATGATAAGCAAGTTGATTACAAAGTGAGGCTTCTAAACCCTTTATAAGCATGTACACTAGCTGCCTAGTTAGATTAGGAGGTTTTTCAAGGTTAGGAAACCTCTTAGCCTAGCTTAAAAACGATTAAGCAAAACTGAAATCTAGCTTAGCAAAACAGCGAACTACAAAGCTTGCTTAATCAAACTAATTACAATCCTTGAGTCTACTTAACCTTTAGGTTTGATCCTGAACTCAATACTAAGCATGCAATTAAGGAAGGGAGTAGCTGCCCTTTTGTGGAAGAAAAGTAGTAAAGTGGCTAGTTTCCTTTTTGCTTTATGGCTGACCAATGGTGATGTTTCTACCTTTCCTTCCTTGTTCCTCATTGGTTTTTCAATTGGTTGCTCCGTGACTGTGTCCAAGACTCCTTTAACTACCATATAAAGCTGCTTGGCCAAGATTAGATGGCTAGAAAGACATCAACCACCAAAGGCACCAATTCGGTGCAAATGGGCAGATTCAAATAGAATGCAGGCAATGTTTGGATGCCACATATCCTGTACAAAACGTGGGCATGATTTGGATTTCCACATATGGTTATGACTTCTAACTCCTCCAAGTGAAATCACACATTTATTACTTCATGTGATGGTCCAAACCCTTAGAAAACTTAGACCGGTCTAAATCGGGTTCTAGCCTACACGGTTTACCAAAATGACCTAGTTCTTCAACTTCCACTTAACTTGAATTTGTCAATTGGACTAAGTAGATAGCATATTGGGGATCCAAGATATTCAAAAATTTCAGGATTAAACCCAAAAGAAGTCTAAGCAATGCATTACAGAAAATCGGACTCATTCTGTCTCAATTGGCAGTTTAGACAGTTTGGATTTAAAGACTGATTTGGATGGGCTAATGAAGTCCACATGTGCTCAAACGTATTTTGTTGGAAAGCTAACTTTTTGAACTTCAAACTCATTATAAAATATTTGACTTAAATGTCAAAGAGGTCTAAGTAATTAAGCTCACAAAAACCTAGTATGTTGCTGGCCTAAACCCAGGACCTCCTGTTTCGAGTCCTGTGAAATTTTGGACAAAAATATTTAATTAAAAACTGATTTAATTACATAATTAAGTTTATTATAATTTCAATAAACTCTCTTCGAAAAGAAATCAAATTTAAATTAAGTTTAAGTTGATGAATCAACTGAAAACTTACAGTTGGGTCAACATTGGCCTAAACTGAGATGGTTTGGTTTAGGGCTTAAAATCTCCATGCTAAACTTACTCTAACTTGAATATCTTTACATGGTTGATACTTAAGGATGTTGATTAACGTCCTAACTAAAAAGAATGGTTTTAAACATCCTAAAGGTTAGGAAAATGAAAGCACTAAACTGAGTTTTTAGTGCTTGGAAACAAAACTGTTTAATCAGCCACCTACGCCTTTTATACCTGATCATGGGTTTTGAATTGAGCCATTGTCAATTGCTAGGCCTTTTGAAGTTTAAGGAAAACTCCATGAAGTGTCGTTTATCACAGAATTTAGATGATGGCTCAAATTCATGATCTTGCCTTAGGAGATATCCATCATTCTCCCTTTGTTGGAAAAGAATTATCCTCAATTCTTGTTTAGAATAGAGACACTTTTCAAAATCCAACTCTTTGTTGCAAGACTCAAATTTATGTTGAAGCTCATGCTCAATCTCTTATTGCTTCAACTCTTCAGTACCCTTCTCTTCTCAACCCTCCTTGTTTTCTTCCTCCTTCACGGCCTCCTATTCAGCCAAGGTAATTGTTTCTTGATTTGGGTAGACCAAGGCTATGTGACCAAAGCCTTGAAATTTAGAACATCTTTTAATGTTCATAGGGGCAGGGTTAGGTCTGTTTTGAGGGGATAGGCTGTTTTATGGAGCTAAGTGTTTTTGTGGGGTGTTAAAGATGGCGGATTCCTCACAAATACCTTTATCTTCTCCATGCTCATCGAACTCAGGAGGTAGGTTAAAGTTAACCTCATTGCCTTCTTTGCATCCTTTGTTAGAGAACAAGGACTGCCTAACTTCCCTTTTCATATCAAGCATGAGGAAGTGTAGTTCAATCTCTTGTTATTGCATCTTGAGGTCTATTTGCGGCATTCTGAGGTCAAAGGAGACAAGTTCTTCTTTCAGTTTGAGGAACTTTCTAAGGGACATGGCTTCTCGGATCTTTGTAGGCTGTTTTTGTTTTAATTTTTGGATTAGCATGTGTTTAGGGCGTATGGAGGTATAGGTTTCAGGCACAAGGATGAAACTTGCTCTCATACCAAATATGACGAAAAGGCCAATGAACTCAACTCACAAGCAAGGGAATGCAAATGAGAAGCTAAGTACACGAAGTGCTTAACCTAAGTTCAATGAAACCTGAAACTGAAAATGGAGTGAATGGTAAAACTAAAATTGAAACACTTAGATACATAAACACCACCAAGCTTAAGCTTAGGGCCCTTAAACTATGATTAAGATATAGAAACACCACTGAATCAAGTTTAAGACTCAACTTGAATACCACTTTAATCGGCCTAATTAGAGATAAGCAAGTAAAGTGTTTGGTTTTCACAAGGATCAAAGCTCAATTTAATTTCATTCAAGATGATAAACAAGCTGATTACAAAGTGAGGCTTCTAAAGCCTTTATAAGCACGTACACTAGCTACCTAGTTAGGTTAGGAGGTTTCTTCAAGGTTAGGAAACCTCTTAACCTAGCTTAAAAATGGTTAAGCAAAGCTAAAATCTAGCTTAGCAAAATAGCAAAGTACAAAGCTTGCTTATTCAAACTAATTACAACCCTTAAGTCTACTTAACCTTTAGGTTTGATCCTAAACTCAATACTAAGCATGCAATAAAGCAAGGGAGCAGCTGCCCTTATGTGAAAGAAAAGTAGTGAAGTGGCTGGTTTCCTTTTTGCTTTATGGTTGACCAATGGGGATGTTTCTGCCTTTCGTTCCTTGTTCCTCATTGGTTCCTTAATTGGTTACTCCATGATTGTGTCCAAGACTCCATTAACTACCATATCAAGCTACTTGGCTAAGATTGGATGGCTGAAAAAACATCAACCACCAAATGCACCAATTAGGTGCAACTGGGCATATTCAGGCAGAATGCAGGCATTGTTTGGACACCACATATCCCATGCAAAATGTGGCCATGATTTGGATTGCCACAAATGGTTGGAAAGAACTGGACGTCTCCTAACTCTTCCAAGTGGAATCACACATTTATGACTTTATTTGATGTTCCAAACCCTCAAAAAACTTAGACTGGTCTAAACTGGGTTCCAGCCTATACGGTATACAAAAATGACCTGGTTCTTTAACTTTCACTTGATTTAACTTGAATTTATGAATTGGAATAGGTAAATCATATGTCTGGGATCTAGAATATGTAAAAATGTTAGGCTTAAGCCCAAAAGAAGTCTACGGAATGCAATATAGAAAACCGAACTCATTATATCTCAACTAGTAGTTTAGATAGTTTGGATTTAAAGACTGATTTGGATAGGCAAATGAAGTCCAAATGAGCTCAAACTTGTTTTGTGGAAAGCTAACTGCTTGAGCTTCAAACCTATGACAAAATATTTACTTAAACCTCAAAGAGGCCTAAGTAATTAAGCTCACAAAAACCGAGTATGTTGCTGGACTAAAGCCGGGACCTTCTGTTTTGAGTTCTTTGAAAGTTTGGACAAAAGTACTTAATTTAAAACTGATTTAATTACATAATTAAGTTTATAAGAATGTCAATAAACTCTCTTAGCAAAAAAATCAAATTTAAATTAAGTTTAAGTTGATGAATAAACCTAAAACTTACACCCGGGTCAAAATGGCCTAAACTGAGACAGTTTGGTTTAGGGCTTGAAATCTACATGCTAAACTTGATTTAACTTGAATCTGTTTGCATGGCTCAGTACTTAAGGATGTTGATTAACATACTAACCAAAAAGAATGGCTCTAAACCTCTTGGAGGTTTAGGTAAAATGAAAGCAATAAACCGAGTTTTTAGTGCTTGGAAACAAAGCTATTTAATCAGCCACCTATGCCGTTCATACCTAATCATGGGTTTTGAATTAATCCATTGTCGATTGCTAGGCTTTTTGAAGTTTAAGTAAAACTCCATAAAGTACCGTTCATCATAGAATTCAGATGATGGCTCAGATTCATGATCTTGCCTTGGGAGATATCCATCAGTTTTGTTATTGGTGGTGTTATTGGATTTGTATATATTTGTTTTTGGTAGTGTTGGCCTTGTCTATATGTGTGGTCTTGTTGTTGTTTGGGTGAGATTGTGTTTTTTGGGGGAGTGTGATAGCTGGTGTGTTTGTGTGTAGGTTTTGTGTTCTTGTGTGTTTTGTTTTGTGTTTTGTGTGTTTTTGTGGTTGTTCTGACTCCTCGACTCCTAATGAGACATTGTGAGATTTAGGTGTGGGGGCGCGAAGTTATATATGCTCTTGTGAAATTTTTTAATTTTTTGTATCGTTTTTCTTCTTGGCTTTAGGGAACTTTTGTACCTTTGTGATTGGTTTTTGATCTTTGATAGCTTGGTTGCTAGCTTGTATACAGGTTGAATATGCATGATGAAATGCTTGTCGATAATGTGATCTCCGATTTCTCATAATAACCCATTTCACATGTGCGGTTTTGTGCTTACCTTGTATACTTAAACATTGACTTTTGACGTTAGTTGTTAAAATTTGGGTTTGGCGATATTCTACTTGGTTAACTGACTTCCAGTTTTGGCTTCATTATGAGAAAAAGAAAAAAAAGAGAAAAACAATAAGTGTGAAAGTGAGCTTGACTCTGGTATCTCTATTTGGGCTTGAATAAGTGCTTTATACATCCAAATAAAACCTCTAAATAGGGAAGAGGTTTGGATATTTGATACCCTTTTATTGTCTAATAATTACTCAAAATAACTTATTAAATTTGGATTTAATATGGTTTTTTGTTTGTTTTGTAGGAATAAATAAATTGCTTTGAAAAAATCGAGGAAGTTGAATCACAAGAGGTTTGGATCACAACAAGCATTAGATGAATCAAAGGTTGGCTCAAGAAGAGGTTGAGACCAAGCCCAGCCCAGCTTGGCAGCACCCCAGACGGGCCTATGTCCGTGGCCCAACATGCTTTTCTATCTCATTTCCCCCTTTTCTTTCTTTCTTTCTTTCGATGTTTTCATTGGGCCGGCCCCGTGCATGCTGTCTTTCATTTTTGTTCTTCTTTCTCGTGTTAGGCCTCGTTCCCTCCTAAACCTCGGCCCACACGCTGCACAGCCTGCCTCTTTCTCCACTTAATCTAGTCATGCCTCTCACACGTGACAGTCCTCCGCATCCCTTTCTTCTTCTTCCTCTCTCTCTCCTCCTTCATTATCCATCATCACCATCATAAATCCAACGGTTTCAAGGTGTGAATGAAGGCAATTATTTGGGGGCAATGAACGGGTTCTTGAGGGGCTTCAAATGGCATCGAAGGGGAGACTAAATTTTCGGCTTTTTTTCCCCTTTCTTTTGATTTTTGCCTTCCCAGATTTTAGATTCAGGTCTTAGTTTCAAATTGGTGTAGTTTGGTTTTGGTTTTTCTGACTTCATTGGAATTCTAGTTCAGTTTTAGAATTAACGCTGCTAGCTTTGAATTTTCTGGTGTAATTGCACAGCTTCTTCCCCCTATTGGTATTCTTCTTGAATCTGGATGCTTGACAATGGTTTTGGGGGCTTCAAAAACCTCTTGCAATGTGGTTAATTCTCGGTTGAGTGCTACTCTTCATTCACTTTAGTTGGGTTTGATTCTCAATTGGGTGCTGCTCTTTATTTTAACCCAATTTGAATTTCATTCCTTGGTTAGTCGTTGCCTTCCAGGATCCACTTAAGCTGTTAAGTCAAGTTAAATTTTGCCATTCTGGGCTTTCAATGATAGCAATGTGCTAATTTAGGTTATTTGTGATTTAATTCATAATTCATCTCCATGGATTGACACCCGTAAGTGCTACAATGATAAACCGCATATCTGTGAAAGCTACAACGAGTTTCTGGCACCATTTTCTGGGGATGGATTTATGAAATTTGGTTGCATTGAATCATTGTCATTTTAGGTTTATAGTTGTAATTTTTAGTTTTAATTAAGTCGTGTTTTGTTTTAGTAATTTAGTTTAGTTTTGATTTTAGAATTAAGTTAGTATTTTGATTTTGATTTTTGTTTAGATTAGTTCATTTTGATTTTTAGAGGTCATTTATTACTGAAAAAACAGTAATAACAAATTTGGTTTATGTACAACAAAAAGGCAAAACTGATCCGGAAAACAAAAAGTAATACAGTGCACACTGTTTTACAGTTTCAGAATCTTCTTGAATTTTCTGGAGCATTTCGGGTGTGAGTTTTGCTGTGCTGATATTATTCCTGAATTCAACATAACTTTAAGTGTTTGTGTGAATTGTTTTGGGATTTTTGGGATTGTTTAGATGTTTCTCTGAATTTTGAAACCAATAATCTGTTTGGAATTTTCTGCACAGTTTGGGGACAGAAAAAATTCGAAAAAAAATATTCCAGTCCCTTGTGTGTGTATTGAATTTACCGTATATTTGGTTCTAATTTTAGAAGTTTTATTTTCTATTTTAATTTTATTTTTAGAATTGGGCTTGTTTAGATTTTAGTTTATTTTCTATTTTGTTTTAGTTTAGGTTATGTTATCTGTTTTTGGTTTCGTTTTAGGTTTAGTTTATTTTTTTTCTATTTTTGTGTGTCAAGTAAGAAAACAAAAGAAATGGTGTACATGCTTTGTGTGTGTGTGTGCATATTTCTATTTTTTGTGTTAGGTTACTTTTTACTGTTTGAGTCTTTTTGGTCTTTCTTTTCTTTTGATCATATAGTTTTCTTTTTGTTAGTTTATTTTGTTAACTTGATCATTTGAGTAGTCTTCATTTTTTGGTTTTAGTCATTAGTTATGATTAGTTGCCTTAGAGTCATTGTTTTTTTTTCCTTTACCTTTTCTTTCAATTAAAAAAACCTTAAAAAAAGAAACAAAATTTGGACATCCAGAAAAAATTGAAAAATTATTAAAATTGGAAAAAGGGATTGAAGAATGCCAGTTTTAAGTTTTTCACAATTTGAGCATGAATCTTTCTAGAGTTATTTGTCAAAATTTAATGATTAGCATGCTCAATTGAATCAAAATTTTAAAAAATGAAAAATTTGTGAGGTCATCATTGTGGGTCAGAATTTTTAATGTAGAAGTTATGTTGCGTCTATTTGTCCTGGAAGTGTACTAGGATTATTAACTAGAACTCAAGATGACGTATGAGATTTCTTTGAAAAATTAGCTTGGAGTACTTATGAGCTTGAACAAGCTAAAGGCACTTTAGGATATCATGCTCATGGCGAGTTTGTTGTCCCCGTTAGTCCTTACCCGTAGGATCACTTTGTAGACTCATGACCCATCGCACTCTTATGTGCCTCCTGTGTTGTGTGATTACTGTGAGTCTTCTGATCATGATGTTAATACTTGTCTATATCGTGCTTTTGTAGATGCTGCATGTGCTAGTGTTGGAAGGAAACAAATGAATTGACTGGTAAAATAGTAGAGATAATGAAAGAGAGAATTGTTGAATATTCTAAATATTTTAATCAAAGTAGAGAGAATTATAGTGAGCCTGACTCTAGTTTAGGATCTCCTAAACCTAAAGTTAGCCTTTATGATGATTTTGAGCTCTCTTATCTTGCTGGCCTAACTTGAATGATGTCATGCCTTTGCCTAGCCTAGAACAAGAGAGTGACTCTCCTCTGTCTGTATCCCCTAACCTTGCACCCATACCTAGCTCACATAAGGACGTCACTGATGATTCTTAATTTATGCCGACACCCCCGTCCCTTCTAATGACTCTTGTGAGTTTGAGGTGGGTGAACAATTTGACACTGCTAGTGAGTTAGGTATGAGCATCACACCTGAAGCTGAGCATCATAATTTGGATGAGTCAAGTGGCGTTTATTTACAGGAGTCACATGAGGAGAAAATTGAGCCCACCAATTTGGAATTCAATGATGATATTCTTTCTATAGAATGTGAAATTTTTTCACATGGGTTTGATACCAATGTGGGTTTGGATGTGGATCTGTGTGTTGAATATGAATCCTTCTTTTTTGATCCCATCATTACTGATCTCCTCTTTGAATCTCACAAGTCAAAATTTGTTGAGTTTGGGAATATTGTCACTGAGAATTTTGATTTAGACCAGACTTTAGCGTATTTTGATATTAAGAGACTTGTGGATTTAGGACCCACTGTTTTGCCTAGGCCATTCGTTCATTATGATATAGTTTCTAGGCCAATGACCCACCTACTGGCTAACTTTAAATACAACTGCCTGTTTGATGTTTGGGCCCAGAAATTTGATAAGCTGAAGTGGCTCTTATTTGTGCTGCATGGATATGGTGGATGCACCGTTTTTGGCAACAACTCTTCAATTTTCATTGTCATAATTTTATTGATAGTTGTTCTCGCCTATTTGATAAGCTACTTCGTGCGCTAATGGGATTTGATTTGCCTAGCACTTTTCAGTTCGAAATGGAGTGGCTGATGCTCCATTGGCCTCTATTTCAGCAAATTCCTGGAGGTTGCAGTTTAGGTGTACTTCTACACCTGACCTGATGTAATCGTTCATCTCTATTTTTCTTTTCATTTTGTTTTCTTTTTTATATATTTGTTACTTTATTTTGTTGTTTTCTTTTTGAGTTTTAGAGTCTTGTCTTTGTCTTTAGTTTTGAGTTTTATTTTTTATTTTGTATGTTTTTCTTTTAGTATTTATTTTGTGTTTTATGTTTCCTTTCTCTTCCAATGGGGGCATTGTCCGATTTAGGTGTGGGGTGGGGAAACTTTGAAAAAAAAAAAAAGAAAACAACTGAAAGAAATTTGAGAAAAAATGAAATTTTTGAAAATTCGAAAATGATTTTTGTTTTGTTTTTGGGGAATATATATGCTATTCTGGTTGGCTGTGTTCTCTTGTACCTTAGTGTTAGGTTGTGTATAGATGTAATGTGTATTGATAGAACTTAGTCGTGAAGTGTGATGTTTATATACGATCCTAACCCCTAATACTAATTTTAAGCAAGCTTGACTTTGGTAAATAATACGTGAGATTTTGCACCTCAAAGACCAATTCATCAATTTAGTCTCATATTTTTCCTTCATGCGTGTCTCTTCCATGATTACATCTCTAGAACTTGTTTTGATTCTCTTTAAAATCACATTTAGCATATGCATTATGATAGCATGATAAATGCATTCATTTGTTTTGTTAGCTACATAGCCAAATTGACATCCTTGTGTTGAATGTTTTCCCCGTTTATTAGCCCTTTTTGGGCCTGGACCTTTTTTATTGTTAACCCTTCATTTTAGCTCTTGGCCTAAACACATTTTCCTATACTTAAGCCAAGGCTAGTGGGGCAACACTTTATTATTTGGATGGTAGCTGTTGGGTATTCTATGAATTTGGTCGCTGATTTTGGTATATGAGGGGATGTTTCATGGTCATCATTTGGAAATTGAGTTGTATTGTTCTTGTACGTGCTAATCCTTCAATTTCTTTCCTGAAAAAGGAAAACGAAAAAAAAAGAAAAAAGCAAGGAGGATGAAAAAAAAAAAATGAAACAAAAGTTTCCAAGGAAAAATGAAAATTTATAAAAAAGTTGAAAAAAAATCTCTAAAAAAAAGTACCAAAAAGAGTTGTGAATAAGAATGTTTGGCATGGATGTATCCATGTATACTCATTTCCAATTGTAAATTCATAATTTTTAAGGGGGGTTGTTCTCATTTTATGGTTTGGGAGAGTATGTGCTCATTACAATTGGTGTAGGTGTTTGTCACTTATTAGCATCATTTTTTAGCTCTTCATTTCCAAAATCGATTGTCCCTCTCTTACCCTTAACCTTTAGCCCTATTACAGCCCTTTCAAAAGTCATCTTGATTATTATTTTCCATATTGCATTTTAGTGGTGGAGAATCGAGAACCTTAGCAAGCCTACGGTAGTTTGTTTGACTAGAAGAGAATTGAGTGAACCCTGTTATATTTTAACCACATGAGAGGGAGTGTTCTAGATTTTCCTAAAGTGACGTACTACCAGTCATGCCTGCATATAATTTCTAAGTGGGGTGAAAAATTGTGTATAGATGTCATCAGGGAAGATGAAGCATTTTTTGATGTGTACATTGTGTTTATATGTGATCTTCTTCTTTGGTTACTTGAGTGATATGATTAATTAGAATGTGCATCTATTTTCCCCTGTATTGTATACATAAGTTTTGTGAAAAATCTAAAAAGATTTTTGATTTCTTGTTTTTGTTTATTTTATAGATTTTGTGGGTATATCTTCTGCAAATCCTCACGAGACCTTTCTCGTCCACTAGGGGTAACCTACACGTGTTAGGTACGATTTGTTGCACGTGCTAAGTATAACTATGACTCTTACGAAAGTAAGTTAAGGTTTTATTTTCTTTTTCTAGGATTTCTAGTTTCATTTTACTCAAGGACGAGCAAGAGTTAGGTATGGGGGTATTTGATGAACTAGAAATTGAGAAATTTTATACCCTTCTATTGTCTAATAATTGCTCAAAATAAATGATTAAATTAGAATTTAATATGGTTTTTTGTTTGTTTTGTAGGAATAAATAAATTGCTTTGAAAAAAATAGAGGAAGTTGAATCAAAAGACGTTTGGATCACAATAAGCGTTGGATGAATCAAAGGTTGGTTGAAGAAGAGGTTGAAACCAGGCCAAGCCCAGCTCGGCAGCGGCCCAGACGGGCCTATGGCCGTGGCCCAACACACTTTCCTGTCTCATTTCCCTTCTTTCTTTAGGGGTGTTCATGGTTTGGGTACCCGAACCAAAAGGAATTTCGGTTCATGCACCCGAAATTTCGGGTTGGTATATGGTGAACCATATCCGAACCGAAATGTTTGGGTCCCTAAAAGTCTGATACCCGAAAATTTCGGTTCGGGTTTTTGGTTAACCAATAACCCAATATTTTAAAATTATTTTTTTCCTATTTTGTCTAATAATTTTTTTCTTGGTGCCCAAAGTGAACTAATACATGATATTATCACATAACATGAGAATACCACAAAGTACGTTACTAGTATTCACATTTCAACGACTTCACACCTTAACAAGACATAACCTTGCTAACATCGTATTCATGCCGACACCATTGCCCAAATGTAACAAAGTCTTATAGAGGACCTAGACATCTAAACCAAACAATGCAACAAAGTCAAAAACTCAAAGTCCTTGTCTTCATGGGGCTTGGAGATATGTAACTTACAATGTCTTTATGGAAGAGAAAAATAGAAAAAAAGTTCTCAAAAAGAATATAAAATAAAAAAAGTTTCGGGTTTTCAGGTACCCGAAATTATGAAACATCCGAACCGTATCCAAACTGAAAACCAAAAAATTTATCGGTTTGGGTACCCAAATCAAAATTTTAAATATTTCGGTTCCGATACTCAATATTTTGGGTCGGTTCGTAGATTTTTGGTTTGGGTTTTTGGTTGTGGATAGTTTTGAACATCCTACTTTTCTTTCTTTCTCTCTTTCCAGTTTTTTGTTGGGCCGGCCCAGTGCATGTTCTCTTTCATTTTTTTCTTCTTTCTTGTGCTGGGCCTCGTCCCCTCTTAGACCTCGGCCCAAACACTCCATAGCCTGCCCTCTTTTTGCACTTAATCTGGTTATGCCTCTCGCACTTGACAGTCCTCCCCATCCCCTTTCTTCTTCTTCCTCGTCAGATCACAGCCTAGAGAACCCGAAAATAGATCACAATGGCGGTCCTTCTCCCTATTCTCAACCGTTACTTCCTCTCTCTCTCCTCCTTTATTATCCATCATCATCACCATCATAAATCCAACGGTTTCAAGGTGTGAATGAAGGCAATTATTCGGGGGCAACAAATGAGTTCTTGAGGGGCTTCAAATGGCGTCGAAGGGGACTGAATTTTTGGCATGTTTTTTTGCCTTTCTTTTGATTTTTTGCCTTCCCAGGTTTTAGATTCAGGTTTTAGTTTCAAATTGGTGTAATTTGGTTTTGGGTTTTTCTGACTTCATTGGAATTCTAGTTCAGTTTTGAAATTGCATGCTACTAGTTTTGAATTTTCTGGTGTAATTGCGCTGCTTTTTCCCCTGCTTTATTGCTCTATTTCATTTGGGTTGTGGACTCTGATAGTTCAATTGCTCTGTGCTCAGATTCTGCTAGTATTCTTCTTGAATCTGGATGCTTGACAATGGTTTTGGGTGCTTCAAAAGCCTCTTGCAATGTGGTTAATTCTCGGTTTAGTGCTACTCTTCATTCGCATTAGTTGGGTTTAATTCTCAGTTGGGTGCTGCTCATCATTTTAACCCAATTTGAATTTTGTTCCTTGGTTAGTCGTTGCTTTCTAGAATCCACTTCAGCTGTTTAGTCAGCTTAAATTTTGCAATGCTGGGCCTTCAATGATAGCAATGTACTAATTTAGGTTATTCATAATTTAATTCATAATTCATCTCCATGGATCGACACCTGGAAGTGCTACGATGATAAACCGTATACTTACGAAAATGACAACAAGTTTTTGGCGCCGTTGCCGGGAATGGATTTGTGAAATTTAGTTGTGTTGAGTCGTAGTTTAGTTATTTGAATCATGGAGTCATGGTCGTTTTACTTTTATATTTGTGATTTTTGTTTTAATTAAGTCGTTATTTCGTTTTAGTAATTTAGTTTGATTTTGATTTTGGAATTAAGTTAGTATTTTGATTTTTGTTTTGTTTTTGTTTTGATTAGTCTCATTTTGATTTTTAGAGGTAATTTATTACAGAAAAAACAATAGCAACAAATTTGGTTTATGTGCAGCAAAAAAGCAGAACTGATCCGGAAAACATAAAGCAATATAGTGCAAATTATTCTACTGCTCCAGAATCAGCTCAAATTTTCTAGATCATTTCTGGTGTTATTTTTACTGTGATGATATTTTTACTGAATTCAGCATATGTTTAGAGTTTGTGTGAATTTTTCTGAAATTTTTGGGATTGTTTGGATTTTTCTGTGAATTTTGGAACTGATAATCTGTTTACAGTTTTCTGCACAGTTTGGGGACAGAAAAAATTCAAAACAAAATATATTCATCTCCATTGTGATTGCATTGAATTTACTGTGTTTTTATTTATGATTTTAGGAGTTTTATTTTCTGTTTTAATTTTATATTTAGAATTGGGCTTGTTTAGGTTTTAGTTTATTTTCTATGTTGTTTTAGTTTAGGTGGTGTTTTCTGTTTTCGTTTTTGTTTTAGGTTTAGTTTATTTTTTGTTTTTTGTTTTTGTGTCCCCCCCCCAAAAAAAAAATCAAAAGAAAGGGTGTACATGCTTTGTGCGTGTGCTTCTTTTCTATTTCTTGTATTAGGTTATCTTTTGCTATTTGTGTCTTTTTGGTCTTTCTTTTCTTTTGGTCATGTAGTTTTCTTTTTGTTAGTTTATTTTGTTAACTTGATTATTTGAATAGTCTTATTATTTAGTTTTAGTTATTAGTTATAGTTATTTGTCTTAGAGTCCTCGTTTTTTTCCCCTTTACTTTTTCTTTCAATAAAAAAAACCTTAAAAAGAAAAAAATTTGGAAATCCCAAAAAAGATTAAAAAATTCTTAAAATTGGAAAAAGAGAATCAAGAATGCCAATTTTCAATTTCCCACAATTTGAGCATGAATCTTTATGGAGTTATTTGTCAAGACTTAACGATTATCATGCTCAAATGAATCAAAATTTTGAAAAATGAGAAATTTGTGAGGTCATCATTGTGGGTCTGACTTTTGAATCTAAAAGTTATGTTGCGTCTATTAGTCCTAGAGCTATACTGGGATTAGTATTTAGAACTCAAGATAAGGTATGGGATTTCTTTGAAAATTAGCTTGGAGTACTTATGAGCTTGAACAAGCTAGAGGCACTTTAGGATATTGTGCTCATGGCGACTCTATTTTTCCTGTTGGTCCTTACCCTCAGGAGCACTTTGTAGGTTCATATGACCCATCTCACTCTTACGTGCCTCCTGCGTTGTGCTGTTACTGTGAGTCTTCTGATAATGATGTTCATGCTTGTCCATATACTGCCCATGTGGGTGCTGTATATGCAAGTGTTGAAAAGAAAATAAATGAATTGACGGGTAAAATGGCAGAGACAATAAAAGAGAGAATTGTTAAATATTCTCAATGTTTTAATCAACGTAGGGAGAATTATAGTAAGCCTGATTCTAGTTTAGGATCTCATAAATATGAAGTTAGCCTTTATGATGATTTTGAGTCCTCCTATCTTGCTGGCCTAACTTGAATGATGTCATGCCTTTGCCTAACATAGAACAAGAGAGTGACTCTCCTCTGTCTGTATCCCCTAACCTTGGACCCACACGTAGCTCACATAAGGACGTCACTGATGATATCTTAATTTATGCCGATCCACCCATCCCTTTTAATGACTCTTGTGAGTTTGAGGTGGGAGAACAATTTGACACTGCTAGTGAGTTAGATATGAGCATCACACCTGAAGTTTAGCATCATAATTTGGATGAGTCAAATGGTCTTTATTTACAGGAGTCACGTGAGGAGAAAATTGAGCCCACCAATTTGGAATTCAATGATGATATTCTTTCTATAGAATGTGAAATTTTTTAAGTGGGTTGATATCAATGTGGGTTTGGATGTGGATCTGTGCATTGAATATGAATCCTTCTCTTTTGATCCCATCATTACTGATCTCCTCTTTGAATCTCACAAGTCGAATGAGTCTAGGAATATTGTCACGGAGAATTTTGATTTAGACCAGACTTTAGCGTATTTTAATATTAAGAGATTTGTGAATTTAGGGCCCACTGTTTTGCCTAGACCGTTCGTTTGTTATGATATAGTTTCTAGGCTAATGACCCACCTACTAGCTAAATTTAAATACATCTGCCTATTTGATGTTCGGGCCCATAAATTGATAAGCTGAAGCGGGCCCTTATTTGTGCTGCATGGATATGGTGGATGTACTTTTTTTGGCGACAACTCTTCAATTTTCATTGTCATAATTTTATTGACAGTTGCTCTTGCCTATTTGATAAGCTACTTTGTGCACTAATGGGATTTGATTTGCGTAGTACTTTTCAGTACGAAATGGAGTGGCTGATGCTCCTCGGCCTCTATTTCAGCAAATTTCTAGAGGTTGCAGTTTAGGTGTACTTCTGCACCTGACCTGATATAATCGTTCCTCTCTATTTTTCTTTTCATTTTGTTTTCTTTTGCATATATTTGTTGCTTTATTTTGTTGTTTTCTTTTTGAGTTTTAGAGTCTTCTCCTTGTCTTTAGCTTTGAGTTTTATTTATTATTTTGCATGTTTTTCCTTTAGTGTTTATTTTGTGTTTAATGTTTCCTTTCACTTCCAATGAGGACATTGTTCGATTTAGGGGTGGGGGAGGGGAAACTTTGACCAAAAAAAAAAGAAAACAATTGAAAGAAATTTGAGAAAAACTAAAAATTTTTGAAAATTCGAAAATGATTTTTGTTTTGTTTTTGGGGAAGCATTTTTTGATGTGTACATTGTGTTTATATGTGATCTAATTCTTTGGTTACTTGAGTGATCTAATTCTTTGGTTAGAATGTTGTATATATAAGTTTTTGTGAAAAATCCAAAAAGATTTTCGATTTCTTGTTTTTGTTTTCTTTTATAGATTTTGTGGGTATGTCTTCTGCAAATTCTCACGAGATCTTTCTCATCCACCAAGGGTAACCTAAGGGTTTAAAGGGCTTGTTGCACGAGCTAGGTACAACTTGCTGCACGTGCTAAGTGCAACTATGATTCTTACGAAAGTGAGTTAGGATTTTATTATCTTTTTTTAGGATTTTTAGTTTCATTTTACTTGAGGACGAGCAAAAGTTAGGTATGGGGGTATTTGCTGAACTAGAAATTGAGAAATTTTATACCCTTTTATTGTCTAATAATTGCTCAAAATAAATGATTAAATTAGAATTTAACATGGTTTTTTATTTGTTTTGTAGGAATAAATAAATTGCTTTGAAAACAATAGAGGAAGTTGAATCAAAAGAGGTTTGGATCACAATAAGCATTGGATGAATCAAAGGTTGGATGAAGAAGAGGTTGAAACCAGGCCAAGCCCAGCTCGTCAGCGCCCCAAACGGGCCTATGGCCGTGGCCCAACATGCTTTTTTTGTCTCATATTCCCCTTTTCTTTAGGGGGTGTTCATGATTCGGGTACCCGAACCAAAAGGAATTTCTGTTTGACTACCCGAAATTTCGAGTTGGTATAATGATGAACCGTATCCAAACCGAAATATTTGGGTCCCCAACATTCTGATACCCAAAAATTTCGGTTCGGGTTTTTGGTTAACCAATAACCCAATTTTTTAAAATTATTTTTATCCTATTTTGTCTAATAATTTTTTTTTGGTACCCAAAGGGAACTAATACATGATATTATCACATAATATGGGAATACCACAAAGTACATTACTATTATTCACATTTCAATGACTTGACACCTTCATAAGACATAACCTTGCTAACATTGTATTCATGCCAAAACCATTGTCCAAATGCAACAAAATCTTATAGAAGACCTAGACATCTAAACAAAACAATGCAACAAAGTCAAAAACTCAAAGTCCTTGTCTTCATGGGGCTTGGAGATATGTAACTTACAATGTCTTTAGGGAAGAGAAAATTAAAAAAATAGTTCTCAAAAAGAATATAAAATAAAAAAAGTTTTGGGTTTTTAGGTACCCGAAATTATGAAACATCCAAACCGTATCTAAATTGAAAACCAAAAAATTTATTGGTTTAGGTACCCGAACTAAAAATTTTAAATATTTCGGTTCGGATACCCAATACTTCAGGTCGGTTCACGGTTTTTTGGTTTGGGTTTCTGGTTACGGATAGTTTTGAACGCCCCTACTTTTTTCCCTTTCTCTCTTTCTAGTTTTTTTTGTTGGGCCACCCCAGTGCATGCTCTCTTTCATTTTTTTCTTCTTTCTCGTGCTGGGCCTTGTCCCCTCTTAGACCTCGACCCAAACACTCTATAGCTTGCCCTCTTTCTGCACTTAATCTAGTCATGCCTCTCGCACGTGACAATCCTCCCCATCCCCTTTCTTCTTCTTCCTTGTTAGATCACAGCCCAGAGAGCCCAAAAACAGAGCATGACGGTGGTCCTTCTCGCTATTCTCAACCGTTACTTCCTCTCTCTCTCCTCCTTCATTATCCATCATCATCACCATCATAATCCAACGGTTTCAAGATGTGAATGAAGGCAATTATTCGGGGGCAACAAATGAGTTCTTGAGGGGCTTCAAATGGGGTCGAAGGGGACTGAATTTTTGGCATGTTTTTTTCCTTTCTTTTGACTTTTGCCTTCCCAGGTTTTAGATTCACGTTTTAGTTTCAAATTGGTGTAATTTGGTTTGGGGTTTTTCCAACTTCATTGGAATTCTAGTTTCAGTTTCGCAATTGCGTACTGCTAACTTTGAATTTTCTGGTGTAATTGCGCCGGTTTTTCCCCTGATTTATTGCTCTGTTTCATTCGGGTTGTGGGTTCTAATAGTTCGATTGCCCTGTGCTCAGATTCTACTGGTATTCTTCTTGAATACGGACGCTTGACAATGGTTTTGGTTGCTTCAAAAGCCTTTTGCAATGTGGTGAATTCTTGGTTGAGTCCTACTCTTCATTCGCTTTAGTGGTGTTGGATTCTCAGTTGGGTGTTGCTCTTCATTTTAACCCAATTTGAATTTTGTTCCTTGGTTAGTCGTTGCTTTCCAAAATCTACTTAAGCTGTTCAGTCACCTTAAATTTTGTAGGTCTGGGCCTTCAATGATAGCGATGTACTAATTTGGGTTGTTCGTAATTGAATTCATAATTCATCTCCGTGGATCGACACCCAGAAGCGCTACGACGATAAATCGTATACTTACGAAAATGACAACAAGTTTTTGACGCCGTTGCCAGGGATAGATTTGTAAAATTTGGTTGCGTTGAGTAGTGATTTAGTTATTTGAATCATAGAGTCATTGTTATTTTACTTTTGTAGTTGCGATTTCTGGTTGTAATTTAGTCGTTATTTCTTTTAGTAATCTAGTTTGGTTTTGATTTTGAAATTAAGTTAGTATTTTGATTTTTGTTTTTGTTTTGATTAGTCTCATTTTGATTTTTAGAGGTCATTTATTGCAGAAAAAACAGTAGCAACGAATTTGGCTTATGTGCAGAAAAAAGGTAGAACTGATCCCAAAAACAACAAACAATATGGTGCAAATTATTCTACTGCTACAGAATCTGCTCGAACTTTCTAGATCATTTCTGGTGTGATTTTTGCTGTGATGATATTTTTACTGAATTCAGCATATGTTTAGAATTTGTGTGAATTTTTTTGGAATTTTTGGGATTGCTTGGATTTTTCTGTGAATTTTGGAACTGATAATCTGTTTATAATTTTCTGCACAGTTTGGGGACAGAAAAAATTTGAAACAAAATATATTCATGTCCCTTGAGATTGTGTTGAATTTACTGTGCTTCATATATGATTTTAGGAATTTTATTTTCTATTTTAATTTTACATTTAGAATTGGGCTTGTTTAGGTTTTAGTTTATTTTCTATGTTGTTTTAGTTTAGGTGGTGTTTTCTGTTTGTGTTTTCGTTTTAGGTTTAGTTTATTTTCTGTTTTCTGTTTTTGTGTTTCCCAAAAAAAAAAAAATCAAAAGAAAGGGTGTACATGCTTTGTGTGTGTGTGCTTCTTTTCTATTTTTATGTTAGGTTACTTTTTGCTGTTTGTGTCTTTTCGGTCTTTCTTTTGATTTGGTCATGTAGTTTTCTTTTTGTTAGTTTATTTTATTAACTTGATTATTTGAGTAGTCTTATTATTTAGTTTTAGTTATTAGTTATAGTCATTTGTCTTAGAGTCATCATTTTTTTTTCCTTTACTTTTTCTTTCAATAAAAAAAACCTTAAAAAAGAAAAAAAATAGAAATCCCCCAAAAAATTGAAAAATTCTTAAAATTGGAAAAAGAGATTCAAGAATGTCAGTCTTCAATTTCTCACAATTTGAGCATGAATCTTTATGGAGTTATTTGTCAAGACTTAATGATTATCGTGCTCAATTGAATCAAAATTTTGAAAAATAAGAAATTTACGAGGTCACCATTGTGGGTCTGACTTTTGAATCTAGAAGTTAGTTGCGTCTATTTTTCCTAGAGGAGTATTGAGATTATTAACTAGAACTCAAGATGAGGTATGAGATTTCTTTTAAAAATTAGCTTGGAGTACTTATGAGCTTGAACAAGCTAGAGGCACTTCAGGATATCGTGCTCATGGCGAGTCTGTTTTTCCTGTTAGTCCTTACCCTCAAGATCACTTTGTAGGTTCATAAGTCCCATACTCTTATGTGCCTCCTGTGTTGTGCAATTACTGTGAGTCTTCTGATCATGATGTTCATACTTATCCATATACTGCTTATGTGGATGCTACATACGCAAGTGTTGAAACGAGAATAAATGAATTGACTGGTAAATGGCAGAGACAATAAGGGAGAGAATTGTTAAATATTCTCAATGTTTTAATCAAACTAGGGAGAATTATAGTAAGCTTGATTCTTGTTTAGGATCTCATAAATATGAAAAGTTAGCCTTTATGATAATTTTGAGATCTCTTATCTAGCTGGCCTAACTTGAATGGTGTCATGCCTTTGCCTAGCCTAGAACGAGAGAGTGACTCTCCTCTGTCTGTATCCCCTAACCTTGCACCCACACCTAGCTCACATAAAGACGTCACTGATGATGTCTTAATTTATGCCGACCCACCCATCCCTTTTAATGGCTCTTGTGAGTTTGAGGTGGGTGAACAATTTGACATTGCTAGGGAGTTAGATATGAACATCACACCTGAAGTTGAGCATCATAATTTGGATGAGTCAAATGGTCTTTATTTACAGGAGTCACATGAGGAGAAAATTGTGCCCACTAATTTGGAATTCAATGATGATATTCTTTCCATAGAATGTGAAACGTTTTCATGTGGGCCCGATATCAATGTGGGTTTGGATGTGGATCTGTGCGTTGAATATAAATGCTTCTCCTTTGATCCCATCATTGCTGATCTCCTCTTCAAATCTCACAAGTCGAAATCTATTGAGTCTGGGAATATTGTCACTGAGAATTTTGATTTAGACTAGACTTTAGCGTATTTTGATATTAAGAGACTTGTGGATTTAGGACCCACTGTTTTGCCTAGACCATTCGTTCATTATGATATTAGTTTCCAGGCCAATGACTCACCTACTAGCTAACTTTAAATACATCTGTCTGTTTGATGTTTGGGCCCAGAAATTTGATAAGTTGAAGCGGGCCCTTATTTGTGCTGCATGGATATGGTGGATGTACTCTTCCTGGCGACAACTCTTTAGTTTTCATTGTCATAATTTTATTGACAGTTGTTCTTGCCTATTTGATAAGCTACTTCGTGCGCTAATGGGATTTGATTTGCATAGTACTTTTCAATTCAAAATGGAGTGGCTGACGCTCCATCGGCCTCCATTTCAGCAAATTTCTGGAGGTTGCAATTTAGGTGTACTTCTGCACCTAACCTGATATAATCGTTCCTCTCTATTTTTCTTTTCATTTTGTTTCATTTGTATATATTTGTTGCTTTATTTTGTTGTTTTCTTTTTGAGTTTTAGAGTCTTGTCTTTGTCTTTAGTTTTGAGTTTTATTTTTTATTTTGTATGTTTTTCCTTTAGTGTTTATTTTGTGTTTAATGTTTGCTTTCACTTCCAATGAGGACATTGTCCGATTTAGGGGTTGGGGTTAGGGAAACTTTGAAAAAAAATAAAGAAAATAATTGAAAGAAATTTGAGAAAACTGAAAACTTTTGAAAATTCAAAAATGATTTTTGTTTTGTTTTTAGGGAATATATATGCTATTCTGATTGGCTTTATTCTCTTGTACCTTAATGTTAGGTTGTATATAAATGTGATGTGTATTGATAGAACTTAGTCCTGAAGTGCAATATTTGTATACGATCTAACCCCTGACACTAATTTTAAGCAAGCTTGACTTTGGTAGATAATCCGTGAGATTTTACGCCTCAAAGACTAATTCATAAATTTAGTCTCATATTTTTCTGTCATACGTGTCTCTTCAATGATTACATATCTAGAACTTGCTTTGATTCTCTTTGAAATCACATCTAGCATATGCATTATGATAGCATGATAGATGCATTCATTTGTTTTGTTAGCTACATAGCCAAATTGACATCCTTGTGTTGAATGTTTTCCCCGTTTGTCAGCTGTTTTTGTGCTTTGATCTTTTTGTTGTGAACCCTTCATTTTAGCTCTTGGCCTAAACACATTTTCCTATACTTAAGTCAAGACTAGTGGGTCAACACTTCATTATTTGGGTGGTAGCTTTTGGGTATTCTATGAATTTGGCGGTTGATTTTGGTATATGAGGGGATGTTTCATGGTCGTCATTTGGAAATTAAGTTGTATTCTTCTTGTACATGCCAATCATTCGATTTCTTTCATGAAAAAGGAAAAGGAAAAAAAAAGGGAAAAGCAAGGCGGATGAAAAAAAATGAAAAAAAAGTTTCCAAGGAAAAATGAAAATTGAAAAAAAAAGTTGAAAAAAAATCTCCCGAAAAAAAGTTCCAAAAAGAGTTGTAAATAAGAATGTTTGGCAGGGATGTATGCTTGTACACTCATTTCCAATGGTAGGTTCATAATTTCTAAAGGGGGTGTTCTTATTTTATGTTTTGAGAGAGTGTGTGCTCATTATAATTGGTGTAGGTGTTTGTTGCTCATTAGCTTCGGTTTTTAGCTCCTCATTTCCCAAATCGATTGTCCCTCTCTTACGTTTAACCCATAGCCCCATTATAGCCCTTTCAAAAGTGCTCTTGATTATTATTTTGCATATTGCATTTTAGTAGTGGAGAATCGAGAACCTTAGCAAGCTTATGGCAGTTTGTTTGACTGGAAGAGAATTGAGTGAACCTTGTTATATTTTAAACACATGAGAAGGAGTGTTCTAGATTTCCCTAAAGTGAGGTACTACCAGTCATGCTTGCATATAATTTCTAAGTGGGGTGAAAAATTGTGTATAGATGTCATCAGGGAGGATGAAGCATTTTTTGATGTGTACATTGTGTTTATATGTGATCTAATTCTTTGGTTACTTGAGTGATATGATTAATTAGAATGCGCACATATTTTCCCCTCTGTTGTATATATAAGTTTTTGTGAAAAATCCAAAAAGATTTTCGATTTCCTATTTTTGTTTTCTTTTATAGATTTTATGGGTATGTCTTCTGCAAACCCTCACGAGACCTTTCTCGTCCACTAGGGGTAACCTAGGGGTTTAAAGGGCTCATTAACCATGCTAGGTATAACTTGTTGCACGTGCTAAGTACAACCATGATTCTTAAGAAAGTGAGTAGGGTTTTGTTTTCTTTTTCTAAGGTTTTTAGTTTTATTTTACTTGAGGACGAGAAAAAGTTAGGTATGGGGGTATTTGCTGAACTGGAAATTGAGAAATTTTGTACCCTTTTATTGTCTAATAATTGCTCAAAATAAATGATTAAATTAGAATTTAACATGGTTTTTTGTTTGTTTTGTAGGAATAAATAAATTGCTTTGAAAACAATAGAGGAAGTTGAATCAAAAGAGGTTTGGATCACAATAAGCATTGGATGAATCAAAGGTTGGATTAAGAAGAGGTTGAAACCAGGCCAAGCCCAGCTCGGCAGCGCCCCAGGCAGGCCTATTGTTGTGGCCCAATGAGCTTTTCTGTCTCATTTCTCCCTTTTTTCTAGGGGTTTTCATGGTTCGGTTACCCGAACCAAAAGGAATTTCGGTTTGGGTACCTGAAATTCCGGGTCGGTATAATGGTGAACCGTATTTGAACCGAAATATTTGGGTCCCCAAAATTTTGATACCCGAAAATTTCGGTTCGGATTTTTGGTTAACCAATAACCCAATTTTTTAAAATTATTTTTTTCCTATTTTGTCTGATAATTTTTTTTTTTGGTACCCAAAGGGAACTAATACATGATATTATTACATAATATGGGAATACCACAAAGTATGTTACTATTATTCACATTTTAATGACTTTACACCTCCATAAGATATAACCTTGCTAGCATCGTATTCATACCGAAACCATTGTCCAAATGCAACAAAGTCTTATAGAAGACCTAGACATCTAAACAAAACAATGCAACAAAGTCAAAAACTCAAAGTCCTTGTCTTCATGGGGCTTAGAGATATGTAACTAACAATGTTTTTAGGGAAGAAAATTAAAAAAAAAAAGTTCTCCAAAAGAATATAAAGAAAAAAAAGTTTCGATTTTTCAGGTACCCGAAATTATGAAATTTCCGAACCGTATCCGAACTGAAAACCAAAAAATTTATTAGTTTGGGTACTCAAACCAAAAATTTTAAATATTTTGGTTCAGATACCCAATATTTCGGGTTGGTTCACGATTTTTTGGTTCGGGTTTTTGATTACGGATAGTTTTGAACACCCCTACTTTTCTTTCTTTGTCTCTTTCCAGTTTTTTGTTGGGCCGGCCCAGTGCATGCTCTCTTTCATTTTTTTTCTTCTTTCTCGTGCTGGGCCTCGTCCGCTCTTAGACCTCGGCCTAAACGCTCCATAGACTGCCCTCTTTCTGTATTTAATCTGGTCATGCCTCTCACACATGACAGTCCTCCCCATCCCCTTTCTTCTTCGTCCTCGTCAGATCACACCCCAGAGAACCTGAAAACAGAGCACGACGGCAGTCCTTCTCCCTATTTTCAGCTGTTACTTCCTCTCTCTCTCCTCCTTTATTATCCATCATCATCACCATCATAAATCCAACGGTTTCAAGGTGTGAATGAAGGCAATTATTCGGGGGCAACAAATGAGTTCTTGAAGGGCTTCAAATGGCGTCGAAGGGGATTGAATTTTTGGCTTTTTTTTTCCTTTCTTTTGATTTTTGCCTTCCTAGGTTTTAGATTCAGGTTTTAGTTTCAAATTGGTGTAATTTGGTTTTGGGTTTTTCTGACTTCGTTGGAATTCTAGATCAGTTTTGAAATTGCATGCTGCTAACTTTGAATTTTCTAGTGTAATTGCGCTGCTTTTTCCCCTGCTTTATTGCTCTGTTTCATTCGGGTTGTGGGTTCTGAAAGTTCGATTGCTCTATGCTCAGATTCTACTGGTATTCTTCTTGAATCTGGATGCTTGACAATGGTTTTGGGTGTTTCAAAACCCTCTTGCAATGTGGTTAATTCTCGGTTGAGTGCTACTCTTCATTCGCTTTAGTTGGGTTTGATTCTCAGTTGGGTGCTACTCTTCATTTTAAACCAATTTGGATTTTGTTCCTTGGTTAGTCGTCGCTTTCAAGAATCCACTTAAGCTATTTAGTCAGGTTAAATTTTACTGTTCTGGGCCTTCAATGATAGTAATGTACAAATTTGGGTTATTCGTAATTTAATTCGTAATTCATCTGCATGGATCGACACCCGGAAGTGCTACAAGAGTAAACCGTATACTTACGAAAATGACAACAAGTTTTTGGCATCGTTGCCGGGGATAGATTTGTGAAATTTGGTTGCATTGAGTCGTAGTTTAGTTATTTGATCATGGAGTCATTGTCGTTTTACTTTTATAGTTGTGAATTTTAGTTGTAATTAAGTCGTTATTTCGGTTTAGTGATTTAGTTTGGTTTTGATTTTGGAATTAAGTTAGTATTTCGATTTTGGTTTTTGTTTTGATTAGTCTCATTTTGATTTTTAGAGGTCATTTATTAGGAAAAAAACAATAGCAACGAATTTGGTTTATGTGCAGCAAAAAGGCAGAACTGATCCGGAAAACAAAAAGCAATACGGTGCAAATTATTCTACTGCTTCAGAATTTGCTCGAATTTTCTAGATCATTTATGGTGTGATTTTTGCTGTGATGATATTTTTACTGAATTCAACATATGTTTAGAGTTTGTATCAATTTTTCTGGAATTTTTGAGATTGTTTGGATTTTTATGTGAATTTTGGAACTGATAATCTGTTTGTAATTTTTTGCACAGTTTGGGGATAGGAAAAATTCAAAACAAAATATATTCATGTCCCTTGTGGTTGTGTTGATTTACTGTGTTTTTATTTTTGATTTTAGGAGTTTTATTTTCTTTTTTAATTTTATATTTAGAATTTGGCTTGTTTAGGTTTTAGTTTATTTTCTATGTTGTTTTAGTTTAGGTGGTGTTTTCTATTTTCATTTTTGTTTTAGGTTTAGTTTATTTTCTGTTTTCTATTTTTGTGTTTCCCCCCCCAAAAAAAAAAAAAACAATCAAAAGAAAGGGTGTACATGCTTTGTGTGTGTGCTTCTTTTTTATTTTTTGTATTAGGTACTTTTTGGTGTTTGTGTCTTTTTAGTCTTTCTTTTCTTTTGGTCATGTATTTTTCTTTTTGTTAGTTTATTTTGTTAACTTGATTATTTGAGTAGTCTTATGATTTAGTTTTATTTGTTAGTTATAGTTATTTGTCTTAGAGTCATCGTTTTTTTTTTTCCGTTACATTTTCATTCAAAAAAAAAAAACCTTAAAAAAGAAAAAAAATTTGGAAATCTCAAAAAAATTGAAAAATTCTTAAAATTGGAAAAAGAGATTCAAGAATGTCAGTTTTCAATTTCCCACAATTTGAGCATGAATCTTTATAGAGTAATTTGTCAAGACTTAATGATTATCAGGTTCAATTGAATCAAAATTTTGAAAAATGAGAAAGTTGTGAGGTCATTATTGTGGGTCTGGCTTTTGAATCCAGAAGTTATGTTGCGTCTATTTGTCCTTGAGGTGTACTGGGATTATTAACTAGAACTCAACATGAGGTATGAGATTTCTTTGAAAAATTAGCTTGGAGCACTTATGAGCTTGAACAAACTAGAGGCACATTAGGATGTCGTGCTCATGGCGACTCTGTTTTTCCTGTTAGTCCTTACCTTCAGGATCACTTTGTAGGTTCATATGACCATCTCACTCTTATGTAACTCCTTTGTTGTGCAATTACTGTGAGTCTTCTAATCATGATGTTCATACTTGTCCATATACTGCTTATGTGGATGCTACATATGCAAGTGTTGAAAAGAAAATAAATGATTTGACTGGTAAAATGACAGAGACAATAAAAGAGAGAATTGTTAAATATTCTCAATGTTCTAATCAAAGTAAGGAGAATTATAGTAAACTTGATTCTAGTTTAGGATCTCATAAATATGAAGTTAGCCTTTATGATAATTTTGAGCCCTGTTATCTTGCTGGCCTATCTTGAATGATGTCATGCCTTCGCCTAGCTTAATATAAGAGAGTGACTCTCCTCTGTCTGTATCCCCTAACCTTGCACCCACACCTAGCTCACATAAGGATGTCACTGATGATGTCTTAATTTATGCCGACCCACCCATCCCTTTTAATGGCTCTTATGAGTTTGAGGTGGGTGAACAATTTGACACTGCTAGTAAGTTAGATCTGAGCATCACACCTAAAGTTGAGCATCATAATTTGGATGAGTCAAATTGGCTTTATTTACAGGAGTCACGTGAAATTTGAAATTCAATAATGATATTCTTTCTATAGAATGTGAAATTTTTTGAGTGGGTTTGATATCAATGTAGGTTTGGATGTGGATCTGTGTGTTGAATATGAATCCTTCTCTTTTGATCCCATCATTACTGATCTCCTCTTTGAGTCTCACAAGTCGAAATTTGGTAAGTTTGGGAATATTGTCACTGAGAATTTTGATTTACACCAGACTTTAGTGCATTTTGATATTAAGAGACTTGTCGATTCAGGACCCACTGTTTTGCCTAGACCATTTATTCATTATGATATAGTTTTTAGGCAAACGACCCACCTACTCGCTAACTTTAAATATATCTGCCTGTTTGATGTTTGTGCCCAGAAATTTGATAAGCTGAAGTGGGCCCTTATTTGTGCTGCATGAATATGGTGGATGCACTCTTTTTGGTCACAACTCTTCAATTTTCATTGTCATAATTTTATTGACAGTTGCTCTTGTCTGTTTCATAAGCTACTTTGTGCGCTAATGGGATTTGATTTGCGTAGTACTTTTCAGTTCAAAATGGAGTGGCTAATGCTCTATCGGCCTCTATTTTTGTACATTTCTGGAGGTTGTAGTTTAGGTACACTTCTGCACCTAACCTGATATAATCGTTCCTCTTATTTTTCTTTTCATTCTGCTTTCTTTTGTACATATTTATTGCTTTATTTTGTTGTTTTCTTTTGAGTTTTAGAGTCTTGTATTTGTCTTTAGTTTTGAGTTTTATTTTTTATTTTATATGTTTTCCTTTACTGTTTATTTTGTGTTTAATGTGTCCTTTCACTTCCAATGAGGACATTGTTCGATTAAGGGGTTGGGGGTGGGGAAACTTTAAAAAAAAAAGAGAAAACAATTGAAAGAAATTTGAGAAAACTGAAAACTTTTGGAAATTCGAAAATGATTTTTGTTTTGTTTTTGGGGAATATATATGCTATTCTGATTGGCTTTGTGCTCTTGTACCTTAATGTTAGGTTGTATATGGATGTGATGTGTATTGATAGAACTTAGTCCTGAAGTGCGATGTTTGTATATGATCTAACCCCTGACACTAATTTTAAGCAAGCTTGACTTCGGTAGATAATCCGTAAGATTTTGCGCCTCAAAGACTAATTCATCAATTTAGTCTCATATTTTTCTCTCGTATGTGTCTCTTCAATGATTACATCTCTAGAACTTACTTTGATTCTCTTTGAAATCACATTTAGCATATGCATTATGATAGTATGATAGATGCATTCATTTGTTTTGTTAGCTACATAGCCAAATTGACATCCTTGTGTTGAATGTTTTCCCCGTTTGTCAGCCCTTTTTGAGCTTTGACCTTTTTGCTGTGAACCCTTCATTTTTGGTCTTGGCCTAAACACATTTTCTTAAATTTAAGCCAAAGCTTGTGGGGCAACACTTCATTATTTGGATGGTAGCTTTTGGTAATTCTATGAATTTGTTAGTTGATTTTGGTATATGAGGGGATGTTTCATGGTGATCATTTGCAAATTGAGTTGTATTGTTCTTGTACGTGCCAATCATTCAATTTCTTTCATGAGAAAGGAAAACAAAAAAAAAGGGAAAAGCAAGGAGGATGAAAAAAAATAAAAAAAAGTTTCCAATGAAAAATGAAAATTGAAAAAAAAAGTTGAAAAAAAATCTCCAAAATAGAAGTTCTGAAAAGCGTTCTGAATAAGAATGTTTGGCATGGATGTATCCTTGTATACTCATTTCCAATGGTAAATTCATAATTTCTGAGGGGGGTGTTCTTATTTTATGTTTTGAGAGAGTATGTGCGCATTATAATTGGTGTAGGTGCTTGTTACTCATTAGCTTCGGTTTTTAGCTCCTCATTTCCCAAATCGATTGTCCCTTTCTTACCCTTAACCTTTATCCCTATTACAGACCTTTCAAAAGTCCTATTGATTATTATTTTGCATATTGCATTTTAGTGGTGGAGAATCGAGAATCTTAGCAAGCTTATGGTAGTTTGTTTGAGGAATTGAATGAACCTTGTTATATTTTAAACACATGAGAGGGAGTGTTCTAGATTTTCCTAAAGTGAGGTACTGCCAGTCATGCATGCATATAATTTCTAAGTGGGGTGAAAAATTGTGTATAGATATCATCAGGGTGGATGAAGCATTTTTTGATGTGTACATTATGTATATATGTGATCTAATTCCTTGGTTACTTGAGTGATATGATTAATTAGAATGTGCATATATTTTCCCTGTGTTGTATATATAAGGTTTTGTAAAAAATCCAAAAATATTTTCGATTTCCTATTTTTGTTTTCTTTTATAGATTTTGTGGGTATGTCTTTTGCAAACCCTCACGAGACCTTTCTCGTCCACTAGAGGTAACCTAGGGGTTTAAAGGGCTTGTTGCACGTGCTAGGTACAACTTGTTGCACGTGCTAAGTAAAACCATGATTCTTACGAAAGTTAGTTAGGCTTTGAAAAAAATAGAGGAAGTCGAATCAAAAGAGGTTTGGATCACAATAAGCGTTGGATGAATCAAAGGTTGGATGAAGAAGAGGTTTAAACTAGGCCAAGCCCAGCGGCAGCACCCCAGATGGGCCTATGGCCATGGCCTAACACACTTTTTTGTCTCATTTCGCCCTTTTCTTTTGGGGTATTCATGGTTCGGGTACCCGAAATTTCAGGTCGGTATAATAGTAAACCGTATCCGAACCGAAATATTTGGGTCCCCAAAATTTTGATACCCGAAAATTTCAGTTCGGGTTTTTGGTTAACTAATAATCCAATTTTTTAAAATTTTTTTTTCCTTTTTTGTCTAATAATTTTTTTTGGTACCCAAAGGGAACTAATACATGATATTGTCACATAATATGGGAATACCACAAAGTACGTTAGTATTATTCACATTTCAACAACTTTACACCTCCATAAGACATAACCTTGCTAACATCGTATTCATGCTGAAACCATTGACCAAATGCAACTAAGTCTTGTAGAAGACCTAGACTTCTAAACAAAACAATGCAACAAAGTCAAAAGCTCAAAGTCCTTGTCTTTGTGGGGCTTGGAGATATGTCACTTACAATGTCTTTAGGGATGAGAAAATTTTTTTTAAAAAAAATTCTCAAAAAGAATATAGAATAAAAAAAAGTTTTGGGTTTTCAGGTGTCTGAAATTATGAAATATCCGAACCGTATCCAGACTGAAAACAAAAAAATGTATCAGTTTGGGTATCCGAACCAAAAATTTTAAATATTTCGGTTCGGATACTCAATATTTCGGGTTGGTTCGTGGTTTTTTGGTTCGGGTTTTTGGCAACGGATAGTTTTGAAGACCCCTACTTTTTGTTCTTTCTCTCTTTCCAGTTTTATGTTGGCTGGCCCAGTGCATGCTCTCTTTCATTTTTTTCTTCTTTCTCGTGCTGGGCCTCGTCCCCTCTTAGACCTCGGCCCATACACTCCACGGCCTGCCATCTTTCTGCACTTAATCTAGTCATGCGACTCGTATGTGACAGTCCTCCCCATTCCCTTTCTTCTTCTTCCTCGTCAGATCACACCCCAGAGAACCTGAAAACAGAGCACGACAGCGATCCTTCTCCCTATTCTCAACCGTTACTTCCTCTCTCTCTCCTCCTTTATTATCCATCATCATCAGCCTCATAAATTCAACGGTTTCAAGGTGTGAATGAAGGCAATTATTTGGGGGCAGCGAATGAGTTCTTGAGGGGCTTCAAATGGCATCGAAGGGGACTAAACTTTTGGCTTTTTTTTTTTTCCTTTCTTTTGATTTTTGCCTTCCCAGGTTTTAGATTATGGTTTTAGTTTCAAATTGGTGTAATTTGGTTTAGGGGTTTTCTGACTTCATTGGAATTCTAGTTCAGTTTCGAAATTGCGTGTTGCTGGCTTTGGATTTTCTGGTGTAATTGCGCTGCTTTTCCCCCCTGCTTTATTGCTCTGTTTCATTTGGGTTGGGGATTCTAATAGTTCAATTGCTCTGTGCTCAAATTCTGCTGGTATTCTTCTTGAATCTGGATGCTTGACAATGGTTTTAGGTGCTTCAAAAGCCTCTTGCAATGTGGTTAATTCTCGGTTGAGTGCTACTTTTCATTCTCTTTAGTTGGGTTTGATTCTCAGTTGGGTGGCGCTCTTCATTTTAACCCAATTTGAATTTTATTCCTTGGTTAGTTGTTGCTTTCCAGAATCCACTTAACCTGTTCAGTCAGCTAAATTTTGCAGTTCTGGGCCTCAAACGTTAGCAATGTACTAATTTAGGTTATTCTTAATTTAATTCATAATTCATCTCCGTGGATCGACACCCGGAAGTGCTACGACGATAAACCGTATACTTACAAAAATGACAACAAGTTTTTGGCGCTGTTGCCGGGAATGGATTTGTAAAATTTGGTTGGGTTGAGTCATAGTGTAGTCACTTGAATCATGGAGTCATTGTCCTTATACTTTTATAGTTGTGATTTTTAGTTTTAATTAAGTCGTTATTTCGTTTTAGTAATTTAGTTTGGTTTTGATTTTGGAATTAAGTTAGCGTTTTGATTTTTGATTTTTGTTTAGATTAGTTTCATTTTGATTTTTAGAGGTCATTTATTGTGGAAAAAACAGTAGCAACGAATTTGGTTTATGTGCAGCAAAAAGGCATAAATGATCCGGAAAACAAAAGGCAATATAGTGCAAACTTTTCTACAACTTCAGAATCTGCTCGAATGTTCTAGATCATTTCTGGTGTGATTTTTGCTATGATGATATTTTTACTGAATTCAGCATATGTTTAGAGTTTATGTGAATTTTTCTGGAATTTTAGGGATTGTTTGGATTTTTCTGTGAATTTTGGAACTGATAATCTATTTGCAATTTTCTGCATAGTTTGGGGATAGAAAATATTTGAAAAAATGTCCCTTGTGATTTTGTTGAATTTACTATGTTTTTATTTCTTTTTTTAGGAGTTTTATTTTCTGTTTTAATTTTCTGTTTTAGGAGTTTAGGTTGTGTTTTCTGTTTTCTGTTTTCGTTTTAGGTTTAGTTTATTTTGTGTTTTCTAATTTTGTGTTTCCCAGAAAAAAAATCAAAAGAAAGGGTGTACATGCTTTGTGTGTGTGCTTCTTTTCTATTTTTTGTATTAGGTTACTTTTTGCTGTTCGTATCTTTTTGGTCATTCTTTTCTTTTGGTCATGTAGTTTTCTTTTTGTTAGTTTATTTTGTTAACTTGATTATTTGAGTAGTCTTATTTTTTTGTTTTAGTTATTAGTTTTAGTTATTTGTCTTAGGGTCGTCGTTTTTTTCCTTTACTTTTTTCTTTCAATAAAAAAAACATTAAAAAAGAAAAAAAATTTGGAAATCCCAAAAAATTGAAAAATTCTTAAAATTGGAAAAAGAGATTTAAGAATGATAGTTTTCAACTTCCCACAATTTGAGCATAAATCTTTCTGGAGTTATTTGTCAAGACTTAATGATTATCGTGCTCAATTGAATCAAAATTTTGAAACATGGAAAATTTGTTAGGTCATCATTGTGGGCCTGACTTTTGAATCTAGAAGTTATGTTGCGTCTATTTGTCCTAGAGGCGTACTAGGATTATTAACTAAAACTCATGATGAGGTATGAGATTTCTTTGAAAAATTAGTTTGGAGTACTTATGAGCTTGAACAAGCTAGAGGCACTTTAGGATATCGTGCTCGTGGCGAGTCTATTTTTCGTATTAGTCCTTACCCTCAAGATCACTTTGTAGGTTCATATAACCTATCTTACTCTTATGTGCCTCCTGTGTTGCGCAATTACAGTGAGTCTTCTGATCATGATGTTCATACTTGTCCATGTCGTGCTTATGTGGATGCTACATATGCAAGTGTGGAAAAGAAAATAAATGAATTGACTGGTAAGATGGCAGAGGCTATAAAAGAGAGAATTGTTAAATACTCTCAATGTTTTAATCAAAGTAGGAAGAATTATTGTAAGCCTGATTCTAGTTTTGGACCTCATAAATATGAAGTTAGCCTTTATGATGATTTTGACCCCTCTTATCTTGCTGGCCTAGCTTGAATGATGTCATGCCTTTGCCTAACCTAGAGCAAGAGAGTGACTCTCCTCTGTCTGTATCCCCTAACCTTGCACCCACACCTAGCTCACATAAGGACGTCACTGTTGATGTCTTAATTTATGCCGACCCACCCGTCCCTTTTAATGACTCTTATAAGTTTGAGGTGGGTGAACAATTTGACACGACTAGTGAGATAGATATGAGCATCACACCTTATGTTGAGCATCATAATTTGGATGAGTCAAATTAGCTTTATTTACGAGAGTCACGTGAGGATAAAATTAAGCCCACTAACTTGGAATTCAATGATGATATTCTTTCTATAGAATGTGAAACTTTTTCATGTGGGTCTGATATCAATGTGGGTTTGGATGTGGATCTGTGTGTTGAATATGAATCCTTCTCTTTTGATCCTGGCATTACTAATCTCCTTTTTGAATCTCACAAGTCGAAATTTGTTGAGTTTGGGAATATTGTCACTGAGAATTTTGATTTAGACCAGACTTTAGCGTATTTTGATATTAAGAGACTTGTGGATTTAAGACCCACTATTTTGCCTAGACCATTTGTTCATTATGATATTAGTTTCTAGGCCAATGACCCACCTGCTGGCTAACTTTAAATACATCTGCCTGTTTGATGTTTGGGCCCGAAAATCTGATAAGCTGAAGCGGGCTCTTATTTGTGGTGCATGGATATAGTGGATGTACTCTTTTTGGTGACAACTCTTCAATTTTCATTGTAATAATTTTATTGACAGTTGCTCTTGCTTATTTGATAAGCTACTTTGTGCGCTAATGGGATTTGATTTGCGTAGTACTTTTCAGTTCGAAATGGAGTGGCTGATGCTCCATCGGTCTCTATTTTAGCAAATTTCTGGAGGTTACAGTTTACGTATACTTCTGCACTTGACCTCATATAATAGTTCCTCTTTATTTTTCTTTTCATTTTGTTTTCTTTTGTATACATTTGTTGCTTTATTTTGTTGTTTTCTTTTTGAGTTTCAGAGTCTTGTCTTTGTCTTTAGTTTTGAGGTTTATTTTTCATTTTGTATGTTTTTTCTTTAGTGTTTATTTTGTGTTTAAGGTTTCCTTTCACTTCCAATGAGGACATTGTCCGATTTAAGGGTGGGGGTGGGGAAACTTCGAAAAAAAAAAAGAAAACAACTCAAAGAAATTTGAGAAAAAATGAAAATTTTTGAAAATTCGAAAACGATTTTTGTTTGGTTTTCGGGGAATATATATGCTATTCTGATTGGCTATATTCTCTCGTACCTTATTGTTAGGTTGTATATAGATGTGATGTGTATTGATAGAACTTAGTCCTAAAGTGTGATGTTTGTATACGATCCTACAGCCTGACACTAATTTTAAGCAAGCTTGACTTTGGTAGATAATCCGTGAGATTTTGCGCCTCAAAGACTAATTCATCAATTTAGTCTCATATTTTTCTTTCATATGTGTCTCTTCAATGATTACATCTCTAGAACTTGCTTTGATTCTCTTCAAAATCACATTTAGCATATGCATTATGATAGTATGGTAGATGCATTCATTTGTTTTGTTAGCTATATAGCCAAATTGACGTCCTTGTGTTGAATGTTTTCCCCGTTTGTCAGCCCTTTTTGAGCTTTGACCTTTTTGTTGTGAACCTTTCATTTTAGCTCTTGGCCTAAACACATTTTCCTATACTTAAGCCAAGGCTAGTGGGACAACACTTTATTATTTGGATGGTAGCTTTTCGATATTCTATGAATTTGGTGGTTGATTTTGGTATATGAGGGGATGTTTTATGGTCATCATTTGGAAATTGAGTTGTATTATCCTTGTACATGCCAATCATATAATTTCTTTCATGAAAAAGAAAAACGGAAAAAAAGGGGAGAGCAAGGAGGATGAAAAAAAATGAAAAAAAAAAGTTTCCAAAGAAAAATGAAAATAGAAAAAAAAAAGTTGAAAAAAAATCTCCAAAAGAAGAAAGTTCCAAATAAGAGTTGTGAATAAGAATGCTTGGCATGGATGTATCCTTGTATACTCATTTCCAATGGTAAATTCATAATTTCTATGGGGGTGTTCTCATTTTATGTTTTGAGAGAGTATGTGCTCATTATAATTGGTGTAGATATTTGTTGGTCATTAGCTTCGGTTTTTAGCTCCTCATTTCCCAAATCGATTGTCCCTCTCTTGCCCTTAACCCGTAGCCCCATTACAGCCCTTTCAAAAGTCCTCTTCATTATGATTTTGCGTATTGCATTTCAATGGTGGAGAATCGAGAACCTTAGCAAGCTTATGGCAGTTTGTTTGACTACAAGAGAATTGAGTGAACCTTGTTATATTTTAAACACATGAGAGGGAGTGTTCTAGATTTCCCCAAAGTGAGGTGCTACTAGTCATGCTTGCATATAATTTCTAGGTGGTGAAAAATTGTGTATAGATGTCATCAGGGAGGATGAAGCATTTTTTGATGTGTACATTGTGTTTATATGTGATCTAATTCTCTGGTTACTTGAGTGATATGATTAGTTAGAATGTGCATATATTTTCCCCTATGTTGTATAGATAAGTTTTTGGGAAAAATTCAAAAAGATTTTCAATTTCCTGTTTTTGTTTTCTTTTATAGATTTTGTGGGCATGTCTTCTGCAAACCCTTATGAGATATTTTCCGTCCACTAGGGGTAACCTAAGGGTTTAAAGGGCTTGTTGCATGTGCTAGGTACAACTTGTTGCACGTGCTAAGTACAACCATGATTCTTGTGAAAGTGAGTTAGGATTTCATTTTATTTTTCTAGGATTTTTAGTTTCATTGTACTTGAGAATGAGCAAGAGTTAGGTATGGGGGTATTTGCTGAACTAGAAATTGAGAAATTTTGTACCCTTTTATTGTCTAATAATTGCTCAAAATAAATGATTAAACTAGAATTTAATATGGTTTTTTGTGAGTTTTGTAGGAATAAATAAATCGCTTTGAAAAAAATAGAGGAAGTCGAATCAAAAGAGGTTTGGATCACAACAAGCATTGGATGAATCAAAGGTTGGATCAAGAAGAGGTTAAAACCAGGCCAAGCCCAGTGGCAACGCCCCAGACGGGCCTATGGCCCTGGCCCAACACGCTTTTCTGTCTCATTTCCCTCTTTTCTTTAGGGGTGTTCATGGTTCGGGTACTCGAATTTCGGTTCTTGTATCCGAAATTTCGGGTCGGTATGATGGTGAACCGTATCCGAACCAAAATATTTGGGTCCCCAAAATTCTGATACCCGAAAATTTTGGTTTGGATTTTTGGTTAACCAATAACCCAATTTTTTAAAATTATTTTTTTCCTGTTTTCTCTAATAATTTTTTTTTGGTACCCAAAGGGAACTAATACATGATATTATTACATAATATGAGAATACCAAAAAGTACGTTACTATTATTCACATTTCAATGACTTCACGCCTCGATGAGACATAACCTTGTTAACATCGTATTCATGTCGAAACCATTGTCCAAATGCAACAAATCTTATAGAAGACCTAGACATCTAAACAAAACAGTGTAACAAAGTCAAAAACTCAAAGTCCTTGTCTTCGTGGGGCTTGGAGATATGTAACTTACAATGTCTGTAGGGATGAGAAAATTAAAAAAAAAAGTTCTCAAAAAGAATATAAAATAAAAAAAGTTTCGGGTTTTCGCGTACCCGAAATTATGAAACATCCGAACCATATCCAAACTGAAAACCAAAAAATTTATCGGTTTGGGCGTCCGAACCAAAAATTTTAAATATTTCAGTTCGGATACCCAATATTTCAGGTTGGTTCGCAGTTTTTTGGTTCGGGTTTTATGTACCAGATAGTTTTGAACAGCACTACTTTTCTTTCTCTCTCTTTCCAGGTTTTTGTTGGGCGGCCCCAGTGCATGCTCTCTTTTATTTTTTTCTTCTTTCTCGTGCTGGGCCTTGTCCCGTCTTAGACCTCGGCCCATACGCTCGACAGCCTGCCATCTTTTTGCACTTAGTTTGGTCATGCGTCTCGCACATGATAGTCCTCCCCATCTCTTTCTTCTTCTTCCTTGTCAGATCATAGCCCAGAGAACCCGAAAAGAGAGCACGGCAGCAGTCCTTCTCCCTATTCTCCGTTACTTCCTCTCTCTTTCCTCCTTTATTATCCACCACCATTAGCATCACAAATCCAACGGTTTCAAGGTGTGAATGAAGGCAATTATTTGGGGGCAGCCAATGAGTTCTTGAGGGGCTTCAAATGGCATCGAAGGGGACTGAATTTTTGGCTTTTTTTTCCTTTCTTTTGATTTTTGCCTTCCCAGGTTTTAGATTTAGGTTTTAGTTTCAAATTAGAACAATTTCGTTGAGGGTTTTTCTGACTTCATTGGAATTCTAGTTCAGTTTTGAAATTACGCGCTGCTAGCTTTGAATTTTCTGGTGTAATTGCACTGCTTTTCCCCCCTGCTTTATTGCTCCGTTTCATTCGAGTTGTGGATTCTGATAGTTTAATTACTCTGTGCTCAGATTCTGGTTTTAGGTGCTTCAAAAGCCTATAGCAATGTGGTCAATTCTCGGTTGAGTGCTACTCTCCATTCGCTTTAGTTGGGTTTGATTCTCAGTTGGGCGCTGCTCTTCATTTTAACCCAATTTGAATTTTGTTCCTTGGTTAGCCGTTGCTTCCCAGAATCCACTTAAGCTGTTCAGTCAGCGTAAATTTTGCAATTCTGGGCCTTCAACTTTAGTAATGTACTAATTTAGGTTATTCGTAATTTAATTCATAATTCATTTTCGTGGATTGACACCCGGAAGTGCTACGACGATAAACCGTATACTTACGAGAATGATAACAAGTTCTTGACGCCGTTATCGGGGATGGATTTGTGAAATTTGGTTGCATTGAGTCGTAGTTTAGTTATTTGAATCATGGAGTCGTTGTCCTTTTACTTTTATAGTTGTGATTTTTAGTTTTAATTAAGTCGTTATTTCGTTTTAGTAATTTAGTTTGGTTTTGATTTTGGAATTAAGATAGTATTTTGATTTTTGTTTTTGTTTAGATTAGTTTCATTTTGATTTTTAGAGGTGAGAAAAAAACAGTAGCAACGAATTTGGTTTATGTGCAGCAAAAAGGCATAACTAATCCGAAAACCAAAAAGCAATATAGTGCAAATTTTTCTAATGCTTTAGAATCTGCTTGAAGTTTCCGTATCATTTCTGGTGTGATTTTTGCTGTGATGATATCTTTACTGAATTCAGCATACGTTTAGAGTTTGTGTGAATTTTTCTGGAATTCTTGGTATTGTTTGGGTTTTTTTGTGAATTTTGGAACTGATAATCTATTTGCAATTTCTACACAGTTTGGGGACAGAAAAAATTTGAAAAAAAATATATTCATGTCCCCTGTGACTGCGTTGAATTTATTGAGTTTTTATTTCTGATTTTAGGAGTTTTATTTTCTGTTTTAATTTTATATTTAGAATTGGGCTTGTTTAGGTTTTAGTTTATTTTCTATGTTGTTTTAGTTTAGGTTGTGTTTTCTGTTTTCGTTTTTGTTTTAGGTTTAGTTTATTTTGTGTTTTCTATTTTTGTGTTTCCCAAAAAAAAAAAATCAAAAGAAAGGGTGTGCATGCTTTGTGTTTGTCCTTCTTTTCTATTTTTTGTATTAGGCTACCTTTTGCTGTTCGTGTCTTTTTGGTCTTTCTTTTCTTTTGGTCATGTAGTTTTCTTTTTGTTAGTTTGTTTTGTTAACTTGATTATTTGAGTAGTCTTATTTTTAGTTTTAGTTATTAGTTATAGTTATTTGTCTTAGAGTCATCATTTTTTTTCCTTTACTTTTTCTTTCAATAAAAAAGCCTTAAAAAAGAAACAAAATTTGGAAATCCAAAAAAATTGAAAAATTCTTAAAATTAGAAAAAGAGATTCAAGAATGCTAGTTTTCAATTTCCCACAATTTGAGTATGAATCTTTCTGGAGTTATTTATCAAGACTTAATGATTATCATGCCCAATTGAATCAAAATTTTGAAACATGGGAAATTTGTAAGGTCATCATTGTGGGTCTGACTTTTGAATCTAGATGTTATGTTGCATCTATTTGTCCTGGAGGCATACTAGGATTGTTAACTAGAACTCAAGATGAGGTATGAGATTTCTTTGAAAAATTAGTTTGGAGTACTTATGAGCTTGAACAAGCTAGAGGCACTTTAGGATATCGTGCTCATGACGAGTTTGTTTTTCCTATTAGTACTTACCCTTAGGATCACTTTGTCGGCTCATATGACCCGTCTCACTCTTATGTGCCTCCTGTGTTGTGCAATTACTGTGAGTCTTCTAATCCTGATGTTCATGCTTATCCATATCGTGCCCATGTGGATGCTACATATGCAAGTGTTGAAAAGAAAATAAAAGAATTGACTAGTAAAATGGCAGAGGTAATAAAAGAGGGAATTGTGAAACATTCTCAATGTTTTAATCAAAGTAAGAAGAATTATAGTAAGCCTTATTCTAGGTTAGTATCTCATACATATGAAGTTAGCGTTTATGATGTTTTTGAGCCCTCTTATCTTGCTGGCCTAACTTGAATGATGTCATGCCTTTGTCTAACCTAGAACAAGAGAGTGACTCTCCTCTGTCTGTATCCCCAAACCTTGCACCCACACATAGCTCACACAAGGACGTCACTGATGACGTCTTAATTTATACCGACCCACCCGTCCCTTTTAATGACTCTTGCGAGTTTGAGGCGGGTGAACAATTTGACACTACTAGTGAGTTAGATATGAGCATCACACCTGAAGTTGAGCATCATAATTTGGATGAGTCAAATGGTCTTTATTTACAAGAGTCACATGAGAAGAAAATTGAGCCCACTAATTTGGAATTCAATGATGATATTCTTTCCATAGAATGTGAAACGTTTTCATATGGGCTTGATATCAATGTGGGTTTGGATGTGGATCTGTGTGTTGAATATGAATCCTTCTCTTTTGACTCCATCATTTCTGATCTCCTCTTTAAATCTCACAAGTCGAAATCTATTGAGTCTGGGAATATTGTCACTGAGAATTTTGATTTAGACCAGACTTTAGTGTATTTTAATATTAAGAGACTTGTGGATTTAGGACTAACTGTTTTGCGTAGACCATTCATTCATTATGATATTAGTTTCTAGGCCAATGACTCACCTACTAGCTAACTTTAAATACATCGGTCTATTTGATGTTTGGGCCCAGAAATTTGATAAGCTGAAGCGGGCCCTTATTTGTGCTGCATGGATATGGTGCATGTACTCTTTTTGGCGACAACTCTTTAGTTTTCATTGTCATAATTTTGTTGACAGTTGCTCTTGCCTATTTGATATGCTACTTCGTGCGCTAATGGGATTTGATTTGCATAGTACTTTTCAGTTCGAAATGGAGTGGCTAATGCTCCATCGGCCTCCATTTCAGCAAATTTCTGAAGGTTGCAGTTGAGGTGTACTTCTGCATCTGACCTGATATAATCGTTCTTCTCTATTTTTCTTTTCATTTTGTTTCTTTTGTATATATTTGTTGCTTTATTTTGTTGTTTTCTTTTTGAGTTTTAGAGTCTTGTCTTTGTCTTTAGTTTTGAGTTTTATTTTTTATTTTGTATGTTTTTCCTTTAGTGTTTATTTTGTGTTTAATGCTTGCTTTCACTTCCAATGAGGACATTGTCCGATTTAGGGGTTGGGGGTGGGGATACTTTGAAAAAAAATAAAGAAAACAATTGAAAGAAATTTGAGAAAACTGAAAACTTTTGAAAATTCGAGAATGATTTTTGTTTTGTTTTTGGGGAATATATATGCTATTCTTATTGGCTTTGTTCTCTTGCACCTTAATGTTAGGTTGTATATAGATGTGATGTGTATTGATAGAACTTAGTCCTGAAATACGATGTTCGTATACGATCTAACCCCTGACACTAATTTTAAGCAAGCTTGACTTTGGTAGATAATCCGTGATATTTTACGCCTCAAAGACTAGTTCATCAATTTAGTCTCATATTTTTCTCTCATATGTGTCTCTTCAATGATTACATCTCTAGAACTTACTTTAATTCTCTTTAAAATCACATTTAGCATATGCATTATGATAGTATGATAGATGCATTCATTTGTTTTGTTAGCTACATAGCCAAATTGACATCCTTGTGTTGAATGTTTTCGCCGTTTGTCAGCTGTTTTTGAGCTTTGATCTTTTTGTTGTGAACCCTTCATTTTAGCTCTTGGCCTAAACTCATTTTCCTATACTTAAGCCAAGGCTAGTGGGGCAACACTTTCATTATTTGGATTGTAGCTTTTGGGTATTCTTGAATTTGGTGGTTGATTTTGGTATATGAGGGGATGTTTTATGGTCATCATTTGGAAATTGAGTTATATTGTTCTTGCACGTGCCGATCATTCAATTTCTTTCACGAAAAAGGAAAACAAAAAAAAGGGAAAAGCAAGGAGGATGAAAAAAAAAATTAAAAAAAAGGTTTCCCAGGAAAAATGAAAATTGAAAAAAAAAAGTTGAAAAAGAAAGTTCCAAAACGAGTTGTGAATAAGAATGTTTGGCATGGATGTATCCTTGTATACTCATCTCCAATGGTAAATTCATAATTTCTAAGGGGGGTTCTCTTATTTTATGTTTTGAGAGAGTGTGTGCTCATTATAATTGATGTAGGTGTTTGTTGCTCGTTAGCTTCGGTTTTTAGCTTCTCATTTCTCAAACCGATTGTCCATCTCTTACCCTTAACCCTTGGCCGCATTACAGCCCTTTCAAAAGTCCTCTTGATTATTATTTTACATATTACACTTTACTGGTGGAGAATCGAGAACCTTAGCAAGCTTATGGCAGTTTGTTTGACTGGAAGAGAATTAAGTGAACCTTGTTATATTTTAAACACATGAGAGGGAGTGTTCTAGATTTCCCTAAAGTGAGGTGCTACCAGTCTTGCTTGCATATAATTTCTAAGTGGGGTGAAAAATTGTGTATAGATGTCATTAGGGAAGCTGAAGCATTTTTTGATGTGTACTTTGTGTTTATATGTGATCTAATTCTTTGGCTACTTGAGTGATATGATTAATTAGAATGTGCATATATTTTCCCTTGTCTTGTATATATAAGTTTTTGTGAAAAACCCAAAAAGATTTTCGATTTCCTGTTTTTGTTTTCTTTTATAGATTTTGTGGGTATATCTTCTGCGAACCCTCATGAGACATTTCTCGTCCACTAGGGGTAACCTAGGGGTTTAAAGGGCTTGTTGCACATGCTAGGTACAACTTGTTGCACGTGCTAAGTACAACTATGATTTTTACGAAAGTAAGTTAAGATTTTATTTTCTTTTTCTAGGATTTTTAGTTTCATTTTACTTGAGGATGAGCAAAAGTTAGGTATGGGGGTATTTGCTGAACTAGAAATTGAGAAATTTTATACCTTTTATTGTCTAATAATTGCTCAAAATAAATGATTAAATTAGAATTTAATATGGTCTTTTGTTTGTTTTGTAGGAATAAATAAATTGCTTTGAAAAAAATAGAGGAAGTCGAATCAAAAGAGGTTTGGATTACAATAAGCATTGGATGAATCAAAGGTTGGATGAAGAAGAGGTTGAAACCAGGCCAAGCCCAGCTCGGCAGCGCCCCAGACGAGCCTATGGTCGTGGCCCAACACGTTTTTCTATCTCATTTCCCCCTTTTTTTTATGGGTATTCATCGTTCGGATACCCGAATTTCGGTTCGGGTACCTGAAATTTCGGTCGGTATAATGGTGAACCGTATCCAAAGTGAAATATTTGGGTCCCCAAATTCTGATACCCGAAAATTTCGGTTCAGGTTTTTGCTTAACCAATAGCCCAATTTTTTAAAATTATTTTTTTTCCTATTTTGTCTAATAATTTTTTTTTTTTGGTACCCAAAGGGAATTAATACATGATATTAGCACATAATATGGGACAAAGTACGTTACTATTATTCACATTTCAACGACTTCACACCTCTATAAGACATAACCTTGCTAACATCGTATTCATGCCGAAACGATTGTTCAAATGCAACAATGTCTTATAGAAGACCTAGACACCTAAACAAAACAATGGAACAAAGTCAAAAAATCAAAGTCCTTGTCTTCGTAGCCTTGGAGATATGTAACTTACAATGTCTTTAGGGATGAGAAAATTTAAAAAAAGTTCTCAAAAAGAATATAAAATAAAAAAAATTTCGGGTTTTCAAGTACCCGAAATTACGAAACATCCGAACTGTATCCAAACTGAAAACCAAAAAATTTATCGGTTTGGGTATCCGAACCAAAAATTTTAAATATTTCGGTTCGGATACCCAATATTTCGGGTTGGTTCGCGGTTTTTTGGTTCGGGTTTTTTGTTGGGCCGGCCCCGTGCATGTTCTCTTTCATTTTTTTTCCTTCTTTCTCGTGCTGGGCCTCATCCCCTCTTAGACCTCGGTCCGTACGCTCCATAGCCTGCCATCTTTCTGCACTTAATCTGGTCATGCCTCTCGCACGTGATAGTCCTCCCATCCCCTTTCATCTTATTCCTCATCAAATCATAGCCTAGAGAACCCGAAAATAGAGCACAGCAGCAGTCCTTCTCGCTATTCTCAACCGTTACTTCCTTCCTCTCTCCTCCTTTATTATCCATCATCATCACCATCATAAATCCAACGGTTTCAAGGTGTGAATAAAGGCAATTATTTTGGGGGCAGCGAATGAGTTCTTGAGGGGCTTCAAATGGCATTGAAGGGGACTGAATTTTTGGCTTTTTTTTTTCCTTTCTTTTGATTTTTTCCTTCCCAGGTTTTAGATTCACATTTTAGTTTCAAATTGGTGTAATTTGTTTTAGGGTTTTTTTGACTTCATTGGAATTCTAGTTCAGTTTCGAAATTGCACGCTACTAGCTTTGAATTTTCTGGTGTAATTGCGCTGCCTTTTCCCCCTGCTTTATTGCTCCATTTCGTTCGAGTTGTGGAGTCTGATAGTTCAATTGCTCTGTGCTCAGATTTTGCTGGTATTCTTCTTGAATCTGGATGCTTGACAATGGTTTTGGGTGCTTCAAAAGCCTCTTGCAATGTGGTTAATTCTCGGTTGAGTGCTACTCTTCATTAGCTTTAGTTGTGTTTGATTCTCAGTTGGGTGCTAGTCTTCATTTTAACCCAATTTGAATTTTATTCCTTGGTTAGTCGTTGCTTTCCAGAATCCACTTAAGCTGTTCAGTTAGTTTAAATTTTGCAATTCTGGGCCTTCAATGATAGCAATGTACTAATTAGGTTATTCGTAATTTAATTCATGGTTCATCTCCGTGGATCGACTCTCGGAAGTGCTATGAAGATAAACCGTATATTTACAAAATTGACAATAAGATTTTGGGGCCGTTGCCGGGGATGGATTTGTAAAATTTGATTGCGTTGAGTCATAGTTTAGTTATTTAAATCATGGAGTCATTGTCCTTTTACTTTTATAGTTGTGATTTTTAGTTTTAATTAAGTTGTTACTTCGTTTTAGTAATCTAGTTTGGTTTTGATTTTGGAATTAAGTTATTATTTTGGCTTTTGTTTTTGTTTAGATTTGCTTCATTTTGATTTTTAGAGGTCATTTATTATGGAAAAACAGTAGCAACGAATTTGGTTTATGTGCAGCAAAAAGGTATAACTGATCCGAAAACCAAAAAGCAATACAATGCAAATTTTTCTACTGCTTCAGAATCTGCTCGAATTTTCTAGATCATTTCTGGTGTGATTTTTGCTGTGATGATATTTTTACTGAATTCAGCATATGTTTAGAATTTGTGTGAATTTTTCTAAAATTTTTGGGATTGTTTGGATTTTTCTGTGAATTTTGGAACTGATAATCTATTTGCAATTTTCTGCACGGTTTGGGGATAGAAAAAATTCAAAATAAAATATATTCATATCCCCTGTGATTGTGTTGAATTTACTGTGTTTTTATTTCTGATTTTAGGAGTTGTATTTTCTGTTTCAATTTTATATTTAGAATTGGGCTTGTTTAGGTTTAAGTTTATTTTCTATGTTGTTTTAGTTTAGGTTGTGTTTTCTATTTTCGTTTTTGTTTTAGGTTTAGTTTATTTTGTGTTTTCTATTTTTGTGTTCCCCAAAACAAAATCAAAAGAAAGGGTGTACATGCTTTGTGTGTGTGCCTCTTTTCTATTTTTGTATTAGATTACTTTTTGCTGTTTGTGTCTTTTTGGTCTTTCTCTTCTTTTGGTCATTTTGTTAGTTTATTTTGTTAACTTAATTATTTGTGTAGTCTTATTTTTTAGTTTTAGTTATTGGTTATAGTTATTTGTCTTAGAGTCATTGTTTTTTTTGCTTTACTTTTTCTTTAAATAAAAAAACCTTCAAAAAGAAAAAAAATTTGGAAATCCAAAAAAAATTGAAAAATTCTTAAAATTGGAAAAAGAGATTCAAGAATGCCAGTTTTCAATTTCTCACATTTTGAGCATGAATCTTTCTGGAGTTACTTGTCAAGACTTACTGATTGTCGTGCTCAATTGAATCAAAATTTTAAAACATGGGAAATTTGTGAGGTCATCATTGTGGGTCTGACTTTTGAATCTAGAAGTTATGTTGCGTCTATTTGTCATGGAGGCGTACTAGGATTATCAACTAGAACTCAAGATGAGGTATGAGATTTCTTTGAAAAATTAGCTTGGAGTACTTATGAGCTGGAACAAGCTAGAGGCACTTTAGGATATCGTACTAATGGCAAGTCTGTTTTTCCTATTAGTCCTTACCCTCAGAATCACTTTGTAGGTTCATATGACTCATCTCACTCTTATGTGCCTCCTGTGTTGTGCAATTACTGTGAGTCTTCTGATCATGATGTTCATACTTATCCATATCGTGCTTATGTGGATGCTACAGATGCAAGTGTTGAAAAGAAAATAAATGAATTGACTGGTTAAATGGCAGAGGCGATAAAAAAGAGAATTGTTAAATATTCTCAATGTTTTAATCAAAGTAGGGAGAATTACAGTAAGCCTGATTCTAGTTTAGGATATCATAAATATGAAGTTAGCCTTTATGATGATTTTGAGTCCACTTATCTTGCTGGCCTAATTTGAATAATGTCATGCCTTTGCCTAACTTAGAACAAGTGAGTGACTCTCCTCTGTCTGTATCCCCTAACCTTGCACCCACACGTAGCTCACATAAGGACGTCACTGATGATGTCTTAATTTATACCAACCCACTCGTCCTTTTTAATGACTCTTGTGGGTTTGAGGCGGGTGAACAATGTGACACTACTAGTGAGTTAGATATGAGCATCACCCCTGAAGTTGAGCATCATAATTTGGATGAGTTAAATGGTCTTTATTTACAGGAGTCATGTGAGGAGAAAATTGAGCCCACTAATTTGGAATTCAATGATGATATTCTTTCTATAGAATGTGAAACTTTTTCATGTGGGCTTGATATCAATGTGGGTTTGGATTGTGGATCTATGTGTTGAATATGAATCCTTCTCTTTTGATCCCATCATTACTAATCTCCTCTTTGAATCTCACAAGTTGAAATTTATTGAGTCTGGGAATATTGTCACTGAGAATTTTGATTTAGACAAGACTTTTGTGTATATTAAGAGACTTGTGGATTTAGGACCCACCGTTTTGCCTAGACCATTCATTCATTATGATATTAGTTTCTAGGCCAATGACCCACCTACTGGCTAACTTTAAATACATCTACATGTTTGATGTTCGGGCCCAGAAATTGATTAGCTGAAGTGGGCCCTTACTTGTACTGCATGGATATGGTGGATGTACTCTTTTTGGCGACAACTCTTCAATTTTCATTGTCGTAATTTTATTGATAGTTGCTCTTGCCTATTTGATAAGCTACTTCATGCGCTAATGGGATTTGATTTGCGTAGTACTTTTCAGTTCGAAATGGAGTGGCTGATGCTCCATCGACCTCTATTTCAGGAAATTTCTGGAGGTTGCAGTTTAGGTGTATTTCTGCACCTGACCTGATATAATCGTTCCTCTCTATTTTTCTTTTCATTTTGTTTTCATTTGTATATATTTGTTACTTTATTTTCTTGTTTTCTTTTTGAGTTTTAGAGTCTTGCCTTTGTCTTTAGTTTTGAGTTTTATTTTTTATTTTGTATGTTTTTCCTTTAGCATTTATTTTGTGTTTAATGTTTCTTTTCACTTCCAACGAGGACATTGTCCGATTTATGGGTGGGGAAACTTTGAGAAAAAAGGAAAACAATTGAAAGAAATTTGAGAAAAAATGAAAATTTTTGAAAATTCGAAAATGATTTTTGTTTTCTTTTTGGGGAATATATATGCTATTCTGATTGGATATGTTCTTTTGTACCTTAATGTTAGATTGTATATAGATCGGATGTGTATTAATAGAACTTAGTCCTAAAGTGTGATGTTTGTATACGATCCTGACCCCTAACAATAATTTTAAGCAAGCTTGACTTTGGTAGATAATCCGTGAGATTTTGTGCCTCAAAGACTAATTCATCAATTTAGTCTCATATTTTTCTTTCATATGTGTCTCTTCAATGATTACATCTCTTAGAACTTGCTTTGATTATCTTTGAAATCACATTTAGCATATGCATTATAATAGTACGATGGATACATTCATTTGTTTTGTTAGCTGCATAGCCAAATTGGCATCCTTGTATTGAATGTTTTCCCCGTTTGGCAGCCCTTTTTGAGCTTTGACCTTTTTGTTATGAACCCTTCATTTTAGCTCTTGGTCTAAACACATTTTCCTATACTTAAGCCAAGGCTAGTGGGGCAGCACTTCATTATTTGGATGGTAGCTTTTGGGTATTCTATGAATTTGGTGGTTGATTTTGGTATATGAGAGGATGTTTCACGGTCATCATTTGGAAATTGAGTTGTATTGTTCTTGTACGTGCTAATCATTCAATTTCCTTCATGAAAAAGGAAAACGGAAAAAAAAAAGGAAAAAGCAAGGAGGATGGAAAAAAATGAAAAAAAAGTTTCCAAGGAAAAATGAAAATTGAAAAAAAAGTTGAAAAAAAATCTCCACAAAAAAAAAGTTCCAAAAAGAGTTGTGAATAAGATTGTTTGGCATAGATGTATCCTTGTATACTCATTTCCAATGGTAAATTCATAATTTCTAAAGGGGGTGTTCTTATTTTATGTTTTGAGAGAGTGTGTGCCCATTATAATTGGTGTAGGCGTTTGTTGCTCATTAGCTTCGGTTTTTAGCTCCTCATTTCCCAAATCGATTATCTATCTCTTGCCCTTAACCCTTGACCCTTAGCCCCATTACAACCCTTTCAAACGTTCTCTTGATTATTATTTTGTGTATTGCATTTTAGTGGTGGAGAATCGAGAACCTTAGCCAGCTTATGGCAGTTTGTTTGATTGCAACGGAATTGAGTGAACCATGTTATATTTTGAACACATGAGAGGGGGTGTTCTAGATTTCCCTAAAGTGAGGTACTACCAGTCATGCTTGCATATAATTTCTAGGTGGGGTGAAAAATTGTATATAGATGTCATCAGGGAGGATGAAGCATTTTTTGATGTGTACATTGTGTTTATATGTGATCTGATTCTTTGGTTACTTGAGTGATATGATTAATTAGAATACGCATATATTTTCCCCTGTGTTCTATATATAATAAGTTTTTGTGAAAAATCCAAAAAGATTTTCGATTTCCTGCTTTTGTTTTCTTTTATAGATTTTGAGGGTATATCTTCTTCAAACCCTCATGAGACATTTCTCGTCCATTAGGGGTAACTTAGGGTTTAAAGGGTTTCTAGCATATGCTAGGTACAACTTGTTGCACGTACCAAGTACAACCATGGTTCTTACAAAAGTGAATTAGGATTTTATTTTCTTTTTCTATGATTTTTAGTTTCGTTTTACTTGAGGACAAACAAATGTTAGGTATGGGGTATTTGCTGAACTAGAAATTGAGAAATTTTATACCCTTTTATTGTTAAATAATTGGTCAAAATAAATGATTAAATTAGAATTTAATATGCTTTTTTGTTTGTTTTGTAGGAATAAATAAATTGCTTTGAAAAAGAATAGAGGAAGTCGAATCAAAAGAGGTTTGGATCACAATAAGCATTGGATGAATCAAAGGTTGGATCAAGAAGAGGTTGAAACCAGGCCAAGCCCAGCTCGGCAGCGCCCCCAGACGGGCCGATGGCCGTGGTCCAACACGCTTTTCTGTCTCATTTCCTCATTTTCTTTAGGAGTGTTCATGGTTTGGGTACCCGAACCAAAAGGAATTTCGGTTCGGGTACCCAAAATTTCGGGTCGACATAGTGGTGAACCGTATTCAAACCGAAATATTTGGGTCCCTAAAATTCTGATACATGAAAATTTCGGCTCGGGTTTTTGGTTAATCAATAACCCGATTTTTAAAATTATTTATTTCCTATTTTGTCTAATAATTTTTGTTTTGGTACCCAAAGGGAACTAATACATGATATTATCACATAATATGGGAATACCACAAAGTACGTTACTATTATTCACATTTCAACGATTTTACACCTCCATAAGACATAACCTTACTAACATCGTATTCATGCCGAAACTATTGTCCAAATGCAACAAAGTGTTATAGAAGACCTGGACATCTAAACAAAACAATGCAACAAAGTCAAAAACTCAAAGTCCTTGTCTTTGTGTGGCTTGGAGATATGTAACTTACAATGTCTTTAGGGATGAGAAAATTAAAAAAAAAAGTTCTCAAAAGGAATATAAAATAAAAAAAAAAGTTTTGGATTTTCGGGTACCCGGAATTATGAAGCATCCGAATCGTATCCAAACCGAAAACCAAAATATTTATCGGTTTGGATGCCCGAACCAAAAATTTTAAATATTTCGGTTCGGATACGCAATATTTCAGGTCGGTTTGCGGTTTTTTGGTTTGGGGTTTTTGGTTACGGATAGTTTTTAACACCCCTACTTTTCTTTCTCTCTCTTTTCGGTTTTTGGTTGGGCCGGCCCAGTGCATGCTCTCTTTCATTTTTTTCTTCTTTCTCGTGCTGGGCCTCATCCCCTCTTAGACCTTGGCCCAAACGCTCCACAGCCTGCCCTTTTCTGCACTTAATTTGGTCATGTCTCTTGCACGTGATGGTCCTCCCCATCCCCTTTCTTCTTCTTCCTCATCAGATCACAGCTGAGAGAACCCGAAAACAGAGCACGACGGCGGTCCTTCTCCCTATTCTCAACCGTTACTTCCTCTCTCTCTCCCCTCCTTTATTATCCATCATCATCACCATCATAAATCAATGGTTTCAAGGTGTGAATCAAGGCAATTATTCGGGGGCAACAAATGAGTTCTTGAGGGGCTTCAAATGGCATCGAAGGGGACTGAATTTTTGGCATTTTTTTTCCTTTCTTTTGATTTTTGCCTTCCGAGGTTTTAGATTCAAGTTTTAGTTTCAAATTGGTGTAATTTGGTTTTGGGTTTTTCTGACTTTATTGGAATTCTAGTTCAGTTTTGAAATTGCACGCTGCTAGCTTTGAATTTTTGGGTGTAATTGCGCTGCTTTTTTCCCTAATTTATTGCTCTGTTTCATTCGGGTTGTGGGTGCTGATAGTTCAATTTCTCTGTGCTCAGATTCTGCTGGTATTCTTCTTGAATCTGGATGCTTGACAATGGTTTTGGGTGCTTCAAAAGCCTCATGTAATGTGGTTAATTCTCGGTTGAGTGCTACTCTTCATTCGCTTTAGTTGGGTTTGATTCTCAGTTGGGTGCTGCTCTTCATTTTAACCCAATTTGGATTTTGTTCATTGGTTAGTTGTTGCTTTTCGGAATCCACTTAAGCTGTTCAGTCAGCTTAAATTTTGAAATTATGGGCCTTCAATGATAGCAATGTACTAGTTTAGGTTATTCGTAATTTAATTCATAATTCATCTCCGTGGATCGGCCCCCAGAAGTGCTACGACAATAAACCATACACTTACGAAAATGACAACAAGTTTTTAGCGCCGTTGTCAGGGATGAGTTTGTGAAATTTGGTTGCGTTGAGTTGTAGTTTAGTTATTTGAAACATGGAGTCATTGTCGTTTTACTTTTATAGTTGTGATTTTTAGTTTTAATTAAGTTGTTATTTCGTTTTAGTAATTTAGTTTGGTTTTGATTTGGGAATTAAGTTAGTATTTTGATTTTTGTTTTTGTTTTGATTAGTTTCATTTTGATTTTTAGAGGTCATTTATTGTGGAAAAAACTGTAGCAACGAATTTTGTTTATGTGCAGCAAAAAGGCATAACTGATCCGGAAAACAAAAAGCAATGCAGTGCAAATTTTTCTGCTGCTTCAAAATCTGCTCGAATTTTCTAGATCATTTCTAGTGTGATTTTTACTGAGATGATATTTTCACTGAATTCAGCATATGTTTAGAGTTTGTGTGAATTTTTTTGGAATTTTTAGGATCGTTTTGATTTTTCTGTGAGTTTTAGAACTGATAATCTGCCTCAATATTCTGCACAGTTTGGGTGTAGGAAAAATTTGAAAAAAATATATTCATGTCCCCTATGATTGTGTTGAATTTACTGTGTTTTTATTTCTGATTTTAGGAGTTTTATTTTTTGTTTTAATTTTATATTTAGAATTGGGCTTGTTTAGGTTTTAGTTTATTTTCTATGTTGTTTTAGTTTAGGTTGTGTTTTCAGTTCTCGTTTTTGTTTCAGGTTTAGTTGATTTTGTGTTTTTTGTTTTTATGTTTCCCCAAAAAAAAAAAGTTCAAAAGAAAGGGTGTACATGCTTTGTGTGTGTGCTTCTTTTCTATTCTCTGTATTACGTTACTTTTTGCCGTTTGTGTCTTTTTGGTCTTTCTTTTCTTTTGGTCATGTAGTTTTCTTTTTGTTAGTTTATTTTATTAACTTGATTATTTGAGTAGGTTTATTATTTAGTTTTAGTTATTAGTTATAGTTATTTGTCGCAGAGTCATCGTTTTTTTTCCTTTACTTTTTCTTTCAATAAAAAAAACCTTTAAAAAGAAAAAAAATTGGAAATCCAAAAAAAATTGAAAAATTCTTAAAATTGGAAAAAGAGATTCAAGAATGCCAGTTTTCAATTTTCCACAATTTGAGCATGAATCTTTCTGGAATTATTTGTCAAGACTTAATGATTATCATGCTCAATTGAATGAAAATTTTGAAAAATGGAAAATTTGTGAGGTCATCATTGTGGGTCTGGCTTTTGAATCTAGAAGTTATGTTGCATCTATTTGTCCTGGAGGTGCACTAGGATTATTAATTAGAACTCAAGATAAGGTATGGGATTTCTTTGAAAAATTAGCTTGAAGTACTTATGAGCTTGAACAAGCTAGAGGCATTTTAGGATATCGTGCTCATGGCGAGTCTGTTTTTCCTGTCAGTCCTTACCCTCAGGATCACTTTTTAGGTCCATATGACCCATCTCACTGTTGTGTGCCTCCTGTGTTGTGCAATTACTATGAGTCTTCTGATCATGATGTTCATACTTGTCCATATCATGCTTATGTGGATGCTGCATATGCAAATGTTGAAAAGAAAATAAATAAATTGACTGGTAAAGGCAGAGACAGTAAAAGAGAGAATTGTTAAATATTCTCAATGTTTTAATCAAAGTAGGGAGAATTATAGTAAGCCTGATTCTAGTTTAGGATCTCATAAATATAAAGTTAGCCTTTATGATGATTTTGAGCTTTCTTATCTTGCTGGCCTAACTTGAATGATGTCATGCCTTTGCCTAGCCTAGAACAAGAGAGTGACTCTCCTCTGTCTGTATCCCCTAGCCTTGCACCCACACCTAGCTCACATAAGGACGTCACTGAGGATGTCTTAATTTACACCGACCCACCCGTCCCTTTTAATGACTCTTGTGAGTTTGAGGTGGGTGAACAATTTGGCACTGCTAGTGAGTTAGATATGAACATCACACCTAAAGTTGAGCATCATAATTTGGATGAGTCAAATGGTCTTTATTTACAGGAGCTACATGAGGAGAAAATTGAGCCCGCTAATTTGGAATTCAATGATGATATTCTTTCCATAGAATGTGAAACTTTTTCATGTGGGTTTGGATGTGGATCTGTGTGTTGAATATGAATCCTTCTCTTTTGATCCCATCATTACTGATCTCCTCTTTGAATCTCACAAGTCGAAATTTGTTGAGTCTGGGAATATTCACTGAGAATTTCGATTTAGACTAGACTTAAGCTTATTTTGATATTAAGAGACTTGTGGATTTAGGAAACACTATTTTGCCTAGACCATTTGTTCATTATGATATAGTTTCTAGGCTAATAACCCACCTACTGGCTAAGTTTAATCTGCCTGTTTGGTGTTTGGGCCCAGAAATTTGATAAGCTGAAGCGGGCGCTTGTTTTTGGTGCATAGATGTGGTGGATGTACTCTTTTTGGCGGCAACTCTTCAATTTTCATTGTAACAATTTTATTGATAGTTGTTCTTGCCTATTTGATAAGCTACTTTGTACGCTAATGAGATTTGATTTGCGCAGGACTTTTCAGCTCGAAATGGAGTGGCTGATGCTCCATCGGCCTCTATTTCAACAAATTTCTGGAGGTTGCAGTTTAGGTGTACTTCCGCCCCTGACCTGATATAATTGTTCCTCTCTATTTTTCTTTTCATTTTGTTTTCTTTTGTATATATTTGTTGCTTTATTTTGTTGTTTTCTTTTTGAGTTTTAGAGTCTTGTCTTTGTCTTTAGTTTTGAGTTTTATTTTTTATTTTGTATGTTTTTCCTTTAGTGTTTATTTTGTGTTTTATGTTTCCTTAAATGATTTTTGTTTTGTTTTTGGGGAATATATATGCTATTATGATTGGCTATGTTCTCTCGTACCTTCGTGTTATGTTGTATATAGATGTGATGTGTATTGATAGAACTTAGTCCTGAAGTGTGATGTTTGTATGCGATCCTAACCTCTGACACTAATTTAAAGCAAACTTGACTTTGGTAGATAATCCGTGAGATTTTTCGCCTTAAAGACTAATTCATCAATTTTAGTCTCATATTTTTCTTTCATGTGTGTCTCTTCCATGATTACATCTCTAAAACTCGCCTTGATACTCTTTGAAATCACATTTAGCATATGCATTTCGATAATATGACAGGGGCATTCATTTGTTTTGTTAGCTACATAGCCAAATTGCCACCCATGTGTTGAATGTTTTCCTCCTTTGTTAGCCCTTTTTGAGCCTTGACTTTTTTGTTGTGAACCCTTCATTTTAACTCTTGGCCTAAATACATTTTCCTATACTTATGCCAAGGTTAGTGGGGTACCACTTCATTATTTGGATGATAGCTTTTGGGTATTCTATGAATTTTGTGGTTGATTTTGGTATACGAGGGGATGTTTCATGGTCATTATTTTGAAATTGAGTTGTATTGTTCTTGTACGTGCCAATCATTCAATTTCTTTCTTGAAAAAGGAACACAAAAAAAAAAGCAAAAAGCAAGGAGGATGAAAAAAAAAAAGAAAAAAAGTTTTCCAAGGAAAAATGAAAATTGAAAAAAAAGTTGAAAACAAATCTCCAAAAAAAAAGTTCCAAAAAGAGTTGTGAATAAGAATGTTTGGCATGGATGTATCCTTGTATACTCATTTCCAATGGTAAATTCATAATTTCGAAGGGGGATGTTCTTATTTTATGTTTTGAGAGAGTGTGTGCTTATTATAATTGGTGCAGGTGTTTGTTGCTCATTAGCTTCGGTTTTTAGCTCCTTATTTCCCAAATTGATTGTCCCTCTCTTACCCTTAACCCTTAGCCCCATTACAGCCCTTCAAAAGTCCTCCTGATTATTATTTTGCATATTGCATTTTAGTAACGGAGAATCGAGAACCTTAGTAAGCTTATGGCAGTTTGTTTGACTAGAAGAGAATTGAGTGAACCTTGTTATATTTTAAACACATGAGAGGGAGTGTTCTAGATTTCCCTAAAGTGAGGTACTACCAGTCATGCTTGCATATAATTTTAAAGTGGGGTAAAAAAATTGTGTATAGATGTCATTAGGGAGGATGAAGCATTTTTTGATGTATACATTGTGTTTATATGCGATCTAATTCTTTGGTTACTTGAGTGATATGATTAATTAGAATGTGCATATATTTTCCCTTGTGTTTTCTGTATAAGTTTTTGTGAAAAATCCAAAAAGATTTTCGATTTCCTGTTTTTGTTTTCTTTTATAGATTTTGTGGGTATGTTTTCTGCAAATACTCACAGGGTCTTTCTCGTCCACTAGGGGTAACCTAGGGGTTTAAAGGGCTTGTTGCACGTGCTAGGTACAACTTGTTGCAGGTGCTAAGTACAACCTTGATTCTTACGAAAGTGAGTTATGATTTTATTTTCTTTTTCTAGGATATTTAGTTTCGTTTTACTTGAAGACGAGCAAAAGTTAGGTATGGAGGTATTTGCTGAACTAGAAATTGAGAAATTTTATACCCTTGCATTGTCTAATAATTGGTCAAAATAAATGATTAAATTAGAATCTAATATGGTTTTTTGTTTGTTTTGTAGGAAAAAATAAATTGCTTTGAAAAAAATAGAGGAAGTTGAATCAAAAGAGCTTTGGATCACAATAAGCATTGGATGAATCAAAGGTTGGATCAAGAGGAGGTTGAAACCAGGCCAAGCCCAGCTCGGCAGCGCCCCAGACGGGCCTATGGCTGTGGCCCAACACGCTTTTCTGTCGCATTTCCCCCTTTTCTTTGGGTGTGTACATGGTTCAGGTACACAAACCAAAAGGAATTTCGGTTCGGGTACCCGAAATTTTAGTTTGGCATAATGGTGAACCGTATCCAAACCGAAATATTTGGGTCCCCAAAATTTTCATACCCAAAAATTTCGATTTGGGTTTTTGGTTAACCAATAACCCAATTTTTTAAAATTATTTTTTTCCTATTTTGTCTAATAATATTTTTTTGTACCCAAAGGGAACTAATACATGATATTATCACATAATATGGGGATACTACAAAGTACATTACTATTATTCACATTTCAATGACTTCACGCTTTCATAAAACATAACCTTACTAACATCGTATTCATGCCGAAACCATTGTCCAAATGCAACAAAGTCTTATAGAAAACCTAGACATCTGAACAAAACAATGCAACAAAGTCAAAAACTCAAAGTCCTTGTCTTCGTGGGCCTTGGAGATATGTAACTTACAATGTCTTCAGGGAAGAGAAATTTTTAAAAAATTTCTCAAAAAGAATATAAAATAAAAAATGTTTCGGGTTTTTGGGTACCCGAAATTATGAAACATCCGAACCGTATCCAAACTGAAAACCAAAAAATTTATCGGTTTGTGAACCCGAACCAAAAATTATAAATATTTTAGTTTGGATACCTAATATTTCGGATCGGTTTGCGGTTTTTTGGTTCGGGTTTTTGGTTACGGATGGTTTTGAACTTACAATGTCCTTCTTTCTCTCTTTCCTGTTTTTTGTTGGGCCCACCCAGTGCATGCTCTCTTTCATTTTTTTCTTCTTTCTCATGCTGGGCCTCGTACCCTCTTAGACCTTGACTCAAACGCTCCACAGTCTACCCTCTTTCTACACTTAATCTGGTCATGCCTCTCGCACATGACAGTCCTCCCCATCCCCTTTCTTCTTCTTCCTCGTCAGATCACAGCTTAGAGAACGCGAAAACAGAGCACGGCGGCGATCCTTCTCCCTATTTTCAATTATTACTTCCTCTCTCTCTCCTCCTTTATTATCCATCATCGTCACCATCATAGATCCAATGGTTTCAAGATGTGAATGAAGGCAATTATTTGGGGGCAATGAATGAGTTCTTGAGGGGTTCAAATGGCATCGAAGGGGACTGAATTTTTGGCTTTTTTTTCTTTTCTTCTGATTTTTGCCTCCTCAGGTTTTAGATTCTGGTTTTAGTTTTATATTGGTGTAATCTGGTTTTGGGTTTTTCTGACTTCATTGAAATTCTAGTTTAGTTTCGAAATTGCACGCTACTAGCTTTGAATTTTCTGGTGTAATTGCGCTGCTTTTCCCCCTGCTGTATTGCTCTGCTTCATTCGGGTTGTGGATTTTGATAGTTCAATTGTCTGTGCTCAAATTCAGCTGGTATTCTTCTTGAATCTAGGTGCTTGGCAATGGTTTTGGTGCTTCAAAAGCCTCTTGCACTGTGGTTAATTCTCATTTGAGTGCTACTCTTCATTTGCTTTAGTTAGGTTTGATTCTCAGTTGGGTGCTGCTCTTTATTTTAACCCAATTTGAATTTTGTTCCTTGGTTAGTCGTTGCTTTCCAGAATCCACCTAAGCTATTCAGTCAACTTAAATTTTGCAATTCTGGGCCTTCAATGATAGCAATGTACTAATTTAGGGTATTCGTAATTTAATTCATAATTCATCTCCGTAGATCGACACCCAGAAGTGCTACGAGGATAAACCGTATGCTTATGAAAATGACAACAAGTTTTTGATGCTGTTGTCAGGGATGGATTTGTGAAATTTGGTTACGTTGAGTCATAGTTTAGTTATTTGAGTCATGGAGTCATTGTCATTTTACTTCTATAGTTGTGATTTTAGGTTTTAATTAAGTCGTTATTTTGTTTTAGTAATTTAGTTTGGTTTTGATTTTGGAATTAAGTTAGTATTTTGATTTTTGTTTTTGTTTAGATTAGTTTTATTTTGATTTTTGGAGGTCATTTATTACAGAAAAAACAGTAGCAACGAATCACGTTTATATGCAGCAAAACGGCAGATTTTTGCATATTTTTCTACTGCTTTAGAATCTGCTCAAATTTTCTAGATCATACTGGTGTAATTTTTGCTATGATGATATTTTTACTGAATTCAGCATAATGTTTACAGTTTGTGTGAATTTTTCTGGAAGTTTTGGGCTTGTTTGGATTTTTCTGTCAATTTTGGAACTGATAATCTCTTTGTAATTTTTTGCACAGTTTAGGGATAGAAAAAACTCGAAAAAAATATATTCATGTCCTTTGTGATTGTGTTGAATTTACTGTGTTTTTTATTTCTAATTTTAGGAGTTTTATTTTCTGTTTTAATTTTATATTTAGAATTGGGCTTGTTTAGGTTGAGTTTTCTATTTTTCGTTCTTGTTTAGGTTGAGTTTATTATCTGTTTTCTATTTTCTACTGCTTCAGAATCAGCTCGCATTTTCTAGAGCATTTTTGGTGTGATTTTTACTGTGATGACATGTTGACTTAATTCAGCATAATTTATAGAGTTTGTGTGAATTTTTTTGGAATTTTTGGGACTGTTTGGATTTTTCTGTAAATTTTGGAACTAATAATCTATTTGCTATTTTTTGCATAGTTTGGGGACAGAAAAAATTTTGAAATAAAATATATTCATGTCCCTTGTGATTGTGTTGAATTTACTGTATATTTAGTTCTGATTTTAGGAGTTTTATTTTCTATTTTAATTTTATGTTTAGAATTGGGCTTGTTTTAGCTTTTAGTATATTTTCTATTTTGTTTTAGTTTAGGCTGTGCTTTCTATTTTTGTTTTTGTTTAGGTTTAGTTTATTTTCTGTTTTCTATTTTTGTGTTTCAAAATAAAATCAAAAGAAATAGTGTACATGCTTTGTGTGTGTGCTTGTTTTCTATTTTTTGTATTAGGTTACTTTTTGCTGTTTGAGTCTTTGCGGTCTTTCTTTTCCTTTGGTCATATAGATTTCTTTTTGTTAGTTTACTTTGTTAACTTGATTATTTGAGTAGTCTATTTCTTAGTTTTAGTATTCAGTTATAGTTATTTGTCTTATAATCATTGTTTTTTTTTTTTTCCTGTAATTTTTCTTTCAATACAAAAAAAAAAAAAAAAAAAACCTCAAAAGAGAAAAAATTTGGAAATCCAAAAAAAATTGAAAAATTCTTGAAATTGGACAAAGAGATTTAAGAATGCCAGTTTTCAATTTTTCACAATTTGAGCATGAATCTTTCTGGAGTTATTTGTCAAGACTTAATTATTATCGTGCTCAATTGAATCAAAATTTTGAAAAATGAGAAATTTGTGAGGTCATCGTTGTGGAACTGAATTTTGAGAGTAGAATTTATGTTGTGTCTATTTGTTCTGGAGGTGTACTAGGCTTATTAACTAGACTCAAGATGAGGTGTGGGATTTTTTTGAAAAATTAGCTTGAAGTACTTATGAACTTGAACAAGCTAGAGGCACTTTAGGATATTGTGCTCATGGCGAGTCTGTTTTTCTTATTAGTCCTTACCCTCAGAATCACTTTATAGACTCATGACATATCTCACTCTTATCTGCCTCCTGTGTTGTGCAATTACTGTGAGTCTTCTGATCATGATATCCATACTTGTCCATATCGTGCTTATGAGGATGCTACATGTGCAAGTGTTGAACAGAAGATAAATGAATTGATTGATAAAATGATAGAGACAATGGGAGAGAGAATTGTTGAATATTCTCAATATTTTAATCAAAGTAGGCAGAATTATAGTGAGCCTAACTCTAGTTTAGGATCTCCTAAACCTGAAGTTAGCCTTATGATGATTTTGACCCATCTTATCTTGCTAGGCCTAACATGAATGATGTCTTGCCATTGCCTAGTCTAGAACAAGAGAGTGACTCCCCTCTGTCTCTATCCCCTGACCTTGAACCCGCACCTAGCTCACACAAGGACATCACTAGTGATGTCTTACTTTATGCCGACCCACCCGCCCCTTTTAATGACACTTATGAGTTTGAGGTGGGTGAACAATTTGACACTGCTGGTGAGTTAGATATGTGGATTGCACCTAAAGTTGAGCATCAATTTAGATAAGTCAAATGGTCTTTATTTCTAGGAGTCACATAAGGAGCAAATGGAGCCCACTAATGTGGAATTCAGTGATGATATTCTTTCTATGGAATATGAAACTTTTTCATGTGGGTTTGATATCAAAGTGGGTTTGGATGTGGATCTGTGTGTTGAATATGAATCCTTCTCTTTTGACCCCATCATTACTTGTCTCCTCTTTGAATCTCACATGTCGGAATTTGTTGAGTCTAGGAATATTGTCACCAAGAATCTTGATTTAGACCAGATTTTAGCTCATTTTGATATTAGGAGACTTGTGGATTTAGAACCTACTATTTTGCCTAGACTATTTGTTTATTATGAAATAGTTTCTAGGCCAATGACCAACCTACTGGTTAACTTTAAATACATCTGCCTATTTGATATTTGGGCCCAAAAATTTGATAAGCTGAAGCGGGCCCTTGCTTGTGCTGCATTGATATGGTGGATGTACTCTTTTTGGCAACAACTCTTCAATTTTCATTGTCATAATTTTATTGAGAGTTGTTGTTACCTATTTGATAAGCTACGTCATGCGCTAATAGGTGCGTAGCACTTTTTAGTTTGAAATGGAGTGGCTAACGCTTCATCGACCTCTATTTCAGTAAATTTCTGAAGGCTGCAGTTTAGGTGTACTTCTGCACCTGACCCACTATTATCATTCCTCTCTACTTTTCTTTTCATTTTGTTTTCTTTTGTATATATTTGTTGCTTTATTTTATTATTTTCTTTTTGAGTTTTAGAGTCTTGTCTTTGTCTTTGTCTTTAGTTTTGAGGTTTATTTTTCATTTTGTCTATTTGTTTTTCGTTAGTGATTATTTTATGTTTTATGTTTCCTTTAACTTCCAAAGAGGACATTGTCTGGTTTAGGTGTGGGGGTGGGAAAACTTTGACAAAAAAAGAAAAAAATTGAAACATATCGAAGAAAAAAATGAAAATTTTTTAATATCTAAAAATGATTTTTGTTTTGTTTTGTTTTTGGGGAATATATATATGTGCTATTCTTATTGGCTTTGTTCTCTTGTACCTTAGTGTTAGGTTGTATATAGATGTGATGTGCATTAATAGAACTTAGTCCTAAAGTGTGATAACCCCTGACACTAATTTTAAGTAAGCCTGACTTTGGTAGATAATCCGTGAGATTTTGCGCCTCAAAGACTAATTTATCAATTTAGTCTCATATTTTTCTTTCAGGTGTGTCTCTTCCATGATTACATCTCTAAAACTTGCTTTGATTCTCTTTGAAATCATATTTAGCATATGCATTTCGATAATATGATGGGGGCATTCATTTGTTTTGCTAGCTACATAGCCAAATTGCCACCCATGTGTTGAATGCTTTCCCCCTTTGTCAGCCCTTTGTGAACCTTGACCTTTTTGTTGTGAGCCCTTCATTTTAGCTCCTGGCCTAAACACATTTTCCTATACCTAAGTCAAGGCTAGTGGAGGCAACACTTTATTATTTGGAGGGTAGCTTTTGGGTATTTTATGAATTTGGTGGTTGATATTCGGCATATGAGGGGATGTTTCATGGTAATCATTTGGAAATTGAGTTGTATTTTTCTTGTACATGCCAATCATTCATTTTCTTTCATGAAAAAGGAAAATGAAAAAAAAGGAGGAAAAAGCAAGGAGGATGAAATAAAAATGAAAAAAAAGTTTCTAAAGAAAAATGAAAAACGAAAAAAAAAGTTGAAAAAAAATCTCCCAAAAAAAAATTCAAAAAGAGTTGTGAATAAGAATATTTGGCATGGATGTACCCTTATATACTCATTTCCAATGGTAAATTCATAATTTCTAAGGGGTGTGTTCCTATTTTATCTTTTGAGAGAGTGTGTGCTCTTTATAATTGGTGTAGGTATTGGTTGCTCATTAGCTTCAGTTTTTAGCTCCTCATTTCCCAAATCGATTGTCCCTCTCTTACCCTTAACCCTTAACCCCATTACAACCCTTGAAAAGTCCTCTTGATTATTATTTTGCATATTGCATTTTAGTGGTGGGTGATCGAGAGCCTTAGCAAGTCTATGGCAGTTTGTTTGACTAGAAGAGAATTGAGTGAACCTTGTTATATTTTAAACACATGAATAGGAGTCTTCCAGATTTTCCTAAAGTGAGGGTCCACCAGTCATGCTTGCATATAATTTCTAAGTGGGGAGAAAGATTGTGCATAGATGTTATCCGGGAGGATCAAGGATTTCTTGATGTGTACATTGCGTTTATATGTAATCTAGTTCTTTGGTTACTTGAGTGATATGGTTAATTAGAATGTGTATATATATTTTCTCCAGTGTTGTATATATAAGTTTTTGTGAAAAAACCAGAAAGATTTTCGATTTACTATTTTTGTTTTCTTATATAGATTTTGTGGGTATCTCTTCTGCAAATCTTTGTGAGATCTTTCTCGGCCACTAGGGGTAATCTAGGGGTTTAAAGGGCTTGTTACACGTACTAAGTGCAACCGTGATTCCTATGAAAGTGAGTTAAGATTTTATTTTCTTTTTCTAGGATTTTAAGTTTCATTTTACTTGAGGACGAGCAAAACTTAGGTTTGGGGGTCAACTAGAAATTAGGATATTTTATACCCTTTTACTATTTAATAATTGCTCAAAATAAATGATTAAATTAGAATTTAATATGGTTTTTTGTTTGTTTTGTAGGAATAAATAAATTGCTTTGAAAAACAAAATAGAGGAAGTTGAGTCAAAAGAGGTTTGGATCACAGGAAGCATTGGATGAATCAATGGTTGGATCAAGAAGAGGTTGAGACCAGGCCCAACCTAGCTCAGCAGTGCCCCAAATGGGCCTATGTTCGTGGTCGAACATGCTTTTCCATCTCATTTCCATTTTTCTTTCTTTCTCTCTTTCAGGTTTTTCGTTTGAACCAGCCCAGTGCATGCTCTCTTTCATTTTTTTTCTTCTTTCGCATGCTGGGCCTTATCCCCTCCGAGACCTTCGCCCAAATGCTCCCCAGCCTACCCTCTTTATCCACTTAATCTGGTCATGCCTCTCGCACGTGACAGTCCTCCCCATCCCCTTTCTTCTTCTTTCTCATCGGTTCACAGCCTAGAGAACCCGAAAATAGAGCATAGCGGCGGTCCTTCTGCCCATTCTTAACTGTTACTTCCTCTCTCTCTCCTCCTTCGTTATCCATCATCATCACCATTATAAATCCAATGGTTTCAAGGTGTGAATGAAGACAATTATTAGGGGGCAATAGACGGGTTCCTGAGGGGCTTCAAATGGCATCGAAGGGGAGACTGAATTTTCAGCATTTTTTTTTCCTTTCTTTTGATTTTTGCCTTCCCAGATTTTAGATTCAGGTTTTAGTTTCAAACTGGTGTAATTTGATTTCGAGTTTTTCTGACTTCATTGGAATTCTAGCTTAGTTTCAGAATTGCGCGCTGCTAGCTTTGAATTTTCTGGTGCAATTGTGCAGCTTCTTCCCACTGCTTTATTGCTCTATTTCATCCGAGTTATGGATTCTAATAGTTCAATTGCACTGTGCTCGGATTCTGCTGGTATTCTTCTTGAATCTGGATGCTTGACAATGGTTTTGGGTGCTTTAAATGCCTCTTTTAATGTGGTTAATTCTCGGTTGAGTGCTACTCTTCATTCGCTTTAGTTGGGTTTGATTCTTAGTTGGGTGCTGCTCTTTATTTTAGCCCAATTAGAATTTTGTTCCTTGGTTAGTCATTACTTTCCAGGATCCACTTAGGTTGTTCAGTCAAGTTAAATTTTGTAATTTTGGGCTTTCAGTGATAACAATGTACTAATTTAGGTTATTCGTAATTTAATTCATAATTCATCTCCGTGGATCGACACCCGTAAGTGCTACGACGATAAACCCTATACTTGTGGAAATTACAACAGTGAAGGAGCTTAGGGGGAAAAGCGGGAAAAAAAAAAGAGAGCAAAAATTAAAGGAGTCATAAGCTAAATGAAGATGACCTTTTACCCGGTTTTAGACTACTATTAGGAGTCAATATACTTTGTACGGGGCACCAAGGTGCACAAATCGTGTCATTGTGTCACGTTGGGTGAAAAATAAGAGTCGGGATTTATTTACAGCCTTTGTGTATCTTAAATGTATGTTTTGCTTGTATATGCCTTAGTAGCTAGGGTTGTTATGGTGATAAAATCGGTCTAGATGTGTACATATTTTCCAGTTTGCCTTGTATATATGCTTTTCTTTTGAAAAAAATTCAAAAATATTTCAAAGATTTTATGGATATATCTTTTGCAAATCTTCACTAGACCTCACTGGTCCACTTAGGAGAACTAAGCGGTTTAAAGGGCTTGTTGCATACACTAAATGCAACTGTGATTCATAAGAAAGCGAGTTAGGTTCCCAAATTAGTTTTTATTTTGTTTTGCACAAGAACGAGCAAAAGGTAGGCCTGGAGGTATTTGTTCGGCACTAAATTGTCATATTTTATGTACTTCTATCGCCTAATTTTAGCTTGTATAATAATGTAATATTTAGGATTTTTACTTGTTTTATTTACTTCTGTAGATAATAAGTTCAACCAAGTAAGTGCCATGAAAAGGAGCAAAGAAGGAATAAAAGAAGAAGAAAAAGCAACGGGCGATGGGGATCGATCGACTATGCGACAACCGTCGCGCCTAGCCAACACTTAGCCAAAGCCAGCAGCCACCCAGGGGCTGCCGACGACCGTCGGCTGGAGCCTAGTCGCGCGTGTTTTCGCGGCCCGGCTTGTTTCCTACTTAATGCTCTTTCTTCAGGGGTTCTTTGGGGAGGTTTTTAAGGTAATTTTAGGTTAGGTTTAGCCCCAAAAAAAAACCCCAATAGGGGGATTAGATTAGCAAGATTAGGATTTGTTTGGGTTCATTCTGGATTCAAACTTGTGGATTTCAAGTTCATTCAATCAATCAAGCATAAGGTTTCCTTTTTCTCTCTCTTTATTTCATGCTTTTCTTGTTTCCTCTTGTTTCGATTATGTTAGTTTAGATTGTATTTAGCATAAATGTTTAGTTTTTATTATGATTTTATGTTTAATAGCTCTTTTCATGCATGCTAGTTTAGAATAATTCCTCCATTTTCATGTTCGTACATATTTGTTAGCTTAGGTTTAATTTGGGGCTTTTGCATTTTGTTGATGATTAATTATTAATTTTGGGTGGTTTGGGTTGCAATTAGCCCTTTGATGGCTAATTCGACCTGTATTGGACCTAACCACACCTTATTTATACCTCCAATTAAGAATTTTCTCTCATGCCCAACATGTGTTCGATGAAATGCTTAAGAGAGCTTTTATCCTTATTTTTGGGCAGTCGACTTATGCCGAGATGTGGGGTCAACTAGCTAGTGTGGGAGAGAAAATAGCCCAGGTTTGGACATGAAAATAGTCCCGATCCTAACTAGGTCCGAGGGTCACTAATCTTGCAGTTTAATTTGGCCAACCCCATAAAAATAGGTGGTTAGACTAATTAGGCTGGCATATGATCCTTGAGAGAGGGCTTGAGTGGGTTTCAATGGTGCAACTGACCATCACTTGTTGTGTGTATGAATTAGGTAGGTTCAGACTCATATTGAGTATTTAGATGTCAATTGGTCAAATGATAGTCACAAGCCACCTCTTTTGCTTTTATTAGCTTAATTCAACCTTTTTTTCATTTCCTTCCATCGTAGCTAGATTGAGTCACTCTAACTAACTTCGGCACTTGAAATCCAACTCCCAGTGGACGACACCACAGGTACTTAATAGCAGAACCTTATGCTTGGGGTTATAAATATTAAAACTCAAATTCTTCGTATCAATCATTTTCAGTGCTAATATGGGGTTAATTAATTGTAAACAAGCTATTTTATCTTTGCTATGATCTTCCTTAATGAAGAAGGTTTTGTGACCTATATACTTGCTTCCTGGGCACCTTGGGAGTTTAGAAACATCATCATAAGTTCCTTTGCAGCTTTGGAAGGCAAGTCGGCCAATTGAAGAAGAGATTGACATCTACTTGCATACGAATTGGCCACCTAAAAAGGGAGTCACTTCAGCAGCCATTCTCTCTCTCTCTCTCTCTCTCTCTCTCTCTCTCTCTCTCTCACATATCTGTAACTTGCTTAATTAAGAGTTAATTAAGCACGTTCAATCTCGAGTTTATTCTTAACAACTTGTATTTACTGGACTCACGCTTTGTAACTAGCTTAGGTTAAGCCTGTTTTATATTTTAGTTCAGCCAAGCTTGTTTAAGGTTTCTTAATCATTAAGGAACCTGCCTACTTACTTGTTTGGCTACTTATTGTATGTAGATTTCATGAATTAAAAAAGCTATGCTTCGCGTTTTCAAGCGCAGTCCCTTAAATCTCATCTAAACGATATGTTTGATTACTTGTTTTGAGTGGATTCCTGTAATACCCGCATCCTTTATTTTTATGTCAAGCTGACTATCTCGCCTTATGGCATTATAAATCGTATTTTATTAACTACATGAGTTAAATTATTATTGATGTGCTTGTGTAAGCGATAATTTTAAAAAGAATATTATTGTTGCTATTGTTCTTGTTATTATTAGTTTTGAAATTTTTTCAATGATTTTTACTGAGTGTTAGTGAGGATTATTATCGAGTACTAGATCGAGTAGGAACCCGAATACGATTATATTGCCAACTATAGAATTAGTTTAGTCATTTATCAAATCGAACCTTGATACATATTTGGGAATGAGTAATCGACGAAAGGTCATACTATCGATTTGGGTTTAAAGTGCGAGGTTGAGATTGAATGAGACTATACTAATTAGCATTGGGATCAGTTCATTAAGTGAGATTAAAACAACAACAAAATAAACAAAAGAAGAACCAAAAGGGGGCCAAAGCTCCCCCTCTTCGATCAAAAAAACACGAGTAAAGGGTTGTCTACTGCCCAGCCCCGAGAGGCAACGAAGGGAGAGAAAGAGAGGGTGAGGGAGAGGCCGAGGAAGAAAGAGAGAGGGCGGCAGACGGCGTGACTCTTCGGCGGCTACTGGTCACGATCCACCCCACTGTCCTTCCCATACAACCACCCATGATGAGAGAGAGAGAGAGAGAGAGAGAGAGAGAGAGAGAGAGATAGAGAGAGAGAGAGAGAGAGAGAGAGATCGAGTGAATTCAGAGAGAGAAACGAAAGTCAGACTAGGCGTCGGTGACGACGCCGATAGCTGTACGTCGCCGGCAAGTAGGGAACAGTCCAGCGAGAAAGAGAACATGCAAGCAGAGCATGAGACGGGGAGGGGCAAATCAAACCCTAGCCACCACAGAACCACCAAGCACCACCACGCCTGGCTGGAATTGACACCGGTCACCATGGCAATGCCCAAGGGGAGAGGGCATGTCGCTGATTCAGAATAGTAGTGTGAGGAAGGACAGATCGAGGGTTTGGGTTGGTTCGCTTCAAGCCTAATTGCAGCAGCAAATTAGGAGTCGAAATTTCGGTTCCTTAGCATCTACAATAGCACCCAAAAGCCCCTAAAATGGGTCCTTAGCTTGGAGTCGAGGTGGATGTTTCTCTCCTCCTAAATTAGCATTAATTTCCAACGAATTTCACTGATCTTAGTTAGTGCATGTTTGAATCTGAGTTAGTAATCAGATTTGGGGGAATTAGAACTAAAATTGGGAAATTAATATCATGATACTGATTTCGGGCTTCTCGCATGTTGAATTGACGTATGATTTTACTAAAAAGTCAGTTTGGAGAATTGTAGAATAAGTAGAATGTTGCCATAGAACTATTGTTGCATCAATTTATTAAACCTAAATGTTGTTTTGGAGGTTAAGGATGCTAATCGGGTGATTTGAGGTATTCGTAGGGCATGCTGATTTCTGTTTAAATGTCATTACTAAATCAGAATGTTATGCTTAAATTTTGTTTATGGTAATTAGGATGTATATTACGCTTGTGTTTGATGGTTTCATGAACTATTGATTCGTTTATGACAATATCAAATCAAGTTGTTAGTTGGATGATTTGAGGTTGAACTAATGAGAAATTTGAGGTTCTTGTGGTCGTTGTTGTGTGAGGAGGGAGCCTGGGTTGTGATTGACTGCAATCATATGAAGTGGCTCATTAGGCAAATTCTACCAAGTTGAATTATGAAGTATTTGAATGTGCTACTTGTAAACCCCTTCGCTCTTGATGTGGCTAAGTGATGCTATGCGACTCACTTTTGAACGTAGACACCTTTAAGAAGGTTCATTAAAAAGCTTGTTTTCGTAATTGCGAATGCTTTTAAGTATTTACTAGTTGCCTGTTAGTTTGTTGAGATGTTTGTAGCCTAAAATAATCCGAAATCGTCGAATTACTTAGGGAATGACCCAACTAAATAGTCGATAGGTTTAGGAAGCTAAAAAGCGATCAAATAATGAGCTTGAAAATGTTTTAAAGCTTTAGTTTGTTTATACCTCCTTCTTTGTGTTTAAAAGGATTTAAACGAACTGAAAAAGGGCAACTGAATGTACTAATTATGAAACTTCATTGAATTATATACTAGCCGCTTACTTTGAGTTTCAAATTGCGAATTACTTAACTCTTTATGATTTTAAAAAGCTTTTTAGGTTGAAAATGAAAAGAACCATAAATCATTAGTAGGTTTATGGGTTATTTTATTAGACAAGTATGATTTTAATAAAGTAAGCAACTATTAAAGAGAAATGATTTGTGATTCACTTGAAGGTGAAACTTACTGTGTGATAGTGACTTCTTTTGATAACCTATGAGGGTTTACATGATTTTAATGGCTAAGATTAGTGCTTGAGTGGACAAATGATTAGGGAGTAGATCCGGTTTGCGGGAACCCTAATGCCTAAGGAGATAGACCCAGAAGTGAGAACCCTAGAAGATTTTGACGAGAGTAATGGTCCAAAATATATTATGTCCCGGGGATAATTGATGCGTGAGTGATGGCCTCACATAGGGCGAGTGATGATCTCCCCTAATTAGCATGTTTTGAGATTTTATGCCTAAAAAGAGAAGATATTTTCTTGATAAATGAGAAAATGTTTTTAATTATTACCAATGTGGGTATTTCAGGAAATTTTAAAGAGTATATGCGCTTTGAAGAAGCTAATGTGATTTATAAACTACTCTTTGAACATAACATGAGCCACTGCATTTTCAGATGCGTATTTGAATGCATTTTACTTTGTCCTCGTTGTTTACTTGCTTATGTGCCTAAATGCTTTTATTAAGAAAATTTGGTTATCAAGGGCTTAGAAATGAGCTTGAGTGGCTAGTATGAAGTTTATAGGTGATGATTCTTCTTTAGGGACCACGATTGCCTAACATGATAGTAATGTATAAATGCGTGATATGTGACTATTATTGGTATTATTGCCTGTAACTGTTTTGGTTTTTAACGAGTCGTGGAATAATCACTGGGTATGTCGTTGCTCTTCTCATTACTATTTCCCCTTTTTCCCAGGTGTTCATTGTGAGAGGTAGAAATCGATTCACGTATGCCGAATTGGAGTCTACCCTTGCTTGGAAAGGTGTCATATATGTGTACATATAGAAGTGGCCTTAAATGTTTAACAATGTAAAATGATGTATCCTAGAATTGTAATTGTACGTGACAAAGAACTTGAGTTCATGTAATGCATATTGGTTAGAAGTCGCTCTGTATGGCCATGTGAGCCAACTATCTTATTAGGCATATGTCTTTTTAGCTACAGATTGGGATGTAAACCCCAGTACTCCAGATGTATGACACATTGAGTTATACCTTTTATTTCCTTCTTTATTATCAAACTTTATAGTTTTGGTGTGAGCTGTGGACTTTGGCATGTAGCCGTTGAGCTTATTTTGTAGTTTTATATGCTTCTAGTCAATACAAGGATTTATCGTAAGGCTTTTAGCCTGAAAAATGATCAGTTTTTAGGCAAAACTCTGTCTATTTTGCCCTAGGAGTTAAGTAGGAAGTAAGAAACCGTTAATACTCCTAGCCCTAGGGGTTAGGGTGTTACAATTCTTTTGATTTGAACGTGATGGTGAAGCCTTTAGAGTTTAGAGGATGGATTCCTCTCTTCTAGCTTGGGCGGTGGCTTGCCTTTACCCCTTGCATATTCTCTATTTCAGTCTCAATGCCATTGCTATTTGAATCAAGCTCAAGTAGATTGCAAAAGTTTTCCTTGCTTGAGTTTTCCTTGGGTTCACGCATCAAAGTGGCATCAGAGCATAAACCTAGTGAGCATTTACTTACTATTTTATTGGTTTGCAATCTTCCCCTAATCTAAACCATGTTTCTTGAAGGTACAAAGAACCATAAACAGCCCAAACACAAATCCAACCACAAAAGAATCCAAAATGCCTCCAACAGCCTCTACTGATTTCTCATCCATGTTTGTGGAGTAAGAAAGTGATGCCCCCCAACCTCAGGTCCCTAGAGGACTTAGTCTTGAACAAGCCTGTGAGTTAGGTAAGAGAAATGCCATGCACGAACTTCAACAAAACTTCCAAACGTTATCCACAGAAGTTGCTACCATTTCCTCTAGATTAGAAGAAGTTTTAGCTAGTTTAAGACCTGACCCCGGAGGAGGAAGAAGAAGAAATCGTAGTTCTCAAAGGGATAATTCCTTTTCCACTTAGTCATCATCTTCCCAAGATGATGACCCTTAAAAAGGAGAAAGAGACCTCCTAGATAGCCTACTAATGACTTGAGGGATATGAAATTTGACCCTCTTGAGTTTGAAGGTAACTTGAACCTAGAACTCTACCTTGAATGGGTTTAATCCTTGGAAAGATTCTTTGAAATCAAGGAATACTCTCAAGAGAAGGCCTTCAAGATTGCCTTTTTGAAACTGAAAAAGTCCCTTTGGTATGAAAACACCAAAAGACAAAGAAATAAGAAAGGCAAGTCTTGGATCAGAACGGGGTCCAAATTAAAGAAACTGATGCATAAGAGGTTTCTCCCTGATAATTACAAGCATGATCTTTATCTGAAGGTCACCTCCTTGATCCAGGGATGCAAGAATGTTGAAGAATACATAAGAGAGTTTGAGTAACTCAAAATCAGGAGTGGCTTAGAGGAGGAAACTAAGAACACAATGGCTAGGTTTATAAGAGGCCTTAATCTAAACATTGCTGAGAATGTTGAGCTGCAACCTTGCTGAACTTTTAAGGACCTATGTAAATTGGCCACAAAGGTTGAAAAGCACCCCAAGAGCAAGAGATCATTGTCTAGTTCTTACTCATAGCCAAGCACACAAACAAGCCCTCTGCTCATCCTAAACCCAAAACTACCTCAAAAGAAGATAAGAGGAAATACAAGGGTAAGGGGATTGTTAAAGAGTTTCCTAAGAAGCTGGATGATAAGAGATGCTTTAAATGCTAAGGGTATAGTAACTTTCAAGCTAGTTGTCCCAACAGAAGGGCACTTCATAAGAGAGATTGAGGGGATCTACCATATTCACTTGGAAACAAGTGAGGAAGAGGAAGAAATGGAGAAACAAGCTACTGTTCTAGCTCTTGATGTGGGGGAGATGCTTGTACTCAGAAGATTATTACATACCATGGAGGGATCCTAAGAGGAAAACCAAAGAGAGCATATTTTTCACTCTCGGTGTACTATCCAAGGCAAGGTATGCAGTTTGATAAGTGATGTAGGTAGTTGCACCAATGTGTTCTTTGTCTATTCAATTGATAAACCTAGACTACTTACTATCTAACACCCATGACCCTATTCATTTTAGTGGCTTAAGAAAGGAAATGAAGTCCATGTAACTCCACAAACTTTGATTGCTTACTCCATAATTAACTTGAAGGATGAAGTGCTTTGTGATGTTTTACCTGTGGATGCATGTCATATGTTACTTAATAGGCCTTGACAGTTTGATAAAATTGTTATTCATCATGGAAAGACCAATACCTATTCTTCTAAAGTTAAAGGTTGTAGTTACACTTTGGCCCCTTTGCCCCCTAGTCAAGTTCAGCTTGATATTAGGATAAATTGGGAGGGAAACACAAGTAAGAAAGCCTTATTTTTGAGTGAAACATGGGTTAAGAGCTCCATAAGCAATAGTGAAACTATTTATGCCTTGCTTGTGTTGAAACAGGAAGAGGAAGAGACACCCTTGCATCCTTTAGCTCAACCTCTTATCCAAGAGTTTGAGGATGTCTTTCTTACTGATTTGTCCCCAGTATTACCTCCACATAGAGCTATTGAGCATCATATTGACCTACTACCTGGAGCTACCTTACTAAACAAATCAGCCTACAGATGTAATCCCACTAAAATTAAGGAGCTCCAAAGGCAAGTTTAAGAACTTATTGATAGGGGATACATTAGAGAAAGCATGAGTCCATGTTTTGTCCCGACTTTACTTATTCCAAAGAAGGATGGATCCATGATAATGCGTGTGGATAGTTGTATTATTAACAACATTACAATCAAGTACAAGTACCCCGTCCTAGACTTGATAATACGCTAGATGAGTTGCATGCTTCTAAGGTGTTTTCCAAGATTGGTTTGAGAAGTGGATACATCAGATTAGGATGAGGGATGGAAATGAGTGGAAAATAACCTTTTAAACAAAGTGAGGGTTGTATGAGTGGCTTATCATGCCATTTAGTTTGTCTAATGCCCCTAATTGTTGTATGAGATTGATAAATGAGGTCCTTAAACCCTTCAATGGTCACTTTTTTATGGTATACTTTGATGATATTATGCTTTACAGTTGGAATGAGAGGGACCACAAGGAGAATTTGAGACAATTATTTGAGGTTCTAAGAGGGCAAAAGCTTTATGCCAAGATAGAGAAGTATTAGTTCTTCACTCCACAACTCACTTTCCTTGGTTATTTGGTTTCAGCCAAAGGTATTCAGGTTAATCAAAGCGAGGTTGAAGCAATCCAAACCTGGCCTCAACCTAAGACAGTCATGAAAGTGAGAAGCTTTCATGTTTTGGCTTCTTTTCACAGGAGGTTCATTAGAGATTTTAGCTCAATCATGAACCCCATTACTGAGTGCATGAAGAAAGGAGTTTTTAAGTGGTCTACGGCTACCTAGAAAGCATTTGAAGATATCAAACAGAAGCTATGCTAAGCACCAGTCTTAGCCCTTTTGAACTTTGAGTTTGAATGCGATGCAAGTGGGGTTGGAATAGAAGTTGTCCTAATCCAATCTGAGAGGCCCATTGCCTACTTCAGTGAGAAATTCAATGGTTCTAGATGCAACTACAACACTTATGGTAAAGAATTCTATGTTATTGTGAGGGCTTTGACTTATTGGGGTCATTACCTCAAGCCTAGACCTCTTGTGTTGTATTTTAATCATCAAGCACCCAAATACATCAATGGTCAGTACAAGTTGAATCCTGGACATGATAAATGGGTGGATATAATCATTTAACTTTACTTGCAGGCATCAGAGTAGAAAAGGGAATATGGTTGCGAATGCCCTTCCAGGAGATATACTTTGCTTTCTATTTTAGAAGCTAAGGTGCTTGGATTTCATTCAATCCAAGACATTTACAAGGAGGATCCAAATTCCCAGCTCTTGATTAAGGCAGTTCCAAAAGACGATCCCTACACCATTTAAGAGGGTTGCCTATTTAGAAATAATAAGCTTTGCATTACGAAGTACTCTTTAAGAGAGCTACTGGTTTAATAGGCCCATGGTGGTGCTTTAGCTAGCCATTTTGGCCTAAACAAGGCTATTGATATTCTGAAAGAGCATTTCTACTGGCCTAAGAAGGGACAATATATTCACACATTCATTTCAGCTTGCTCCATCTGCCACAAGGCCAAAAGTCAATTCCACCAAGGCTTATACACCTCACTGCCTGTGCCATTGAGGTCTTCGGAAGATGTAAGTATGGATTTTATTATGGCTCTCCGTAGAACTCAGAGAGAGAAGGATGCAATTATGGTGGTTGTGGATAGATTTTCCAAAATGACTCGCTTTGTTCCATGCCATAAGACTGATGATGCATGCTACATTGCCGAGATCTACTTCAAAGAGATCATTAGGATTCATAGTGTGCCTAAAAACATTGTTTCTGATTGAGAATCTAAGTTTTTCTCCCACTTTTGAAGGATTTTGTGGATGCTAGGCACTAAACTCTTGTTTAGTATAACCTATCTTCTCCAAACTAGCAGCCAAATTGAGGTAACCAATCAGACTCATACTTACTTTGTTTCGGAGTTTGGTGGGCTTGAGTTTGAAAGGTTGGGATTTGAAGCTACCCCATACTTAGTTTTCCTACAATAGAGCTCTACCCTATGCTACCAGGCACTTTCCATTTGACTATGTGTACGGGGTCAACCCTTTTACTCCCATTGACTTGTTGTCCCTACTAAGTGAGTTAAGAGTTAGCTACGATGCTCATTGAGAGCTAAAGAGATGAAGAAGTTATATGAACAGGGGAATCATATTGAGAAAGCTAATGCAGCTTACAAGGTAAGAGTAAACTAGCATAGAAGGCAAATGAAGTTTAGCCCGACAGATCTAGTGTGGCTACACCTCAGAAAGGAGAGGTTTTCATCAACAAGGAAGAACTGTTGGGATATTTTAAGTAATAAACAAAAGTACCGCAAGCGTATAGCTTTCGCTGTAGTACTTCAGGATCGTTTCCTTAGGGACGAGGATAAGATTAAGATCACAAAAGGGTGGATTACCTAATTAACTACACTAATCCAAATGAAGTCATTCAAAGAAAACTAATATCCTAATTCAACTAAGCACTCAACCAAACATTCAACTAAATATAAGCGTGCAACTTAAGTTAAATGAACTTAAATGAACTAAACCTAAGCATTCAACTAAACGTAAGCATACTAAGGAGACTATGCATTCAACTCCATTCACCTAAAATTAAAACCCTAGAATCTATTTAACAACTAATCTAAAACAACTTAAAACCTGGAATCAACACCATTCACCATTCAACACTGCTAAAATCAAGGCTATCCACCTTATTAATTTGAAACTATCAAATCATAAACAACCAATTGAAACCACCAAAATCTGAAACTACCACAATCAAATTATCAGAGCAGGCAACATTCAATCGAAACCACATCACTGGGGGAAGGGGAATCAAAATCAACAGAGCCATACTTCGTAGCTCATTAGCAATGACAAAACCACCATGTAAAATGGCCTTAACCAGAACAACAGTAGATACAGGGGAGTGGGAGCTGCAGAATAGAACAGAGCAAAAGAAACAGGGCAGCAAAGGCAGCATTCCAATCTGAGCAACGGCAGGACCAAGTTGATCCATTCACCGTCAAAACATAAATTAAAACAAACATAACAAAACAAATAAACTAACTACCTCATATTATGGTGAAGGGCAGAGAACTGAAACAAAGGAGGGGAAGAATTTGTAATTTATCCAAAGTGAAACCCAAGATTCGTTCCATATCAAGCTGAAGATGGTGATAAACTGCCCAAATCGACAATTTAAGCTCCAAATATACGAAATTGCGAGCTAGAAGAAGCGATTCTAATACTCAAAATCAAAATTGAAAAAAGGAAAATCAAACCCTAAATTCCTAACAACTCGAATTAAAACCTAAAAAAAAAAACTACAAATAAACCTGAAAACTAAAACTAAACCTAATTGATACCTAATTGCTACCTAGATTATACCTCTGTTCGTCACTGCCCTTCGATATAAACTTGAACCTAACTTCAATTGCGACTATTGATCTCACAGCTTGCATAGATGGTGGATGAAGATGGTGTGCTAGCTGTGATGGGAGTGGAATTCGATGTTAGCATGGGCGCATGAATGAGGGTGGTGGTGATGATTCGAGAGGAGTTCAAGAGAGATGAGGTTGATGGAGTTGAGATGATGGAGATTGAAAATGGGGAGGGGGGATTTCGGGTTCTGAGTGTTTGAGAACTGAAATGGAAGATAGAGAAAATACGAAATAAAAGGGAGGAAAGTCATGCGCCGGGCACACGTGGGGCTGGGGGGTTTTTACTTTTTTTTTTCCTTTTTCTCTCACTTTGGGCTCAACAAAATAATGGGCTTAAGGAATGAGGTCGGGCCAATTTGGCTTAGTTCTTCATTTCTCGGTATTTTTCATCGTTATTTTTACATTTTTTCACATTTATTCAAAACCTACAAAACAAAACAAAATCAAATAAAAATCTAAAAATAACGATTATAACGAGTGTAAGACAAATGTAAAAGTACCGTAAAAATAACACAATTTTGGCACGGACAAGAACAAAATTATGGCAAGGGGGGTTAGCCATTCAAGATCTTTGAGAGAGAGGGAGACAATGCAGACGAGCTATAACTCCCAGGGGATATGGCTGTTTCAGCCACTTTTAACATTAGAGACCTAAGTCCTTATGCAAAGGACTGTTTTGAAGACACTTCGGATTTGAGGTAAAATCCTCTTAAAGAATGGGAGGTTGATGTAGAGGAAGGCATCCAAGAGAGTTTATTAAATCCAAATCAAGTTACTGATCAAGCCAAGGAAGGCCAAGGTAAGCAAGCATTGATACACCAGATTCACTCCTTATTCTCCTGTTCAAATCCAGAATTAAGCATGGTTTTAGGTGAGATGATCATTGGAGTTTCTAAGATGTCCGATGGCAAGTTGTACTTGTTGGAATCCCTAAGATGTCTAATTTTGCTGAGGAAGTCAATTTTGGACTAAGAATTAGGAATTTTGCTACATTGGTCCAAACAGTGAAGGTATGTTCTGGCAGTCTTATTCTACTTATAATGAAAGATTAGATAGGCTCGCCACCTAAAACTTAACCTAAGGCTAGTATTTTTGCTCCGGATGGTAGCCAACATCCTAAGGTATCAACTATGAAGAGAAATCATACTCAAGACAAGTTCCTCATGGTGATTGAACTGCATTTTGCCAACCATTGCAGTTTAGGCTCTTTTTTGACCCAGTTGGAGTTTCTGGTTGGTTCTCTCATCTAAATTGATTTAGAGGTGATTTTTCAATTTGGGATGCTCATTAACATCCTAAGGAATCCATCCATGCAATTAAATCAGTTCTAGCTTAAGTATAAGTTAGGGAATCAACTTGATAATTTTCAGTGCTAATCCGGATGAATTAAGTCTCAACAAGCTATTTTGTCTTTGCTATGATCTTCCTTAATGGAGAGGGTTTTGTGACCTAAATACTTACTCTCTTGGCACCTTGGGAGTTCAGAAACTTCTTCATAGCTTCTTTTGCAACTTTGGAAGGTAAGTTGACTAATTGGAGAAGAGATTGACATCCACATGCACCCAAATTGGCTAGCCAAAAAGGGAGTCACTTCAGCAGCCATTTTCTCTGTTTCTCATGTGCAATTTACTTACTTAAAGAGTTCATTAAGCACATTTAAGCTTGAGTTTTAGCCTTAATTGTGTTTACAAGACTTACACTTTGTAATTAACTTGAGTTAAGCCTGTTTTGTATTTCAGTTTAGCTAAGCTTGTCTAAGGTTTCCTAATCATTGAGGAACCTGCCTACTTGCTTGGTTGCTTAGGGGACATGTATATGAGCATGTTTGGCTACTTATTGTAACCAGATTTCGTGAATGAAAAAATCTTTGCTTCGTGTTTCCAAACAATCTATTTGATTGCTTGTTTGAGTGGATTTCATTAATCTGAACTTGGTGGCGAAGCCTTTAGAGTTTAGAGGATGGATTCCTTTCTTCTAACTTGGGTGGTGGCTTGCCTCGACCCCTTGCATATCCTTTATTTCAGTTGAAATGTTGTTTGAATCCAGCTCAGCCAGATTGCAAAAGTTTCCCTTACTTGAGTTTTTCTTAAGCTCACACATCATTTTGTTTGGTATATTCTTGGCCTGATTATTGTAAATTGTCATAAATGGCGAAGAGTGAGTGCAATAATTAACTTCACTAGGTAACCTGCTTTTATAATTAATTTCTTTAACTTTGTTGAGTAATTATGATTCACTAGTCTTATTTGATGTATAATTGATAGTTGTATTGAAGGATGACCTGAAGAATTGAGTTGGCATGATAATGGCATTGATTAACCTTGCAATTTTGTTGTCATTTGGTTTAACCAAAATGGTCATGGATTGATCAAAATGGCCACGTGTTAAACAAATGGAGTTGGTTAATTGAAACCCTCATTTAATTTGATTAAGGATGAAACCTTGAGATTTTATTTTTATATATTCTTGTATAAGAAAATAAATGTCCATATCTTTAGTTCGACATCTGGATGTCAACCTACTATTATTCACATGGTCTCTATGATTTATGAAATTTGAGTTTTGTAAATTGGTAACAAAATGTGAATAGAGAAGGAAAAAGGTTTTCAATGGATAGAAATAATTGTGATATTTTCCTTGTTTCTATGTGAACCTAATTTACTAAAGTATATGTGCTCACGTATGTATTTGTTTCATTGGAACTTAATGCTTGATGAAAACCATCAGATTTTAAGTTCAATGAGTTAAAGTACACCATGTGCGTAGTTTGTAAGAACTCGCTGTATATTACCATCCAAGTATGGAGTGCCCATATATTCAAATGGAGTGTAAGCATATGCTCTTAATGAATCTGAATGGAGATCATTTGAATAGGGGTGTCGAAATAAGTGTTTGATGATGTTGGTTGTACTTTGTCAATGGTGTGAGTTGTTTCTTATATTAAAATGCTTCCGTTAATCCTTTATATAGGGGTATTGATGGGATTCACTTGGTAAGTGCAAAGTTTGGCCGCTTTTGTCAAGGTTGCGCTAGACTCTAGAGCACTTATTAATTAGATATAGACATATGTATGACGATTACTATATGATTCTAGGATAGAAGTCTACCACATGAATTAATTGCAAGTGGTCACAAAGGATGGACTTGTTCAAAACTTAGTCTACCATGTCATCCTGAACATTTGATGGGCAAGTCACTAAAGTGGGGATTCAATGTTTAGACATATTGATCTATGCACTGGACCTCTAGGAATTCTTAACCCCATTGATTATAGAAATGGTGGAAGATTGTTGGAGATAATTTCCATAAAAAAATAGAAATTTGATTAAATTATGAAAAAGGAGTGTTTGAATAATTAATTTTAAAAACATGGTTGATGAAGAGTTATATTTATTTAAACTAGTAATTAAAATAACATGGTTACTCTTTAGGAAGTGTCTTTTCATGAAAAGATATAATCTTCTAATGAATAGACACGTATTTGTCTATAAATACTTGGCTTAGTTGCAATACACCTAGAATGACATGGATCAAGAGAAGGAATGTTATAACATTATCCTTCTGAGTGTCTATTAATTCCCATTTACCAAATTGATGGTTCTCAAATCAATATGAAGTTAATTTACGTTCTAGTCATTTTGGATTCATTTCAAAATCTTTAGGGTCAAAGCTTAGAGTCAAGTGAGAATTTACTTAAAGTTAAAATAGAGTACTCAATTAGCAAAATTTTGCCACAAAGCCAATAAGATTCTTGCTCTTGTCCATTGTTGATATGATTTGAGATACCACATTTTACTAATTTCAATGATTTTAGAAATCATATTCTCACCTAAAGATCCTAGTTTTAATGAGTCGAACTTTCTTCTTAGCCCATCTCTCTCTCTCTCTCTCTATCTCTCTCTCTACACCAACTCTTCATCATAGTAACAGGGGGTCGTTTATCAAATATTGTACAATAGTTTATTGACCAAATAAATCATGACCCACCGGACATCCAATCATACATTTTTTGAATCAAGAAATTCGATCGATCATGTTGAGTCATATGGTTGGTCGTCATGGCCATACGCATAACTATTTTTGATCTAAATGGAAATCTTTGATTTAAAATCCAAAAATAAACCTGTCACAAGCATACATTTTATTTATTTATTTTTGTTGGGGGAGTGTTGTTGCATTGCCCCAACTTTATTTTATGTTCAAATCATAAATTCGCTGCTTTTGGCAATGAGAATTCGTGTCAACAAATTGAGTGCAATCGACCACAAAAAGCTAAAGAGCAAAGAGAAGAGACTCAGGATTTCGAAGGAGGAGGCTAGAGATAAGGGAAGAGGTAGGTAGAATTAGAAGATAGCTATTGGTTGCCTTTCACTTCCCACAATAGTGTTAGCTTAACTTTATGAGTGATTGAGATTTCTTGGGCTACAATCAATGACTAAAATAAAATTTAACTATAATAATTGAAAAAAAAATTCAATTATGGTAGAAACTTCGGAGAATGATAATGTGCTCTTTTCCAGTCAACCTTCAAGTAATAGAGATGTCATGTTAGTTAAATATGTCGTTTTATTGAGCTTTAATAGGTAAAATCTCCTCGATTTGAATGGATTGGAAAATCATGACTAAAACTTGTAGCATTAAAGTCGTTTGATTGAGATTCACCTACCTACTCATTTAACTTGACAAAAATATTTTGGATTACATGGTCACCAATTACCTGCTTAGCTTCTACAGTTATCTACTTATAAGTACTTATATGACATGTTCTTTTGGATTTATCTTAACATGCTAAAATCTTGCATCTATTTCTATATTTATAAATCCATATGATCATATATCTTTTTGAATGATTTCACATACTTTCTCCAAATATCCTAATACTTCAGTTATAAATTTGTCACAATATATGCAGGGGCGAAGCCAGGAAATTCAGAGAGGGGGTTGGAATTAATAGCACACAATATAAAATTAAACGTCGAGTTTTTGGATTTCGAACTTGAAGGTAACAATGAGCATTCCTTACCTATCTTTTTGAAATATCTATGCATTTTGACCTACAGTTAAAATTAAACATATAAGTCAAACACTTATGAAACCCCTAAACTATAATCAATGATCAATTAGCATATAAGATAAATGACCAAAAACACTGCAATTGCATCCAACAATTGCATCCAAGTATCCAACAATTGAAATAAATGGCAAAACCCTAGAATCAAGCAAAGCAAACCCAAAACCCACCCACGGTGTTTGCTTCAAGCATCAAACATGAGAATTGAAATCAAAGTATCAAACTAATCTACAAATTCATATTTAACCTACAATACAATTAAAATGAAACGTACAAATTGAGATTTGAGAACTCACAAATTTGGAGAATGGAGAGAGATGTGAGGCCATGGGCGGCGGGTGGTCCACCCGGTGCAGGTGGGCCATGGGCGGTGGCTAGTGGGGGATTGCCGGGATTGGTGAATGGTGGTGAGTAACGTGAGTGGCGAAGAATAAGAGCAGCCAGGGGCGAAGCACAGAAGCAAGCAGCGGCGAAGACCGAAGAACTGGTCAGTTCTGGGCTTAAAAACAAAAACAAAAAAAAAAAAAATTGAAAAAAATAAAAATATGGGACGGGGGAGGTTCGAACCCGCAATCACCGAGACACAAAGCCAAGCACTAGACCGCTAAGCTATCACAATTTTCATGTTCCTCTTCAACAAACATAACATATATCCTCAACTTTAAATTTTATTAATTTTCTGACATATATTTATTTTTTATTTTTTTTTGGGAGGGGTCGGGTGACCCACTGAACCCACGATGGCTACGCCACTAAATGTATGTCATGCTACTTTTTCCATTTAAAAATAAATTTTTCTATGCTCATAATTTGCCCCCTTCTTCATCCTGTCGCCTTCAGTTTAATTGAAAATTTTATTTGCTTTATTTTTATAACTTAAATCTATATTTTAAGCAACATTTAAATTTAGCAATTTGATGGAGTGACACTTAGAGATCGCTCATTAAATGATATTTTATTTTTCTTTTTTGAGTTACAATGCCTTATTTTGTTTCTTACATAATTAATATTTTAATATTTTAATTTATTGAATTTAATGAGCTATGCAGATAAATTATAGTTTTCAAAATCGTTAAACACTTATTATTCATATAAAATTCTTAGAGAAGTATACGACATAAATCAATATAGAATTAAACACATTAAGTACAAATTTTAATGGTCACATCAATTAGCCACTATATAGAACACCTCTAACTTTTCAAAATTAAATTTTCTTACTCTTATTTTGATTTTGAAATTCCCAATTCTTAAATAAAGGAATAAATCGATAAATGAGGTGACTTATTTAAGCTATTTAACAAAATAAGTTAACCATATTTTTTTTCGTGTCAATAATTTCAAACTAAACCTACCTAGTTAATTAAATGAGTTAAAAGTATCAAATTATTGAACAAAATTGAAAATATCTATTGAAACCCACCTAACATTGTGCCTAGTTTTTATCATCATCAAGTAAGATAACCTTTTTAGTCAAAACATTGAAATCGACTCTGGATTATTTTTTCTCATAATGTCAAATCAAATTTATTAGGACTTAGACCCCTTTAGATGTAGGTATACCTTAACTCTTGATACTACTAGTCTTGTACATAAGATGACATCTATGAGCTTAAAAGAATTAGTGAAATTATAGGTTAACTAATTTATGAACTATTACCAAGTTGGAAGACTAAATTAAATTTTGACACAATTGAGCAGTACTAGTCCTATGCATAAGATGACATCTATGAGCTTAAAAGTGTAGGCATTATTGAAATTATAGGTTAAAATAAATACGGACATTGTGAAGTTGTGAGATTTACCATGGATCAAACACTGTGTTTTGGAGGACACCAAGCTCAGCTCCAATGGCCCGTTGATGTCTCTAGTGTTCTTCCATCATCAAATCTCCATAGACACTAGTGTCTAGTTATGGAAAAATAGGGCAAGTGATGTAGAATAAGTCACAAAATCAATGTGCTTAATATTATCATCATATCAAGAGCGTGGTTTAAGTAATTTCCTTCAGTGACCCAAAGAAATGAGGCTTTAGGGGTAGACCCTCCAAGGGCTTTAGTAATTCGGGATTTTAAAAGGCACAAGTCAGTGAAGATAGGTGGCAAGGCACTTATTACCTCTAAATAAGAAATTTAGATAATTTTCTCAATTACCCTTCTTCCTTTCCAAATTTAGCTTATTATCCAAAAACTTGCATCAATGTCTATCCCAGTTTTGGGCTAGCAAATGAGATCTGATTTTGAAAAATTTTAAAATAATCGAAAGCTTCAAGTGTCTGTTTTTTCAAGAGCTATGACACATTCCAACACACTAAGTCAAATTATTAAGCAAAAGTCGACTAGTGGTTAGTGCATGTTTGAAATTGCTACACTTTGATTATGGATTTTTATGGCAGCAAAATGAAGAAATCAGAGGCTAATCTTTAGGGGTAGAGAGGTTACTAGAATCCCAAATGTATGCACCCTAAGCAATTTAGCATGTTCCTCCAAATAGAGTGGGTAAGGAGGCCTCCAACATTACAAATATGGAAACAAATTTCAACTCACTATTTCCAGGTTATGGCCCCGTTTTCCTTTTAATTTGCTAATTTAAGTTGTAAGTATTTCCATAAGTAGAGGGAGTGCTCTGACCTTATTGGTTAGAAATCATTGTAATCCCACTGGCTAGCTTAATGTCTTAGACAGTGGGATGCCAACTTCTAGAGATAAAAGCTTGTAGAACCTTACAAGAGTTTTAGATTCGGATTTTGAAATGAAAGACCCTTTATTCATGTTTTCTATACACAAAAATATCTTATCTTTATCTCTTATTAAAGAGTAGTGATTTGAGTCCTCCCTTCAGATTTCTAGTATGCACTTGGTTTAGAGTAGAGATAGGTGGGTTGATTGTCAAAGTTATTAGTTCATTTGCACGATTATTGAATCTCTCTTGTGGTTGTCTTTTTGGTCATCTCACTTAAAATTCACATCAACATTATTGAACTCAAATAATTATGTCTTTATTTGGTCAAAGGATTTTATATTTTTATCATATCACAAGGGTCCTCACTTTATATTTGATTTGCTGTAATTTCTTTGAGTATTATTTGTTTGAGTTTTTCTATTTGTTTTTCTCCTTTTAGTCCCCCCAAAAAAAAAAAAAAAATCTGAAAAGAGCCTTGATACATTTAACCTTAAACGCATAACCATTGGCTTCATTAAAAAAAAAAAAAAAAATGCTTTCTCAAAATTACAATACTTGATGAGAGCCATCCATGGCCCTCCCATGGGCTCAGCCATAGATTGTGGTAGTCTAGCCTCAAAGACATTGTAGGTACTGCTTACCATGATCCACTCATGGTACCTCATACAACCCGTGGACCCCTATTCTTTACTCCAAATCTTCTTTCACAGTATATATGGTTTATAACAATGACCCATCGCACTCAAGTGAAATTCCACTTGAATAAGCTTATGAAATGAGGAGAGATAGGATCATCCTTGAGCTCGAAGAATAAATACGAAAGCTAAGAACAGAGTCAGCATCAGTAAAGAGATCTGTAAAGATTATAAAGTGATACCAAGTAAATATTTTGGGGGACAACATAAGCTATTGGTGATGATGTGGAGACTAAGGCTTCGTTTGGTCCTTAGAAAATTCGGTGGAAAGAAAAGTTAAAAAAAAAAATATAAAGAAAAAAAAGTAGAAAGAAAATGAGTTTTTTCTCTTCTTTGGATCAAGGAAAAAAATGCAAGAATTTGGATGAGAAATTTGAATGTTGATGAACTACTTAAATAATTTTGATGCCATCTAAATAATACACGGTTAGAGAATGTTGGGAATTTTCCTCAAACTTTCCTCACAATTTTATGAGGAAAATTTTGTCACTTGTTTCTAATAATTTTTCCACCAAACTTTCCTCCATACTTTTTTTCTTTGTAATTTTCTCTAAACCAAACAAAGAAAAAAAGTAACTTTCCTAATTTTTGTTTTTTCCCTTTCCACCAAACTTTTTAAAGTCCAAACAGAACCTAAAGGTTTGACGAAAAAGAAGAAAAGCGTTACAAGTTCCTAGAGTTTGATGATGGAATCTCACTAAGGTAAACTTGACAAAGTTATTGGTGAAGATTGTAGTAGAAAGGGAGCTGGAAACAAGTAAAGGATGCTGACATGATGTGGGAAGCAATGACAAAGTACATTAAAGGGTCAACTAAGAAAATCTTAGGAAAAACCAGAGGAGGTCGAAGCAGATTATAAGGAGCTTGGTCAGGGAAAAGGAGGTAAAAGAGAAAGTGGACGAGAAATAAGAAGCATATGCACCTTTAATCAATGGTAGAACTGGCCAAGAAAAATTGGTTAATAAAGTTAGGTGCAAGTCAACAAAAAAGGTAGTAAAGAAAGCCATTATTGTGGTTAAGAACATCACCTATAAAAGGTTATATCAGAATCTTGAGACAAAGGAAGGTGAGAAGTATCTTTAAGTTAGCAAGGGTTAGGGAAAGGAGAAAAAGTGATTTGGATAATGTAAGGTATCAAAGATGGAGACGGTAGGATCCTAATAGACAAACAAAAGTAAAGGAAAGCTGGCAAAAGTACCTTTATGCGCTCTTGAATGGTTATAGAAAAGGGTGATCAAGAGAAGGTTAAAAAGGATATTTCAATCTTGGAGAACCAATTTGGTTTTATACCAAAAAGATCAAGCACAGAAGCCTCTTTAGAAGGCTCATGGAATTGTATGAGGAGAAGAAAAAAAAGATCTCCACATGGTGCTTATAAACCTAGAGAAAGCCTTCAGGGTTCGTACTCGAGCAATTAATTTAGCAGAAGCGAAATATAAGATGGAAAACAAATCAATAGAAATAAAACAACATCAAACACAAAATAGGAGACAATATTTTAACGTAGAAAACCGATATTACCCCAAAAAAAAAAGACACAAGCAGCTGCGACCAAAACAAATCCACTAATTGCGAGAAAGCACAATGAACGATCTCAACCCCAGAGATCAACTAAAAAGAGATAGCAACTCACACACACAAACTCTCACCAAAACTCTTCTCTCACCTAGGGATGAGAGTTGTACCCGAACCCGCCCCATTTATAGTGGGTGTGGGTACGAAAAATTGGAAAACATGGCTGTGGAGAGGGTATGCTGAAAACGGGTATGGGTATGGAGACAGGTTCGGATATAGGCATCACCCACCTCACACTCATACCCGCTCTGTACCCGAATTTTTTTTGGGAGAAAAACAAATTGCTGAATACAAGTTTGAGCTTTGAACGTTGGTAATTCGTTAAAAAAAGGCCCAATACTCGAACCCAGCCCCAACCATACAATCCATCCGTTTGTGTCACTTATTTGCTGTGCTAATATATGAGGTCACATGATGCAGTGACTCACGACTCACAAGTCACAAACCTAAAATCCTAACTCATTTGTTACATCCATCACTCTAGTCATTTTCAAAATATAGTTTCTATTCATAAGCTAAGTATTAGCTCTTGCACTTAATCCAGTGGGTATTATATCTCTTTATGACACTCTACCTAGTTGAATTTAGTTTTACGAATTTCTTTAGATAAAAGAAATCATCACACCTGATGGCTATTGTATTTTAATATTTGTATATACGTGAATAAAATCCGAAATAATTGAAATACCCAATGGGTATGGGTATGGAAATAGATTTTGAAAACCCAATAGATATGAATGTGAGTATGGGGATGACTTTTGAAAATGAGTACGGGTACAGGTATAATCCTACCTACCTCACGCCCATCCCTACTCTCACCCACAATGGAATAACTCTCAAATTTTATGATTTTTTTATTTTTTTCATGCAAAAGGCGAAGAAAAGCCCTCAATAAACAGGGGAAAAACCATAAATACAACCTTCCTGAATCTAGCCCCCAAAAAACCTAACAAGATCTCGACCTTTGATCTTGCTTTGGGCTCCAAGCGTAATCCTCATAAAAAGAAAATTGGGGTTAGCAAGGAATTTTGGGCACACCCAACATTCTCTACCTTGGACAAAAATCCATCAACACTTGCTATGGCCTCTAAATCCTAAAGGGTAGAGCCCCGAAGGACATAGCACCTGAGGGCAATCAAAAACTAAGATCACCCACTAACTCCAAGTACCCCTTTGATTCAACTAAAGGAATAGACTTGACCAAGCATTTCTTCCTTACGTGATCTAGCCTCACATGCAACAGATGAACGAAGTCACCATTAGATAGAGTAATCGAAATAGTTGTGGACTTTAAACACCCCGTTGTAGCAGAACCAGTTAAAACATAGAGGCATTCACGTCGCAAGCACTTCCACAAGACTTGAGCACCTTTTGACACCCTTAGAACTACACTTTTAACTAAACACCCGAGGCTTCAAGAACACCCAAAGAAATCATATTGCAATTCGAATTAGGAACATATCAAACTTTAGTTAAGGCCTTGACACCACCATCATAAGTCTTAATCTAAATAGTGTCGATTCCAGCAACCTTACATTGGACATCATTACCCATATTGGCAACGCCAGAATCGACAAGATTATATGTAGAAAACAAATCCGTGTGAGGACATACATGATAAATACATCTAGAATCTAAGACTTATTAGGAAGCACTCCTCTGTTCATGAGAAGTAGCAACCAGAACATCGCCATCTCACTCTACTTCAGCGAAGGTGACTTCACTAGAACTTGGATGTTTTTCCTCTCTCTTTCTTAAATTTTTATTTACAACGCTTGGAGGTCTTATGCCCGGGTTTGTGAAAATAATAATAGGTACACTCAAACTTAGACTTAAAATTCTTTTTCTTAAAAGCACATAGCAAACAAGCCTTTGACTTTCTCATCAGAATGCATTTCAAAGTCTAATTTTTCTTTGGACAACAAGGTAGACTTGGGATCCTCATAACTTAGATTTTCAGTACTATTATATAGTAAGATTCCTTTGAAGTGCTTATATGAAAGAGGTAGGAAAGAACCAACAATATGGCTTTATTTCAATTGGCAATCTTAAGTTCAAAATTCTCCAGCTCTAGAAAAATATAATTGAATTCATCGAGAGGAGCTTCAATAGGAGCACCTTCAGCCATGCTGATTGTATACAAATGCTCATTGAGATGGATTTTGTTAACAAGATTTTTAGTCATGTGAAGTTGTTCTAACTCTAGCAAAAAATCCGCAGTACAATGAAAGACCTCATGAAGAACCTAATTCGTCAGACAAAGTTGAATAACTATAAAAGACTTTTCATCAATCGCTTCCCACTCCTCTTTGGTCATAAAGTGGGCTTAGATCCTAGTCCCCTCTTAATCCCTTTTGGGTGAGAACAACACTCATCTTCACACTCCACAAGCTAGCACTGATCTTGCTATTAAATTTGGTGATATTGAATTTTGTGATAGTACTCATCTTACAACTAAAGCTCTGATACCACTACTAAAGCAAGCATTGATCAGATACCACTTGTTATAGTTAGTATTCGGACAGTTAATTTAGCAAAAGCGAAAATAGGATGACAAACATATCGAAAAAATAAAACAAAATCAAAACACAAAATAGGAGAAAAGATTTTAATGTGAAAACCCAAAATGGGGAAAAACACGGGCAACAAAAAGCAAAGTTCGTTCACTAATTGAGAGAGAGTACAACAAACGATCTTTAACCCAAGAGATTAAACTAAAGGGAAATATCAACTCTCACACCAAACTCTCACCAAAACTCTCCTCTCACCCACAATGCAATAGCTCTCAAATTCATTTATTTTTTCAAATACAAAGGTTTAAAAAAGCCCTTAAGAGGGTACAAACCCTAGATACAACATTTCTAAACCTAGCGACCAAAACACTATAAAAGACCTCATTGATCTTACCTTAGCTCCAGAGATACTCCTCATAAAAATGAAATTAGGGTCAACAATGATTTTTGGGTCACAGCCATCAATACTGTTTCCATGGTTGCGTTATGTAAGAACTATTGATCTATTCACACATGTGCACTTGATGACACCAATTGGATAAGAATGTACCATTCGTCACCCCCCCGGGGGGGGGGGGGTTTGTTGTGTTCTCTCATTATCTCGTGCCAACCTTTTCTTGAGTTCATTAAAACCCAATAGAAAACCCAAAAAAAAAAAAAAGAAAAGGAAGAGAGCACCAAAAGGGCAATCGAATAAACTTTGCCATTGTCACCTTTGAGTGACTAAATACTATTGAAGTCACTAAAATTTGCCTAGGAACCTCACCCTCATAAGGTTAAATGCTGAAATCTAACAAGGATTAATATTTTTTAATCAGTGCAGGCCTGAATAATCACCGCAGTAAAATTCAAATTTTAAACAGGCTTGAACAAATAAATAAAAGAATCTGGCACAAATCTATAGGCATCCTGCATCGACTAATTGAACTTCAGGCTGAAATCTAGCTAGCCAGTTTTTCAGCTCAGGTACTTCCAGACATAACTCCACTTCAGACTTCCGAGCAACTTATTGCAAGTTGAAATTATTAAAAAAATTGACAATTAAAATTTAAATTAAAAAAAAAAGTGGAATATATCTCAAAACCTCCAATGCAGAGACAACTTAATCTGTGATCTCTTTAGGTGAGGATCGTCTCCAAATCCCCGCCAACGCACTGCCGATAATTGAGTGGCAAACGCTAGAGACAGCACAAGGTACAGCAGTTAATGGATCTCCGAAATGCTTGTTTGCCAGCACAACTCCAAGAACCGAGTTCTGCAAGAACATAAATGACTTACTTTCTTCTGGTGTCAGGAAGACAAGAAATAGGTTTAGCCCAGATGACATGCAAAATTATGTTTCTTGTAGTCCCAACAGATGAAATACGCTAATGCCTGCCGGGTCCAAACAAATGCACCACCTGACCAAGCAAATGATAATGACATACACTTGGCTCCAACAAGAAGTAGGGTCGATTGATGTCCACATAACGAGCCTATAAAAAAACAGTAAGATTACGAAATCAAGCGCGCCCAAATTCGTGTACCCCCCAGCCAAGCGGAATTACACTGTCCAAGGTACATGAATAGAAGCACGGCAATTGCTTAAAAACAGGCATGTCGACTGCAGGGGGTGTTTGCAATCTTTAGTGACTGCTCCACGCAGCCTGTAGTAGAAAGAGTGACTGTGTTTTTCGGCCAGGTATCTAATGAAAACATGTCCTATATCGTAGTAAAAACCTATAGCCAGAGTCCACAGAAAATAATAATTTATGATTAAGCGGTACAAACCCCAGCTAAGAGGAGTCGCTCAGCAACAGTAATGCAACTTTTAGAACTTCTCGTCAATATTATCATTTGATCTAGCATCTCTAGAAATTAAAATTCTCACCTGCATTCCGACCTCTATTGAGATGGTTCTGGCTGCTGACACGTCAACTCCAAGTAACCTTGCAAGTGCGTAACCAAAGAAAAATCCCGATGCATGAAGCAGACAAACAGCCAGCACAACTTGCCGGGCAGACATAAGGATTACAGAAGAACTCTGAGCAATAGCATTCCCACAAAGAATAGCCACAGTGGCCACAGCCAAGGGTGGCATCAGAGGTGAAACCAATCTGACCAGGCCCTGAAAGTACTGATTTAGAAATGCACCCACTAAAACAGGAAGCAACACAACCTGCACGCTTAAAAGGTGGAGTTGCAGTTACTGACATAGCAGCAGCGATAATATAGGCCTATCCCTATTACTCGACTGAGCTACAAACATTGACGGGACTTGCTGGGCAGGCCCCCAAACTCTTCCCTTGTTTCTTGGGGGGGTGGGGGATAACAAGATTATGTGTGACCCATATCAAAAATCAATAGGTAGATATTAGCAATTTGGCATTATAGATAATACCATATGAATTTGCATACAAACTAATGTATCAGGCTTTGCCAATTTTCTGAAATTTTTTGGATGTATTTGGTACGAAATGTAGTCTCAAGCATCCTAAACCCATGTCAATCACACAGAGTCAGCACAACTACTCCAGTTAAAATGAAGAGTCTAAGCGACACGGAATAATGCGAACCATAATTCCATGAACTGACCTGCAATGTCGACTTAAAAAGCCCAGCTGCATCAACTGCAATATATTGCCCAGCAAGTTTGGCAGTAAGGAATGGAGTCATGACCTGTGATGCAATGATTTACAGCTTACTTCAATATATTTCCCATAGGATTTGATTGCAGGGCAACTAGTAGCTAGCTTTATCCGAGTATCAGACCATAACAGACTAAGTTCACTCATGCTTGACAAAGTAAACTTTGCGGAAAAGAACAAGTTTGAATTTTGGGATGGGGTGGGGGGTTCATTGTCAGAGATTGTGGAACTGAGCTCAGCAAAGCACGGAGCTCCTGGAAAGCAATTGGTATTGAAGTCTCAATAAACACCAAAGAAAGGAGGGAAAACCACCTTTTGGAGGGCCGAAGGAAACTGTTCGTTGAGGACTTGTGTTTAGAAGTAGCAAAAGAAATTGTAATCGTAAGGCTCTGAAGATAATTACACCCAGCAACTAGCAGTGCTTCCTCAACAGGAACTAGTGTTTCCTTCACATTCTAAGCTCAGCCAAAAGATTCCAATTTCTCAGCAGCTTGGAAAAAGCGAGAGAAGAAACAGGAAAGAAAGTGACAACTGATACAACCCTCACACAAGCAGCTAGCAGAGAGTAAGGGAAACAGAAGTAGCACAGATCATTCCAGCATTAAATGAACAAAGCTCAACGGTACCAAAGCATCATGTTGCATCACAAAAGGTTGCTACTCAAAGAAAGCAATACTTTTAAAAAAGTCCAGGCACAAGCACTTAGACGTAACCCGCCAGTGACAATTGCTAAATATGGTGAAGCTCTACTAAAAACGCTATTCATAATACTGTCCCAAAGCAAAGGAAAGGGGAGAGCCATTGCCTGCTCATACCGGAAATCCATCTAAATAAACAAACAGCAATACGCTCTCATGGTCTTTGGTTGGTTCTGGAAATAAAATTTCTTGGTTATGACCAAAATAAATAAATAAATAAAGCTCTGAAGTGTTGACATGATTTCGAAGCAAATGGGAGGGAATTACAGAAACTATTTTCTTCCGCATGTGACTCTGTGAGTGGGCAAGAAAATCCTACTTGCAGAGTTCCATTTCCATGCAATCTTTATCGAAGAAAGATAATGATTATGATGAGTTTATACACTGACATTGAAGAAATATGGCAATAAGCTGTTTTTCAGGTACGATAATCATCAAATATAATCTTATAAGCAAGATTAACAGAGCAAGAACTTCTTATAGACGTCTATCCTTCAGATTTTAAAGGTCCTTAATAGATGTCAATTATATTTGGAATATGCTAATGTCACAGGTTAAAGACATCGAACAGAGAATATCTTCCATTGTGGAAAGGGTTTGACGAGGTGACGTGAAAGTCAAGCATGACAGTTAAATTCACAGAACAAAAAAATAACAATACTAATAAATTGCACAAGCTGAAGGAGGCAAGGAGTTACACTAAAAGAGAAACAAATGAATATTACAGAAACAGCCATAAAGATACAAACCACGGATGAGAATGTGCTTGCTGCTGTCATCACCACTGAAAGAGCAACGTTGCCACTGCAAAGAGTTAACAAGTTAGGAAACTATAGACTCTGATCCTCCAACAGAATAAAAGGCAAATATCCCTCACAGCTTCACTAACCGGGCAATATAAGTAACTATATTGCTGGCCGTACCTGCAGTCATGTCCAATAAACAAGTAAAAAAAAGGAAGAGAAGTAGGGATTTTTAAAAAATTATTTCACTAGACAATAATATTACACACCACCAGGACAGCAGCCAACCAATATTAGGCCAGCAGCAAAATGTGAAGGCAACCCTAAGAGCTTGCTCACAAGGTACCCTGACAATGGCATCACCTGCAAGAGCTAAGAAGTTACACACCAAATTCTGCATTAAGCACAGAAACGCAAAGACAAATCAACACATTAACAGGGAAGAAACCAGGAAAGTGCACTGCAGCAGAAGTGTCAGCACGGACGCCAATACTGGACCTTGAAAACCAAGTAGTACTATATTATCAAAATAATGTAATACAAGTAAGCTTCATTTAACTACTTCGAACTTATTTGACAGGATGTAATCAGTATAAACTTATTTGGAACACTTTGTTCATGTAAGAGAACATATTCATTTTATCGAAGCTAAAGAAGCTCTATGCAAGCAAGATCAAATGGAGCATAGCAACTTCAAGTTGAAGAGTTTAGTACCACAAGGTTTAGTACAAGGATCAAATGTGTCCATATAGATGTATGACTCTTGGAAGTTAAAGTTCCACGTAATAGCTTTGATCAAGGACATGAGTCGTGGGATGCATTGTTCACAGAATGTGAAACAAAGATTGGGAAGGTGTGCTCAGACATGTAATCAACACAGTAGGCAATTGTTACTCCTATTGCCTCCCCCTGCCCTGCCATATAAAGGGCAAAAGAAAGAAAATGACTTCACATCATAGAAGGGATTTAAAATGCAGCTGGCAGTAGCACGTGAGGTACTGCTAAGGCAAGATAATACGGTAATAGCAAAATAGGCCGTAGTCGCCCTGGCATGGATCCCAACCCCCCTCCCCCCAAAAAAACAATGTTTCAAACATATACGTCGAATGATTAAATATGTAATCCTATTATTAGCTTAATATGACAGACTTTGCAGAAAATAGGCATAACTAATAAAATACTAGGCTTTAAAGTTTAAACCTGTGCTATGCATATACAAATTTAAAATGATATATTTATTAAAATATTTGTAAAATGTTATGCATGATATTATCTCTAAATTTTCCTAACTAAATTCAAATTGACTATTTTCCTAAAAAGTTATCTAGCATTATATATTGTGTTATTTCTCTTAGGATTGCATAATATATATGTTAATATTTGACAATAGATTTAGAAGATAGAGAATCAATTAATATGATAGATGTACGAAATTCTACAATATATGAAAATTCCTATCTAGACCTTAAATAAAGATTCTCTCATCAGATGAATGAATTTTCTTAAGCCTGGGAAGACAAACAACATTAGATTCAAATGCATGATATCATTAAAAGAAACTAAAACGTCTAAGAAGATTAATGTAATAATAATTACATGCACCTATATAGACTTTTCAACCCAACCTTAGAGACACAAGCCACTTAATGCATGTTGAAAATTTACCTTCAACACACACGCACACGCACGCACGCACACACGCACCCGCACGCACGCACCCGCACGCACTAGGAAACCTAAATAATAAGATATAGTATCATAAGTTATTTAAGAGTTAACTAGCACTAGGAAACCTAAATAATAAGATATAAACTAGAAAAGCACAAAAATATATAACCTAATATCATCCTAATAGACTAGGAAAGTAAATCTTAATAAAATATTACTAAATATCCTTATTTTGGCTATCTAAAAATATGCTTAAAAATAACATGCGAAAATAAATAAAAAATGTAAAAGATCTCCAATATCAAAATATTCTAGTTTCCTAAATCTTTTTACCCATTCTTTACTTCTATCCTGCATCATTCTCCCCCGGTTGGAAAAAAACTCATCCTCCAGTTTTGAAAAGAGGAAAAGTTGTGAGCACCGAAGATAGAACTAATTCAACTTCACTGTGTATGTTATAACTTGCATGCTTCAAAAACTTCTTGAGCATTGATAACCATGTAAGCAATGGATGAACTTCAATTTTCTGAAAGAATTTTTCTGGAATTAAAAATTCAACATGACGTTAGAGCAACGCTTTTGTTGATACAAACGTATGTTGGCAACTCTTCTTTACTGTCTCATAAATTTCCTTGATCAATGTCGGGAAGGTTGCTTTCATAAATGTTTGAGTGCCCAATGACTTTTGTTTGATCTGCTATAAAACCCCTCCTCAGATGACTCAATGCAATCAATGCAATCGGCTTCTTCTGCCTGGTTCATCTGATCAAAAGAGATGCCTGTAACATTAGTTGCTATGCGCACATCTGAAACTTGATAATCCTCCATTCCTGGGACATGCTCTCCAATAGTCTCATGTGCTTCTTGATGCTTTCTAAAATCGATGGCCTCTTTGATTTCCCTAACGACAACTCCCTTATCATGTGCACCTAGGTAGGCTAGATTTGTGTCTTCCAAGCAGGAAATTGGTTGATTCCTATAAGACCTTAGAGAAGAAACTCTATGATCTTCAGCAAGATGCTGCCAAGGTATTATAGTAGCTCTAGGAGGTCTATAGTCTAACATATACCTGGGAATGTAAGGCTTACATCCACAAATGACCTCGCTAGCAAAGTAAAGATCTAACTCATAACAGCCTTCATAAATTTGACAACCTTGAGGCTTGCAAAATACATTGACAACATCCCACTGTGAATAGAAATTTACTCGAGCATAAAAATTACCCATTGTTTGGAATCTCGCAATCTTTTCCACTTCCCCACAAGTGGAGAAAACTTGGCACAGAACATTCGTCATAACTGGAGTTCTTTTTCATGAATGATCACAATAAAGCTCAATGATGTTTTTTCACACCAATCCATAGATGATTTAGGTCAACGATAACAGTAAACAGCAACAGGTGAACGACATTTATTGAGAAGAATTTCGGCAAGCACCCCAGCTGACAGCGAAGGCAGTGGGTGGAGGGTAGACAACATGTGGTGGAATTGGTGGTGGATGTTGGCTTGGTTGCATGCGGGTTACGGTTTGGGCAATGTTTTTTTTTCCCCTTTTTTTTGGCTGGCTTGGAAATAGAAAAACTCGAATTAGAAGAGACTCAGTTGCAATTAGTCTGATACCAAAGTGATGTAGAACTATATAAAAGCAATTCCTACAAAGCGAATAATTGGTACAGGACGCTCTAACAACAATTCCTACCGAAAAATTCATACAAAGAGAAACATTAGCCCACTTAAATTAATCAATATCATTCATACTCTGACTTCTCCGGTTACATAAAGGGGTTTATATAACCTAGAGGCAAACTAGCATTAGGAAACCTAAAAGATAATTTTTAGAAAAGCACAAAAATATATAACCTAATATTATCGCGATAGATTAGGAAACTAAATCTTGATAAAATATTACTATAACAACAATAGCACCTTCCAGTGTGGATCCCGCTTTCGCAGGGCTTGAGGAGATCTAAATGTAGGAAACCTTACCTCTATCGATATCCCTGCCCGTGGAGAAGCTAATTCCAAGAGACCCACAAAATAGGATTTTGTGAAAACAATTTTTATTGGAAAAGGATTTTGTGAAAACATTTTATAGAAAAAACTAAGGATAGACACCAGGGGATGAATTAATAAAATATTACTAAATATCCTTATTTTGGTTGTCGAAAAATATGCTTAAAAATAACCTAGGAAAATAAATACAAAATACAAAATATCTCCAACATCAAAATATTCTAGTTTCCTAAATCTTTTCATCGATTCTTTACTTCTATCCTGCATCAACAGTTCATTCAACTTCAAAACCTTTCCTATCAAGCATTTCACTGCGTAATGGCCTTTTGATTCGTACATCATGGGTTCTCATCTACAAAAGTCTATCAAAGAGATCATTGGGGTCTGAAATCATATGTTCTTCATCCTATGTTAAGTCCCAGGTGTCTCCTAGGCGTTTGGCATGCTAAATAGTGTGTCTAGGTAGTACATAAAGATAACATATTACCAAGAAGTCTAAGATGATAACTTGTCCGTCCATGAAGTCTGCTAAGCTTAGGTAGTTGTTTAGTTATCACTTTTCCCATCATAATAGGGCAAATAGAGTAAAAGGTCAACTCGTAACCTACCCAACCTCAGCAAAAAAACTCCAGGACATATAGTTCCTGCAACACAATGTTATATGAAGCTTTATAATTGAGTATCTGAGTGAATTCATCTATGAGATTCGCCCTCTTCATTTCACCTCAAACGGCCATGTCAAACTCTTGAAATTTTGGCATGGACATAGATACTTAGCACTTAATTTTAGATCAACAAAAGGCAAAATACTTAGAAAATGGATGAATTTGAATGTTTGACACGCAGGCATATTTTCAGGTGTTGATTTGAGCAATGAGACATCCAAAGGAGATGCTTGCGATTCAAGATCCCCCAAAGGTTGATGTATCAACAATGCCATAGGACTTAAAGAATGCAAGAACAAACATCAAGTCTCCATGTGTATGCACACGCGCGCACGCACACACAGATATAGATATATATAGATATGTATATACATATATTTACACACACACACACACACACACACACACACAAAAGGAGCATACAAGGAGTAGTAAATGAAGACCTTGGTTACTGTGCTTAGTTGATATACGACAGATTATGGAGATCTTGGTTACTGTGCCTCTCAGTCTTCCTCTCCCTCTATACCCACTATCATCATTAAAACAACAGCCTCTAATTTCCCTCTCCCTCTATACCCACAATCATCATTAAAACAAAAAAGCAACTCTTATCTCATAGCCGATCCCTCTCCCAAGTTTGTTGTCCTTCCGTTATATTTTCTCGCTTCTCAAGTCAAGCTTGTCCCTCCTACATAAGAAAGGAGCTTTATCTAGGGCGTTGGTCATCAACAAACTGGGTCGCGATCCACCCCAATCTAGATTGTCTTTGACCTTCGTTTTGGGACCCATGAACCAGTTTGCAGTTCTAGGGGACGACCCATGAACTAGGTAACTATGCCCACTATGCCCTGGAGAACAGAGAATGGATCACCTACCCAATGAGGAATTGAAAATAATCATCATCAACCGGAAATCCGAAAGATACAAGTAAAATGGTTGTCTTCTAACTCTCAATATTTGGCCCACGTTTTGTTGAATAACTATGTAATGGAGTTTCCTTCATCTTCCCTTTCTTTCTTATCCTTCATATGGTGCAAGGATTCAAAGTGAAGCCATTCTACAATGGAACTTCTACATTGGAGAGGTTCGAAGTTAATTCTGCCACGTTTTCATTGTTCATCACATTGCACATTTGCGTTGTCGCAATGACTATTAGAATGACCATAGCATCAATCCATGACCATTGTCGACTACGTGCTCACATGGTAATTTTTTTTAGGGACTTTGTAATTTTTTGAGGCATCAATTATAATGACCATTAGAATATTTTATTATTTACATCTGCGTGAAGCAAAAGTTTTGTACATTACGCTCACAATAAGATTGGAAACCTGATCTTGTAAACAAGAAACATAGGTAAGTATTTTCGAAGATCTCATGCTGACAGAGCCTTGTAATGTCATACGTGATTGTCGTTCATGCATGACTTGCAATACTATGCCCATTACTACAATCATGACCAAGAACACATTTTGAATCCCTGTTATTTAACATAAATACAAGGAAATCAACAGTTTTCATATTGCGTCTACTAAAAGTTGCCACTTTATAATCCAAGGATACAACAGGTGCACCTCGCCTCACCCTCCACATAACATCCTATCCAGCTAAGATTCCAAGACTTAAGGCTATGGATTTTGATTTGATATTACATAAGTACAACAATTCAAATTATCATGGTGATGTTCCAACATTGAAACCCAAGTTCTAATTATCATGGATGTTATACACTAAGTTATATGAATGCATCAAAGCAAGTCCTAAATAGATACCCTACGGATAATCAAAATGGAAGAGCACACATGGCCTTACTTCCAGAATTAGGTATTGGAAACATATGAATTTGAAGCGTACGATTGGTCAATTCATTTAATCTAATAATTTTTGCACTGACCATTTATGAAATTTTCAGATTTCCACCAAGCCTTCCAATAGTGCTCAAAAATCCTAGAGCTCATTCACAAATTTCAAGGCTGATCTACAAAATGAAGAGCTTCTCCAATAAGCTTTGGACTTTCATATACATTTCAGGGTTCCTTCTAGAAGTTCCAGAGATCCACTAGAAGTTTCACAACTTAAACTAAGATTTTCAAAGCTCTTCTGCAAATTTTCTAGTGAACCAAACAACAATGGCAATATTAGTATGCATTCATATGTTAAATCAAATCGTTCAAACATTAGCATCACTCAAAATGGCCCGTAGACAAGATAAAAGCCCCAGCTCTAGTGTTCTACTAATGAAACCTCTCCACAATAACAACTCCCCATGTGGATCTCATCTAAGCATAGTCCAGGGAGATCTAGATGTAGGCCAATTCTGGAAGACCCAAATTGTTCTTTTTAAAAACCAAAAAAGAAAACATTGACATCTTAAAAACCTTTGAGAGAAAATTAACGAAGGAATAACTAAAACCAATCCACAAGCTACGTGAAACTTTGTACTACGTTCCTTCAGCTTAGGTTCCAAAACGGAGATTATCTAAAGAAGAAGAAGAAGAAAAATGAGGGTTCCAACTCGGAATCAAAAGAGGTTTCAGGGAGACATGTTAACCATAAAGCTCATTTGACGCATAAATAAATTGCAATTATCCGAGTCTCCATCATATCTCGCATGAGGAAAACAAAAACAATCACAAAGCCATACCACAACATACTATTACCTCAATGCCCCTTTATTGAAAGGGCATTGATGTCCATGAAAAAGCGGGGAAATTAATGAAAGGATATTTAGCCAAACTGACCGAGTATTGCAGGCAAAAGCCAGCGAGCACTTCTTTAGGCATAGCAAAGGCACCTTGAAGATCATCAAAGGTGAGGGTCATGCCCATACCCAACATAATAATCGTCAAGCCCCAAATAGACAACCGGGGGGTTACCCAATTGAAAGAATTGGGCTTCCAGAGTCCCATCAAACATCCCAAAGCTACCCATACTGGAAAAGCCGTTGAGAGTGCCTCGCTCAGAGATTCAAGGAACCCTCTGAACTGGGCTTTAGTGCTTGCACTCGATATGTTCGAAGAATTGCCGCAAAGATGATGCGTGGAATGCCTGACCCCATTGGCGAGTTTAGGGGCGAGAAAGTGCCCATCCGTGGCAGGAAATGAGAGGGGTTTTCTGGGTTGTGTTGGGAAATCATAGTGGCACCGTAATCTGGGATGATAAGATGGGCTGTGCACCTGTTTGGTGGGAAGAAAATGGCGGATTCGATCACGAATTGAGAGTAAACAATGCTGCCTGTACTGCGGAAAAGATTGAGTGTGAACAGGAGAGACTGCTGACTGCATCATTGCTTTGGGGGATGATCCAATTCTCGGTGCTGAAGCAGAAACAGAAGTTGATGATGTAAACGTCACGGCCGCAAATGCTACTCCGAGGGCGACAGGCGACTACTACCTTGTTTTTGTGTGTTTCTTTTTTTTTTTTTTTTTTTGGTTGGGAAGTGAAAATTGTACTACCTTCGTTCCCAGAAGACTCTTCCCTTTGATATTTTAACGTCTCCAGTTCAGTACTTTGGTCATTGGTTTCTCGCATTGTATCTTAGCAAAAATGATAAGATTTTATTCACATCAAAGAATTTTTTTTACTCCAAACTTAATAGTATAAGTCGTATATAGTGAATTAACGTGTGTTCAATAAATTAATAGTCATTTTACAAAATTTGATCATAAAAATTAAACAGATGCATTCTATTTGGGACGAAAGGAATAACAATTTCATTAATAAAGCATCAAGCAATAATTATACTGAAATTAAAATCAAATAATTATTGAATCTAAACTAATGAGACAAGATTCAACTAAGACCAAAAAAATTGAAACAAAATTCAACTTTTCAAATAAGTAATTAACGCATTTGGTTCAAATTGGAATTCTCATAAGATTGACTCAAATTAACATTATGCCTCGTTAATAGTATTGTTACAATTTGAATTTTGGTGCCTTATCGTTCTTTATGAGAACTATGGAGTGGGACTATTAATGTATGCCTAAGCTTATCCAATGTAGCCTTGCTTTGGGCCCGCTTCCAACCCGTTCTAGGTAATGTTTAGTCACTAACCAATACAGTTTTGGCACCCTTCACACTTGGTTTAACTCTTAAAATGACTTTTAAGTTAGGAATTTATTGATGTTTTGTGTTTTTGTAGCTTGAAAATGAAGAGTGTCTGATGTGCCAAGCAAGAAAATGCAGAAATTAAGTCCCTAAGAACCAAAGCAAAGCAAGAACAAAGGTAAGAAAAAGAGAAAACCATAAACTAGCCTAAACTAGTTTCAATTCAAGCAAAGAGAAAGAAGGATAATCTAGAATGAAGAAGGATAAGACACATCACCTTGATCACACTAGGGCTCTTAATCACACTTAGGGATAAGACACACTACCTTAAGTAAGATTAAGACTCACTTGAACACTACTTTGGTTAGCCAAATCAAAAATAAGCAAGAGAGAATTTAAATGAGAGAGAATGGACTCTATCTTTTCATACATGTCAAATCTGAATGTTACAGCCTTGAATGAGCACATTTATACAGGGGAAGGGCCTAAAGGACGTTTACAAGTAGCCAAGGGGTTCAAATGGACAGTCAATGGGAGCAAAGAACAAAAAAGTAAGCATAGTACAAAAGGTAAAAGTGACAGGCTGCCTGTCGCTTTTAGTGCACAACCTCCAACTTTAAACAGCTATAACTTCTACAATTCTTTTCCAAATCAGCTCCAACAGGTGTTGTTAGAAAGCTTGGAAAGTCTATTTTCATATGGATCAAGTTAAAAGGCATTTGCAGCTACCGTTTGGAAGTTCTAGGTCAAAATGTCCAGCCTATCCAAACAGGATTAGATTCTGCAGCATTCTGAAAGTGACCCCATTTGACTTATTACCAATGCCTTAAGCTAGAACTCTTTATATGTCCTTAAAGCTGACATATTAAGGGCTCCAAAAAGTGGATTTGCAACTTCTTAAATTCAATTTAAGTTTGAATAATCAAGCTCACAAAACCGGGTTGCTGCGCTGGATTTTGGACAGATTGGGCAGCCATAATGTTCTTGATTATTTGAGCTAATTCTTGTGCCTTGCACTCCTTTTCTTGACTTGGTTGGACAGTATGGATGTTGACTTGATCATCAGAGGCTTGATCCCCATCATCCGCCCCTTATTGAGAAGAATTTACCCTCAAATTCTCCAATGTATCATCTTCCAAGTATGGTGATAAATCAGCCACATTGAAGGTGGCAGATACTTGATACTCTCCAGGCAAATTGATCTTGTAAGCGTTGTTGTTGATCCTCTTCAAGACGTCAAATGGACCATTGGCCCTAGGCATGAGCTTTGACTTGCATTTGGAGGGGAAACGCTCTTTCCTTAAGTGCACCCAAATGAGATTACCGGGGTTGAAGATGATTTGCCTTCGATGCTTGTTTGCTTGGGCTTGATAAGAGGCATTGCATTGCTCAATCTTTCCCTTAATCTTCTTATAGAGCTCTTGGATTTCTTGGACTCTCTTGGTGGCCTCCACATTAGGCTTGGAGTCCATGGGCTGGTGGGTGAGATCAAGAGGGGAGAGTGGCTCAATCCCATAAACCACCTTGAAAGGGGACATCTCCGTGGTCTTGCTAGAAGTCTTGTTGTAGGCAAACTCGGTGTGAGCTAGGAGTTGATCCCATGACTTGAGATTGGACTTGATCAAAGTCCTCAATAGCACTCCCAAAGTCCTATTAGTAACCTTGGTTTGCCCATCCATTTGGGAGTGGCAAGTGGTGCTATACTTGAGTTTAGTCCCTAATTTCTTCCACAAGGTTACCCAAAAATGACTTAAAAACTTAGTGTCCCTATCTGATATTATGGACCTTGGAATCCCATGGAGCTTAACCACCTCATTGAAGTACAAGTCAGCTATGTATGTGGCATCATGGGTCTTGTTGCATGGGATGAAGTGTGCCATCTTAGAGAAGTGATCAACCACTATAAGGATAGAGTCCTTGTTCCTTTGCGTTCGTGGCAATCCAAGTATGAAGTCCATACTAACATCTTCCCATGGGAAACTTGGAACGGGTAAGGGTTTGTAAAGGCCTTGAGGAAGGGTGTGACTCTTGGCCATTGACACACTACACACCTCTTGATCACATCTTGCACATTCGTATCCATGCAAGGCCAAAAGTAGTGCTCCTTAAGCATGATAAGGGTCTTCTTTTCGCCACAATGGCTGGCTAGGGAACCTCCATGGACCTCACGGATCAAAAGCTCTCTCGTTGCATAATTTGGGACACAAAGTCGTGTGCCTTTAAACAAGTATCCTTCTTGAATTAGGAACTCTCCCTTGGGGTATCTCTTGCATTCATTGAACAACTCCCCAAAACCCCTATCCTCGGCATAAAGTGACTTCAAATGTTCAAATCCAAGAACACAAGCATCAAGTTGAAACAATAAGAGATACCTTCGTGAAAGAGCATCGGCACCCTTGTTCAATTTCCCGGACTTGTGCTTGATGGTGAAGTAGATGGTTTACAAGTACTCTACCCACTTGGCATGGCGAGAGTTGAGCTTGTGTCCCTTGGATGTACTTCAGGGCCTCATGATCGCAGTGTAGAATAAACTCATTTACCACCAAGTAGTGGCTCCAATGCTCAAGTGACCGAATGATAGCATAGAATTCCTTGTCATAGGTGGAGTACTTCCTTTTAGAATTACAAAGCTTCTCACTAAAGTAGGCAATGGGGCGGCCCTTTTGAGTGAAAACCTCACCAATACCAACTCTGGATGCATCACACTCCACTTCAAAGATCTTTTCAAAGCATGGCAAGGCTAGCACCGGGGCTTGAGTGAGCTTCTTCTTGATCTCTTCAAAGGCTTATTGTGCCTTTGGGTTCCACTTGAATGATGTTTGCTTGAGTACTTCGGTCATAGGGGTCGTGATTGTGCTAAAGTCCCGAATGAACCGCCTATAGAAGGAGGCTAGTCCATGGAAACTTCACACGTCATGAATGCTTGAAGGTGTGGGCCATGACCGAATGGCCTCAATCTTACTCTCATCCATCTTGATTCCTTGAGCCGTGACAATGTACACCAATAATGTGACTTCTTGCGTGAAGAATGAACACTCCTTCAAGTTAGCATAGAGTTTCTCTTTCTCAAGGACTTTCATGATTTGGGTGAGATGATCAAGGTGTTCTTCCTCACTTTGGTTATAAACCAAAATGTCATCAAAGTAAATCACAACAAGTTGCCCAATGAATGGTCTAAACACTTGGTTCATTAGTTTCATAAAAGTGCTAGGGGCATTGGAAAGTCCAAAGGGCATGACCAACCACTCATACAATCCTCCTTTGGTTTTGAATGTGGTTTTCCACTCATCTCCTTCCCTAATCCAAATTTGGTAATACCCACTCTTTAAGTCCACTTTGGAAAAGACTCTTGAACCATAAAACTCATCCAACATGTCCTCTAACCTAGGTATGGGATACCTATACTTAATGTTGATCTTGTTTATGGCTCTGCTATCCACACACATCCTCATTGAACCATCTTTCTTTGGGACTAGGAGGGCGGCCACAGCACATGGGCTAAGACTTTCCCTCACAAACCCTTGGCTATCAACCCCTCAACTTGCCTTTAGATTTCCATGGCTTCTTTTAGATTCATTCTATAGGTCGGTTTGTTTGGGAGGATAGCACCGGGGATAAGGTCAATGTGATGTTGGATGGTTCTTTTTGGAGGGAGGTTGTGGGGTATTTCTTCCGGGAGCACATGTGAAAATTGCTCAAGTAAAGAGGTGGCAAGAGGGTGAGTTTGGGAGGGAGGATTTTCGGTTTCTTCAAGGGAGAGGAGTAACCATTCTCTCAAAGCCTTGAACTCATATTGTAAGGCCTTAAGAAAAGGTTCTCTAAGGGTAAGTAGCATTTCGGTTTGGTCTTGGCTCTTTTATGGTTTGGACTTTATGAGTTGAGAGGGGGAAAGTGGCACTAGGGTGATCTTCTTTCCATCCTTGGTGAAGGTATAAGTGTTTAAGAAACCATCATGTAAGACTCTCCTATCAAATAACCAAGGTCTCCCTAGTCAAATATGGCAAGTATTCATGGGTATAACATTACATCAAAGTTCATCATGATAATTCTTGCCTATGCTCAAAGAAATAAGGTATCTAGAGTTCACTTGGAGGCCTTTACCTTGGTTCAACCATTGAATGGTGTAGGGGTGAGGGTGAGCCATGGCCTTGAGTTGGAGCTTCTCCACCATACTTGAGGATGCAACGTTGGTGCAACTCCCACTATCAATGATGAGTGAGCACACCTTTCCTTTGATGATGCACCTTGAATGGAAGATGTTCACCCTTTGCTCATCTTGACTTCCCTTGAGACTACTCAAAGTTCTTCTTAGGACAAGCAAGTCCCCTTCATCTGCCTCTTCTATTACCTCCTCCATGCCTTCCATCAGACACAAGTCTTTCTCCTCTTCCTGCTCCTCCCCTTGAGTTGCTTCATACTCGGCCAAGGTGATAACTCTTCGGTTTGGGCACTCCGAAGCTATGTGACCCAAGCCTTGGCACTTGTAACACCTTCGGTTGGAGTTAGTGCCAAATGAGGGTTTGTTTTGTGGAGTTGTGTTCTTTGAGGGGGTGTCGGGAAGAGAGGTTGTGGGTTAGAAGGGAGTTGGAAACTCCCCTTGTTGAAGGGTGAGCTCTTGGGTAAAGGAGGTTTGGGTAGGTCTTTCTTAAAGGGCTTGGACTTCTTTTATTGTTCAACTCTATGGGCAAGTACACAAACATCATCAAAAGAGGAGTATTGTTGAAGTTCAACTACATGAGCATACCTTGGATCAAGACCACTCAAGTATCTCACAACTGTTTGATCTTCACTTTCTTAGATGTCATACTTAAACAAGAGCTTCTCAAACTCCCTTGTGCATTCTTCAACACTCAAACTCCCTTGCTGAAGGTTATGGAGTTTAGAGTAGTTGTCTTGAAGGTAAGAGGGAGGAAGAAAATGATCCTTCAACTTTATTCTCATCTTCTCCCAACTTCTAATCTTTTTGTTACCTCTCTTAGCCCTTTTCGTAATCAAGTTCTCCCACCACAGAGAGGCACACTTTCATAGTTTAAGTGCTACTAACTTCACCTTCTTGTCTTCGGGTACATCCTTATACTCAAAAACCCTCTCTACGGTTTGTAGCCACTCAAGAAACTCATCCGGATCCAAGCGACCTTTAAACTCCAGAATCTTGACCTTGAAATCCAAGGAAGGATGGGAGTTTCTTTGATTTCTTCTTGCTCTAGGATGACCTTTATCACTAGAGGAAGTAAAGGGGTTGCTATCCTCTTCTTCATTATTTTGCTCGGATTCAGAAGACTCACAGGAAGGAGTACTTTGAAGGTTCCTTCTTTGGTTGCTCATGGATTTTGCAAATTGCTTCTTCAACTATTCATTTTAGCTCCTCACTTTTTCAAAGTTCCTCATGAGGGCCTCAAATCTTTCCTCCAAGTTCATGCTACTAGTCATGCTTGAGCTAGGTGGCTTTAAACAAGTGAAATAGCACAAAACAAGGGTGGCACGGTCGTGCTATGGTGGCATGGGGTGACCGTGCTATATTTCTACCTGGCATGGGTGAAAACAGCAAGTTTTGTGGTTTGTGTTTGGGAATGTGTTTGGGTTGGAAGCTAGGCCAAGAGGGTAGCCTAAACTCTGATACTAAATATGATGTGCCAAGCAAGGAAATAGAGAAATTAGGTCCCTAAGAACCAAAGCAAAGCAAGAACAAAGGTAAGAGAAAGAGAAACCGTAAACTAGCCTAAACTAGTTTCGATTCAAGCAAAGAGAAAGAAGGACAATCTAGTATGAAGAAGGATAAGATACACCACCTTGATCACACTAGGGCTCTTAATCACACTATGGGTCTTAATCACACTTAGGGATAAAACACACCACCCTAAACAAGATTAAGACTCACTTGAACACTACTTTGATTAGCCAAATCAAAGATAAGCAAGAGAAAATTTAAATGAGAGAGAATGTAACTCTATCTTTTCATATGTGTCAAATCTGAATGTTACAACCTTGAATGAGCACATTTATAGAGGGGAAGGGCCTAAGGGATGTTTACAAGTAGACAAGGGGTTCAAATGGACAGCCAATGGGAGCAAAGAACAAAAAAGTAAGCACATGACAAAAGGTGACTCCAACTTTAAACAGCTATAACTTCTGCAATTCTTTCCCAAATCAGCGCCAACAGGTGTTGTTAGAAAGCTTGGAAAGTCTATTTTCAAATGGCTCAAGTTAGAAGACATTTGGAGCTACCGTTTTGAAGTTGTGGGTCAAAATGGCCCAACTATCCAAACTAGATTGGATTCTGTAGCATTCCGAAAGTGACCCCATTTGACTGATTACCTAATGACTTAACCTAGAACTCTTTATATTTCCTTAAAGTTGACATATTAAGGGTTCCAAAAAGTGGATTTGTAGCTTCTTAAACCCAATTTAAGCTTGACTAATCAAGCTCACAAAATCGGGTTGCTGCGCTGGATTTTGGGCAGATTGGGCAGCCATGATGTTCTTGATTATTTGAGCTAATTCTTGTGCCTTGGACTCCTTTTCTGGACTTGGTTGGACAGTATGGATGTTGACTTGATCATTGGAGGCTTGATCCCGATCAGTGTCATTTAGCTCATTTTGAAGCCTTGAAGAAGAAAATGTGTCAAAAAAGCCCAAACCAGAGAACGTCAACCATCCCAAGCCAAAAAAAAAAAATGCAGAGAAGAAGAATATGAAAAATGGCACAGGCTGTCCGTGCCACATGGCACACCCGTACCACCTTAGTTTTTGCAGAAAATAAAGAGGAGCAGAATAGTGTAAGTTGGTAGAAATTTGGCATGGTCAAACCGTGCCACTTGTTATGACCTTACCAAAGTACAGAACTGTTAATATTTAAAGCATGTTTAGGCTAATAAAAAGAGATCTTCATTCATTTTTAGGGTTTATCTTATTGTAGCACTTTTTCTTTCTCTAAGATACTTTTGTGCATTCTTAATTTCATCAATAGGAGATTAATCTTTTGATTTAATTTAATACCAACTTGATGCTCTTCTTTGATCAAACTCTAACTTTACTTTCTCTCCCTAAATCTCCGTCCATTTTCTATTTATGTTTATCAAAATCACCCCACAAATAATGAGATTTGACGAGCAAAGGATTGAGAGGAGATAACAGGTTCAATCTCAAAGGATTTGAGCCTATAATCTAATCTTAAAACCTTAATCATCCTCTTTTCTTCATCCTATTTTCAATCTCTTCTTCTCTTTCAATTTGAATTTGACAATCTCAAGTTTCAATTCCCATCAAAGGAAGATAGAATAGAGTTTATCAATGCAAATTAGAGATTCACTGCAGGTAGAATGAATATTAATCAAGCAAAAACCAACATCAAGTGCTAATGAATTTATGGATAATTTTCCCTTTCCTCCCTTTTATTGCCTTAGCTAGATTCGATAGTTGTTAATTCTAGAGTAGAATTTTCTTTTTATGAGAATTTTTTGAGGAAAACTTTGGAAAGTTGATGTATGACCATGTAGTTCCATTGATCACTTTTTGTGTTGATGTGTTGATTGCCTTATTTCCTACATTTGGTGTTAGATTAATAGAAGTTTAGTTGCTAGTAGTAATCTTAGGCTTTCATTGGTAGTTTGATTAGTCTAGGCATGCATTTTAGATTAATAGTAGATTAATTGATTAATTTAATACCCCTCTCACAATCTAATTACAACTTAGGGTAATTCACCAACATCCTTGAGCACAACAATTCTTCTCACCAGAAAAACTCTACAATAAATTTTGGCATCGTTGTTAGGGACAATGGTGCTGGATTCACATTTGCTTGTTTCTTGATTATTTTAAAGAGTGTAGTTTTGTTTGTCATTAAGAGAAAACCCCTAAAGATTTGGAAAACTCAAAAATAAAAGAATAGTGAATAAGTGCTTGGACGAGGTTGCCTAGGTGTAGAGTTGTTCGTGTTGAAATCCCACATCCCCACATCACAATAGACCAAACACTTACATCCAACTTGAAAGCAATGAGAGGAGAGACTCAATCTCCACCTCCTCCTCCACCGCAATAGAGTCTAAATCAAAGTTTCTATCTCCCAAGGTCCATAAATCTTGGTTGTTTTCGAGTCTGGGAACTTGATGTGGATGTTCATTTTGTCTTTAGCCCGCAATATGCGACCATGCTCCGTAAATTCTTTGGAGATGATGATGCTTACTTGTTTCTAAGTGGTATAGAGGAGATATGCTCAATAATGCAATTTCCAAATATTCCACAAGACTTGTTGGCTTGTGTTTCATTCTATTTGCTTTAAAGGATTTAGCTAAGAATTAGATGCCTAGGTTCCTAGCAAATTTTATCTCTACATGGGATAGTTTGTGAGGGCATTTTTAAGAAAATACTTCCTAAATGGCAAAACAATTAAATTAAAAAATGAAGTCAACCATTTCATGCAAACTTGATAAGGAATCTATTTGGAAATGTTTTGAGAGGTTTAAGATCTTGTTAGCATAATATCCCCATTATAGTTTAGAGCAATGAAATTTATGCCAAATTATATATGAGAGGCTTGATCAATAAACTCAGACCATGGTTTAGCCCATGTGCGATGGGAGATTTTTGAATAAGAGTAAAACCGAGGCATGGGAATTTCTAGAAGAACTTGTGAAAGAGACTTTACAATGGGAAGCCAGTGGAGATAGAAGCTTAAGTGCCCCAATAAATGGTTGAAAGGGAGGAATGCATGTGGTTATGGACGCCACTTATACTAACAAACATTTAGCTGCACTTGGAAACATGCTTAGGGGGATACTTTTGTCTCAATCCCTGAACAATTTTCCTCCTCCCCAAGTGTTTCATGCCCATAATGTCAAGATCAAGACTATACTCTAAGTGCTTATCCTTTTGTTTGCATAGCAATTGGCTGTGATCCAAGAATAAGTTCAAGGAGATGTCGCCTTTCAAAGGCTAAGGTTTGACCCCAATTCTCCCACATACAACTTAGAGTGGTCTAAGCAGCCCAACGTTTCATAGATCAACCTAAATGCTTTAATGTCTAATGCTTAATGTGGAAGTTTACACGGAAACACCTTCTCTTATTCTTCTTATTAAAGGTCACCATTTCAAGGGGAGTACAATGCACCCAGAGGGATTCCTTCTCAACTAGCTGTTGTCTAATGTTACCCCCTTCTCAGTTACAATGAAGTTGACAAAGTGACAAATAGAGTGAATGATATAAAGAGAATGATGAAAGAGATAAAAGAGTCCAGTGAGACGATGATGAAGACCATGAGTGAACAATTTGCTCAACTTGTCATGTCAAATAGGGAGAGATGAACTTTTGTAATCAACCAGAAGTAAACTCGAGAGAGGGAACTTGTCCTTCTTTTGACCCTAATGATGTGGGGAAAGTTAATACTGTGATCTCTCTAAGGTCAAGGAAGAAAGTTGACACACACGTGGGTGAACATGATGTGAATCTGTCCCCTATTTTTTTCCTATCCTTCTTCTCAAGAATGTGTTTTTCATGATGTGTTTACTTCTCCCTCTAGTCCCTTTCCTTCTAACAATGTGGAAGACCCTAACGATGATGAGTCTTTGGTTACCGTTGACTGTACATGTTCTAGGGCTACTCCTACTTCTTCCCTGATGATTCCTAAGCCTATTCTGCCTTTCTAATTGATTAAAGATGTAATACGTGTGTTCTTAATTTGGTTAAAACTAACTCATTCGTCTAACAACTTTGTCAAATCGTAACAGTAGTATTTTAGTTAAGATAGATTAATATTGGTGTGCTTATTTAAGTGGGTAATTTTATTAAAAATGAAATTATTATTATTAGCTTTGAAATTTCACGATGCATATTTTACGAACGTAAGATAATACTTCGTTGAATGTTAGACCAAGTATTAGGAATAACGAGCTGAATTTTGGGGCTAGGAGACTTAGATTGAGCTAGTAATAAACTACTACTATAAAACACATACAAAAAAAGGAAAAGGGGCAAAGCCCTTCGTCCCCAGGTAACACATGAAAGGGGGCTTGAAACCCCTCTTCTCTGCCCCTTTGTTCTGCTACCCGTGAGCCCAAGAAAAGAGAGAGAGAGAGAGAGAGAGAGAGAGAGATAGAGAGAGAGAGGAGAGGAGAGGAGAGAAGATGAGAGGAGAGCAGAGGAGGTACAACCGTCGACTAGTCAGCCACCCAGTACAGGCAATGATTGCTACTACAAGTGCATAGTTATTGCAGTATAGTTTTAATATCGATTGCATAGAGACCAAGTGTAGTATATCGAGTTTTAACCTATTATAAAAGGCTAAGGGACTAAATTTTCAATTGGATGTCTCTATAATCACGATTTAATTACTTGAAATTTAATCAGATTGAAGGCATCTAGGGAATTGCTTCACATAGTAAAGAGTTAGATCGTTGGATATAGTTATACACTTTATTTAAATTGGATGATTCAAAAGAGTGTAATCGAATTAAAAATTCAATTTTTTCTTTCGAAACGAACTAAATTGTCTAAACTAACCCAATTAACATTCTTTTAAATATCCTTGGTTTAGTCTTGGTTAGGGATTCTTGATTGCCAATATCTTCCTCTTAACAAATAACTCTCTTTCAAGAAGTCATTAAATTAAGTTCTAACTTGTTGTTCTAATAGTGAGTTTCTCCTGTCAATACTTCACTTATCTATCTATTGCATGCAAGTAAATTTGGCCAAAACTTACTCACAACAATTCATCCATAAGATAGAATTCGATCAGATAAAGTATAAATATTTAAAATTAGACATCCAACATCAATACTTTGGCTAACAAGTCCTTAGATTAAGAAAAACAACTCACTCATAATGGAAATATTTAACATCTAAACAAAAGTTCAAGAAGAAATTAGAAGGGAAGAAAACTTAACAACAATGGTGGTCTTCAATGGTTTCCGAAACTCCAACTCATAGTTCCAAACTTCCACTCCAAATCCTCTTCTTACTCTAAGGAAAACTAGAAAAATCCTAAAACTAACGATAAAAATGAGAGTTGGATGCTTTGGTTTTCTAGGCTCTCCCCCTATTGCAGCCGAAAAGAGCCCTATTTATGCATAAACCCAGCCATCCTCCGCGACAAGACAAAGGAAGATGAAGAGGCAATAGTTTCAGACTTACCATGGACTGTGGCCATCACCACAGAGGGTCTGTAGCTGCCTCTGTCTCAGGATTCTTTGGTTCTTCATTCTTATCCACGGGCATGGTAACTTAGGGGCAGCCGCGAGGAGTTAAAATACACTCAATTAGGGTCAAAGTAAGGGCAAAAATATCCAAAAACCTACAAAACATAGAAAAGAACCATACCTAAGTGTAAAACAGGAAATGGAGTATAGATTATAACATAAAGTATATAATTCTCTCTAAAAATGTAGCAAGATGACCCAAAAATGGAGTGCATTCTAAGCATCTATCAAACTCCCCCAGACTTGAACTATTACTTATCCTCAAGCAATCTTGAAAACCAAGATTAAAAAGAAGAATATCCTCAGGTAAACATAAGCAGCAACATCAATAGCCTATCAACCCAAGATGCTAGCCCAAAAGTGATGAGAAATATTACAAAATAGATAAGGGAATAAAGCTTTCGAATATAATAAATATCATCACATTAAACATTGAACCGATCACTCAAATCAGCTTAAACAATCATATCGACACACATATTAGGGAGACCTAAAAGAACAAGTAGACTCACACTTTAGGACTGAAGCACTTATCACTCATGCGTTTAAAAATATAATGCAGTTCACTCAAATCTCATTCCAAAAAAATCAAATCTACCATAAGCTTGGCAAGACTCTTAAATTTGCCACTATAAAAATGCAATGCATGCTAGACAATCATGAGGAGTTCGATAGGGTTGTGATGGGCTGCAAGTAAATGTAAGAAGGGAACAAATATGTTGGGATTTGTGGAGCTCAAAGCCAAAGACTATGATTATGAATCATCTTTATCCAACTTCTCATAAAAAATTCTCCTCACACCAAACACCAATACATTTCAAATACACAAAATAGCCTTGAGTTGATTGAGTATGCAAAAAAGTGTTGAAGCATAATATAATTGAACCCAAATCCTCCCATTATTTTTGCTTCTCAACATTTTTTTTCGTTTTTCAACATTTGTGTTTTTTCCCCTTTTTTTCCTTTTGTTTATTCGATTTTTTTTCCAAAGAGAAGGATTATGGCAAGGAAATTGCACAGTTTTCAACACCTTTTCAACAACTCGTAAAATTCAATCCAAAATAACTCCAAGGGAAATAGCGCATTAATCCCACATTTCATACAAACAAACCACACCTAACGACATCATTATTACCCGCCAACTACTCCCAATCACTGATGAAACTCTATAGTCTTGGCGAAAAGTGTCGAACAAGTATCGACCAAGGTTTAATATTATAGGTTAGCATCAAGAAAAAGGAAAGGTCAAAGCTCAATGGGGGTAGCAAAGGATAAATCATAAAAAGGGTGGCTATTTGGTCAATGTAGCTCATAAATTCAAGGAATACCTCAATCATATCGCCTAAGCATGCATGCAAAATGTGATCTTAAACAAGAGTCAAAACAAGTTCTAGAGATTTGAAATCAAGGAAAAGCCACACATGAAAAAGAATATGAGATTAAAATGATGAATTAGTCTAAACAAGGCTCAAAGTCTCATGGGACAACTGCTAAAACTCAATTAGCTCATTAGATCATATGTGCCAGATATTTATGCGAAGATTCATTCAGTAACCAAATTGCAATCAATATGATGAAAAAAAAATGAAGCACATTTCAAAAATGTATAATTAAACATTTATTCACAAATGTGCACAACGAAAAGAATTAAAATAAGCCAAAGAAAACTAATTAGTTTAAGACTCATCATTGGAGAATTTTAGTACTTTTTATCCCTCTTTTTTTGTTTTTATTTTGTTTTTGCTCTTTTTTTTAAACAAATTAAAATGCAACTAAAAAATGAAAATACCAAAATAAAGCTAAACCTAAGAAAAGAAACCTACAGATAGAAAGAAAAAATGAAATAATAAACTAAAAATGTAAACTACTCCTCAATGCAACACCTAAAATGCAAACTACTCACACATCCACATTACATCCACATATGCACCCATAACTCCCCCATGCTTGGACAAAGCATTGTCCTCAATGCAAGGACATAAAAATCAATGAGGAAGAAAAAGAATAACTAAAAAGGAGGAGGAGAGGGAGAAGAAGGAGGGTGGGGATGAGAAATATACTAGTCAAGAAGTCTCTAAATAGGCTGTAAAGTCTTAGAAGTATTGGTTTTGAGAGGCAATCATCTCAGGAGTGAACCGTAGCATGCAAATTAACCAGCATAATCAGAGGAGGAGGACGATTGGGATGAACTAGAAGCTGTAAGGTGAGGTAGGGGAGGAGGTGGTGTGGGTTGCGCCAACTCTTCGTCACCCAGCAAAAAGTATAGATTGGCCCGGTTCAAGAGAGTGGTTCGTTCAACATTAGGTAGAGGCATGAGACGGTTCCCAGGGTAAATCCAACAAATATGCCCAACATCTACCTTACAAAATCTCATTTGTTCAAAAGGAGCTAGGTTTAACCGCTCAGAACTGGGAATTCTATCGTCAAGGCTTGGTTCTTTCCCCACAAATTTAGTAATGGGGGTAATAAGTCCCCCAATAACAATCTTCTATGTGGAACCAGTGGCCGCACTATGTAACTAATTAGCCAAAGATGAACCGTGGTCAAGTCAGTCACCTTAGAGCATGCGATACAAAAAATACAATTCAGACAGGTGAGACACATTCAAACTATCCTCCCTCGCAAATAAACCACAAGCAAGCAATCGTTGGGCTACTAGAACATAGGGGTATCTAATTATAGTGTCTTTAGAATTACTTATATCATACCTATGATCCCCATAAAGTTCATGCCAAAATGGATTCGGGGTAAATTCTTTAGGGACATGGCGATAGGATAAGTCCATACTCAGCGAAAAATCGAATATGCTATTAAAGGCACTTAAGTATAGTTCACAAAACTCCCGATTTAGATAGAAGAAATCTATCCTTCTTGACAATGAGGCCCACTCGTGGCCTCTACATGCAATATGCTCAAAAATTCAAGGGTGAGGTCACGATAAGTGTGGTCTTTAGTCTCTAAAAATGGCCCTATACATCCCTTAGCAAACAAGCAACGGATATCATCCAACAAACTTAGTCTAGTCAACAAATCCTCGTCATAATAATGAGTAGCAACAACCAGCTTACTGCTCAAATTATTATATCTACCAATATGTTCGGGATGTGTTAAACCAAGTGGCTTAAGGATATTACTTCGGTTTCATGCGTTTGTTGAGGTTTGGAAAGTTCGGGACACTCCTTGAGGTGCTTAACTAGATGTTCCCGCATTTTGGTTCTTGCCTTCTTTTTGGGCGCCATTGAAATGGTGAATGGATGGATGAAATGTTGAAAATCTAATTAAAGTGAAAAATGGAAAGAAAAGAACTAAAAACGCAAAATTTGAGAAAAAGAAGGTGAAATAGGAAGAAATTCGAAGAAAAAGAAAGAATTTGGAAGAATGGAGGTTGAAGTGGAGTTGGTGAAATTTGGGGTATGAAGATGGGTAGAATGTGAGCGAAAGAGAGTAAGAAATGAGAAAATTTAAGAAGATTTAGCGAAAAAGTGAAGAAAATGAGAAGAAAGAAGAGAAATTTGAGGAAAAATAATGAAAAATTTAAGGTTTTAGAGATGGTGGTTATGGAGATTTTAGAAAGAGAAAGGGAGAGTTTAGAGAGAGAAGGGACGAAGAAGTGAGGAAGATAAAAGGATGTTGGATCAAAAGGGCATGAAAAACTCTTGACTACAGATGGGGGGCTTTATCACCGACCGTGGGGTCCACCACAGACGGTTAGTGGTTAGCTCTATCCCCTAGTTTTCTTCAGTTTTCCCGGCAGCTCCTCCATGGCCTAGATTGGACACCACAAAGGGCCCATGGAGAGCTCTGGAATAAAGGCTGAAACTCTCTTATTATTTCTTTGTGATGATTTTTCACTCTTCTTATTGCCTCTTTGCTCACTCTGATTTTGTTTCCTTATCTTTTGCTGTTGCTTTTTTCCCCCTTTCTTTTTCATGATTTTTCTCTTTGCCTTTTTTTCCTCTCTTCCTTTTCTTTTTCTTTTTTTTTTCAAAAATAAAACGATATATACAACAAAGAAAATAAAAACTAAGAACCAAAAATAAAAAACAACTTGGGTTGCCTCCCAAGAAGCGCTCTTTTAGAGTCAGGAGCTTGACCGTCTTTTCTAGTAAGGCTTGGGATCAAAAAGTGATGAATAGCAGACTTGTCAATAGGGTCCCTCACATATCCCAATTTGCCTTTATTGACGGACCTTGAAATCAAAATTATTCACTAGAAGGTACCATCTCAAAAGCTCGGGATGGAGGCTTCTTTGCCATCAAATGACTCAATTTAACTAGATCCATATATAGAATAAATTTATAGTGGGCTCCATCAGATGGGCCACTTCTAAGTTTAACTCCAAGGTCAAAGTCATACTCGATATCATCAATTCGATACATAGACTGCACTACTTGAGCAAATCTATAATAATCACACATGGACACCTCATTAATAGCATAAGTCTCATCCTCAATCATGCTAGGTGATGTAAGCGCACTGAAATCCACCCTAGCATAATCTAGGCTGAGGTTTTCAGATGTAACAAATTTAAATGCAAAAGGGTCAATATGCCACTAATCATCAAATGAACTAATCTAATGAAAATCCACATCTTCTTCTCAAGCAAATGAAGGAGATGGGATATTCTGGTTTCAAACAAGAAAATTCAACATGATTCTGCCCTACATAAAATGTCAAATGTTCTTCCTTGACATTAACTTTGCAATCCGAAGTGACCAAGAAGGATTACCTTAAAATAATCTGGGTATATGCATATATGGCCATGTCTAAGATGATAAAGTCATCAAGTGCGTAAAAATCACCTATCTTAATAGGAACATTCTCTAAATACCTAAAAGGCACTTCACGGAGCCATCCGCAAATTGAAGTGAAATCGGTGTTGGTTGTAACCCTCCTAAACTAAGCTTCTAAGAAATAGGATACGACATACGACTACCACTTGCACCAAGATCACACAAAACCCTATCAATCCTTACTCGACCGACCATACAAGGAATAGAGAAGCTACCTGGGTCCTTAAGTTTAGGGGGAAAGTCTTCAAGTATCACCACATTACTTCCCCTTCCAAAGGGTAGGGTCTCAAATTCAGCTTTTTCTCCTCATCCACAGCTTTAGATAGCTTTCCACTTTCCTCAAGTTCCATACCCGTAGACTCCTCTACCCCAGCTTTCAATGTAACACAGTTACATAGCTCACAAGGATTTTCCTCGGGCTTACTAGGAAGTCTAGCAGGGGGTGTAGATGAAGAATTAGCTTGTTAAGCAATTTGAGCTTCTAACATCTTATTGTGAGTAGTAAGCACATCAATCTTAGAGGCTAATTACTTAATATACTCATCTTATTTTTGCTGCACTAAAAGTATATTCTCTATCATGGTTTCTAAGTTGGATTTTTGAGGTGTTTGTTGAGGACAAGGAGGTCTTTGAAATCCCGGGGTGGTCTAAAATTCATCTAAGGCATAGGAGGGCCACTAGACCTACCTGAGAAAGTGGTCTGATTTCTCTAACCAGATAGGTGTTTGAGAGTGGGTCATTAGTCGGTCTAGGATTAAAATTATTGACATATTTGACTGGTACACCGATATTTGGAGCAAATAGGCTCCCAACTTGACAATTCACAGTCACATGATCCATTGACCCACAACAATCTCATATGATGGAGAAGGGGCACTTGAACTAATAGAATTGGCATTCAATCGTTCTAACTTTTGAGACATCGCATCTACCTTAGTTGAAATCATAGAGATAGCATCAAATTCCAACTTACCTCTAACCCCTTAGGTTGGCTCCTCTCATTAGACCACTGGCAGTTATTTAGCGCCATTTCTTCAATAAGATTGTAGATCTCATCATCAATTGTGTTCATAAGTGTACATCTTACAGCTGCGTCTATAGTAGACCTTACCCGTTAGGTGACTCCGTCATAGAAAGCTTACACTAACATCCACCGTTGAAGTCCATGATGTGGACATAGCCTCAATAGGTTTTTGAAATGCTCCCAGGCTTCATATAATGATTCGTCCTCCCTTTGAGTGAAAGTAGTAATCTGGTTTCTCAAACTTGCTGTCTTGCTAGGAGAAAAGAACTTTCTAAGAAAGGCTTTGATGAGCTCATCCCATGTTGTGTTGCATCCCGAAGGCAAAGAATGGAGCCATGCTCTTGCCTTGTCCCTCAATGAAAAGGGAAATAGCCACAACCTTATAGCATCGATTAAGACACCATTGAGCTTTAGCATGTCGCACACCTCTAAGACTACCGAGAGGTGTAGGTTAGGATCTTCTAGCAGGGTGCCTCCAAATTGGGATTATTGCACTATAGAGATAAGAGTCGGCTTAAACTCGAAGTTATGGGCTTCCACGTTAGGTTGGGCGATACTAGAGGCAATGCCCTAGACTCCTAGCGTAACAAAATCTCGAAGTGTCCTTCTTTGATCATCTCTGCCTCCCGCCATTGTCGAAGAGGCTTCTTGAGCTTTGGCTCTTTGTTCTTCTGACTTCAACTTTTTTTCCTTTCTATTTTTGGATTGAATTCAAATGTAAAGGGACTTTGCATATAAGTGGAAGATCCTGCAAAAATCACCACAAACCACTACCAATGCAAATCAAGAAAATAAATAAAAAGACAAAAAAAAAACTTAGTCTATCTAAATAGGTGAACTTAATATCCACAAAATTGGTCCCTGCCAATGACGCTAAAAACTTGATTGCCACCTCCAAGTGCATGGCGTTATAGTATAATTTCAATATTGATCCCACAGAGGTCAAGTGTAATTTATCGAGTTTTAATCTATTATAAAAGGTTAAGTGACCAAATTTTCAATTGGACGTCTCTACTATCACTATTTAACTACTGGAAATTCAATTGGATTAAAGGCATCTAGGGAATTGCTTCGCCTAGCAAACAGTTGGATCGTGGGATATAGTTATGCACTTTATCTAAATTGGATTATTCAAAGGAGTGCAATCAAATTAAAAATTCAATCTTTTCTTTAGGAACAAACTGAATTGCCTAAACTAACCCAAAAAGCATTCTTTCAAATATCCTCAGTTTAGTCTTGGGTAGGGATTCTTGATTGCCAATATTTTCCTCTTAACAAATAACTCTCTTTTAAGTAGTCCTGAAACTAAGTTCTAACTTGTTCTTCTAATAGTGAGTTTCTCCTTTCAGTATTTCAGTAAACTATCTAGTGTATGCAAGTAAATTTAGCTAAAACTTACTCATAACAATTCATCCACAAAATAGAATTCAATCAAACCAATTGGATAAAGTACAAATATTGAAAATTAGAGATCCAAATCAACACTTTGGCTAACAAGTCCGTACATTAAGAAAAACTACTCACTCATAATGGAAATATTCAACATCCAAGCAAAAGATCAAGAAGAAATTAGAAGGGAAGAAAAACTTAGCAGCAATGGTGATCTTCAATGATTCCCAAACTCCAAGTCTCCAAGTGCCAAACTTCCACTCCAAATCCTCTTCTTACACTAAAGAAAACTAGAAAAATCCTGAAACTAATAATAAAAATGAGAGTTGGATGCTTTATTTTTCTGTGCTCTCCCCCTATTACAGCCGAAAAGAACCCTATTTATGCAAAAACTCAGCCATCCTTTACCACAAGATGAAGGAAGATGAAGAGACAGGAGTTTCAAGCTTATCACCGACCGTGGCCATCACCACAGAAGGTCCGTGATCACCTCTATCTCAGGATTCTTTGGTTCCTCTTTCTTCTCCATGGGAATGGTAACTTAGGGGCATCTGTAAAGAGTCAAAACACACACAATTAAGGTCAAAACAAGGGAAAAAAAGGTCTAGAATCCTGTAAAATATGGAAAAGAACCACAGTCAAGCATAACACAGAAAAAGAGTGTAGATTATAATATAAAGTACACAATTCTCCTTAAAAGTGTAGCAAAATGACCCAAAAATGGAGTGCATTCTAAGCATCTATCAGGCAACCCACATGGAGTGCCACCAACTCGTGTGCGGCCAGTTTGAGAGAGGGAGAGCTGGGGAGGGTTGCTGTTGTTCTGGCAGCTCAACAGCTATTTTTGCCATGTGACAGTGCCAACTTGGCTATGGGCCGTCGAGTAACGCGTCAGGGGCAAGGGAGCAAACCGAACCATACCGAGCTAACCCAAACCAAACCCTAGATCGGGTCCCTTCACGTGGAGTCGAGGTGGGCGTTCCCAATTTTCTAAACTACTAATAATTTTAAAAGTTTTAACATCTCTTTTACTGAGGTATTCTGATTATTATTTCATTACTGAGTTAACTGATTCGATTTAGAGATGAATCTGAATGTGTGGAAAGTAAAGGTTGTGGGATGAGTGTTGGCTATTTGGAATGAACCATAATCGAGCTGCTTGGTTAATCGAGTTGCTTAACTGATTGAGTTGCTTGGGCTAATTGAGTTGGTTGATCATTTGTAATGAATTGAACTGAAGCTGAGTTGTTGGTTATTTAAAATGATTTGGGTTGAAGTAATGAGTTAACTTTTGAGGATCTTGTGGAAGATGTTGTGAGGAGGGACCTCGAGTTATCGAAAAATTCATAAGGTTATGAAATATGCCCATATGTATGAAATTGTGCAGGTTTTGCTGAACTGATAATAGCTTATAACAGTTTGTTGAACGGTAAATTTACCTATTTTACGTGCCTCTTTCACCTACTTTTCGCTCGTATAATAACTTAATCTTTAGAATTTTTACTCGTTTTATTTATGTTTTGTAAGAAATAACTCTAAATCGAGCAAACGTCGTGGAAAGGGACAAAGATGGGACAAAACGATGAAAATCAGCGAAAACGGGCAAAACACAGCAGAGAAGGACAGTGCACGGCCGACCTGCAGGGAGGCACGACCGTGCACTGGCGGCAGAAGCCACGCACGGCCATGCACACGGCCGTGCGTGGTGGCGCACGGCGTGGTGACGCACGGCCGTGCGTCAGGCCTGGGTTCGCGATAAAAGCCCCTTTTTCGGGCGTTCATGACGGAGTTCGTTCGGGGTTTCTCCTTGGGCGATTCTTAGGGTAGTTTAGGTTAGGTTTATCCAATAAAAACCTCAATAGGAGGATTAGATTAGGATTGTAGTTTGTATTTTGGAATTCAAGCTTGTGGATTTCAAGTTCTTCAATCAATTCAAGCATAAGTTTCCCTCTTCCTTTCTCTATTTATTTCATTGTTGTTCTTGTTTATGTTTTGTTAGTTTTAATTCTTGTATTTGTTTTGCTTAAGTTTATATGTTTAGTGTTTGCTGTTAATATATGTGATTTACTTGTTTAAATTCGTTTGATTTCATTTCCTTCGCTTTGTTCTTCAAGTTTATGTTCTTGTTTGTTAGTTTAGGTTTTCATGCGTTTTTCATTATTTGTTGGTAGATTGTGTTGGCTTGGATTGTGATTAGCCTCTTGACGACTAATTGATCTTGTACTAGGCATAGCCATACCCAATCTATGCCTAGAACTTAGAGATTTCCTTCACGCCCGCCAAGTGTTCGATGAAATGCCTGAGAGGGCTTTCATCCATATTATTGGGCGATTGACTATTGCTGAGAGGTGAGGTCAATTAGCTAGTGTGGGAGAGGGAATAGCCGAGTTCGGGACATGAAAAAAGTATCCGAATCGAGTTAGGTCCGGGGTTGCTAGTTTTGTGGTCTAATTCGCCTAACCTCACGAAAGTAGGTGGTTACACGAGTTAGACTAGCTCATGACCCTTGAGAGAGGGCTTGGGTGGTCTTTGATGGTGCAACCGACCATCTCTTGTTCATAGTGTGGTTCGGATAGGTTAGGACTCATCTTGGTTAGTTGGTTCATCCATTGGTAAAATCACAACTCCAAGTCGCTTGTTTTTGTGTTTGTAGCGTAGTTTAGTCTTTTCTCTTTCACCCTTTGATCTCGCCTAGATTGAGACGCTCTAGTAAACTCTGGTAGTTGGAAACACAATTCCCTGCGGACGACACCCCAAGTACTCAACGATACACCTTGCACTTGGGGTTTATAAATATTAAAACGCTAATTTTCTTGCAACAAGTTTTTGGCGCCGTTGCCGGGGAACGAACTCGGGTCACCCGCGTGACAGGCGGGAATACTCCCCGGCAACGGCGCCAAAAACTTGTTGCAAGAAAAACAGAGTTTTAATATTTATAAACCCCAAGTGCAAGGTGTATCGTTGAGTACTTGGGGTGTCGTCCGCAGGGAATTGGGTTTTCAACTACCAGAGTTCAGTAGAGCGTCTCAATCTAGGCGAGATCAAAGAGTGAAAAGGGGAAACTAAACTACGCTACAAACACAAAAACAAGTGACTTGGAGTTATGATTTTACCAATGGATGAACTAACTAACCAAGATGAGTCCTAACCTACCCAAACCATACTATGAACAAGAGATGGTCGGTTGCACCATCAAAGACCACCCAAGCCCTCGCTCAAGGGTCATGAGCTAGTCTAACTCGTGTAACCACCTACTTTCGTGGGGTTAGGCGAATTAGACCACAAAACTAGCAACCCCGGACCTAGCTCGATTCGGATACTATTTTCATGTCCCGAACTCGGCTATTCCCTCTCCCGCACTAGCTAATTGACCTCACCTCTCAGCATAAGTCAATCGCCCAATAATATGGATGAAAGCCCTCTCAGGCATTTCATCGAACACTTGGCGGGCGTGAAGGAAATCTCTAGGTTCTAGGCATAGATTGGGTATGGCTATGTCTAGTACAAGATCAATTAGCCATCAAGAGGCTAATCACAATCCAAGCCAACACAATCTACCAACAAATCATGAAAAACACATGAAAACCTAAACTAACAAACAAGAACATAAACTTGAAGAACAAAGCGAAGGAAATGAAATCAAACGAATTTAAACAAGTAAATAACATATATTAACAACAAAAGCTAAACATATAAACTTAAGCAAAACAAATACAAGAATTAAAACTAACAAAACATAAACAAGAACAATGAAATAAATAGAGAAAAGGAAGAGGGAAACTTATGCTTGAATCGATTGAAGAACTTGAAATCCACAAGCTTGAATCCCAAAATACAAACTACAATCCTAATCTAATCCTCCTATTGAGGTTTTTATTGGATAAACCTAACCTAAACTACCCTAAGAATCGCCCAAGGAGAACCCCCGAACGAACTCCCCTCATGAACGCCCGAAAAAGGGGCTTTTATCGCGAACCCAGGCCTGACGCACGACCGTGCATCACCACGCACGGCCGTGCGCCTGGCCGTGCGCCACTACGCACGGCCGTGCGCCTGGCCGTGCGTGGCTTCTGCCGCCAGTGCACGGTCGTGCCTCCCCGCAGGGCGGCCGTGCACTGTCCTTCTCTGCTGTGTTTTGCCCGTTTTCGCTGATTTTCATCGTTTTGTCCCATCTTTGTCCCTTTCCGCGACGTTTGCTCGATTTAAGTTATTTCCTACAAAACATAAATAAAACGAGTAAAAATTCTAAAGATTAAGTTATTATACGAGCGAAAAGTAGGTGAAAGAGGCACGTAAAATAGGTAAATTTACCGTTCAACACAGTTGCTGGCCATGAATCTCACTATTACAAATAAGACTATTGCATGTGTGTTCTGTATGTTTCTTTTTTAAAAAAATGAAATAAAAGGGGCTATATGCTGACTGATTATGGTATAACTAGTCATCCCAATGTATTATGGACAAACCCCATTTGCTTGCTGATTGCATTTCCTACCTTAGTTGTTGAAATATCTGTAATATGAACAACATGTAGGCCACTGAACGATTCAACTGAATGATTCAGGAGACAAGTCTAACGAGTTGAACTAGTGAACTGGAAAGCTTGAACTTTGCAAGGCATTTTACCTTAAAAGTGCGAACTTGTTTTAGACTCTTTATTTCATACAAAGCTGAAAAAAAGTTGGGGACGGAAGTAAATGACTAGTTTACTGAACCAGATTGCTGTGTGGTGTTAAGAGAGTTTAATTATACATAAGATGCAAACCAATGGCTTTTAAAACGGGTTTTGATACTCCTTTCCTTAAAAAGTGAATGCTACTAGAACATCAAGTCGTTTACAGACATACTTTGCCCAAAGGAGTGGTTTTATGCTTGCACAAGTCGACTTGAATTCATTAAGGCTTTTTAGCCCTCTTGAGAATAAAAATATCATTGTTTGTGATACAATGAGAATTTTGATGCAAGGGTATTTAAGTGAGATGCATCTAAAATATTTTGCGCTAGGAGAATGGTGCTAAACATTTGGGCAAATATTTAGGGAGTAGACCCAATATGCGAGACCCTAACTCCTAGGGAGTAGACCCAAAAGTGGGAACCCTAAAAGACCTTGACGAAGGTAATAGTCCATTGATTATAAGAGGCCCCGTGGATAATATGAAGGGCGATGGTAGATCTCCCCTAGGGTGAGTGTAGATCTCCCCTTAATAGCACAAATATGAGAATCCGATGCCTTATGAAATGATTTCATACTTTGTAAACTACTCAGCTGAGGACTACGCTAGTTCTAAGATTTGGAAAAGTACATATACTCTTGAAAAAAGCTTTTATTGAATTCCAAATTATTTGCCAGTGACAATTTTATAAAGACTTTCTTTGGTTTAAGCGATGGTCCTTGTCTTTTGTGCGTTAATCCTAGTTTCTTTCTAAAAGCATCCAGCTTTGTGATTTTAATTGAATTTGGGGACGATATATATTGATGTGTGAATTGAACGCTCTGCTGTTCTCCATACCTGAAGTTGTGGGTGAGTCAGTTTGATTTTGAGTCTGGTATGCCTACTATATGATGTTAAATGAGTGATTACCACTACTAAGCCATAAGAGACATAGTTTAGGCCAGTTGAGTACTCTTATATGTGAAATAGAAGGAGGGTAGGGATACGATCGAGTGTAGAAGGTTATCGAGGTAAAACGAATATGGGAGACCTACATGATTATTATATGATGTTATATCTAAAATTATGTATGAATGCTACCTAATGTATTATGTGCAACTATTTTATTTTCTTATAGTTGAGAATCATTCACTGAGCGTGTGATAGCTTATCCCCTCTCTATTCTCCTTTTGCTAGGTTCTTAAGATGAGAGGTAGAAGTTGGTTCACTTAAGCTAAAATAGAGCCTCCCTTCTTGCGCTGGAAAATGAGATTATATGTTTTGTACGTGGGTATATGAGTTAGTAATGAATTGTGATGTATCATTAAGTTCTTGAGTATATGTAAGGTAATTGCTAAACTTCATGTAATGCATATTGAATAACAGTTGTTCTGAATGGCCGTATGAGCCAACCATCTGATTAGTCAATCGTTGTTTTAGTAAAAGTTTGTTGTTTTGGGGGTGTAAACCCTAACGCTCTAGTCGTGTGATATGTTGAGCTGTATTTCTTGTTTCCTTCTTTATTATTGAACTTTATACTTGGTGTACTCTAGGCGTGTGACTTGTAGAGTTATAATCTCCAACGTGTAGCTGTTGAGCTTGTGGACATGTTTTTCTTGCTATTGTTCATTACAAGGACCTAATGTAAGGCTTTAAGCCTAGATATGGCTAATTTTTAAGCTGTATTCTGTTCATTTCACTCTAGAATTCTAAGAATTTACTAACACTTCTAGCCCTAGGGGTAGGGGTGGTACAGATGGTATCAGAGTAAGGTCCTACGGCCATAGGCCGCTACCTACGTCTTGCATTTTATATAGTCATCTAGGAACATCTTTGTGATGATGTGGCATATGTCGTGCTTTTGTGTATAAATGTGATTTTGGTATGATCATTCGTATGCTGACTAATTATATGTGACTTGCGTGAGCTGATTGAATAAAGAAGTGAGCCATTTGCTAGACTGTAGGTAAATGGCTTGTATTCTTATGAATAAGCTAAATGTTAGCTCGATTCGTGAATGCTTTGTGCATGCACCTTTGATGATCTAACTGAAAGTTTAAAGGGCGCTTGGTTTGAACTCAACGATTGGAAATGTCTTAATTCCAAGCTCATTCTTTGCCCTCAAAGTAGGATTTGCTCCTCAGGCCTCGTAATGGAGTGAGCGTATGTACTCAAAGGTTGGTAGAGAGAGAGACAGAGAGACAGAAAGAGATAGAAATAGTTAAAATATTTCCTTTGAGAACCTATAGATTTTGAAAGTTACAACCTTTTCTAATTAGTGAGTTAGGATTTTACCTTTGCATTAAAAGACCTTTCTAATTATTTGGTTAGGCCTTGCTGTTACATTTGAGGACTTACATTTGCTTTCCAATAATGCTTGAGTCTAGCTCTATGAGCATAACTTTCTATGTGTAATCAAATGTTTTTGAGTGTCCACATGCCAAGATGTGTGTGTTGTTGGATGTGTTAATGCTAATATGCTAACAAGTGATTAAAGATTTCCTTGCGCGATTAAAATTTAATCTTTTAAAATGGTACCTCTCTTATGTGAATTCTCCATTGCTCAAAACATAAAGATTTTGAAGTATTGAGCCTTCCTAATGATTAAATTGTATTTTTTGTGTGCTCATATTTGAAACTAGCATCTATTCTAAGGAAACGTAGGGGTTAAATTCAAGAGTGTGTGCCCCTAATATGTGAATGGATGTTATTTGTGAATGTAAGTATACCGAGATGTGTACCTCTTAAGACTAGCTAAGTATGAACCCTTAGGAAAGTAATTAGAGATTATCCTCTTTGCTCGGAGGCCATACTAGATTATGTTTTCCTTTGGGGGATTTCTGAATTCATAAAAGGGATTAGGTGAGACTTTTTATATGTTTGCATATAAAGTTGAGTAATAGTAGTGCACCTCTCTTTCTCGTCACATAAGTGTATTCCCCATTGTCTCGTATGATTGTGGTATGCTGTTGTTACTATTTTATGCTTAGTAGCTGACTTGGTGCTGTTTGCATGTTAGATTCCTTACTCTTCATCATGCAACTACTACTGTGTCGATCATGTGACACACTTTCTATCATAAGGACTATTATTCTTGTCCTGGATTGCTAGCATTTCATATATATAAGACCTCAAAACACCTAGAAAGGAAAAAAAAAAAAAAAAAGGAAGAACCTGACAAACTTTGAAATTGTTACACCACGTAGGCCATCAAGTAGGATGAATGGTCCATACAGTATCAGTGGTTTTGGAAGTATTAGTGAGAAACTCTAAGCCAAAATTCATTATAAGTGAGTCCTTAAGGTTTGCAATTACATATAGATGCCTAAGGCTCTTCTCATGTAACAATGACATGACCTTATGTGTTTTAAAGTGTCAATGTAGCATGGCGTAAGGTGCAAGGCACATATAAACTTATGACTTAGAGTTGTCATTAAGGGCTTATTAATGTGCTTATCGATGAATTGCTAAATGAAGATGATTTTTGTTATTTCTTAGTTTGAATTATGGGTGACTTGACGAATTAGTTGACTCAAGTGGTTGATTACGTGGTATGGTCTTGACATGATTGTTTGAGCTGCATGCCTAATATCTCCTCATGTTATGGCATTTAATGAAAGGTTTTGCTTATATCTAGTAACATAATCTTGTGACTAGATGAGCTTGCGTACATGCATTTATCCTTGTAATCTCTATGTTTAATAGGATGACATACTAGTGTATTCATTGTCATAATTGAATTCTTGATCCTATACTTATTGGAGAAGTTAGGTTAGCCGATGGTTGGCATGATTCATATAGGTATGGTGACATGAAATGCTTAAGTTTCCTTGTGCTATATTTTATGCAATAAGTTTCTGATATTGCGTAGTACTACTTATAGGAAACTCTCGAGTTATGCTTTTGTTAGCCGTTATGCTTGTTGCCATTGTAGCTTGGTTATATTCTATTCATTTTATGTGGATAGTCCCCATGTTATTCATTCTGGCTGCTATGTTAACATGCTATCATTCTCCTACCCTATGAAATTACATTCACATGTCTATATGCCTACTTATGAGCGTCTCCCAAAATATGCGCTTGGCATACTCACACGCATAACAAAGTCTATATTGGTAATTGAGCTCTGAAATACAATTGTCAATGTGATTTGATCGAAGTATACGATATGATGTGATTTGTTTGTGTTGGGATATGTTCTTTTGATATTCTAAAGAGTTGCAAAGAGCTTAGTTTGTGTCTATGAGCATGCCATTCTGTTTGTATGTTCTTTGAGTTAGAAAGAATTAGTTTTGTGTGGAGATCCTAGGATAGAATTTTTAGTCAGCTAAACTATTACTTGACCTATTTGATTGTCTTGTAACTATTCACTATCGCTAGAGATTTTCCGTTTAGGTAATTGCCGATGTAAATATAATGTGACGCATTGGCCTAGAAACTTCGGTTTACTGCCGTGCCAACTGTATGCTATTTTCCATGTTGTATTCTGTAAAGTATCAGGACTAGAAGCCCCCTCAGTGATGAGCTTCACATGAAATAGTATATCCCAGGAAATTGAATTAGTAGTTGCATTACAAATGCATTTTTGGATATAGGGACTTTATGCTAACCCAAACCTCACTGGGGAACAACCTTACCACCCCCTTTAAATGATTTATGTGTGACACATGGAACCTTTCCTTCATATTGTCCTATGCTCCTATTAGACTATTTTCCCCCGAGTTGCTTATTTGCTTGCTGAATTCATAATTCCATGTAATTTCCTTAGTAATTTGCATGCCGTACGTTTGTGAGGTTGGTTGATGCTGGCTATTCTTCTTATCCTAAGGATGTTGAGTTGTTAATTTTCATTGATGTCATTGCGTCTTCGGACCTTGTTTAGAGCATCTTTGTGTTTAATTTGATGCTATATGACGTCTCTATTACTCTTCTATAGAATTTAAAACTCCTTGGTTAATTAACCGCGTTCTGAAATACTTCGAATACTTCGTGGTTTCAAATGAACTTGACTTAATTGACTGCCTTGATGTGATCTTAACATTTTCTAGTTGAGTTACTACAAATAAAAGCCTTAGATACTAAGTCATACCAATGTATATACATAGAGTTGTTGGTTACTATACGGGTAGTGTTTAGATATAGGATTGAACATCTATGTTCATTTTTTCAAAAATTTAATAGTCTTTATATAGTTATCCATCCTAACTTATTTGCCCCTCTCCTATGCGATTTTGCCTTGGTGCTTTTAATAGAGTGAGTAGACACAGGCAGTCTATGAGAAGGAGGCTAGATACCATAAATTGTTTTTCTTTTCTATTTAGGGAGATAAATTTATTATCTAGTTTTATTGCGAGATTTGAATACTTTTGTCATCCTATGTGGTCTGTGTATATAGATCCCATGTTTTATTGTTGCCTTAGGCACTGGAATTTCAAGCAGGACGTTCTTTTAAGGAGGGAGAATGTAATACTCATGCGTTCAATTTCGTTAAAACTAACTCATTCACCTAACAACTTTGTCAAATCATTATTATATTATTTTAGTTAAGATAGATTAATATTCGTGTGCTTATTTAAGTGGGTAATTTTATTAAAAATGAAATGATCACTATTACCTTTGAAATTTCACGATTGCATATTTTATGAAGAAAAGATAATACTTTGTCGAATGTTAGACCGAGTATTAGGAATAACGCACATAATTTTTGGGCTAGAAGACTCAGATTGAGCTACTAATAAACGACTATAAGACACACACAAAAAAGGAAAAGGGGGAAAGCCCTTCTTCTCCAGACAACACACGAAGGGGGTGCTTGAAACCTTTCTTCTCTGCCATTTGTTCATCCGCCCGCAAGCCTGAGAGGGGGGAGAGAGAGAGAGAGAGAGAGAGAGAGAGAGAGAGAGAGAGAGGAAAGGAGAGGAGGGGTGGCACGAGCGCTGGCCGATCAGCCACCCAGTAACGGTGACCTGCGTGGGGTGCCACCAACCCATGCGGGGTCAGTGTGAGAGAGGGAGGGCCGCGGGGGACTAGAGCCATTCTGGCAGTTTGACGGCTGTTCTCACCATACAACGGTGCCAACCTAGTGGTCAAGTAACACATCAGGAGCAAGGGTGCGAACTGAACCATGCCGGGCTAACCCAAACCAAACCCTAGATTAGGTCCATTAGTATGTAATCGAGGTGGGTGTTCTCAATTTCCTAAACTACTAATAATTTTGCAAGTTTTAATATCTCTTTAATAAGGTATTCTGATTATTGTTTCATTATTGAGTTAATTGATTCGATTTAGAGGTGAATCTGAATGTGTGGAAAGTAAAGGTTTTAGGATGAGTGCTGCCCATTAGGAATGAATCGAAACCATAATTGAGTTGCTTAGCTAATTGATTTTCTTGACTAATTGAGTTGCTTGGACCAATCGAGTTGGTTGGCCATTTGTTATAAATTAAACTGAAGTTGAGTTGGTTATTCGGAACGATTTGGCTTGAAATAATAAGTTGATTTTTGAGGATCTTTAGGGAAGGTGCCATCAGGAGAAAGCCCAAGTTATCGAAAAATTTGTAAGGTTGTGAAATATACCCATGTGTATGAAATTGTACAGCCTCTGCTGAATCAATAATAGCTTATAATAGTTGTTGGCCATGAATCTCATTATTATGAATAAGACTGCTACATGTGTACTATATGTGTTTTTTTAAAATGAAATAAAAGGGGCTTACTACGGGCTGTGGTCCCCTATTACGGCCAAAAAGAACCCTATTTATGCATAAACTCCGCCATCCTCAGCCACAAGATGAGGGAAAATGAAGAGGTAATAGTTTTAGGCTTACCACGTACCGTAGCCATCACCATAGAGGGTCCATGGTCTCCTCTGTCTCATGATTCTTTAGTTCTTCATTCTTATCCACGGGCATGGTAACTTATTGGCATCCGTGAAGAGTCAAAATACACTCAATTAAGGTCAAAGCAAGGGAAAAAAGGCCCAGAAACCCACAAAACACAAAAAACAACCATACGCAAGCATATAATGGGAAAAAGAGTATAGATTATAACATAAAGTACACAATTCTCCCTAAAAATGCTATAAAATGACCCAAAAATGGAGTGCATTCTAAGCATCTATCAGATGACTTGCGTGGGGTGCCACCAACTCGTGCGCGATCAGTATGAGAGAGGGAGAGCCGTAGAGGGTTGTCGTTATTCTGGCATCTAGAAGGATTTTTTCGCTATACTACAGCGCCAATCTGGGGGTGAGGCGTTGAGTAACACATCAGGAGTAAGGGAGCAAATTGAACCGTGCCGAGCCAACCCAAACCAAATCCTAGATCGAGTCCATTCATGTGAAGTCGAGGTGGGTGTTCCCAATTGCCTAAACTACTAATAATTTTGCAAGTTTTAACATCTCTTTTATTGAGGCATTCTGATTGTTGTTTCATTACTGAGTTAATTGATTTGATTTAGAGATGAATCTGAATGTGTGGAAAGCAAAGGTTGTAGGATGAGTGTTTGGCTATTTGGAATGAACCGAAACCATAATGGAGTTACTTGGCTAATTGAGTTGCTTGACTAATTTAATTGCTTGGGCTAATCGAGTTGGTTGGCCATTTGTAATGAATTGAACTGAAGCTAAGTTGTCGGTTATTCGAAGCAATTTAGGTTCAAATAATGAGTTAATTTTTGAGGATCTTGTCGATGGTGTCGTAAGAAGGAACCCCGAGTTATCGAACAATTCGTAAGGTTGTGAAACATGCCCATATGTATGAAATTGTGCCGGTTATGCTGAACTAATAATGGCTTGTAATAGTTGTTGGCCATGAATCTCACTATTATGAATAAGATCGTTGTATGTGTATTCGATGTGTTTTTTTTTTAAATGAAATGAAAGGGCCTATACGCTGACTGATTCTGGTATAACTAGTTGTGCCAATGTGTTACGGGCAACCCCCATTTGCTTGTCGATCGCATTCCCTACCTTAGTCGTTGAAATACTTGTAATAGGGACAACATGTAGGCCACTGAACGATTCAGCTGAATGATTCAGGTGACTGGTCCAGCGAGTTAAACCACTAAACTGTAAAACTTGAACTTGGCAATGCATTACCTTAAAAGTGCAAACTTACTTTAGACCCTTTATTTCGTACAAAGCTGAAACAAAGTTGGGGACAGAAGTAAATGACTAGTTTACTGAACCAAATTGTTGAGTGCTTTTAAGCGAATTTAATTTTGTGTAAGATGCAAACTAATGGCTTCTAAAACGAGTTTTGATACTCCTTTCCTTGAAAAGTGAATGCTAATTGGTCATTAAGTCATTTACAAACGTACTTTTCCTAAATGAGTGTATTTAAGTGAGTTACATGTTAAATGTCATTGTTTGCAATACAATGAAAATGAAAATGTCATTGTTTATGATACAATGAGAATTTTGATGCAAGTGTATTTAAGTGAATTGCATCTGAAATGTTTTGGCCTAGGAGAATGGTGCTAAATGTTTAGACAAATATTTAGGGAGTAAACCCGTTATGCGGGAACCCTAACTCCTAAGGAGTAGATGTAAAAGTGGGACCCCTAGAAGACGCTGATGAGGGTACTGGTCCACTGATTACAAGAGGCCCCGGCGTTATATGAAGGGCGAGTGTAGATCTCCCCTAGGGCAGAATAGCACAAATATGAGAATACGATGTCCCATGAAATGATTTTGTACTTTTTATTTGATGTAAACTCCTTAGTCGTGGGCTACGCTAGTGTTAAGATTTAGAAAAGTGCATATACTCTTGAAAAGAGCTTTTATTAATTCCAAATTATTTGCCAGTGACTGTTTTATAAAGAATTGCTTTGGTTAACCAATGGACCTTGTCTTTTGTGTGTTAATCCTAGTTTCTTACTAAAAGCATCCCACTTGGTGATTTTCGTTAAACTCCGGGATGGTATATGCTGATGTGTGAATTGAGCGCTCTACTGTTCTCTATAACTTAATTTGTACGTGAGTCTGTTTGCTTTTTAGTCTAGTGCCTACTATGTGATGTTAAGTAAGTGATTGTCACTGCTAAGCTACAAGAGACTATTTAGGCCAGTTGAGTACTCTTATATGTGAAATAGAAGGAGGGTAGGGATACCATTGAGTCTGGAAGGTTATCAAGGTAATAACGAATATGGGAGACCTACATGATTACTATATGATGTTATCTCCCAATTGTGTATGAATTCTACCTAACGTATTATGTGCAACTGTTTTCATTCACTGAGTGTGTGGTAGCTTATCCCCTCTCTATTCCCCTTTTGCTATGTTCTTGAGATGATGGGTAGAAGTCGGTTCACTTAAGCTGAAGTGGAGCCTCCCTTCTTGCTCTGAAAAATGAGATTATATATTTTGTACGTGGGTATATGACTTAGTAATGAATTGTGATGTATCATTAAGTTCTTGAGTACATGTAAGTTAATTGCTAAACTTCATGTAATGCATATTCAATAATAGTTGTTTTGAATGACCGTGTGAGCCAACCATTTGATTAGTCAGTCGTTGTTTCAGTAAAAGTTTGTTGTTTTTGGGATGTAAACCCCAACGCTTCCGTCGTGTGATATGTTGGGTTGTATCTCTTGTTTCCTTCTTCATTATTGAACTTTATACTTGGTGCACTCCAGTCGTATGGCCCGTAGAGTTGTGATCTTCAGTGGTAGCCGTTGAGATTATGGACATGTCTTTCGTGCTCTTGTTCATTACAGGGCCCTAATGTAAGGCTTTAAGCCTAGGATATGATCAATTTTTTTGCAGAACTCTGTCCATTTTACTCTAGAATTCTAAGAAATTACTAACACTTCCAGCCCTAGAAGTGGAGGTGTTATAAAAGGGGAAGACGACCCAATGCCATATTGACAGGATAAGGGAGAGTTGCTCCTAAGTTAAGATCGACATCCCTTTAATGCTATTCAATAATTGCCCCTCTATGCTTATTTTCTTAAAGAGTTATACACTACTAAGAGGGCTATTAATGTTTCCAAGAGAGCATTTTAAACTTTTAATGTGAGTTTGATCACTTCTAATTAAGTTCCCATTAGGTATAAGGATTTCATATGTTCTACAATTTCAATTGTCATTGGCAATCATGATATACATAGGGCCTTACTTGACCTTAGTACTAGTGTCAATCTCTTATCCTTCTTGGGGTATGAGAAATTGGACTAAGGGGGGTTAACCCTACCAAAATAGTCATTCAATTGGCCAACTATTCCACTAGCCTTCTTAGAAGAATGGTTGAAGATGTGTTAATCAAGATGGAGTAATTCATATTTTCAGTTGACTTTGTCGTGGTTAAGATTGAGTTTGTTGTGTGTCCTGAAGATAAAATACCAGTGATCTTTAGTCAATCATTCCTTGTACATCAAATGCACTCACTAATTTTAGGGATGGGAAAATAACATTAACTTTTAAAAATATAACAATGGAATTGGGTGTATTTAATCTATAAAATCAACCTGTGAGATTTATGATGTGGAGCATTGTACCCTTAATTAGGTAGGTGACTTTCTTCAAAAGAAGTAGAATTTGATCATGCAGAGGAATTGATGACATGTGCGTCTGAGTTATTTTGTATGGAATATAAGCCCGAATATAACACATTTGTGTTTGATGATCAATGTGATGACCTTTTTTTGCATATATCCATTCTTGCATCCATTTCTCCTTTCTCCTTTCCATCTCTTGAGGCACTCCCTAATCTGCTTTCATCTTCATCACTAAAATGTAAACTCCTTCTTAATATCCTCAAATATGCTTTCTTTGGTCCGAATGAATCTTTTCCCATTATAATTACCAATGATTTAGACCCGGACCAAGAGACCCAAGTGCTTGACTTCCTTAAGGAAAACAAAGAGGCTTTAGGGTGGACCTTAGGAAACAAACTATGTATTAGTGCCATCATTGTGTCACATAAAATTCATTTTGAGGACAATGATACGTCATACCATGATTGATAAAGAAGGTTAAACCCTACCATATAAAAAATGATGAGAAAAGGAATTCTTAAAATGATTGGACCATGACATTATCTACCTCATCTCGGATAGTGAGTGGGTAAGTCCTGTCTAAGTCATTCCTAAAAAGACCAATATCCCCATGATTAAGAACGACAAGGATGAACTCATTCCTACAAGAATCCAATCCGGGTGGAGATTATGAATTGATTATCAGAAGTTAAATTCTACCTCTAGAGAGGATAACTTTCCTTTACCCTTCTCAAACCAAATGTTAGAGAGATTAGCTGAGCTTGCTTTATATTGTTTCCTCAGTGGATATTCAGGCTATACCTAAGTTTCTATTGCACCCCCCCGAAGACCAAGAGAAGACTACATTTATATGCACTTTTGACACTTATGCCATTAGTAAGATGCACTTCGGTCGATGCAATGCTCCGACCACCTTTCAAGGTGTATGATATCCATATATTTTGATGTAATTAAGCAATGTCTTTAAATTTTCATAGATGACTTCTCCATTTATAGAGACTCTTTCAATGATTGCTTAGCTAATTTGGAAAAGGGTTTACGAAGGTGTTAGGACAAGTATTTGACACTTAATTAGGAAAGATGTCATTTCATGGTTAAAAGGGAACTATTTTGGGTCACATCATCTTTAGTGAGAGGATAGAGTTGGACAAGGTCAACGTGTATTTGATTGCAAACCTCTCCCTCCCTACTTATATGAAAGACATACATTCTTTTCTTAGACGTGTTAGTTTCTACTGAAAGTTTATTAGGAGTTTTAACAAGATCGCTAAGCCTTTGTGTTCACTCCTAGCTAAGGACATGATATTCCACTTCTAAAGAGTGTGAAGTGCCATTTACAAAGCTTAAAGAGGCATTTACCACCACTTCTATCTTACATCATCTCGTTTGGGGGGAATAACTTAAGCTCACATGTGATGTGTTTGACTATGTAGCAGGATAGTTTTGGGACAAAGAATTGATAAGAAATACCATGTTATTTACTATGCGAGTCATACTTTAAATGAAGCACAAGTAAGCCACACTATGACCAAGAGTGAGTTTCTAATGGTTATTCTTGGATTCAAAAAGTTTAGGCATCACCTCATAGGGTCTCATGTGATTGTTTTTTACTGATCATGCTGCTTTGAAACACCTTTTCGAGAAAAAGGATGCCAAGCTAGACCCATTCGATGGATCATGCTACTCTAAGAGTTTGATTCTAAAATTAAAAATAGGAAGGGTTCTAAAAACCTCGTAGTGGACCCCTTATATAGGGTTATGACTCATGATGTAAGTGGGACCCTAATTTTTTAATGTTTTCTTGATGAATAACTATTTGGGGATTAATTACAGCTGTGGTATGCCAATATTATCAATAACTTAGCCACGGGAGACATGCCGAGGAAATCGACTAAAGATGATAGAGCATGCTTCCTTGTATTGGTTGGGTTCTTTATATGGGAGGACCCTATTTGATCAAGTGTTATAAAGACCAAATCATTAGAAAGTGTGTTCCCAATTCCCAAATTCTTAATGTTACGTTCATTTGTTATGATCGTTCATGTGAGGTGTAGTTTTGAAGAAAACCACCACAAAAATTATTCACTGTGGTTTCAATTGGACGACCCTACTTAAAGATGCCAATGAATATTGTAAAAAAATGCATTCATTATCAAAAATTGGGTAAACTTAATAAGAAAGACAATGATGTCTCTTACCCTCGTTATTGCAGTTGATATATTTGATATGTATGGAATTGATTTTATGGGCTTGTTTCCCAATTCTTTGGGAACTAGTTTATATTTTATCTATTGATTATGTGTCTAAGTAGGTTGAGGCAATCTCCACTAGGGTGAATAAAACTAGGGTGGTTAGTAGATTCCTAAGGAAAAACATCTTTACTCGTTATAGGATGCCTCGCACCATTAAAAGTGATCAAAGGACCTATTTTGACAATAGGTCCTTTGATGATTTGTGGAGAGGGTTTTCCATCATTTACTGATGTGCCACCACATATCACCCTCAAACAAATAGCCAAGTGAAATTATCCAACAGACAAATCAAACAAATCTTAGAGAAGTTGTAGCCAAAAATAGAAAGGATTGGGTAGATAAGCTGATTGATGCATAATGGGCCAGCCGAATAGCTTTTAGTACTCGATTATGTTTATCACCTCGTAGAGTAGTCTATGGTCACCCATGTCATTTACCCGTCAGGCTTGAGCATTAAGCTTAGTGAGCAATTTTACCCTCAGTTATGATTTAAATGTCACCTGAGAGCAGAGTAGGTTAGGTTTAAATGAACTTGAGGAGATTAGGAGAGAGATTTATAAGAATAGCAAGTTGAGCAAAGACAGAGGCACAATTTTTCATGATAAATGCATTAATAAAAAGGAGTTCTCTCCAGAGTAAAAAGTTATTCTACGACTTCACCTATTTTCAGGAAACTTATGTCTAGATGGATCATTGCTTTTATTGTTATTAAGGTGTTTGCCTATGGAGTTATTAAGATTTAGGACCCCACTAAAGATCACACTTTTAAATGCATGGGCACAAGTTGGAGCACTTTTTTAGAGATACCTAGTGAAGAGCATGTGGAGTGTCTTTTACTCCACAAGTCTTCCTAAGTTAAAGATGCGAGAATTCTATCTTTTTGTACATATGTGTATACCCATGAATGTGTGCGGGGTTGTGTGAGTGTTGAAAAATGAGAAAAAGTTAAAAAAAAGAGAAAAAGAGGAGTGAATGAGTCATGGAACAAAATGTTGAAAGAAAATAAGAGAGTGGAAAGGAAAGCGAGAAAAAAATAAAAGAAAGACTTGGAAGGATGTCTAGTTGGATGGAAATTTGGCACTAGGAGTCCATGCCAAATGGCACTCTCGTGCTAAAAATTACCAATTCAAAATAGATACATAGAGCTTTAACATGGCAGTACCATGTCAAATCATCAAAATTCAAAAAGCAGGATAGAAATGTGGCACCCTGCCAGTCAAATCTGCAGTCAACACCCCAAGCCCTACTCTTCTTTCTTTATTTTCCTTCATTTTGCCTTCTTACTTCATCTACCCGAAATTCCCCCCTTTTACTTCATTCACTCCCCACTCAAATCCTCACCAAATACTCCTAATTCTTCATAAAATTCTTCAACTCTACTTAAACCAAACCGTTTCCCCAAAGAAATCTCTTGAGAAATCCCTCACTTTTTTACCTTCATTTACTGTCTTTTTTTCCCTAAAACTCGAACATCCATTGTCGAAGCTGGAGGTGATAGAGAGAGAAAACTTGATTTTTACCTCAACTTCAACTCCCGTGCAAGCCTGTAAGCATTGAAAAGGCATTTTGGCACAAGGAGTGAAATTCCATCAACTCATCAACTCAATTCTTCAACAAATTGGTATAAAGAGAATGGGTGAAGCTTCCACCAAATTAGTGCTTCCTAGGAAGTTAACCAAGGCTTCCTCTTCATCAAATCCAACTATAAAAGCAAAGGTAAATCGAATGCCTATCCATCAGTGATTCCTCCTAGTAATCATGGTTTGCAATTTGTGAATGAGGAGCAAACGGTCAAATTGGAGTTATTGATGTCTTGGTAGAATTGTAAACAAAAATTTTAGCATGTGAATACATTGAGAATTTTGGGAACATTGGATGACGTGGTTACGTTACTTGGAAATTTAGGTTGGCTGGAGTATGTGAATTTAATATGTGAGTCATATCACAGATTAATGCATGAGTTTTTAAGCTCGTTGTTCGCTGATTGCGATGGTTCTCATAAAGGTAAACAGATGTTGATTAAGATGTTCAACAATGATGTTAAATTGAGTTTGAGGGATATTAGTGAACTTATTCACCTCCCTATCCATGATAAAAGTTATAGAGATGTTCCCTGTAATTGAAAACCTGACCCTGCTTGGTTGAGTATCACATGTGTCAAACAAAAATATATTGTATTAGGTGGGTGTAGGCCTTATGTTTTTAATTCTAAATAAGCAAAGTATTTGTGGTATAAACATCCGCTACATTGAATGTTTAATGGACAACATCATTTGTGCATGTATAGCTAAATGTTTATAGAAAGGCACAATTATTTATCATTTGGTTACCTCTAATGTGGAGAACATTGATACAAGGTACTTGCAACCTTATGGATGTTCCTAAAATGTCTATAGGGGCATGATTGCTGTGTAGCCAAAGGGTTGCACTATGAGGGAAAGTTTGAGTCATTAGAGGCTCATTTTTTGGGTGAGAGCCTTGAGCTCATTAGTTTAGCTCACATTACCATAATAGATACCAAGGGTGGCACATACACATATCCTCATTAAAAAGATCATTTTCACCTCGCTAATGTCGGGCGCATATCGTTAGCCAACAAGGGGAATTTGACTTGCAATGGAGCAATGAACAATGAAGTCTTTAGATCGATGGTTGTTGATGTAAAAAATTATCACAAGTTGATGCATGGATGACTTCCTTTGGCTACGTAAATGTTTAACATTGGGGAATAAAACCTAAGATCATGAAGAATATCACCCAATTGCCCACAAAACCCCCAAAACAAGAATGACACTAACAAGATTATAACCTCAAGCCAAGATCAAGCATCAAGCAAGAGAGATTTTTTTTTTTTGGGGGGTGGATTTTGAGAAAGCCTAGTAACAAGAACAATCAAAGTGATATATCTAGGCTAAAGGTTAAACCACCATCTGGATTAAATCAACCCACCCTCTAACCCTCTAGAGCCTTAGCACCAAAGATTAGATTAAAAGGATGAGCTCAAATCATCACCCTCCCTAGAGAGATAAAGGTTTTGAGATTTTGAGAAAAACACCTAGCTTTAAGCTCTCACATCATTTAACAAGTCTGAATTTTCATGAAGGTAAATGGGTCTATTAATAGGGCCCTAAGCACACGGTGGCGTTGTAGCAAACCAAGGTTGTTTCCCTCAAGGACTAGGTCAAGTTATTGGGTTATATTCCCTCAAGATAGGCTAAGCAAATCAAAATTTAGATAAGAAAACAATAGAACTCATTTGAATGGGAATAAACATTTAGGAATATGCTTTACCACATGATAAAACACTCAAGCTCACTGCAATAGATCAATCCAAGCCAACTCAGTTTAAAGGACAATAATCAAAGTATTTCAAGTTATAGGGAGATACCAGTATTAATCAATTCTCTACTTTCATGATTTTCAATCATTCTAGACTCATTAGGAAAAGGATTATCACTCATGCTCCTTGAATGATGAATCTTTCTCAAGAACTCATGCATACAAGTCTGATTTTAGTTTTGTAATGCAAAGTTTCACCTCTTAGTACTTCACCTAACATCCATAATTAAGCAAGAAGATAGCCGATCGACATACTTGCAAATCAAGGTTCTAAAATTAGATTAAACATGAAAACAACATTAGTCGAACAATTAAAGAGCAAATACACAAGGCAAATACATCAATCAGTTCACAAAATTTTAGACCGTGGTTCTAGCCAAGGTTTGTCGGTGATAAGTGTCTTTGGTCCTCTTTTGCTATCTTCTTCGATCTAGAAGGTCTCAAAATATTAATTGTACCATTATGACTCCGAAACACCTATGAAATCCTATGTAAATATGACATTCATCATCTATAAACACCCAATTACAGGGAAATTAGCTATTACGTAGTGGGGCAAGTAGACCAATAAAAGGCTTACAAAATATCATAGAAAAATAAATCCAGATGTAATTACAATTAAGATGCTTATACTTTCTAGGATTCATCATCCATCTTGTAGAGAGCTGTAAGAAGGCTCTGCTTCACTAATGGAGGTGTTGCCACTTGGAAAATCTTCTTGTGTGTGTAAAATCACACTGTGCTAATTAAACTCCAACATCACAGTTACATCCTCCTCAATTAAGCCCATAATTAAAACCGTGCATTTTCCAACCCTAGATCGATCCTTGCTCGGTTAACAGTCTATAACTTTCTCAACACTGAGAATTTAAACGCAATTCAAGGTTTGTTGGAAATAAACATGTGGGGCTATCCATCCATGCATAATTTACCAAAATTGGAGCCAATTAGCTTGGTAAAAACTGAGCTAGAAGTGAAGTGAGGTGTTCTGCTCAGAAAACTGAAAATGAGCTAATGAGACAGTTTTGGGAGGATAGAGTGGCTAAGCTGCTTATTTAGAGCTATTAAATACCCAATCATCTGTTCTTAGCATACTTGAACCTCCTAAGGTAATATCGACCTAGGGGTTAACGTTGAGCTTACTTGATTCAAGACCCTTGCTTGTGAAGGTAAGTCTAAATTTGGAGTTTTCTCCGCATCAACCTCTCCCCCTTTCAAAGGATTTTCCCTCAAATCCTTGGAATTGGAATTCATGGACAGCAACTTTGCATGCCCTTTACCACTCTTGGGTTTGAGAATACCCAAAGTACTGTAATAGCCTGACCCTATACCATATTTATTTATTTAAATCATATTTATTTGTTTAATTAATCATGGTTGTTTATTTAATTGGCCATGGCTATTTATTTAATCAAATCATGTTTAGTAATTCAATTACACCCAATTTATTTATCTAATGAATTCCATTATGTTATTTAAACTTTTCACCTTCATTTATTGTATTTAATCATCTTGATTGGGGGATATTTTATTTGGGTCCTACTTTGCAATTCAAGTGTCATTGATTGTTAATTCAAATTTCGTTGATTGATTAAATTTCGGGTGAATCGATATTAGGTCCTGGTAAATATAATTAGGTGATTAAATTGTTTTTCATAATGTTAAAAAAATTTAATTTCTAACCATGCAAAAAACATTTGGGCCCAAATTCATTAAGTTTAGCCTAATTCATTTGGACCCGATTTGCAGCTCGATTCATTTTGGGTTCAAATTTTGCCGCGAAAATTTTGGTGTGATTAAATTAAGCTAATTATCATCATTTGTATCTAATTTTAATTAGCAAAAAGATACTTTGGGGAGGGATAAAACTCAACCAAGTAATTTGATATAGCTTGGAATCATTTTCAACCAAGTAAAAACACCACGCTTTCTTCTTCTTCCTCTCCCTCCACCCCATAGCCAGCCCCCTGCTTCCACCACCACCACCTGTAGCTGCCACCATCAGCCACCAGTTGCCACCCCCTCAGCCACCCGCCATCAACCACAACTCTCACAAACACCAAACACCATCTCTATCTCTCTATACTTGATCTCAAGTGAGGTAAATCCTAATTCTAACCTTGTTTAATTTTGGGTTTTTATGTTGGATTTGATCATGGATCATGTTATCTTGATATAAATAAATGTTATTTTGATATTTTAGGGTCTGTTCTATTTCGCGTTTTAGATAGATAGATGTAAGGAGCTGTAAGGAGATGTAAGGAGTTGTACGGAGCTGTAAGGATTGACGTAAGGAGTTGCTGAATTATTAAAGAGTTGTATAGTATAATTTGTTTTACAATGAACATTTTGGATGAAAAATAATAATATTAAAATAATATACTTATTAAAAATAAACAATTAATTAAGTTAATTACACAACAATAAAATATATTATTCCCCATGAATTTGGTGAATAAAATTTCGTCCAAGATTTTTTATATGAACATTAGTTTGATCGAATAAGTAAAGTATAACAAAAAAAACAAACTTTTTTGACAAAATTGAATACAACTCTTCAAATAAATTCCTAAGTAAATAATTTTAAATATAAATAAATATATGGTCATCTATAATAATATATATTTCATATCGAAACTCAAATATAATTTATGCCGTTATATTATGTTTTTATATTTATGTAAATGTTGTGTTCATAAGATATTTATAAATTTTGTATATTGGTAGTATCACTAAAAAAATATACATATTTCTATAACTAAAATAAATGAATGTTATAAAAAATCTATGAGATGTAAGAAAATGTATGAAGATGTAAGGAGATGTAAGGAGTTGTAAGGAGCTGTAAGGAGATGTAAGCTCTTAGCTAAATCCTAAAAAACGCGAAATAGAATAGGGCCTTAATTGATTGGATAAGCTTGAAGCATGCTAGGGTTTAGGGGTGTCCAAGATCACGAAAGCTTAAGTTAAAGTGTTAGATTTTGATTGTTTTATCTTTGATTTGGTATTCTCTAAACCTATTGATGATGACGGTGGTGGGTTTCATGGGATTTTCACATAAAGGGGTGAATTATGAAAATTTTTCAATTGATTTAAAAGTGATTCATTAGGTGATTTATACAAGCAAAGGTGATTATGGGCGTGTTTGAAGTGATTTTGTAAAGAGAGGAATTGAAGGACATATGTAAAGATAATTATGGAGTATTTTGAGGGAAAATGGATTTGTAAGTGATGATGAAGGTTCAAGATTTATTACATGATTTTAAGGAAAGACTTTAGATGGGAATTTATGTGAAAAAAAAAATGGGAAAGCAAAAGTAGTGTGGCTATGAACTAGCAGAAAACAGGGGTCACTTTGCTAATAAACTGGTAATGATTGACCTAGACAAAAATTATGATTTTTGGTGCATAGATAGATCATTGCATTATATTTCAAATGCATTTTGAATCACTTTATTCTGAGTTGTGTGGAAAATGTTATGGCTATTTTGCTAGAACTGCGCAGGTTCAACCAAAAACTAACACACTTGTGTTCTTGTCCCATTTGGGGAACCCTATTGTGGGAATCACATTTTGTATTGTAAATGAAAATTTTTCATGACTTCTTAATCTTTCGATATTGGGGTTGTAGGTCTCCATTTGAGGTCAAGAGTGAAGATTATAAATTTTTGAAATGAACTTACCTGCTTTGGTATAAATTGGGCTGTTATTGCAATTTTTATCCAGCGTATGCTTGGAGGAAAATTCTGAAAATTATGCTATAGATTTTTCATATTATTTTTGTATTTCCTACAAGATTTCATAAATTTTGATTGGGTATTTTGAGTTTGGTGATTTTTGAAAATATTTTGGATAATTGTGTAAAGAACAATAATAAAGATTGAGTGAGATTGATCATGCACTCATTTTGTGTATTTTAGGCCAAGTAAGGTCATTTAATGGGGAAATGAATATTCATGACTTTCATAGAGCTTTTAGCTTGATTAATGAGAAAGAAGAAGACAAGTTTATAATTTAGAAGCTTGTTTATGAGCTTTGAATCAATTATGGATTTTACATAGAAAATACTATGCTTAATATCTTCTATTAAGTTCAATGATTCATTTGGGGTGGAATTCTATATCTAATGGATTCATAAATGAAATATGAGAAGTGGGAAGAGCTGTGACTCAGAAACATATTTATCAAACCAAGTTGTTACAGTTCATGCTATTTTGAACCAAGATGTATCTCTCTTGGCATCAAACCTTTATCACTTACTCAATTCAGAATGTATCAAATGTATTTATCAAGCCAATCTAGTGTACTTGCTGTTATCTTGAACCAACCTATACATCAGTGAGTCTTAAACCCATATCAGTAACCTATATCAGAAAAGGTCACAACCACTCTCTCATTTATCACCATCAAGGCCTTTTCCTTGGTAATCGCATTTCTCTCATTGTGGTCTATTTTACTTTCATTTACTATATATCAGATTTAATTACTGTTATTAATTCAGTTTTGAAGTTATATTGAAATACCCAAGTTATGTATACCATTTAATTACTCAATTTCTATTACACATACTTATCTCAATGTACTTACTCAATTATGTGAGTAAGAATTATTTACTGACTACACATACCTACTATGACATTTATGAAATAGAATTGAGGCCTAGTTATCATTTCCCATTATGCATAAGTGTTATCAAGTCAGAATATATTTATCAAGTCAGATGATATATTTTTTTAAAGACTCAAGGTACGTCCATTGCCTGTATCTTCAGAAAGCAGAACATATTTATCAAGTTACAACTCTTAATGAGTTTATCAATGAATCAGTTTATACAGTGATTTGCCATTCAATTTATGATCACATCAGTTATCATCTATAGGGCAGCAGCCCATCATTACCCGTGCGGTTTCAGGCCAACTCTTGATCGGATTGACAGGTATATACCTATGTATAGATCATATCATTGCAAGGGGTTTACATCCATATAATAATGAGCAATTCAGTTTTATATTACTTTGATTTTCATTATTATTGTAAACTAAATGAATTGCAAAGGCGGATACCCATCAACAGTGTTTTTATGCTCATTTTACAATACAGGAATACATGTACTGAGTTTTTGCTCATATTTTCAAATTGTTTTCATGTTTTTCATTTTAGGTGATGAAGTATCACATGTTTCTCCATTTAGCAAGCCCTTTTCGAAGTCATCAGATGCTCACTATGGATTTAGCATAGCATGAATGTTGGGATCGACCTCAAGGTCAAGTTGGGTCTATATTCAATATACTTGTGTAGTGTAGAGTATGAGTTAGCAGATGGTATGATTGAATCGATTGTATTAAAATTGAACTGTTATGGAGTTTGGTCTTGGAGTGTTTTAGTTGAATAGATATTGTGATTGTGAACATGAGTCGCAAGATTAAATGATTTCAGTGAGCCTTGTCCTTATCAGGAGGTGGTAGCGCCTTCTATCATTTAGTCTTCTGCAGTAATTTTTTATAAATCATGTTATTAGCATTTTGGGGACGTTACAAGTACTAAGGACTCTTCTTTTCATGAATATGTAGATTGTTGAAGACCTTTAGGAAAACATTAATGTGATAGCTCTCGTAGGCCTTATTAACGCATGGAAGATCTCCACAAAATTATCATAAGATGTCTCAAACTCATCATGCTCAACAGAGGTGTCACTTGTGGCTTGATCACCCTTATAGTAGCTTTCACCCAACACCATTTTAATAGACAATAGGACCTTGGTGATGGGTTCTTTTAGGATTTTATCGTCAAGCTGTTGACAAGCTATAAGGCATAAAGGTTCCACCCCCTCACTTGTGTTTGTCTTCACTATTAGTAAGGCAATTTGAGACTTACTCTTACTAGTGGCACACTCTTCTCACGTTTCACTCATGTAGGGCCTTTTCTCACTTCTCTTCACTGGTTTGGCTTTGTGAGGCTCGAATGAAGGCTTTTTCCATTGTGCTCTACTGAATAAGTACTAACATACCCATCATAAATCACATAGTTATCACACAACCATGGTCTTCCAAGTAACAAATGAAATTCATCCATAGGAAGAACATCACATAGTACCGCACAACAATAAGGATGAATTGAGAATGAAATAAGAGCTTACATTGAAGCAGTTATCTCATTGCTTGGTCTCAACCATTAAAGAGTAGCACATGGAGTCGAGTGCTCCTGGTGGGAATTCATAGCTTGTCAATGAGTGTATTGAAGGCCATATTTGTATAACTTCCACCATCTATGATTAAACCATAAACCTTGCCTTCAATGTTACACCTTGAGTTGAAGATTTACTGCCTTTGGATATCTTCATAAGGAACTTTTGTGGCATGTAGGGACTTCTTGATCAATAACATTTCTCCTACACTCGGAGTAACCAAAGTAGTCTCATCTTTTTCCTCTTCTTCTTTACTAGATTCTTTCTCAATGGCTTGAATCTCTTCTATCTCCTTAAGGGTAAGGGTTCTTTTGTTGGGACAATCAACTTGAAAATCCCTAAAACTATGAAAGTTAAAACATTTCTTTCCTTCCAACCTCTTAGGAGACTCACTAGTGATTTCCTTTCCCTTATTAAGAGCTTTGATTTGAGGGGGTGAGGTTTCACTTTCAATTTGAGTGGAGGGGTTTTTAGTAAGGGTGGTGTAAAAGGACTTCATACCCTTAAGCTACTTCTTAACTTTGATAGCTAGGTGACACACATCATCAAAGGATAAGTAAGGTTGTAATTCCACCTTGATAGCAATGCTAAAAGATAACCACTTAATGAACTTAGCAATCTTAAGTTTGAGTTCTTCATCCAATCTAACCCGCATTTGGAGTTGTTCAAACTCTCTAATATACTCTTCTACATCTAGATTCTCTTGGTTAACAGAGTTGATCATGAGGTAAAGTTCTTGTTTGTAAGAAGGGGTTAGGAATCCTTTGTCCATATGCTTTTTGAGCTTGGACTAAGTTTTACTTTTGGATTTGGCTTCTCTAGCCCTATTCTTCTTCAAGTGCTCATACCAAAGTGAAGTATACCCCTTCAACTTAAGAATGAACAACTTAAAGGCTTTCTCATCATTATAATCTTTGAGTTCAAAGATCCTTTCAAGGGCTTGAATCCAATCAAGATAGTTCTCCAGGTTAAGATTGCTATTAAATTCCAAAGCCCTAACTTTAAGATCCTTAAGGTCATCCCTTAGATGTCTTCTTCTTCTAGGCCTTCCTTCCTCACCATCAAAGTCTTCATGAGAGGAAGAGCATTCAATGTCAATAGGATGAACATTATAGCCTCTTTGGTAAGGGTTTTATTATGCCTATTCCCTTACTTGTCCAACTTCTCGTCCAACTTCTTGAGTGAGCTTCCTCACTTGTTCATGAAGGTCTACAAGGGCCCTGCCTATGTCATAGGCTTGCTCATACGATGGAAGGCATCTCCATCACCAGCCATGGTGGCAGTTGGTAAGATGAAAAGAGGAGAAAAGGATGAAAACAGGGGAAGCTCGGCATGCTCGAGGGGCATTGGCAAGCAAACAATGAAAACAAAGGGGGCACAGCCATGCTCAGGGGCACGGGGGCCAGGGGTCCTACCAGATCTCTAGAAAAAGAAACACAAGTGCAAGAAAGGGGCATAGTCATGCCAGGCAGCATGGGGTGGTCATGCCAAATTTCTGGGTCAAATTTCCAAGTGCAGGATTTTGGCACGGGTGTGCCAAGTGGCATGGGGTGGTAGTGCTGAATTTTTGGTTTGGTGTTTTTGATGAATTTTAGCTTTTCTTATAAAGTTTAAGGATGTGTTTGAGTTAGGGATTTTGTTTAGGCTATAATTACGGTTCTTTGTAGACTAGATGAAGATTCAGAGAGGGAGAACTTATGGCAAAAATAGTATGGGAAGAACAAAACTTTAAGCCAATCCAACACAAAGATTGATGGATTTGATGTTTACTAAGATGTAAGAACTTTTTGCTCTGATACCAAATGATGCATAGGTGACTTGCCTTATCCAAGTAAATGTTTAAGATTGAGTAAGAAAGCTTAAGAGCTTGAAGAATATCACCCAATTGCTCACAAAACCCCAAAACGATAATTATAATCTAATAAGATCATAACCTCAAGTGGAGATCAACCATCAAGCAATAGGAATTTTTTTTATGGATTTTGAGAAAGCTAGTAAGAAGAATAATTAAAGGGATATAACTAGGCTAAAGGTAAACCACTACCTTGGTTAGATCAATCCACCCTCTAACCCTCTAAAACCTTAGCATCAAGCATTAGATTAAAGGGGTGAACTCAAATCACCACTTTCTTTATGGAGATAAAGATTTTGAGGCTTTGAGAAAAGCACCAAGCTTCAAGGTCTCAAATCATTCAACAAGTTTGAATTTTCATGGAGATAATTGGGTCTATAAATACTTAATTAGAGGAGGATTAGTTGTTACATTAATGAGATAAGTGGACCAATAAGGGGCTTACAAAATATCCTTAGAAAATAAATCAAGATGTTAAGATAATTAAAATTAACATGAGCTGCATTTTTTATGATTCATCCTCCATCTTTTAAAGAGCTTTGAGAAGGCTCTACTTCACCAATGGAGGTGCCGCAACTTGGAAAATCTTTCTTTTTGTGTGTAAAATCACCCTATGCTAATTAGGCTCCAAGATCACAGGTATATCCTCTTCACTTATGCCCATAACTAAACCGTGCATTTTTCAACCCTGGACTGACACTTACTCAATTTATAGTCCATAACCTTCTCAACACTTGGATTTCAAGTCCAATTCAAGGATTGCTGGCAAATAGACATCTGAGGCTATCTATCCATTATAATTTACCAAAATTGGAGCCCATTTGCTCGATAAAACTGAGCTAGAAGTGAGGTGACATGTTTTGCCTAGGAAGTTGAAAATGAGCTAATGAGGTGATTTTGGGAGGATAGAGTGGCTAAGCTACAGGCTATTAATTGTCCAACCAGCTTTGCTAAGCTTAGTTAAACCTCCTCAAGGGTCCCAAGTTGATATCAACCTAGGGTCAATGTTGAGCTTACTTGATTCAATATCGTTGCTTGTGAAGGTAAGTCCAAGTTTGGAGTTTGCCCCGCATTGCAAGCACATGGTGTTAACTTGTAGTAATGATCCAAGCAATGCATGTTGTTCCCACAAAATGTGCAAAATCAAACTTAATAGCTTAATTAGCTTAACTGTTAATAACAACTAAGCAAACTGAATTAAACTATTAATTAAATTCATACACATACTTCCAAAAATAAAATACAGACTCCAAAAAAATGTAAATAAGAAGATAGCACTAATAGTATACTGATTAACAAGAACAAAATAAATCTAAGCTACTAAATAAATAAACAAAATAAACAAAGGAAATAGATTCAAGAGGTGTTCACCAAATAGACAAAATTGAGGTCAGCGATAAAAGAAAAAGAACTAAAGTGACACAAGGCAAAGGCTAAGCTATGACAGAACATATATGCCTAGAAATAAACAAAAATAAAATAAAAAACCCAATTATAACACTACCAAGACCCATGTGATATTAGGTTAAAGAATGAGTAAATATATCAAAAATTAGATAGCTAAAGTACAGAAGGAAAGTACGGAGCATGACATTGACAGGAGATGAATACATAAAATCAAAAAAGTAAAGTCTATTAAAAAGATTCAAAGCAAAGGGACACGAATGGAAAACAGAGCAACCAAACAAATTGAAAATTGGTTCTAAAAGTTAAATTAGTGTAGACTAATTAACACAGATCTAAATAAGAAGATGGAAAATCAATATCCAATGAGCTTCAACTTCAATAAAGGCTTCCTGGGCTCTTGAACCAACAATGTAGAATAGCCCAGAAATTACTAAAAACTAAATACCTAAGAAGAAAATATTAAAGAAGGAAACTAAATTACAACTGATTTCTACCTCTAAGTTGACGTGCTCTACCTCCCCTTCAACCTCAATTTATGAATGAAATTCTAACTCAATCCAGTTTCCAAAACCCATAAAATCTGGGTGTGTTATTTATTCTTTACCTCTTGCTCTCATGCCCGTTTGAGTTGGTAGAGCTCACCATCTCACTTAAATGACGCAATTAGCAAAAATCATGGGACTGTTTTGCTAAGGAGATAAATTCACCCAAAGAATCCGGTCATGGGTGATGATAGATGATGATGCTGATAGAGTTGTGAAAGGAGGGGGAAGCCAGGAAAGGAGAGGAGGGGTAAAAAATAATTTGGGGCGGGGGGGTTAATTTGAGTCATGTGAATGGAATTGGGGTAGAGTCTTATTTTTGTCCTTTTTTTGTCACGTGGAAAAGAGAAGAGATAAATTAGCAATTAGCAATTAGCAAAAATCATGGGGCTGTTTTGCTAAGGAGATAAATTCACCCAAAGAATCCGGTCATGGGTGATGATAGATGATGATGCTGATAGAGTTGTGAAAGGAGGGGGAAGCCAGGAAAGGAGAGGAGGGGTAAAAAATAAATTAGGACGGGGGGGTTAATTTGAGTCATGTGAATGGAATTGGGGTAGAGTCTTATTTTTGTCCTTTTTTTGGCACGTGGAAAAGAGAAGAGGTGGGTGTAGGGTGATGAGAGTGAATTGTGAGATTTTTTTCTGAGCAGTGTCTTGCCTTTCTCTCATTAACAATGCTGCAGTCTTGGACTGACTTGAGCATTTTATTATTTCCTACAAAATAATATAAAAGTAGTGTAAAAATATTAAAAATAATATCATTCACAAGCAAAATAAAGTTTAAAGGGTATTAAAAATATCAAACTTTTGGACTCACAAATACCCTTATATTTAAGTTTTTCTTGTCTCTGAGTAAAATAAACTAAATTACCTAAAAGAAAAGAAAAATAAAATGAAAATCCTAACTAATTTCATAGAAATCACAGTTGCATTTAGTATATGCAGCAAACCCTTTAAACCATTAAGTTCCCCTTAATGGACGAGTAACGTCTTGTGAGGGTTTATAGAAGATGCACCCACAAAATCTTTAAAAGGAAAAAGAAAAGAATAGAAAGAAAGGAGAGAAAAGAAAATCTTTTTGGTTTGGTTTCTTCTTTACACAAATGTACAAAGGGGGGATAATGTAAAATTCCAATAAGACATATCGCCCTTATAACCCAGATATTAGCTTGTATATAAATAAGGTGGATACTCCAAGACTGTGGATCCTTACTGATGACATCTATACTCTATCTTTTCATCTCACAATCTAACATAACAATGTATACATCCTAATGCATAGAGTGTATCACCATCCTAGGAGTTAGGCTAACCAGAGTTTGACTTGGTCTCATTTGATAAGATATAAACTACATTATTGACTTATTGACATGGGAAGCAACCTTTCTCAGTAGCAGTGTTGCTTCAAAGAGTAGCACCCAATAGCGCATGCCTCAAAAGGGTACTTGTCATTCCTGACTCTGTAACTCTTTTTTTTCTTTTTTTTTAAATACAAATTTAAAAGCAAAAACAAAAGCAATTATATAAAGACAAGTGGGAGAATCAACCATGAAAACCTAAGACCCTAACACAATGTTGATGTATAGAGTAAGGATTGCACTCATAGTTACCATGAAATGCTGAGGTTAGAACTGGGGCACAAAATGTCACCATTAAGATTAAGTTTTTATCATATACATCCTACCTATATACAACCTAATACTAAATCATAAGAGGTCAAGCTAGTCAAAACAATATACATATTCCCCAAAACAAAGTAAAACAAAAGAAAAAGAAAGAGAAAAAAATCTTTTTGGTATTTTCGATTTTTTAAACAATAATAAAATCTGCAAAGGCCCTTACCCCGCTAAGTAGTGTAATGTCCTATTACATGCAAAAGCATAAGGAAGAAAAGCACACACAAACAAAAAGATAAGAAAATAAAAGAAAATATATATATATAATAAAGTTTATACAGAGGAACAATATTACCAGGTTGAATGCTAGATGCATCCAGGCTAATCTCTATGTCCTTAATCTATGTATTGTGGTTCATAGAGCATAAGATACTTTACTTTTCTCTCCTCTGCAAGTAGCTCTAGAAATGGATCTAATCTTTATCTATTCACCTTAAAATACATACCACTTGTGGGGGCCTTGTATCTTTATAGCATCATGTGAAAAAACACGAGAAATAATGAAAGGACTAGTCCAACGAGATCTCATCTTACCTGGAAAAAGATGCAGTTTGGACTCATAAAGCAACATCTTTTGACCTAGATAGAACTCTTTCCTATGAATATGCTTGTCATGGAACAATTTTGCTCTTTCTTTGTGCATCCTAGAGTTCTCATAGGTCTCTGCTCTAATCTCTTCCAACTCACTCAACTATATCCTCCTCTCTGTCCCAACTGTCTCCAAGTTAAGGTTCAAGTCTTTATAGCCCATATAGCCTAATGCTTAAGTTCTACAGGAAGATGACAAGGTTTATCAAAGACAACCCTAAAAGGAGAAAAGGCTAAAGGGATCTTAAAAGCCATCTTATAAGCCCAAAGAGTGTCAATGAGCTTATCTACCCAATCCTTATGGTTTCTACTCATAGCTTTTTTTCTGATTCTATTTAATATGTCTATTAGAAACCTCTACCTAGTCACTAGTCTGGGGATGATAGGCGGTGACTAAATGGTGAAGGATGGTGTACTTTTTCAAAAGTGCCTCAAAAGAACGATTGTCAAATGAGTTCCCTGATCACTAATGCTAGCACTAGGCATGCGATACATGGTGAAAATGTTTTTCCTGGGGAACTTGACAACGACTCTGGCCTCAGTCATCCTAGATGGCACAAACTCCACCCACTTAGATGCACAGTCAATAGCAAGGAGAATATACTCATTCCTAAAACAAGATGGAAATGGCCCCACAAAATCAATCCCATAAACATCAAAGATCTTAACAATAACTATTGGATTAATGGGCATTACATCTCTCGTACTGATTTTTCGAAACTGTTGACACCTAGGATAGCTCTTGTAATACAAGTAGGCATCCTTAAACAAGGTAGGCCAATACAAATCACGCTGAAGGATTTTGGTTGCTGTTTTCTTCCCACTACAATGCCTCCCACAAGCTTAATTGTGGCAGAAAGAAAGGACACTTCTAATCTCATTATTAGGAATACACATCCTAAAAATCTAATTAGAAGAATATTTAAATAAGTAAGGGTTATCCCAATAGAAAATTTTCACCAGATAAAAGAATCAGTCCTTATCATGCTTACTCAACCTAGCGGTATCTTACCAGTCACAGGATAATTGACAATGTCAGCATACTATGATTCAGATTGAACCATAAGTAGCTGCTCATCAGGGAAACACTTAGAAATAGGGGATTCACTCTTATTTTTCACAATGATCTCGAATATATGGTCAACAACCAAGTTCTTAGAATCCTTTTTATCCTGAATCTCACAATCAAACTCCTACAAGAGCAAAATCCACCTAAGCAATCTAGGTTTTGTATCCTTCTTAGAGAAGAGATGCTGAAGTGTAGCATGATCAATATGGACGATCATATAATATCTAATCAAATAAGGTGGCAAATTTTCAAAACCAAACATAACTGCCAAAAACTCTTTTTCAGTAACAGTGTAGTTCAGCTGCGCCTCATTCAAGGTATGACTTGCATAATATATTACATGAGGTTTTCTATCTAAACATTGTCCTAAGACAACCCCTACAGCATAGTCAGAAGCATCACACATCAATTCAAAGGGCATTCCCAAGATGGGAGGGTGTAGGATAAGTGCAGAAGTCTGAGCTTCCTTTAGCCTATTAAATGCCTTTAAACACTCCTGATAGGAGTGAAAGGACACATCTTTGGCTAAAAGGTTAGTTAAGGGGCTAATAATTTTACTAAAATCTTAGATAAATCACTGTAAAATCTTGCATGCCCTAAAAATGACTCAATATCTTTCACACAAGTGGGATGTAAGAGATTAGCTGTCAAATTAATTTTTACTTTATCAACTTCAATCTCATTGTGTGAAATTATATGCCCTAAAATAATGCCCGCTTTTACCATTAAATGGCATTTCTCTAGTTTAGAGTTAAATTCTTCGCCCTGCATCTTTGTAAAACTTTAGTTAGATTAGCCAAATAGTCATCAAATGAGGAACCAAACACTGAAAGATCATCTATGAGCAGCTTAATGCATTGCTCAATCATGTCAAAAAATACAGAAGTCATGCTCTGCTGAAAAGTAGCAAGCATATCACAAAGATCAAATGGCATTCTCCTAAAGGCAAAAGTACCAAAGGGCATGTGAAAATGGTCTTGTCTTAGTCCTCAGGTGCTATGCAGATTTGGCTGTAGCCAAAACGCCAATCCAAAAAGTAGTAGTAATTATGTTCAGCCAACCTCTCAAGCATTTTGGTCCATAAACAACAACAAGAAGTGGTCTTTCTAGTGGCCACATTCAATTTCTTATAAGTAATACAAACACGCCAATCAAACCTAACTCTAGTGGGGAATAACTCATTCTTGTCATTCCTGATCATGACAACATTGGTCTTCTTAGGAATGACTTAAACTGGGCTAGCCAACTCGCTATCAGAAATGAGATATGTTATCCTATGATCTAATGCATATTGAATTCCATTTGACCAAATAAAGGTGAAAAATCTATGGAGATGTGCCCAAAGGATGTTGAAGATTAATCTTCCTAAGAATAAACCATTAGAGAGCAAGAAAGAATCCCTAAATAGAAGAACTCTTCTAATGAAATTGGATTAATATTTGAGATAGGGAACCAAGAGATAACTCAAAGAGGATATATCTAGGAGAAAGGTTAAACCATCACTTAGATTGAATCAACCCACTTCCTAACCCTCTAATGCCTTAGCACTAAGGATTAGATCAAAGGAATAAACTCAAATCACCACCCTTCTTAGAGAGATAAAGATTTTGAGATTTTAAGAAAAGTAACAAGCTTCAAGCTCTCATATCATTCAATAAGTTTGAATTTTCATGGGGCTAATTGGGCCTATAAATATCCAATTGGAGGGGGATTAGCTATTACATTAGTGGAACAAGTAGTTCAATAGGCGGCCTACAAAATATCCTAGAAAAATAAATCAAAATGCTTAAGATAATTATAATCAGGTTGAGTGATATTTTCTAGGATTTATTCTCCATCTTCTAAAGAGCTTTAAGAAGGCTCTACTCCACCAATGGAGGTTCATCCACTTGGAAAATCTTCCTTTGTTGTGTAAAATCACCCCATATGAATTAATCTCCAAGATTACAGTTGTATCATCCGCAATTAAGCCCACAATTAAAACTATGCATTTTTCAACCTTGGACCAACCATTGCTTGATTAATAGTTGATAACTTTCTCAATACTTGGAGTTGAAATGTAATTCAAGTCATGTTGGAAAATGGACTTGTGGGGCATTCCATTTGTAGCTAAAATACTAATTTTAAAGCTTATTTGATCATCCAAAAAAGCTGTTGAAAGTTAACCTATGAAACTGGAAATTTCTAGACACCTTGTGCTAGAAGCTTTATTTGTCATAATCTACCACTAACAAGTGAAATATGAACCTAATCAACTTTGTGAGAATGGTTTGGGTTCTTGCTCCACATCATGATCTAACCACTTAATGATCTTTTTTTTAATGACTTCTTACAAGGTAGGATTTAGACATCTTTGGTGGTTTTTATAAGGTTTAGCATTCTCCTCTAGATGAATTTCCTGTTACACAATGGAGGGACTAATACCTTTTATGCCACCTAAACTCTAGCATTGTTTTCCCTAATTACCTTCAACAATTTATGTTCCTAATCCTTATTCATGTCAGATATAACAATTATAGGAAAAGTTCTCATTCAGACATGAAAAGGCATACTTAATGGAATCAAGCGAAGGTTTTAACCCTAATGTGGGATCGACATGTGTGGGAAAAGAGGAGGACTAAGAAGAACTAGAGGTGAGGGAACAAATATCATTATAAAGATAATTTTTAGGCAAACCATCGACATATGAGCCATCACAAGTGATACACATCTAGCTAATTAACACTATCATTTTATCAAAAAGTGCAAGTTATCTTTTCAAATTAAAAATATTCAAGTCAACAGTCATGTTGCTAAAAGGCAACTTCATCTACAAATGATTAAAGCATTTGAGATAGCTAGGAAAGGTCCACCAAGAATGATAGGTATGTGGGCATCAAGGTTAGCAATAGATTTAGTTTCCAGAACCACAAAATCCACAGGAAATATGAACTCACCCACTTTAATCAAAACACCTTTAACTACACTGCCAAGAGTTCTAGTGGTGTGATCGACTAACAGAAGAATCAGCTTAGTGGGCTTTAACTCTCCTAATCCCAACCTCTCATACACTGAGTATGGAAGCAAATTGACGCCTGCCCCTAAATCCACTAGTGCTTTATGGATGGTTTGGTTCCCTATAACTATGAAAATGGTAGGGCGACCTAGGTCTTTATACTTAGATGGAATTTGATGTGAGATAATATAGCTCACATTAGAGGCTAGGAAAGCCTTCTTTAAGGACATTGGTCATTGTCTTAGTGGTGCATAACTTTATTAAGAAACTGGCATAGGGAGGCATCTACTGGATAGCATCTAGAGGGGAAATGTTGAGTTTGACTTGAGAGAAGGTCTCTACAATCTTATCAACTTAGGTCTGGTCCTTCTTGTTCCTCATCATATTTAGAAAGGGTGTGATGAGTTTATAAACGTGCTTAATGTTCGAAGGCTAAGATGTATCATTTTCCTTATTAGACGCATCTTGCTTAGTCTCCTTGGGTTAATTAAGTTAGCAGTTGGGGAAGAGTCAATTAGGGCATAGTCAGTAGCATCCCTAGAGATAGAATTATTCTTAGGGAGAGATGGTGGAGACAGAGCTATAAAAAGCGAAATAGGAATATCTACAAGGTCTTCCACATTATGATCAGTTAAACAACCTAACCTAAGTGAAGTTATTACATTAATGCTTTTCACATTATCCTGGACTAGTGTGCTCATTGAGGATGGATCTACATTTGGGTTGGGCTTTATATGACAAAGGATGTTCCCTTTTCCGTATTAGTAGTAACCAGCTGAGACAATTGTTCTGGCATTGTCCTCATTACCTTCTCTAAGCTATTCTATGATCTCTCTAGATTATAAATCTTTTATCAATCTCATTATAGTTAAGAGGTGATTGTGCGTGGACAATAGGGAAAGGAGGTTTCCTAGGTGCCCCTTGGTATCCCTAGTAAGATTTGATAGACGTGTTTCCAAGGAACATTTTTGTGTGCTAGGAGCTCCCCAATGCTAACCTCGACTCTAGGAAAAGTTTGGGTGATTCCACCACCTTGGATTGTAGTTAGTGCAAAATGGTCATTTCTTGGCTTTTAGCAAGCCATATTCACTTGCTTAATTTCAGTCGATGATTGGTGAACATAGTAGGGTAGCTAGTCAAAGTATCGTCTAGGGATCGACACTGTGAACATGACATAGAAGTAATTTGAATTACCTGAGATTGCTGAATAGTTAACCCCTTTATCTGGTTCTCTAAAGCTACAAACATGGACTCTATGTGGCTCACGTTTGATACTAAATGCATATTTCCCTTGGCACTAGCGATTCTAGAGCTCAAACTATCATTTCTAATGGTCTCCCACTGTATTGTCTTTTCGGCTAAGTCCTTTAAGAATTCCGTAGTTGCGATATGATTCTTGGATAAAAATCCACCTTGACACATGGAATCTAACATAGCCCTATTCTATTGGTCTAAGCCTCATAAGCAATTTGACAAAGATGTCACTGTTTTAGACCATGGTGGGGACATTAGGCCATCAAGTTCTTAAAGCTTTCCACGTACCTTTAGAAAGGCTCATTGCCAAACTAAATAAAATGATTAATTTCATTACTTAATTTAATAATTTTGCCATTAGGAAATATTTTTATAACAAAACCTTAACCAAATCATTCCAATTGGAAATACAGTTAGTAGGCAAACTATAGATTCGTCTCTTAGCATTGTCTTTTAAAGAAAAAGGAATGAATCCCAGTTTAACCATTTCAATTTGCACATTATGAAAATGTATTATATTACACACTTCTTCAAATTCACTAAGAAATAAATAAGCATCTTCTAGTCCACTGAATATAGGAAGCATCAGAATGTAATGCGGTTTTAGTTTGACACTTACATTAGCACCCAGGGTAGGCAGCTTAAAATATGAAGGTAAGGTTGAACATGGAGGCTAAAAGACCTCATTCAAAGCTCTTTCATTCCTATCTTATCCAGCTATTTTTTTCAAGGTCGAGTTCAAGTTTAGGTTCAATCATAGTAAGCCTTCTTCTTTTAGGCTCCCTAACCCAAGCAATCATGTAGGTGCACACCCACAATCGTATTTTTGTTCCCTTTTTTTTAGAGAAGAACGAAAGTAAATAAATAAAAGGTGATCTATAAACCACTCAAATAAAAATCAAATGAACCACAAAACTAATAAAATACTTAAATATAAACAAAATAGTCAAGCCAAAAGTGGTCAACTAAATACTTACCATCCTGGTAACAGCACCAAAAACTTATTGATGTAAAAAGTTGCCGTAAGCGCATGGTGTTAGCTTGTAGTATGCTGTGACAAATATGAGTTGTTCCCATGAAGATAGCAGAGTCAAATTTAATCCCTTAATTAGCTTAACCATTAATAACAACTAAGTAAAATGAATTAAACCATTGACTAGATCCATACACATACTTACTAAAATAAAATACAAACCAAAAAACAATTTTAATAAGAAGATAGCACCAGTAGTGTTCTAATTAAGAAGAATTAAATAAATCTAAGCTACTAGATAATAAACAAAACAAATAAAGTAAGCAAATTAAAGAGTTATTGATCAAATAAACAAAATTGGACCTAACAACAAAAACATAAACTAAAGTGACATAGGGCAAAGGCTAAGCTATGACTGAACACGTATGCTTAGAAACAAACAAAAAATAAATTAAAAAAATCCAATTAAAACACGATCAAGATCTACATGATGTTGGTCAAAAGAATAGGTAAATATAACAAAATTTAGATAGCTAAAGTAAAGAAGGAAAGCACTAGAAACATGACATTGACAGTAGATGAATAGATAAAATAAAAAAGGTAAAGTCTATTAAAAAGATGTAAAAACCAAGCAAAGGGATGCGAATAAAAACCAGAGCAACCAACTAAATTGAAAATTCATTATGAAACCTAAATTGGTGCAGACTAATTGCCACAAATTTGAATAGAAGATGGAAAATCAATATTCAACGAGCTTGAACTTCAACAATGGCATAGGGCTCTTGAACCAAGAATGGAGAAGAGCCTAGAATTACTAAAATATGAAAATAGGGGAAGAAAATGCTGCAAGAGGAAACTAGATTACAATTGATCTCTGGCTCTGAGCTGATGATCTCTACCTCCTCTTCAACCTCTATTTATACATGAAATTTCAACTCAATCTAGTTTCCAAAACCCACAAAATCTAGATTTGTTGTTGATTGTTTGCCTCCCAATCTCATGATCATTGGAGCCCTTGGAGCTCTCCATCTCACCGAAACAGCCTAGTTAGTGAAAATCATGGGCTGTTGACTGAGTTTAATTGCTAAGGAGATAAATTCGCTCAAAGAATCCAGTCATGGGTAATGATGGATGATGTTGTTGATGGAGTCACAAAAGGAAGGGGAAGCCAGGAAAGTAGAGGAGGAGAGAGAAATAAATTGGGGGGGTAAGTTGAGCCATAAAAATGGGATTGGGGATTGAGTCTTACTTTTTTTTTCCTTTTTTTCCAAATGGAAAAGAGAAAAGGTAGTTATGGACTAATGAGAATAGGGGTGTTCATCGGTCCAAACTCGGATCGCATCGGACCAGACCGATTTTGATCAAGAACTGAATAAGAACAGGAACGCGTATCATAAACCCGACTGAGTTAAACTTAGACCAAACCAGGGCCGGACCAAAAAAAATTTGGACTGAACCGGAACGGACCGAACAAATCAAATTGATTAGGGGATTTCAAGTTTTCAAATTTTATGGATTAAGCAATCTAAACTAAAATAGAATGTCTAGAAGAAGGATTTTGGGCAATTTAGATGTATTCAAAATTAAAAGCTTATTTAAGAGTAAAACTTTATTAAAAAAATATAACTTTTAAGTATGTACAAGCCAACAAAATAGTGAGAGATTAAAGAGAAAGAGAGAGAAAAGGTGAGGTGAAAGAGCAATAGGTGAGTTGAGAGGTTGGGATAGTTAACAAAAATCAAATCGAGAATTCCACTTGATAGTCTATAACTTTTTTTATTCGCTCCGTGGTCCGGACCGGTGAACCAGATTGAACCAGACCAAAGAGCAAATAAGAAAAATTCATGGACCGTGCACCAGATCGAATTTACTCAGACCGGACCGATCCAGTTTGGTTTTGAGCAGTCTTCAGCTCGGTCTAGCTTCGGACCAAATAATGAACAATCCTATATCAGAGTTGGGCAGTGAGATTTTTGTTTTGATCCAGCGTTCTTACTTTTCAACCCTTAATAATGCTGCAGTTTTGGACTGACTTGTGCATTCCATTATTTCCTACAAAATAATGTAAAAGTTGTGTAAAAATACTAAAAATAATATTATTTGTAAGCAAAATAAAGTTTCAAGGGTATTAATGTAATGCCATGACACCTTCTCGGCCCATGGACTGTTGCTAGGAACAACTTCAAATATCATTAACTAACCCCACAAATCACTACAAGCCTTTCCGGCCTGCTTCGTCCTTGCTCATACACTACCCAGAAAACTTTCCTAGAGATTATCCATCATTAGATCTCTCCACATCAAGCACGCTTAAATATAAGGTTCTTAAGAGTGGGCTCCCTAAAAAAGAAGGTGCATCTTTGCTGATATCATTAGTCACTTCAAATCTTTTTAAGCCATACTCGGGGTGTTCTAATTAGAAATATCAAACTTTCAGAGTCAACAAAGGGCTCAAATTAGTGATAAGGGCCTGACGATGATTAATCAGAAATAGCAAGAGTCCTCACACCAGTCCCGCTTTCATGCTACGAAATCATGTTGAAGAAAAGAGAAGAAAAGCAAGAATGGTAATCAATTACAAAAAACTTAATGATAATACTGTCTTTGATGGTTATTAATGATATCACTATCTTTGATGGTTATTATATTCCCAATGAAATAGTCTTTTTCAATAGAATTTAAGGAGCCTCTTGGTTCTCGAAAATGGATTGTAAAAGTGGATATTGACAGATAAAAATGGATGAAGAAATCATTCCTTTAATAGCTTTTAGTGCCCCTCAAGGACACTATGAATGAATAGTAACGCCATTTGGTCTAAAAAAGGCACCTCAAATATTCCAAAGAAGAATGGATTGATCATAGTATTAATCAATGTTGTTTAGTTTACATTGATGATGTCCTTGTTTTTTTCCAAAACCATAGAACAGCACAAAGATGATGTCTTAGCTGTCACCCAAAGGTGTATTGATCATGGTATTATACTTAGTAAGAACAAGTGCATTTATGCTGAATAAGAGATTGAGTTTTTAGGCCTAAAGATAAAAGCTGCACAAATTATTCTATAAAAGAATATTCTGGAAAAAAATATAAAATTTCCCTAAAAAGATTGAAGATAGGAAGCAGTTAGAAAGGTTTCTTGGATGCCTAACCAATGCTTAAGATTTTATTAAAAATTTAGCTAAACTGAGAAAATCATTACAGCAGAAACTCAAGAAAGAAGTAAGTTAGATATGGACCCATAGTGATTCAAAGATTGTTTAAAACTTCAAGATGTGTAAAAATCTTCATATTCTTAATTTGTCTAATAAAAGCGATGATTTAATTCTTGCAACAAATGCCAGCCATGAGCGTTAGAGTGCAGTACTCAAAATCAAAGAAGGAGAAAAGCTCGCCAAGTATTGTAGTGGAACTTTTAATAAAGCAGAATGCAACTATCCCACAATGAAAAAAGAAATCCTTGCAATCATACACAGAATTGAAAAATTTTTAATCTTTTTAGGCCCACAACCGTTTATTATTCGAACTGATTGCAAAGGAATACTTGGTTTTATAAAAAAGAATTTATCAAATATGCAAGTACAAAGACGACTCCTACTTTGGCAATTATAGCTTAACTAGTTTTCCTTCTTTATTACGTATACAGGGATGGAAGAATTCTTTGGCAGATAGTATAACTCGCGAGCTTGCCAGTGGTAATCATCATAGCAGAACTCCTACCGAAAAGGAGGAAATCCAAAATGAAATACCTTTACTACTAGAACGGGTTTCTCCTTCTAGCAGAATCCTTATGGATATTTTGGAATTCCATACAAATACATATCACATTTTAGTCTGCTGTCTTCTACCTAATAGCCAAGAGATTTAGCCTTCTAGAGTTACAAATTAATTACCTAAACTGTCCTTATGATATCCAAGAAAAACTAAGTTCTCATGTCCAAGATAAATGGTTTAACGAGTGGTATGCAGCCCGCATCAACTATTATCATAATTATTCCTATGATATTTGGGAATCATAGGGTACTACAATCTACTTTCTTGAGAGATCTAGAGTTGGTGGTGTTAGTTTTCTAACAAATTCAATCTCTTCAAATGGCCCAATCGTAAAAGCCTGGGAATATGAAATGGTAATTTACCTCATGAAAATCCCAGATCCGAAGTACCTATTTTTCTCAAGACAAACTAAATTTCAATGGTACATATTCAGAAGGACCCATTGGATTCTTACATCTCCTGATGGCCCAACAAAAATTTCATATAATAGATGTCTATACGTCAAAGTACATTGCAAACTGATTAAGTATGAAAATGGAAAGGCCAAACCAGTTCATTATTTGGTTCAACTAGTTGATTTAGACAATCCCAAAGATCAACAATAAGAATGGTTTCCGAAATGACATGAGTCAGTTAGTGACCCTGCCTCAGCAAGAGCCATCAGTTTTTTCAATATTTACCATCAAATGTGGGCATTGATTGAGCAAGGAATAATGGTAATGTGCTGCGGAAGTACTACTTTCGCCTATCATAAGATAGAAGGAGCTGCTTCAGATGACATCTTTGATTATCTCTTTGATGTTGGAGGTGAAAAATTCTTATTAAAAAAAGGAAAGAAATATATTCATGAATTATTTAAAAAATGGGATCCAGAGCATCTTCAACTTGATGAAGATTTTGATGATTATCTAGATAATGAAGGACTGGAAGATATTATTAGAGATGAGGGCATGCACAACCTCAATATAGATGACTAGTCTTGTCAGCAATTAAAGGTTCTGAAAAGTGGTTGCACTATTATTGTACTATCTTGTCCAGTGTCTAATCAGTAAAATAACGTTGTCTACCATATCTATGTGAAGACAACTGTAGTTATGTGAAAATATCAGTGTATGTACTATAGCCATTATGGCATCCTATGTAACCCATCCCCTCTATAAAAGGAGAGGCTGAGAGCTGAGAATGAACACGGCTATTTTAGTATACTTGAGCAAAAGAGAAGTCGGGACGCTTTGTTTCTCTATGAGCAAGCATCTCTGATGATCTTAGTAGCTTGAGCCCCTTTTTAATCTTTTTATTGTGATATTTTCACTTTCAAGCTTTCAATAAAACAAGCTTTCCTGTAGGGAATGTTATTTAATTGAACCTTATGTCTTATATATTATAATTTGTTGATTAAAATTTCACTATCCTTTAAAAAAAATAAAACTTAATTAGTGACTACGGTCTGAGGTAGGAAACAAAACAAATCTGTAATGTGCTTGATCTAAGGAAGCTGTGGTTGAGATTAACAATCTCTGTAAACAAGAAGTTAGAGAAACGTTAGAGTCCAATGCTGACTAAGTTCAGGTAACGGTTGAAACATTCTAATTAAGATTTAATTATTTTGCTAAGCATGGTGGCCTATAATCACAGAAAGTATAATATTTCTGATATAAGTAATAGATTGTGATAGGTAGTACTAGTAAAGTCATTATAAGATGGTTAATCATTTAAAATAAGCATATTTCTTTAAAAAAATCCTAAAAATAGCTTATTTGCATATTTTACCCTTTTTAGGGGGCTTTCTGCAATTTTTAAAAGTTTAGGGGCCAAAATAATAAGAAAAATTACCAAAGAGTCTTTTACTCGAAAACATAAGGTACCCCAGTCTTATTTTTAAAAAGCCAGGGGCCAAAAAGTTGCTATCCTAAAGCTTAGGATAACTCAGAGTCATTTTTTTGTGTTATTATAAACGCTATCATGAAACTTACAGAAATAAAGAAACCTCTACTTTCTCACTTGATAGCCTTTGTAATACAACCTAACCTTTATAAACACTCTCCCTAACCTTAGATACAACCTCATCCATATCCTCTAATCCCTCCTTCACAATCAAGTTAAGCATGTGGGTACAACAACACACATGAAAGTAATCACCATTATACAAAAGCTTTAAGTGGACTTTCATTATGTCAACACACAAATCATTTGAAGAAGCGTTATCCAAAGCTGAACACATTAATTTCTTATCAAGATCCCAATCTTTTAACAATAACAATAATTTTTCAGCAACGACAACGCCATTATGGGGTGGACCCATGAAAGAGAAGTTCAAAATTCTCTTATGTAGAACCCAGTTAGCATCAATAACCATCTACATTCAAAGATGTCCAATAGTCATAAGTAAAGGCAATTCTCCTAGGAAAAAACTCCAAGAACACTTTAACCTTTTCTTTTTCCCTAGCACATGACTTAATCACACCATTTCTAGTTGTATTCCTTGAGACAAATTTCATATCTAGATTCAAATAGGCTAATATATCCCTCACACCATCATATTCACAAATTGGAATGACAACTCGTGCTTAACAACCCAATAAGCCAACAATTGACAAAACTCATTAAACTCAATTGAAGTTGTCCACTAACCAGAGAACCTGAATGACTTTCTAAGAGAAGCTGGCCTATGTCTCTAAAATTCCTTCTTTTACAAATGCCTAAATGCCTTTTTAGATTACTAGTTTAATACTTATTGTCCGTAGGACAAGTTTGACCATATTTTTTGCATTCACAAAATAGATTACCCTCTTTATCAGGAGGAAGGAATTCATAATGTTCCCAAAATAGTAGAAGTAAACTTCATTCGACATTTTGAGGGCTTATCAATATCAGCAACAGTATACAGCTTGTATGCTCCTGTCTGAATAGTGTCTTTGCCTCTGTACTGTCAACTTTTACATGCTCCTCACCATTGGATCGACATCAATAAGCACAGAATCATCATAATCTCATGCCATTTCTGTTCAGATTAGAAAAAAAGGATGTTAATTTTAATAGGTCTTTACTTACTTTACAACAAGAGCCATTGAAGCTAGTACTGAACAAAGCTCATCAAACAGTATATTTACAGCCCAAAAAATTGCTATAGGCAAGTAAACATTGGCCTTACTTGAAAGTAATCAAGTTCAATATAGATCTTATCTTAATTTTAGTAGGTCTCAGTCAAAGAGCGTTAATCAAGTTCAATATATTTATAACTCCTGAAAACCTGGAAGAAACCAAGAGAATCAAAATCAGAAAGCAAAAAAAAAAAAAAAAAATCCATTAGCAAATAAACATCAGTCTTCCATAGTCACAAATGACAGCATTAGCAAGCAAAATCGATAATAAAGCCTTATTGTTTCTAGATCAAAGAAGTAGAGATCACTGTGACATCTCGAAGGCTAAAATAAAGGTAGAGAGACAAAAAGAAGTCTCGAGAGAGAGAGCAAGTAAGAGAAAGACAGAGTAAGTTAAAGAGAGAGAGAGATCAAGCCACACTTACCCAGCTTCGAGTCTCTAACAGACCAAACAAGAGGTGCAGATGTGCGAGTGAGTGAGCCTAAGATGATTGGAGTAAGCACGAGACAGATCGGAGCTTTAGAGTGGTGAAGGTGATGAGATGTATTGACGGTGAGTACATAAGTCCAGGCTAGGGTTTTGGTAGGTGGGACTTGAGATTAAGGAGGATGGTAAGAAACTAATAATTAAGAGGAGAACTATAGAAGAAACCGAGTGAACTGGCTGACGAGTATAGGATAAAATATTTTAAAAGGCTTTATAGTTAGGGGTTTCGGGGTGTCTGGGACTCTAGGTTAGGCTATTATTTATTAATCATCAAGGAAAAAAAACTATTAATGTTGTTTTTCTGGTAAATATCCCCCCAAAACAAAAATCCAAAATTTCTGTCCTCCTCTCCTAAATGTCAAATCTGAAAATTTCAATCCCAAATTTTCCCCCAAAAAATGTGCTTATTGATAAATGGGGTAAACGAGTTGTACAATAAATGGGTAATCGGGTTGACCTATTAACCTGTTTAATTAAACGACTTGAACATTTTTTAATACTAAAAATCTTAACCTGCACCTAACTCATTTAATTAGATGGGTTAACTATGTCAACCATTTAGCTAAACGAGTTGAAAATCTTTACCCAAACCAGCCTAATTTCTTGTCGAGTTCGGGTCAGCAATCATGTTAGATCAGCTTCTAACAACCCTAAGTTGCACCTGTAATCTAATTCTCAAAAACTTAATCATCCCCTTGTCGTCAACCTCTTTTCAGTTTCTTCTTCTCTTGTTCAACTTTGAATTTGACAAACTTAAGTTCCAATTCCCATCAAAGGAAGATAGAATAGAGTTGATCAATGCTAATTGGAGGTTGATTGAAGGTAGAATGAATGTTAATCAACCAAAAATCAACATCAAGTGCTACTGGGTTTGTGGGTAATGTTCGCTCTCTTCCTATTTTACTGCTTTTGTTAGATTAGATAGCTATTAATTATACGATGGATTTTTCTTTTAGTGGTGATCTTTTGAGAAAAAATTTAGGAAGTTGATGTACATCCACGTCGTGCCATTAATCACCTTTTTTGAGTGTTTATGTCTTGATTGCCTTGTTTCCTCCATTTGGTGTTAGATACATAGTAGTTTAGTTGCTGTGTGGTAATCTTAGGTTTTCACTAGTAGTTAGTTAATTTAGGAATGCATTTTAGATTAATAGTAGCTTAGTTGATTGATTTAGTATGCCCTAATAATCTAGCCATAAGATAGCCTAATTGACCAATATCCCTGAGGATGACAACATTTTCACTCAAACACTCTACAACTGGTAGGTTTGGAAGCATTTACTTACATTAAAAATACAAAAATGACTCAGTATACTAGGTATGCTCAATAGGTATTAGTCCCTGAATATGTGACCATTTATCTATTCTCATACTTTTTTTAAATAACTTTTTGTAGTGAAGAATTGCACCACAGGGTCATATGAAGGCATGTGTCATTGGAGAGTTGTAATTACACTAATTAATGTTTGATAACCAAGTAATAGTACATATGAGGTGGAATTCGAACTTAACTATTTGAGAACAACTTTCAAATATTTACAAACTCCACTTATAAGAATAGCATCATATAATAGAGATAGTGGTCCTCAACGAATAATGAAAGGACATGCAGAATGCCCTCTGTAACTCAATCGTGAACCCCCTTTAAATCCCTTAAAAACATTAAAAACATGATGTAAAAGAAAACTTGATTTGTGGCATCGTCGAACAAACCAACTATTTAGGTAGATAGCTATTTTAGATTGTTGTTTAGTCATATATGATTATTGCATTTTAATTGTTGACAAACAACCACTTAGGTAATCGAATGAAATATTTTTGGTAAATTAGTGACTCCAAATTAAACATATGGATGTTTTGGCAAGGTTGAATGTGTATAACACACCATTTCATCAAGGAATTCTTCTATGTTCACTTCTTGACATCTAAAGACCTCGATTTCCTATCAACTCAAATGGCAGATCCATCCCAGTTTTCTTTAAGGCGCAGAATACTGACTGGGTGGACTAACATGTTCTTTAGGACTTCAAGATTAAGGATAATACCACTTCTCAGGTTGATTCCCACGAGCAGACATGTTTCCACCACCTAAGACTGTAGGACTATTCCCACTATCCCTTGCAGGTGGAGGAAGTTTACTATTCATGGTGATATGATGAGTATACAATCCTCCTTCTCATCACAAATAGTTGCATATCTTGCTGTAACGCATACAGTTTCATAGATCACACAAACTTTGGAATGTTTTAGATAACTTATGAACACCATCTTCGTGGTTGTCGTACCAAGTTTTCCATGTTTCTATAGCCAGATTGTGCACAGAGTTAGCCGAACCCCATGGATATAGATGATTCATGTGGGGCCATAACTCATATGAAGTGGTGTAAACACCACTCGATACACATAGCATTTTAGATGGACCACACATTTGGATGTCATGTGAATTGTCATCGGGTAATGACAATTACCTAACCCACCACGTTGAGCAACGTCATACTTGAATTTTTAATAGGTAGTCTGTAAATAACATATTTTTGCATGTCAAAAATTCTTGAAAGATTTAAATAGCATTTGAAGGTCCAAAAATTTCAAAAATAATCTCAAAAAGGAAAAAAAATTGGGATTTTGTGCAATACGCTAACGAGAGGGTTTGAACCCTAGACTGTGAGTATGATTGAGCAAGACAGTAACCAGTAGGGTGACACATTGTCTTGCATTCAAACTATCAAAAACAATTCACTCAAGGCAGAAAACAGAAGTCGGAGGCATAAGGACGATGCTATCTCAACTACATTTTCCCCGAACGATAGCCACACCATTGCCAGATTTGACGGACGGTGACTTTGAGCGTAGCCATAACTCGAATCATATCACTCTCTCTTACTAAATAAACTTGTAAGAGAAATGCATGACAATGTGTGAAAAATCTAATAAAAGGGAAAAGGATCAGGAAAAAATAGTAAGAGAAAATCTTACGGCTGGCTATCAGAAGGGATTTTCTGCAATTCAGGGACAACAGCATCACTAACTTGCCCGATGCTCTCCAACTGCTGCACTTCGAGGGCATCGACATACCTTACCTCAACATCAATATCGAGATGCCCTTCGAATACTACAGATCTATTCTTTTTCGTGATAAGGTATAACTGTAACCTGTATGAAAATATAAGGAGTTATCCAAAGCTATAAGAAGTTGTACGAACTGTAGATAAGTTGTAAGAATATATAAGAAGTTGTAAGAAGATGTGAGAAGATGTAAAGAGTTGTAAAAAGCCGTAAGAAGGTGTAAAAATAGATGTAAGGAGTTGTTATATTATTAAAAAGTTGTGTAGTATAATTTTTATATATGTATGCGTAATTGTTGGTGTTTAATATATGAATTGTGAAAAAAATTATTTCGTAAAAGTAAATTACGTGTATCCTTGATATTTATGAAATAAATTTATAATATCACTAACCAAATTATATTTTAACATTATAGAGAAAATGTTATTTTTCCACAATTATCATTTTGGATGATAAAAAAATTAAAATAGCATAATGAATGAAAATAAACCTTAAACAAGTTAATTAAATAGCAATAAAATAAATTCAAGTCGATAAATATGTGGAGCGAAATATGTTCTAGACTTGAGTTGGTTTTTTTGATATTAACATTAGTTTCAACTCCCTATAAGAAAATTTAAAAAAAATAAATTTTCTCAACAAAATTGAATAGAACCTAAAAAAGAAATCCTAATACCACCATTCTATATGTCAAGGTTTTGAAATTCCATCGGAAAACCAAACATGTCAAAAGGCGTTGTCATTTCATTAAAGACGCCATAAAGAGGAAGAAAGTTGTCATGAAGTATATCTCTGCTAACAATATGGTAGCTAATCCCTAACTGAACCTATCCCTAGAGAAGCTTTTAAGGTTCATGCGATGAGTCTGGGAATGCAAAGGATTTAATTCTTGGATATGTCTTGTTTTTCACTAAACATGATTGTTTTGCATTGAGCATTTATGTAGTAAAGATTGGCGTTTTCTTTTCAAATGTTCAATTGCGTGATTAGGCACATTGAAATGTCACTAGGCTTCTAATTGACCTTGTTACACAGGTAATCTCCCTAATGCTTGAGTGCCTAGTAAGATGATACAAAATCATATTAGCACTAGGTGTGTAATATTGATCCACCATTATACTTGTGATATATAGACGGTAAGTAATAGTCTCCGTGGTAACTCTAAAACATGACTCTACTAAGTCGAATATGAATGCACCGATTTCATGTCGAAGCCTCAAGGTCGAACCTAAAGTGTCGAGATAAACATTGGTTATGTTAATATAGTGGCTTAAGTTAGATTTATTATAGGCTTATGATTTACATGGCATATAAGTGTGACACACCTCAATTAGTGAAAGTTATGTCATGATGCACATTTCGTCCTGTGTATGTTATAAGATGACTGACAAGTAGAGTGACAATTGGGTTCCCTTTCTTTATCATTGTGTGATCCCTAAGTACGATGCTCTTTAACTTAGAATTATGATATAAAGTCATGGCTTGGTGTTTCTACCTTAATATGTTTTATAAGGGCCAAGATGTACACAATTTAGCAAAACATGTTAGGAAAATAATTGAACTATGGTGAACTATCATGAGTTTTTAAGGAAGAATCTTTGCACCCTTAACATATCAACCCATGCGATTATATTTGATATATAATTAAGTGACGTAGACATAAGCATAAAGGGACAATGTATGACATCGATGATGTTTGGATGATTTGGGGTGTTGTTAAATGTGAAAGTGTTATGTTAGTTAAATGGTAATTTTATATAATACTACTTGTTATTTTTTGGTTGCACAACTTATTCTGAGTATCAAACATAAAGAGATGTGTTGGCAAAGAGATGTATTGCTAATGACTTGTGTGTCCAAGAGGAAAATGTTGATCTAGTCAAGGAACGTCCACTTCCTGCATTTAGTGGTGGGCAGTTACTGATTGGATTAATCCCCCTTATCTTTCACGGCCCAATGTCAATTGCAGTATTAAGCTTTCCTGGCTAAATTGTTAATTGCACTGTTAGACCTTTATTTAACATCTCCTCAAGTAGGCACTTAGCTGCTAAAGTTAAGAAGAGATAAAGGGAATTAATTCAATCCGTAACAACCCACCTCTAAATATGGGATATGATTGTTACTTAACCCAGTCAACAGAAAGAAATTGAAGTCTTCGGATTCATGAATCCTTGATAAACATTTATTGGACATGAAAAAAGGGAGTTAAAAAGCCTCCAAGCGGAATTGGATTATTTGAAAGGAAATACACGAAATGCAATTTTCACTATGCAAGTATATCAAATGGATTAATAAAAAGGGTACTTCGATACCTTAGTTATAATTAGGGGCGTTCGGAGTTTGAGGGGGGCTATGGACCTTCATTGATAAAGTAGAAGGGCATTGAGCAAGTTTATAAGTTCATGAGTCACTCTACCCATTGTACACTGATGTTGGGTTAGAATCTCTACTCAAACTTATGTGCATTGCTTGGTTTATTGAGGCCTACTATATAATTTAATTTAACAATGAGAAAATCAAAGTCAATTGATAGCACTATGATTCACAACAAGTTGTATTAAAACTTGAACACTTGAGGAAGCAAGTCGCTAAGTTCTTTAAATATCCGTGTATAAGATAAAAGAAGGGTTGAACCATATTTACAAACATTATATTTTTAGAGAATTTCATGAGTGGCTTCAACATGGCATTCATGGAGAACATGGAGCAATGCACTTGGATTTTGTGAAATATGTGCAAGAGTCCTTTGCAAATGGCTCTGTACCAAAGAGAACTAACATAATGTGGGTCATTTTAATACCAAAAAGTATATCAAAGCTAGCTTGGTGATTTCAAGATGATTGGTGCCTCTAAAAATAAATTTTAAGCTTCTAACTTCCAATCCTTAGCACACACTTTTTTTACAAGTGGCTATTGTATAGGGGTTATAACTCTTGCATCATACATAAACTCTTCCATCATAGATTTCTTTATTTAGAAGACTTGAACCTAATACCTTAATCAAAATGGAATAAGATGGAGTTTTAACTGTGAACAAGACGTAATTATTCGCTAGCTAAAAAGACTAGAAAACTAAAAGTTTCTCAATTAATCCAATGTTGGACTTCCATAATAGCGCTAATATTGCAGTTTATATTAACAATAACAATGACAACATCCACTATGATTATTAACAGTAACCTCCATTCCCTTTGAGGTAACTAGTATGAGTCTCGTCCAAATGTAGGCAATCTTACCCTTATACATAAGTAGAGACATCGATATGTACGTTTGTGTGCCTATCTTTGAAATGAGGAGAAAATCAATGAAGGGATACCCCTTTGTCTTTATCTTACAAGCAAACACTCAAAACAAACTGTTAATCTAAACATTACAGCCATCTTAAGGAAATAAGTGCAATGGAAGGTCAAAATTCAAGTGTCTTATTTGCAATTTATAAATGACACTTATTATGTGTGAGGTCGAATGGAGTTCCAGTTACTCTAGCAACGGTGGTGAGATGAATTGAATTCCAGTATAACCTATCCTTATTTTTTTAATGATTGTAGATTACAAAGTACACTGGGTTCCTACATAAGGCAACCGAGTGTCAGAACTGGCAAAAGGGACAGAGTAACTAAAGAAGACACGAAGTCAATGACCTATTCATACAAACAAAGAGAACTATGCCACACTTTCAATTTATAACAAGGCAATGGCATCCTAGATGGAAGGCTGACTCTGCACTATCTCACATAACTCTGCTTGGCAGTACTCGAGTGTTACCTTGTAAGGACCATGAAATTTTATTTTAGTTAATCACATGGGTTAGACAAATTTAGCTGGGTAATTTCTTAATATCGTGATTTTGTGACCTTTTTTGGGTAAAATAACTGTTTTTAATTATTTGTGAGTTAGTTAGTTGCTCTTATTTTTATTTTTTTTAAAATTTAGAATTTGTGATTTTCTTAATGTGCATCAAATTCTAGGAATACTAGTTGAATTGGATTGAACCCCAATAGTCTTTTATTTCTAACTCCATTATATAGTTAAAAAATGATAAAAAAAATGTATAGACGGGGTTGTCCACATTGCATTGGAAGAAGAAAGAGGAAAAAAAGAGGAGGCGATGTCATCAAAGAATCATGCATGGGGTCTTTTTCTTCACACACGCACACACGTCTAACAGGACACACACACACACACAAACTGAGCACCAAGAGAAACAGAGGAAGAAAGGGAGAAGAAGAGGAAGAAAGGGAGAAGAAGGAGAAGTGGAAGAAGAAGAAGGAGATTTAGGGCTTGGGAAGGAAAAGAAGAACTCAAACCACTCTTGGCTAGCAAGCTTGTTCTTTTCAACCAACTTCCTTAAGTGGGTAATTCTCTCCCTAAACTATATTAAGTTGAAATCAAATTTATTTTGGGTTTATGTTGAATGTTGGTGATTATGAGTAGTATCTATGGTTTGTCTAGTTGTATTATCAATTTTTAAGTGAACTAAAAGTATTATGTGAGTAGTTAGGGTTTGGATGAAAATTGACGAATTGATGAATATGGTAGTATTTGGATGGGAATTTGACACAAAGTAAGTGGATTTACACCTTTCCTAAACAACCATGAAATTATTATGGCGAATGGTTTAGCTTATGTGAATAAAGTCTGGACCAAAATTTTTGGTGAGTTATGGCTTAAATCATGTAGGAATATTGAATCTCATAGTATGGGGTTAACCTGGAAAAAAAAAAAAAAGAGAGAAAAGAGAAGGAGATGCTTGATGGGTTTCAATATAAAAAAATAAAGAAAGAAAAAGGAGTTTATGTGTTCTAAGTAATCTTTTAACTATCTTAGGTTAGATGTCTGTATATTACAAAATATTATGATGGTAATGGGCATTGGAAAAGCCTTCGACATGGCTCCTAGGTTAAGTATCTCTAATTAAAGAGCAACTTTATTGTTAATGTGACTAATGACCATGTGGTAAGGTAGTGAGAATCAAGTTTAAGATTTATGCTCAAAAACTTTTAGAAGTTCTCTTGGCTATGTTAAGCAATTGCTAGCCTTGTTAACATTCTTATGAATTTTTATGGCATCTTTATTATATTAAAATGGTTTGTCAAGTAATGAATTATTATCTTGATAATAATTTGTAAAGAGTGTTGGATGTAAGAACAAGATGGTGGTAAGCTCAATGTGTGAATTTCTTTAAAAAGTGTCTTGTGTCATAAATGATGTTCATGTTGCCATGGATGTTGTATTGCTGGGATACTCACCAAGTTTTCAAAAATCGCTATGATCTCTAAAATTAAGTTGATTGAGTAGTTAAAGATTTCAGAAGGGGATTTTCTAGTGAAAAGTTGTCGTTCATGGGAAAACACTTTATTGTTGTAGATGATTTTGAGGGCTTTGCATTTTGGTCAGGTTCCAAGAAAAAAAATTGTGCAGCCTATGCATTCTAGGTCATGGAATTCTCGATGCATTTTTAGATTTCTAAAAACTAACCTATGTGTTTCAGGTTCGTATTACCTTGACGAGGGTAAGGTACATTATGGACTTTAGTGAATCTCGAGATCCTAAGTGTCTAGCTGGTATGCTATAAAGAAGGAACTATTGACCAACAATTATTGAATGCCCTAAGAATGAGTTTTGATTCAAATAAGTAAAGTGTGGTGATTTTCTAAGGGTTTTAAGCCAAAGTAGTATTCAAAAAGGGATTTCAATTTGATTCAGCTGAAACTAAAAATGTGTTTTCACACTGTTGGCATGCATCTTGCTTATAGGCGAGTAAAAATGCTTTCAATGATGCAAATGTGTCATCTTTATGAAGTTTTTGTTTTATGAAGTTTTTATTTAGTATCCAGTAGAATGGAGGTTTCCGTTTCATTCAGCTGAAAGTTTATAAAAGCGATTTCTTATCATATAATACTAGTATGCCAATAGTATTTGAGTGCTATTATGTAATGAATGGTGTGCAAATGTTTCGAATTTTTAAGCGTGATAATTATTCACTGAGCGTGTCGTTTCCTCACCCCTTCTTTTTCCCGTTTTTCCAGGTTCAGAGTAAGTTCCAACTTCACAGAAGAACATTTCTTTTGTTTGTCATTACATGTTGGGGGATGTTGACGCATTGCTTTATTTTGTTCAAATGCTCCTGTTGTAATTTGATTGATGAGCAGCTATATCTTTTGGACTTGTGTTGTTATAATATGTTGTTAGATTCGCTCTGTTGATCTCCTTACAATAAACGTCACGTACCCCGTCCCTAAACATATTGTAATATTCCCTTAGCTATGACATAACTTGGTTTGATATGCGGGGGTGTGACATGTGAAGACTTTATTTCTTTATTTTGAACTTTTAGTGGTTGCCTATTATGAATGACATAATTATTTCCTAATGGTACATTTTCGAGTTAACTCATTTTTAGTCCTTGCTTAGTACGGTTGTTCAAGCAGGGCCTAACAACCTTCCTTTTAGTTTAAAGAGAAAAATAAATTTCCTATACTTGTATATTTCATAAGTATTTTAGGTTTAGTTTTAATGTTTGATTTAGACTTAAGGATTCTATAATGGAGTCTTGGCAATGCAATATTCCTCTTAGGGAAGGAGGGGTGTTACATTTAGTGGTATCAGAGCCATAGGTTTCATTATGATCTATTTGTGTACATAAATTGCTTGAGTATGTGATTGGTGTGCAATTATGATTATTTCCATGATGTATAAATATGTGTTTACGTGTTTAATGTCATGGTTACGATGGCATTTGCTCTTAGTGACTTTGTTTTATACCCTTCTGGTTAGCAGCTTGAAACATTGGTTTCGTCTAGAGATGTAGTGAACAATTAAATTATATGGACCCGAAACGCCTCACAGCTAACCACAGAGTCATACTTTCTGAGAAAAATTTTGATCGTAGGTCCTGGGCTAAGATTGCTACCAATCTTCATCAGAGGATGCTTCGTCGTAGATGGAGTGATTTCACCTCTCATGAGATGGTGACTTTTCTTCTCAAGGTTAAGCCTCAGTAGAGAAGCAGGCAACAACCAGCCAGCTTGTTTTAAATGAGCTAGCAGGGCCTGTGCGGGGACAAGTGATTCCAGGGGCAAGAGGGGAGGATAAAATTTGAGAATCACCAGATGTTAGATCTCTTTTGCAGTCCCTTTGAGTAGTGCAGTGTAGGAGGGTAGCCTATATGTGGGTACGATGGATAAATGCTAATGGGTCAAACTGTACTAGGGGTTAGGAGGGCATTGTGGCTCGTATGCTCAAGCTAATAGAAGAGAATGATTATATAGAGCTTACACCTATTCCGTAGCTAGCGGAACGACTAACCCCAAAGGTTGAGTCTGAAAGTTCTGGCCAATATCCTATGGTCAACACCGATAACATGGATGAGGAAGACCCATATGACACTGGCTCTTCCAGTGAAGAGTAAGTACCACCCGCCTTGCTGGTGTCGAGTGGTAGGAGTATCTAATCCTACCTAACCTATAGTAGAATTAGCTAATATGTTTGTAATTCAAACTTTGATTAGGATTAACAATGTAGGCAAGATTCATTATGTGACTATAAGTCACAAATTTTGTAACTAACTATTTGAATGATGCTGAGTCGTCTGCCAGCAGGGTAGGAACTTGGGTTACTTGTATTTCCTTATCCATGTATTGTGTATGAATGTTACTTATGTTGCATAATTAATTATTATGTTCGTGTGAATGTACGAATTGATACATGTGTTTGGATGATGCTTATGAATGAACTACTACATTTGTAGCTTTTTCACTTTAGTAAAGCTACGTAGTGTTGTATTCATACGTGTGTATCTATATGATTATATGCCACCTAAGAGAACACCACTGATGTACCAAGAGTGGAGAATGAGAGAATCAAGCAAGCAAGATCAAAAGAAAACTCAAAAAGAAGAGAGAGCAGTGGAGAAATTCAAAACTAGCTTTACTAGCCACGATTTGTGTGAGAAAAAAAGGAAAAAAGCTAGCTTGCAAAAAGAATAAGATACGCCACATTTTTAACAAAATAGGGTTCCTAATCACATTTAGTGATAAGACACACTACCCTAAGTAAGATTAAGACTCACTTGATCACCACTCTCATTTAGCCAAATCAAAGATAACCAAGAGAGAGTTTAAAAGTGAAGAAGTTAACATTCAACTTTAATTTCAATGCCAAATCCTAATGTTACAGCCTAAGAGAATTATACGTACAGATGGGAGAGGCCTTAGAGTCGTTATATACAGTCTAGGAAGTCAAATAAAGCAGCCAATGGGAGTAGAGAGACCAAAAAGTAAGAAAGTACAAAAGCTGAAAATACTATTTGCTAGCTACTTTTCAGTGCACAACTTCCTAATTCAAAAGGCCATATCTTCTAAAATGCTTGCCCAAATTGGTTGAAACAAAATTTGTTGGGAATCTTGGGATTCTTCTTCGGAGCTACCTTATGGAATATATGAGCTAAAACGTGTAGTTGGTCTAAACTAGATCAGTTTCTGCTACTGTTTGAATTTGCTTCAATTTGACTTATTTCTCCTTAATTCAGTCTAGAACTTTTTTTTATGTCCTTTAATCCAACATAAATAGGTTCTTATAAAGTGGATTTTTAGCCCCATGAAACCTTTTTAAGCTTTAATAATCAAGCTCACAAAACCCTGTTTGCGCAAGTCATCTTGGAAAGTTTTGGCGCGAAGAATTTTATGGAAGAGTTGAGCTAATCCTTGGGACATAGGAGCTAATCCTTGACTACTCTGGACTCCTTGGATGTTGCATTCACCTTGAGTGGCTTGATCCCCATCACAAACAAATGGCCATAAGAAAAGGGGAGACAAAAAAGTAATGCAAGTACAAAAGGTGAAAGGGATTGCTGGCCAGTCGCTTTCAATGCACAAGCGTCAACTTCAAACCACCATATCTCCCAAACCCCTTACCAAAATAGGCATTTCCTATGTCATTAGAAATCTTAAGATGTCTATTTTTAGAAGATGCCTCTTAGAGCTTTAATAGCCTAGTCGTTTGAAAGTTATGCCCAGAAAAAGCAAGCAGTCTTCAGCTGGAGATGGCAGTGCTCCTTCTGAATCTTTCTCCCTTTTGTTGTCCTTTCATCAATCTTGGCCTTGACTTATTTTTATTCCCTCAAAGTTAACTCAAATTAGATCCTAAAAACCAAAATTTTAAGCTCCTAAGTGGGGCTTTGGTTGTGAAAAATGGATCCACCAGACTGGGTTGAAAACTAGCTCAAATAGATAGCCTAAACTGTTTGACTTTGAGAGCTAATTTGAAGGGCCAAATGAAGTACCATTGACTTGAAACGTTCTTTATTGGAAATAGATATAAGAATTCATATGCCAAAGAATGACTTAAATGGGGGACCTAAGTTACCCACATGTTAGGTAACCAAGGTCAGAAAGTTAGGGCTTTTGCTAGATAGACTCGGGTATGAGTGGCATTAACCTTCTTGATGATTTCTCACGAGGGGCATCTCTTAGACTTCCTTGGACTTGGGCAGCTTATGAGGTTGACCTTCATCAATGTCCACCTGAGGTACATCATGCTCCCCTTGTTGGAGAGAATTTGCCCTCAAATTCCACTCTTTATCATTATCGAACGAACCAATGTGGGCAGAACTAAAAGTGGTTGGAATCACATGCATTCTTAGGAACTTAGCCTTGTAAGCATTAGCAAGGACCTTATCAATTATCTCATAGGATCTATAAAACTCATGACCTTAGATTGATCCCTTCCTTTAGAAGAAAATTTTTCCTTCCTAAGGTGCACTCAAATAAGGTTAACTGATTCTAGATGAACTGGCCTTTTGTGGCTTTGCTTTTGCATCTTATGGAGTTTAAAGGGTCTTCCTAATATCCTCAAGTACATGACGATGAGCTTACTTGCTATCTTGACTCCACTTAAAACTTTGAAGGTGGAGGTGTCTACTGGGATATTAAAAATGGGTTCAGAGGGAAACATAGGTTTGTGTTCACTCCTTTTCTTGGATTCTCTCACTTCAAGCTCTTAAGGGTTAATTTTGTGGGACATTTTTTACATAGGCTCATTAAGGAGAGGAGTATCTCACTCTCTTCTTGGTTTAAATCAACCTTCTCGGCTATGGAAAATGAACTATCAAACTTTTAAATCTCACTTTGGAATTTCTTGATGTAAAGTCATAGGTAAGGGTGTGGGAGACTTATGGGTTTGTGGCTCCTCATTTTATGGCCATGAGTGAAAGGATCAAAAAGAAAATATCTCATGAGGGAAGACTAAGAAAGATGAAGAATATAAGTCTCTTGTTACCTCAACTTTATCTTCTTGATGAAAACATGTAGCCTTGCAGAGAGAGAAGTGGAGTTTTTTCCTACAAACTTGTTCTTCTTCCTTGCAAGAACACGAAGGATTAAAGGCTCCTTCTAACTCTTCAAAGTCTAATAGCTTCTCATTGCGGTAGTCCTCCAAGCTAAGATCTCTTCATCACCATAGTTATCAAAGATGGGAGGTAGATCAAACTAACTTAATCCTTCTTCCTCTTCATTAACCTCTTCATCTTCATTGGAGAAGATTTCCTTCATGGGCAGCAAGGCAGGGATGTTAAGAGTAAAAGAACTCTTTGGACTCCCCTTACTGAAAAGGATGTCAATATATGAGGACTTTGGGTCATTCTTCTTAGGAAGTAGAGAAACATGTTTAAGCATGTAAGTAGGTGGGCAAAAGGCACCCATCAACTTACTCCTCAAGTTCTTCCAAGTGCTCGCCTTCTCTCTCCTTCTTTTCTTCTCTTAAACTTTTAATTCTTCCATCATTGAAGTATACAACCTTTCAATCTTGAAATAACCACCTTGATCTTCTCTTGGTCACCAAGGTTGTAACAAGTAAAGAATTGCTACACCTTAGAAAACCACGTTTTAAACTCATCCGTTTGGTCATGAAATCTTGGGATTTCAAGGCTAGCCAAATCAATATCAATCAAGGCTAGCTCTTCCTTCATGCTCTCAAATGAAGGCATAAAGGATGAAGTCTAAGGGTTCTTTGTGGGTTGGTTTTGTGTTTGGGCTAAGGGTTGTGTTTGGGTTGGAATTCACAGCCTAAGAGAGTAGCCAATAGCTCTGATACCAAATATGATTTACTAAGAATGGAGAATGAGAGAATCAAGCAAGCAAAATCAAAAGAAAACTCAAAATGAAGAGAGAGAAGTAGAGAATCTGCAACTAGCTTAATTAGCCACAGTTTGTATGAGAAAGAAAGAAGATAAGGTAGCTTATAAAAATGATAAGACACACCAATTTTTAACAAACTAGGGCTCCTAATCACATTTGGTGATAAAAGAAACCACCCTAAGTAAGATTAAGACTCACTTGATCACCACTTTGATTAGCCAAATCAAAGATAAGCATGAGAGAGTTTAAAAGTGAAGGAGTTAAAACTCGACTTTCATGTCAATGTCAAGTTTGAATGTTACAACCTAAGAAAAGCATACGTATAGATGGGAGAGGCCTTAGAGCCATTACATACAGACTAGAAGTCAAATAAAGCAGCCAATGGGAGTAGTTAGACCAAAAGGTAAGAAAATACAGAAGCTAAAAAGTACAGTCTGCAAGCTCCTTTTCACTGTAGAGCTCCGTAATTCAAAGCGCCATATCTTCTAAAATACTTGCCCAATTTGGGTTAAACAAAAGTTGATGGAATCTTGTGATCTCTTCTTTCATATAAATCAAGTTGCGGTTGCTTTAAAGCTGCCGTTTGAAAGACATGAGCCAAAAGGCGCAAGTGGTCCAAACTGGAGCAATTTCTGTTACATTTTAAATTTGCTTCAATTTAACTGATTTCTCTTTAACTTAGTCTAGAAATCTTTTTTATGTCCTTAAATCCAACATAAAACCCTTCTTAAAACGTGGATTTTGCATCTCATAAACCCTTTTAAGCTTTAGTAATCAAGATCATAAAAACGAATTTGCGTAAGTCATCTTGGATAGTTTTGGTACCAAGAATGTTTTGGATAACCTGAGCTAATCCTTAGAACCTATGAGCTTATTCTTGACTTCTTTAGACTCCTTGGATGTTGTCTTGACCATGGGTAGCTTGATCCTTGTCACAAGCAAATGGCCATATGAAAAGGGGGAGACAAAAAAGTAATGCAAGTACAAAAGGTGAAAGGAGCTATTGGCTAGTCACTTTTAGTGCATATGTTTCAACTTCAAACAGCCATATCTCCCAAATTTCTTACCTAAAATATGTATTTCATAGGTCATTGTAAAGCCTAAGATGTTAATTTTCAAATGACACCTCTTAGAGCTTCAAAAGTCTGGTCGTTTGAAAGTTATGCCCAGAAAAATACAAATGGTCCATGACTAGAGCTGGCAGTGCTCCTCTTGAATCTTTCTCCCTTTTGGTGTCCTTGCATTAAATCTTGGCCTTAACTTATTTTACTGTCCTCAAAGTCAACTCAAAAGGGATCCTAAAAACCAAAATTCTAGGTTTCTAAGTGGGGCCTCGGTTGGGGAAAACGAAACCACCAAACTAGGTTGAAAATTAGCCCAAATAGGCAGCGTGGACTATTTGACTTTATTTGAACGAGAAAATGAAGTCCTATTATCTTGAAACATTCTTTATCAGAAAGAAGACTTCTTAAACTAAATGATGGAGGCTTGAAATAGGACATAAGTCACCCATAGGTTAGGTAACCAAGGTCAAAAATTTAAGGCTTTCGCTAGATAGGCCCGAGTAGGAGTGGCATTGATCCTCATGATGATTGCTCACAAGGTATCTCTTAAACTTCATTGGCCTTCGGTAGCTTATGAGGATGACCTTTATCAATGTCCACCCTAGGTACATCAACCACTATTACATCCTCCAAAGCCGAGGGCCATAGACATGGTCTGCAAGTTCAATAAGCTAAAACCCTTAGAATTCAAAGGAGGACATGACCATTACTATATAAGCAATGGCTAAGGAAGATGCAAAATCTATTCTTTATGATGAGTGTCCTAAACACTTTAAGGTTGAACTAGCCATTTATCAGTTTGAAAATGAAGCAGAATACTGGTAGGAGACTATTAAGCCCCGTGAAGGAGAGAAAGCCTTAACAAGGGCTATGTTTAAGAACCTTATAGATGCCAAATATTATCCTAAGGATGTTAAGTTAGCTAAGGACCAGGAGTTCATTAAGCTTAAGCAAGGGCGGACCATGAGGGTAGTGGAGTATGCACCTAAGTTGAATGAGCTTAGTCGCCTTGCTCCAATCTATGTGGCCACTAATGAGATTAGGATGGAATGATTTGAGCATGGGTTGAAGGGTAAGCTGAAGGACGCGGTAGCAGGCCGCTTCTATGCCAGCTTCCAAGAGATGTGCCAACAAGAGATTAAGATACCCCGGGTGGTAGATGAGAATGAAGCTACTGAGAAGGAAGAAGTACAAGAAAAAAGGAAGTTTGGTTCAGGAAGCTCTAACCCCCCTTCCTGGGAGGAACCCCAGAAGGTTTAACCCCAGGCAGTTTCAGAACAGGGGAAAACAACCTGAAGGAAGTAAGGAGAGGAAGCCCTATGACAAGTGCTTTCTCCACCACTCTAAACCTTGTAGATGCGCTCAGGGGAAATGTTATGGTTACAATGAATTTGGGAACTTACTAGTTAATTGCTCAAAGGCTACTTGGAATTACCAAGGCAACACCTAAAGGCTAAACTACCAACCTCAGCAATCAATGCCACAGGGTCACCCTGTAATTTCTAACAAGAAGGAAGGTAAGAAACCTTAAGCTACAAGCTGAGTTTTCTATCTCGGTGAAAACCAATAGGAGGATTCTAATGCAGTCGTGTTAGGTACTTTGCTTCTTGAGAAAACTTATGCACATGTTCTATTTGATTCTAATGCAAGTCATTCTTTTATGACCCCTAAATTCACTAAGAAACTTTCAAGATATCCGTTCAAAATGGAGCATGTATTGTGTGTGAATACCCCAGTGGGTTCTGTTCTATGTACTGATGTTATATTTTGAACTTATCCTTTGAATGTTAGTGGAAAGAACCTTCTTGTTGACTTGGTAAAATAGAGATGCAAGGCTTTGATGTTATTTTAGGGATGATTGGCTAGTTAAGTATCAGCTGACCATTGATTGCAAAAGAAAAGTAATCTCGCTCACTATTCCTAAGGGAAGGGAGCTTGAATATAATGGGGTAACCCTCATAAAAGCAATCTCGACCATCTCCGCAATGTGAGCCTTTAGGATGATGAGAAAGGGTGCCGAGGATACCTATGTGTAGTAGAGGTGACTATTCCCATAGAGCCCAATATGAATGAAATCCCCATAGTAAATGAATTTCTGGAGGTATTGAAGGATGTTCCTGGATTACCACCAGATCGAAAAATCGACTTCACCAATTATTTAGTGCTTGGTACAAATCATTTGTCTAAGGCTCCTTATCAAACGACACTAGTAAAGTTAGCTGAATTGAATGTTCAGTTACAAGAACTGTCGAATAAAGGACAATCGAGCCTAATTTCTCTCCAAGGGGGGGCCCCAATACTCTTTGTTGAGAAGGATAAGAGTTTGAGATTATGTATTGATTACAGAGAGCTTAACAAGATGATTATTAAGAACAGGTATCCTCTACCAAGAATAGATGATTTGTTTGATCAATTGATAGGATCAGTCGTGTACTCCATAACCTAAGATCATGTTATCATCAACTAAAAATTAAGAAAGAGGATGTGCCTAAAACTGCACTTAGGATCCGATGTAGACACTATGAGTTCCTAGTGCTACCCTTCGGGTTGACAAATGCCCCAACTTTCTTTATGGATCTCATGAACAAGGTATTTAATCCCTATTTGGATAAATTTGTGGTGATTTTCATTAATGACATCTTGATCTATTCCAGTTCAAAGGAGGAGCATGTTGAATATTTAAGAACTGTACTAAGGACTTTAGAGGAGCACAAGTTAACTGCTAAACTCAAGACATGTGAATTTTGGTTAGAGAGAGTCCATTTCCAATGTCATGTAGTGACAAACATGTGATATTAATAGACCCTGCTAAGGTGGAAGCAATAATGAATTGGCCTAGGCCCGCAACGGTGACAAAAGTTAAGAGTTTCCTGGGTGTGGCAGGCTATACAAAAGATCTGTGGAAGAACTCTCTAAATTGGTTTTGTCTATTACCAGTTTGATTTGCAAGAACACTAAAATTGAGTGGTTTGAAGAATGTGAGCAGATTTTTAGGAACTAAAGAGGAGGCTAGTGTCAACCCAAGCATTAGCAATTCCCGACGGAGCTAATAGATTTGTGATATATAATGATTCCTCAAAAAGGCGTTTAGAATGAATTCTAATGCAAAAAGGGAGAGTGATTACATATGCTTCTCGGCAATTAAAACCATACGAAGAGAATTACCCCACACATGACCTGGAGCTAGCAGTTGTAATATTCGCTCTGAAAATTTGAAGGCCTTATCTATATGGAATTAGGTGTGAGATTTACATTGATCACAAGATCCATAAGTATATTTTCACCCAAATAAAGTTGAACATGAGGCAAAGAATGTGGTTAGAACTCTTGAAGGACTATGACAGGAGAATCAAGTATCATCTAAGGAAAGCGAACGTGGTTGTTGATGCTCTGAGTAGGAAATCAACGGGATCATTTGCTAGTCTACCTACTCAAGAAAGAAAACTTTTGAAAGAGTTTGAAGAACTCCAAATTGAGATTGTCTTACCTGGAGATAGAGGATACTTGGTAGCACTCTAAGAAGCCTCGTCTCTAGTGGATGGGATCAAGAAGTGACAGGGTGAAGACCTTAAGTTAATGAAAATCAAGAAGGGAGTTGAAGAGGGAAGGATCAAAGACTTCCACCTCAAGGAGGGTGTCCTTTGGTTTAAAGGAAGATTATGTGTGCCAAATGTTATAGAACTCAAGAAGTAAGATATGAAAGAGGCACACAGCTCCACTTTCACTACTCATCCCTGGAGTACTAAGAGGTACCATGGCATGAAAACTCACTTTTGGTGGATTGGGATAAAAAGAGATGCGGCGGATTTTCTGGCTAGATGCTTGATCTGCCAGAGAGTAAAGACTGTGCACTAGAAGCAAGGCGGTTTACTTTAGCCGGTACTAGGCCTGATGTGGAAATGGGAGCACTTTTACCATGGATTTCATCACTGGACTACCTAAGACCACCAAGCTCCATAATGGCTTTTGGGTAGTGGTTGACAGACTAACCAAATTGACTCGTTTTCTCACCATCAGAATCACATTCACTTCTGAACAACTCGTTGATCTTTATATCCAGTAGATAGTCAGATTACATAGTGTGCCCCATAGCATTGTGTCAGGCAGAGATATTAAGTTCAATTCCAAGTTCTGGAATGGATTTCAAGCATCAATGGGTACTAAAATGCATTTAAATACAGCTTTTCATCCTCAAATAGATGAGCAATTAGAAAGGACAATCCAAACCTTGGAGGACATACTGAGGGCCTGTGCCCTGGGCTATAAGGATAATTGGGATTGCAACTTACCTCTAGTGGAGTTTGCCTACAATAATAGCTATCATGCTAGCATTGATATGCTCCCATTTGAAGCATTGCATGGACAATGTTATAAGACACCTGTTTGTTAGGATGATGTGGGACAAAGAGAACCACCTAATATAGAGTTAATGGACCACACCAATTAGGTGGTTGAACCATTTGAAAAAGACTACAAGCTGCTCAAAATAAACAAAAGAGTTATGCAATTATATGAAGAAGGTCATTGGATTTTGAGGTAGGGAATCATGTATTTCTGAAGGTTTCACCTCTTAATGGGAATACGATTTGGGCGAAGAGGTAAGCTTAGCCCTAGGTTCATTGAGTCTTTTGAAATCCTATTAAAAGCAGGATTAGTAGCTTACCGATTGGCCTTACCACCCTCTCTTCAAGGAATACACGAGGTGTTTCATGTTTCCAACCTCCGCAAGTATGTGCATGATCTGGTACACATAATCCGCAATGAACCCCTTCAAATCAAGGAAAATCTTACTTTTGTGGAAGAACTAATATGCATATTGGAAAGAAGAGAAAGGAAGCTGAGAAACAAAACTATACCTTACGTCAAGGTTTTGTGGAAGTATCACAAAATGGCTGAAGTAACCTGGGAGCTTGAACGTGAGATGTGGGAAAAGTATCCCATCCTCTTCGCTACAAGTAACTAAAATTTCGAGGACGAAATTTCTTAAGTGGGGGAGAGTGCAAGAACCATGAAATTTCGTTTTAGTAATCGTTTTAGTTCATTACATGGGTTAGATTAATTTAGTTATATTATTCATTAATATCGTTATTTTGTGACATTTTATTTTAGGCAAAATAATTGTTCGTAATTATTTATGAGTTAGCTGTTTTACTTTTTTTGAAATTTGGATTTTGTGATTTTCTTAATGTGGGTCAAATTCTAGGCAGACTAATTGAAGTGGGTCAAACCCCAATTGTCTTTTATTTTCAACTCAATCATCCAGTTAAAAAGTGATTAAAAAAAATAGAACTATGTGGAGAGGGTTGTCCACGCAGGAGTGGAAGAAGAAAGAGGGAAAAAAGGGAGTGGGTGTCATCAGGAAATCACGTGGGGGGGTCGTTTTCTTCACGCACACTCACACTTCTCACACACCACATGCACACACATACACAGAGTGAGTAGCAAGAGAAGGGAAGGAAGAAAGGGAGAAGAAGAAGAAAGGAAAAAGAAGGAGAAGAGGAGGAAGAAGAAGCAGAACTAGGGCTTGGGAAGGAAAACGAGAACTTAACGCTAGCAAGCTTGTTCTTTTCAACTAAATTTCTCAAGTAAGTAATTCTCTCCCTAAACTATATTAATTTGAAATTAAATTGATTTTTGGGTTTATATTGAATGTTGGTGATAATGAGTAGTATCTAGGGCTTGTTTAGTTATATTATCATTTTCTAAGTGAGAGGAAGGTATTACGTGAGTAGTTAGGGTTTGGATGAAAATTAAGGAATTAATGGATGTGGTAGCGTTTGGATGGAAAGTTGAGACTAAATAAGTAGATTTATACCTTTCTTGAACAACTATGAAATTATTATGGCCAATGGTTGAGTTCATATGAATAAAGTGGGGACCACAATTTTTAGTGGGTTATGGCTTAAATCATGTGGGAATGTCGAATGAGGTAATAGGGGGTTAACTTGGCGGGGGGGAGAGGGACAAGGAAAGGAGATGCTTGATGGGGTTTAATTTAAAAAAAAAAGAAAAGAAAGAAAGAGGAGTCTATGTACACCAAGTAATCTTTTAACTATCTCGGGTTAGATGTTCGATATTGGAACATATTATGATGGTAATTGGCACTGGAAAACCCTTGGACATGAGTCCTAAGTTAAGTATCTTTAAGTAAAGATTTTCCTTATTTGTAGTGTGACTAATGACCATGTGGTAAGGTAGTGAGAATCGTGTGAGTTAAGCTTATAAACTTTTAGATGTTCTCTTCGTTATGTTAAGCAATTGCTAGCCTTGTTAACATTCTTAAGAATTTTTATGGCATCTTTATTATATTTAAAATGTTTTGTCAAGTACTGAATTTTTATCTTCACAATGACTTGTGAAGTGTGTTGGACGTAAGAACAAGATACTGGTAAGTTCAATGTATGTGAATTTGTTTACAAAGTGTCTTGTGTCAAAATGTGTGTTTGGTGCTTTATGAATGATGTTCGTGTTGCCATGGCTACTTCTTGTTAGGATACTCACCAAGTTTTGAGAAACCGTTATGATTTCTAAATTAAGTTGATTGAGTAGTTAAAGATTTCAAAAGGGGACTTTCTGGTGAAAAGTTGTGGTTCATGGGAAAACACTTTGTTGTTGTGGATGATTTTGAGGGCTTTGCATTTTGTTCCGGTTCTGAAAAAAATTATGCAGCCTATGCGTTTCAGGTCATGCAATTTACGATACATTTCTTGATTTCCAAAAATTAGCCTATGCGTTTCAGAATTTTATTATCCTAACGAGGGTAAGGTACATTATAGACTTTAGTGCGTCCCAAAATCCTAAGTGTCTAGCTGGTCTGCGTCTAACCCTTGTAGAGAAGGAACTATTGACCAATAATTATAGAATGCCCTAAGAATGAGTTTTAATTCAAATGGGTAAAGTTTGGTGATTTTCTAAGGGTTTTAACCCAAATATATTCAAAAATGGATCTCAGTTCCATTCAGCTGAAACTGAAAATGTGTTTTCACACTGTTTGCATGCATCCCGCTTATAGGTGAGTGAAAATGCTTTAAATGGTGCAAATGTTTCAGTTTCACTACGCTGAAAGTTTATAAAAGCAATTTCTCATCCTGTACTATTAGTATGCTAATAGTATTTGAGTGTTATTATGTAACGAATGGTGTGCAAATGTTTTTAAGAGTGATAGTTATTCACTAAGCATGTGGTTTGCTCACCCCCTCTTTTTCCCCTTTTTCCAAGTTCGGAGTAAGTTCCGACTTCATGGAAGAACATTTCTTTTGTTTGTTATTGCATGTTTGAGGATGTTGATGTACTGCTTTATTTTGTTCAAATGCACTTCATGTAATTTGATTGATGAGGAGGTATCTCTTTTGGACTTGTAATGTTGTAATACATTGTTAGTTTGGCTCTGTTAATCTCCGTACGATCAACGCCACCTGTCCCATCCGCGATCTTGTTGTAACATTCCTTTAGGTGTGACATAAATTGATTTGATATCCAGGGGTGTGACCTGTACAGACTTTATTCCTTTCTTTGAACTTTAAGTGGTTGCCTATTATAAGTGACATAATTATTTCCTAATGGTACATTTTTAGGTTGACTCATTTTTAATCCTTAATATGACTGATCAAGCGGGTCCTAACAATCTTGTGTTTGGTTTGAAGAAAAAAAACTTCCTATGCTTTCCTATTTTATAAATCTTTTAAGTTCAGTTTTAATACTTGATTTAACCTTAAGAATTCTATGATGGAGTCTTGCAATGTAATGTTCCTCCTAAAGTCTTAGGAAAGGAGTGGTGTTACATACGTGCCACTCAAGTAGTCGCGCTTTCATATGGGCCAATGGGGCATTGTAGATTGAGAAGACCTCTCCTTTGCAAACTTACTCTTGAGAAGGTGCACTAAAAGCTTTCATGTTGCCACTGTCGTTTTTTGGGTTTCTTTTGTTTTGTTTTTGGCACCGCACTCTCTTTCCTTTTGAGAGGGCGTTCCCCAAGAAACAAAACATGAGCGTCCGACTATAAGCAACATTTGTTGTCAAAATTGAGCCCACAAGGTACACCATGTCTCGTACACAAACAAATGTACTAAGCATCTTGATCTTCTCAGTCAATATGCCAACGACGGCCGAAAAAAGATTTATCCTTAAGAGAAGGCTACAATCAACTCACCCCTTCAAACAGAAGCGGTCATTTATCACACATTTGTTGCTAAAAAAGCAGATACAGCTGTAAATACTGAAAGCATTCTCAGGGTTTCAAGTGGTTAATTAAGATCATGAATAGTAAAAGCAGTTGAAGATCTGTCACAGATCCTGAAAAATGTTAAGTTGGTGCCTTCAAAATAAACAGGAAAATGGATGGTAATTATAATATATGCTGCCAACGAAAGGAAATGTGTTCTTCCAACAACACAACATGAAATTGCCATATATGAGGATGGGGAATACAACTAATGAAGCAGATATCCGAAAGTCTCTCAGGACCCTCTCCAATCTACTCACAACTAAGCATCTATCCATTTGCAGCCAAGGATAAACGCACGCAAAAAGAAAACCTAATCCACATCACTGCAAACTTGAAGCTACTTATCTAGGCCCTTGACCTTGTGCACGCTGCATACTATATGAACCCCAGTTACCAGGACCAGGTCCATACTGTGGGTAACTCTCCATACCAGGCTGAGCCTGTAATCAGAGGGGAGTATCATGTCAATATACATCTTTGAAAAGAATAGTGTCAACATGTACATGTCTTGAAATGAAACTTACAGGATTCACTCCATAGCCTGCAGGGTATGGATTTCCAGCATATCCAGCTTCAGGGGTTCCATAATTGGCAGTATAACCTGCAGCTGCGAAAGAGCAATTGCTCAGTGTTGGCTCAGTGTAGATGGTTGCTTTCATTTCTAAAATCCACACCAAATGAAATGGTGATAATACTCGTGTGATGCCCAAGGATATCAACACCGGCTGGGTGAAGACATCAAAACGGCTAGATACATTAGAAAGTTCAAAAGCTCAACCCATTCCGATGATGAAGCAGAATCAATAAAATTTCAGGCCACCAGCACCCCTCCTCCCTCTTTTTGACAACATCAAATGATGTTGTCCATTCATACTTCTCTTTCGGGAGTCAAAATCATGTCAGCAATAAATGTGGTAATTCATGGTCAGCCTAAAACATTCTTTTATTACGAAAAGATAAGGTAACGATGTGTAATATGGGGAGCCAGAAGAAGTGAAATAAGGAATTATAACGTGAAAAATATTTCTGACTCCACAATTTATTAGAGTTAAAACCATTGATTATTCTATTTGAGTTATGTGCAGTTATCTTTTAGGACTAATATGATAGGTAACATTTTTCTCCATTTTTCTCTTTATTTTCATTGATACCAATGAAGTACATTATAGTGGTCCCTTTTTTAAATATTTTAGCAATATTATTGCTTCATGTCAACCCTGGAGTCAAAGGATAGACTTATTTTCCAAGGCCTATCGACTTCATTCAAGCACTGTTAGCTATTCAGGGGAATTCACAGAATCAGACATTCCCCACTGCACCCCACAAAAAAGCATGTCCATTGCTTTCTCTGACCATGCAGATTCATGGTTGTTGCAGGGTGCCATTTAGGGATGGCAGTGGGTTCAAGACCCGACCCAAAGCCGTTAGAGAAGACCCAAATTAACGCAGATTCATGGTTGTTGCCGGGTGCCGTAGGGATGGCACTGGGTTCAGGACCGACTCAGAATCGTTAGAAACAACCCAAATTCAATGCTCTGGGTCAGTCAAATGGGACTTGATCGACCTTAGGCGGCAGGGTGTGAGTAGGCCTGGGTCGGGTCGGAGTCTGGGTTTGAAAAATTAAGACAGAGCCGATCCGAGATTCACTTAAGATCCGTTAATATTTTTTAATTTTTAAAAATGTGAAATTGACTATACCGTGAAATTAGTGACTATAATCTTCTGAGTTTAGTTGTTTTGCATTGTGCCACTTCATCACACCAACTGCTCGTCATCCACAGTCTCTCTCTGATCTTCTCACTCACTTAGTCGCAACTCTCACTCGCTTGGACCCACTCAATCCAAATCTCTCGCTTGGAAGGAGCATTGTTTTCATATCAATCAAATTTCATATCTTTTAAATCTAATTTTTTGTTATCAGAATGCCAAAATTTATGCTGGGATGGAGAAAAAAATAAAACATTCATTTCAAAAATTATTTATTTTGAAAAATGGTTAGGCTTCGTTAAGGACTTGTGGGCCCGTTTGGGACTGGTTCCCACCTTTCAAACCCGTTGGAGCGGGTCTGAGTTTGGCTCCAAGTCCAAGAAAAACAAATGGGTCTGGATCCAAGTGGACCCGATCCAAACCTGATCGATTGTCATCCCTAGCCTGGTGAATTTGTCACAATCCGAAGTTTGATTTCCTAGGTATCTTAGTGGACTCCTAAGTTTTAAGTCTTTTTTTTTTATGCTTCTTTATTCTTTACCTGATCTCAATTTTTCAATTTTTCAGCCACAAGTACACCCTTGTCTCCTCCAAAACCCCTTTAAACTCCCTAATCAAATGCTAATTCCTAAATCAGGTCATCTATCCTGCTAGAGTTTGGAAGAGCATGCAGCCTAAAATGATTATTGAAGGGGAAGAAACATATAAAGATGACGAATAATACACTGCATGGCTTCAATTCCTTGAAAAAATAATACTAGATCCCTTGGTCTTGAAGCACATGGAGACGATATTGATATGCGTGGTGTAAGTCTAGCGAAGATTGGTTGTGGATAACCACACTCCATATCCAGATGCCATGTTAACAGTGACTAAGCAATGTGATAATTGATAACAGTAGTAGGAATTCCTAGAAAAGTTGCAACTTAAAAATTAAAGAAAACTTATTATCCCTACCGTACCGTTTTAGGTTGCTTGAGATGCCCTACAATGCTCTTCCATAGGAGATTAAAAATATAAAGTCATGTATGGTGTAATGTCGACCCTATGAAACTAACTGATGTTTCACTAAATAACCTTGGCTCTATGACTTCGTTTGTATCCATCTCTTCAACTTTCATTTGTAGTGCTCATTGCTAGCTCTCCAACATTGTTGCGAGCTTCTAGGGGGCTTTTGCCAAGGGACCCTTTCTTTTGATAAAAAAAATGTGTATATTAATCAAAGGAACAACGGTTGGATGCTAAGAAAGCATCCTACAAAAGATTATATACAACCAATATGCAAGCTATCCATAAAGTTGACCACATCAAAAGATGAGGAGCAAAAAATCCCCTTATCCCAAAAATAAAGAGTCTTGATGAAATTGTATTTTAAGCGCTAAAGGAAAGTTTCTTCTCCCGCAAAGACCCTTTGGTTTCTCTCTCCAAATGCTCCAAAAAATCCCATGAGGAAAAGCCAGAACCTTCTCCTACCAAAATAGTTCTCCCAAGTCAAAAGATGGTTCGTAATGGAATTAGAAGAGACCCAACACATGCCTAAGAAACTAAAGGCAAGCTCCCAGAGTACCCTTTTCCTACCAAAATAGTTCTCCCAAGCCAGAAGATGGTTCGTTATGGAGTTAGAAGAGACCCAACACACGCCTAGGCAACTATCAATGAAGCAACAAGTGATCTACCGATTCTAGCTCCCCCTTGCACATATAACATCTATTCACCAAGATCTTTCCCCTCTTTTGCAGATTATCATTAATCAAAATCTTCCCATGTGATGTCTCCCAAACCACCCAAAAAAAAAAAAAAAACCTTTAAAGGGGCCAAAGATCTCCTAGGTTCAGGTTCGGTGAAAAGAGATGTGTATAAGTCATAAATTGCAGATTTCATAACATGAAGACCATCATAGTGAATCCCATCCGCAACCACCCTATGGAAGAACTTGGTATGTCTATCACCCACTCTAACCCAAGGAGCTCTAGATTTTTGTCTCTAGGAGATCTCCTCCATCAAAGTGATCTTAGGCCAATCATCTTTGGCAACTTTCCTTTGCTGGATTTCAACACTAATAAGTCCACATGATTTTTCTTTCGCATCCAACGAGTTAATAATACCCAAAAGATCATAACTTTGAGTCTTGGTGTCACCAAAAAATCTCTGTTCCACTTCTTGAGCTTCTCCTTAACAACCTTAAGCTTGCTTGCAACAACATAGCTAGCATAACCAGTAAATTCGGCCTCCTCCCACCACTATTCAACAACTACAACAAAACCTTCATATTCTAACCATATATTCTCAAATCTGAAAGGGCTTGTCCCCTCTCCAATTTCATCATCTCAAGGCAAATAGGAAAGTGGTCAGGCATTTGTCTAGCAATCTTTTCTGAACCATGTTAGGAAACTGCTCATCCCAATCCGCTGAAACAAGAAAACGATCCGGTCTCGCAGGCACCGCTTCATCTCCACTTCTAGATCAGGTGAAATCCCCCCCTCTCAAAGGAGTATCTACTCAGGCAGAATAATTGATGAAATCATGGAACTCTCTCATTGCATTAGAAGAACATACACCTATACTCCTTAGTGGATACTCCTTTGAGAGGGGGGGATTTCACCTGGTCTAGAAGTGGAGATGAAGCGGTGCCTGCGAGACTGGATCGTTTTCGTGTTTCAGCGGATTGGGATGAGCAGTTTCCTAACATGGTTCAGAAAAGATTGCTAGACAAATGCCTGACCACTTTCCTATTTGCCTTGAGATGATGAAATTGGAGAGGGGACAAGCCCTTTCAGATTTGAGAATATATGGTTAGAATATGAAGGTTTTGTTGTAGTTGTTGAATAGTGGTGGGAGGAGGCCGAATTTACTGGTTATGCTAGCTATGTTGTTGCAAGCAAGCTTAAGGTTGTTAAGGAGAAGCTCAAGAAGTGGAACAGAGATGTTTTTGGTGACACCAACACTCAAAGTTATGATCTTTTGGGTATTCTTAACTAGTTGGATGCGAAAAAAAATCATGTGGACTTAGTAGTGTTGAAATCCAGCAAATGAAAGTTGCCAAAGATGATTGGCCCAAGATCACTTTGATGGAGGAGATCTCCTAGAGACAAAAATCTAGAGCTCCTGGGCTTAGGGTGGGTGATAGAAATACCAAGTTCTTCCATAGGGTGCCCAATCTTTGCTAGAAGTCTAATCATATGCCTTTTGTGGTTGCGGATGGGATTCACTATGATGGTCTTCATGATATGAAATCTGCAATTCATGATTTCTACACATCTCTTTTCACCGAACCTGAACCTAGGAGATCTTTGCCCCCTTTAAAGGTTTCTTTTTTTGTTTGCGAGGCATCACATGGAAAGATTTTGATTAATAATAATTTGCCAAAGAGGGGAAAGATCTTGGTGAATAGATGTTATATGTGCAAGGGGGAGCTGGAATCGGTAGATCACTTGTTGCTTCATTGATAGCTGCCTAGGCGTGTGTTGGGTCTCTTCTAACTCCATAACCAACCATCTTCTGGCTTGGGAGAACTATTTTGGTAGGAAAAGGATACTCTGGGAGCTTGCCTTTAGTTTCTTAGGCATGTGTTGGGTCTCTTCTAATTCCATTACGAACCATCTTTTGGCTTGGGAGAACTACTTTGGCAAGAGAAGGTTCTGGCTTTTCCTCATGGGAATTTTTGGAGCATTTGGAGAGAGAAACCAATGCGTCTTTGAGGGAGAAGAAACTTTCCTTCAGCGCTTAAAAGACAATTTCATCAAAACTTAGCCTCGCAAAATTTGTTCCAAGCCCTCATTAACCACAAAGCCACCTGCTCAAGCGGTAGGAGTGTGAACCTCCTTCCCCTCCCATTCTTAGGCATTTTTCAAGAAATCATCTTTGATCCCAACAATGGCTAAATCAAAAGACTTGCTTCCAATGGCCACAAACCTCTTGCAGCCTCCCCTCATTATATCAACCTATCAGAGAACAGCAATTAATAGAGAAGAAGGGCAGCACTCATCAGAGAAGAAGGCAAAAAACCACATAACATGCACAAAACAGAAGAAAGAAGACCAGAAAACATAAGCTGAAGAGACAAACAGCAAAAAAAGCACTCCCGCAACACTCAGGCGAGACTCCGGCGACCGGAAAAGTCGCCGGCGACAAGATCGACTTGTGAAAACCCGACCGGCGACAACATACAGAATCGACCACCTCATCCGTGCCCACAGTTACAACAAGCCAAGTAGAATAGTACAAATCTGAGAAAAACGAACTCAAAGCTTGAGAGCCGAGCCGCCAGCGAAGGGTGAGCATGACGTCGAGCCTCCTGGAGACCCGAGGTCCGTTAGACCTAGGCGTACTCCAATGACCTCAGGCAACCCTGACAGGGCTTCACACGCTCAACAACCCCCCCCCTCTAGTCTTCCTAATAATGCTGTCACAAAATCCATGATAACTTTCACCAAGGGACACTATCTCACCTCTGCTTTTTCTACAAGTTAAGGAGGCTTTCACTAGAATGTTCTTCGACTTCATTTGTAGTGCTCTCATCAATGGCTCTCCAACATAATTTTGAGCTTCTAGAAAGCTTCGCTACAGGACCCTAACTCACGCCTTCTTCTTCTACTTGCTAAGGAGGTGTAGTCACAAAAATGTTAACAAATGTATTTTATATTGATATTTAAATGAATTGGATATAAATCTCTGACTATTTGCTACAAACGAACAAATTAGTCCTCTGATTCTAGCTCTAAGTACAATGTTTGATCTTCGTCGTAGAGTGCACCTTCTTATATGCTTATTCTCCACCACGAAGTGATCTTCGATTGCTTCCTTCATCTCATGAGAGAAGGTCTTAATTAGAAATAATTTTTCAACCCTTAGAATGAGGGGCTCAGGGTCTATTCATAGGGAAATCCCCTTAATTCCTCCTTAAATGGTCTGGATTGGTTGACTTTGTTGACTTGGTAGGCGACTGAGATGTTGATTTGGCTGTGGAGATGAATCGAGGAGTTGACCTTCCTCTAGGATTTGAATTAGGAACAATCAGGCCTTGACTTGTGAATTAGCTTAGATGTTGACTTGAGAGTCGACTTTGGGCCCTAACCAAGTCTTGACGTGGGGTTGCTTGGCTTTGACTGAGCCTTCACTTAAAAGTCAACTCGGACCCTGACAACTTGGGCCTAGACATGAGAGTAAACTTGGGTCTTGATCGAGTCTTGACTTATGAGCTATCTGGACCTTGACTTGAGAGTTGAATTTGGGCTTCGATCGGAACTTGACTTGGGAATTGAATGTGGGCCCAATTTAATTAGTTAGATGGATTAACCTAAATAATTAATTTAAATTTAACTTTTAGTATGGCATAAATTTGTAGTGCCTCCATAAGGTTTTCACTAGGATGTTATGCACGGATGCTATGGTGAGTCCCCTTGTTTTTCTATGGGCCGAAGAAACTTGACTACTATTAATGTCTCCCATTTTCTATTTGCTCATGATACCATTGTCATTTGTGACAATGATTGTCGACAGATAGTGAACCTTTGGTGTACCCTTATATAGTTTGAGGCGATTTCAAGCTTGAGAGTTACTTTGGCAAAATATTCTATCTTGCTTGTGGGTCAAATGTGTTCAAGAACAATAGGTTTATACTCTAAACAGAGTGGATAACATCCAATTGCTTGCCATTGATTCTCTTCCGACTTCTTATCTCATCTCTTGGGAGAAAAATTTAAGAACAAAACCATTTGGGAGCCGGTTTCTAAGAGTTTGAGAGAAGACTCCTTGCCGGAGATCAAAATACCTTTCTAATGGCAAAAGATTGACTCTCACCAAGACTGTTCTTTCGAGCATTCCTACTTAGTTCTTTTCTAGGGGCAGACAAGTTAGAACTATTTAAAGGAAAAACGACTTTAAGTATCATCTAGTGAGATGGAATATTGTTCAGTCAAGCCTAATGAAGGGATAGGTGTTTGACACTTAAGGATTTTAATGAGACTTTGCTTGGCGAATGGTTATGGAGATTCATGAATAAGAAGACCAACCTTCTAGACCAAATGGTTAAAAAAAGCGAGTCCAGCAAGTGCAAGGCGAGCATCGCTACGCCTAGCAGTGGGCCAAGCAACGCCCATTCGAAAAGCATGAGGCGCCCGCTTAGCTACACTTCATGCCAAGGCGCGAGACGACTCAAGCGTGAGCCTTTTGGATTTTGAACATGAAATTGGGCCGATTACTTGTTTATCAACATAAGAAATCTTCAATTCTGCACAAGTCTAGTGCTGAATCACTCTTAAAATTGATTCATTGGTGTGGTTTTGAAATCTAGGTTTTTGTTCGAAAATCATTGATCTAAGAATTGGAGGGTCAATTGATAGAGTTTCATGCCAGAACGTGAGGGCTTTTGGCTTATTAGGAGCCGCGAGTTGGTCAGCTCCCGTCACAGACGTCATTAAGTTCCAGTCTAGTTTGTCTTCATCATCTCTTTCCTCTCTTCTTCGTGTTTTTTTCTTTTATGGTCCTTGATTGTGTTTATTTATTTCAACTAATTCTTCCTTTTTTAAAATTTTCCCTCCTCATAATTTTCCTTTCGTTTGAAAAAAAAAGAGGTGTTCCTAGGAGCTTCTAATCCTATGTCTGTGTGTTTAAAATATGTTCTTGATGCGGATGAAGAAGAAAAGGTATTTGTCTAATATGAGGATTCTAGGATCTATTTTAACATTTGGAAACTTATGGTATCTTGATATTTTTCAGTAGTTCTCACAGATTTATTTATGGGCTATTGTAGATAAGTCAAAATAAAGATATTTAGGAGTATTAGATAATATTGAGTTTCCTATCCTATGTAGGTTTGGTTTAGGTAGTCTCCCAATAGTATTCTGAGTCTATCGGTTATTTAGTATTATAAATAGATTATTCGTCTTAGATGCTTATTATCTATAGAATTAAATGAATATTGATTTGCGCACAGAGATGTCAACCCCTTTCTTCCCCCCTTCTCTCTAAATGTCTCCCTTCTCTGCTTTTTCTCTACCCGATCTATCAACTTGATATCGGAGCAAGTTCTCGATTCCAAGCCAACCCACATCCCGCTACCAGCCAAGCCAAAGGTTTGAAGTGATTAAAAAAAAAAAAAAAAACCAAAATTTTTTGTCTTAAGCTTTTGAATCCACAACCTGCCTTCCCAGACATCCACTTCAAATCACCCATCACCACCTAACCCACGATCAAACCACTACCAACCACCACCCAGCCACCCTCGCCAGCACACCTCGCCAAAACTATTACCCAAAATTGCTGCTTCCTAGCTTTATTTGCTGTTTGAAGAAAGGTGCTGATGTGATCCAGAAGTTTACTGTTTCTTGGACTTCATAGAGTTTTGCTGCTACTGCCATGGAAAGCTAAAGCTCGACTCAAAGGAGATCTATTGTATTTCGCTGCACAGTTGCTAGAGCCATGCCATTATAACAAAGAATTCAAGGAATTGACAAAAGCATTGAAGAATTTGACAAAAAAATTGGAAGCTTTACAAAATGGAAATAATGATATGTTAGATTTTGCCAAAAAATGGAATGCTAGGTGGAATGAACTCAGAGAACCGCTTCAAAGAATAAGTAGCAAAAACTTATTGACTACTAAAGCTACAATAGAAGCTATTGAAGTTAAGAGTTCTACTCTGGAGATAGAAGTTCAAGAAACTTGCGATGCAAAAGAAAGTCGAATTTTGAACAAGGAAATTCAGCATGAAATAACATAATAGGATGTTCATTCTATTGACTACATCATCGACTCCTATCTCTTGGTTGTAAAAGACGCACATCCGATTCTCTCAAGGTTGCTTCTCATGGAGAAATTTCAAATTTTTTTCCATGCCGCTTCATATATTTTCATGTTGGTTTCGTGCTTCAACTTTGTTATTCTGACTCATTACAAAACTCAAGGACGAGTTTTTTCCAATAGGGGGAGAATGATGTGGATGAAGAAGAAAGGGTATCTGTCTAATATTAGGATTCTAGGATCTATTTTAATATTGGCAAACTTATGGTATCTTGATATTTTTAAGTGGGTTTTGTAGGTTTATTTATACGCTATTTTAGATAAGTCAAAATAAGGATATTTAGGAGTATTTAGATAATATTTTGTTTCCTATTTTATATAGGTTTGGTTTAGATAGTTTTCTAATGGTATTCTAAGTATAAAGGCTATTATAAATAGACAATTTGTCTTATGTGATTATTATCTATTATATATGGAGTATTGAATATTGATTTAAGCATGGAGACGTCAATCTCTTTCTTCCCTCTTTCTTTCTAAAACCCTTTTTCTCTACCCTATCTCTATCAATTCTTTTGTTTGTTTTTTTTTAAAAGTTAGTATCGCAGGGAGATATGTATGTGTTATGCTTGGCTGGAAGGATCTTTATGAACTACTTTTCTTTGTGTGCTATATTTTCTCTGTTTTTCCTTCTACAACTAAGCTTAGCTTTCTATGTTTACACTTCTAGTAGCTTAGGTGTGTGTTTCAAGATATTATGATGTTCTCTTATGGTATCTTAAAGACTATTAGTGATGTTTTACATAATTATAATGATGTCTAGTCACTTATATGATGCCATCATCTACTTATTCGCAAGGATTCAAAATGCAGTTTCGGTCGCGATTGCGGTTTCGATTGCGATATGGAAAAATCGCTCTAATGCAGAAATCACGTTCCATATTACGGCGAAATCGCTGTTCGACCAACTTAAAAACCTTTTTTGATGCGTCTGTTTCGTCGCAGATCGGCCACATTTTAAATCCATGCTTATTCATCAAAAATATGACTTGCGAATAATTTTCTAGCATTTTGAGTAAAAGTGTGCCTCGCATACGAAAAGCCCGCGCCTTGCTTCCCCCCCCCCCCTCAAGCTTGTTTAATCTAAGATGGAGACTCGGCCTCTCAAGGTACATATCTAAGCGATGGGAAAGATTTTAACCCCACTTTGCTTTTGAAGACAAGGTTGGGTGAACCATCTTTTTTTGGCATGACCATTGGGGTGAAAGTGCTCACTTGAGAGACCATTTCCCCCTCATTATGCTCTAGCACAGAATAGAGATGCTTCCACTGTTGAATATTGTCAGAGATGCTTTCATTGGCGAACATTGTGAGACACTCATCGTGCGCAAGTGTCTGGCACTTGCATTTAGTCATCAGTTTTTATCCATGATGCCTTTGTGGATGATGTCACTCTTGTTAGCTTTCTTGAATAAGCATAATGGGATTATGTTAGGGAATCTTCTCTTGATTCAATCAGATGGCATCTTAACTCTGAAGAGTTATTCACCATCAAGCCTTACTACATGAAGCTTGCCTCTTTAGCTTCGTCATGTACTCATCTCCTTTCCGAAGACCGCTTCCCATGGATGTTTATATGGAAATATTTAGCTCAATGTTAAGTTTCTTTTCTGTTTGGAAAGCATCCTGCATGGGTATTTTAACTTGCGATAATTTGCAACAAGGGGGTAAGGTCTTGTGTAAATAAGCGTTTTACATGCAGGTCGGATTTGGAATCACCAGACCACCCCACTTGGTGCTTCTTTGTACTTTTTTAAGAAGTTTATGGGGTCTAACCATTATTTGCTTGAGGGGTCCCTGTTATTGATCATCTCTTCACATGGGAGGGCTTCTTACCTAGAAAAGCCAGGAAGAAGAACGTTATTTTACTCCCACGTGAATTTTTTGGAGCATTTGGCATGAGAGGAACGATAGTCTTTGAGGGCGTGGTGATGCCTCTTCAGTGCTTTGAAAATAATTACTTCAAGAGTCTTTATTTTTGGGATGATGGCAACTTTTGTTGCCCTTCATTTAATGTTGTAGATTTTGTTGATAGTTTCCACATTGGATGTGTATAGCCATTTGTAAAATGTCAGCTCTGTAACCAACCTTTTGTTTGTGATACACACACATACATACACCAGCTGTGTGCGTGTATTCCTTATCAACAAAAGAAAACCTAGGACAATTACATTGCCATCGAAGGCACAGTGAATCAGTCTAATTTACTTTTCATTGGAAAACGTGTTACGCTCAATACATTTATATTGCAAAATATGTGCAAAAGATAGAACACAGGAAAACAAAGAAAGCTAGGCCCACAAACAGAAAAAAAAAATGAAGGACCTATTCAACTAAATTGTCTGTGAACCTCTTCAGCTGCATATCAAGATTACTATGAGACGCCATGCCTATGAAGCTAGTTGATGTTTCACTTCGAAACCCTTGGCTCTATGGCCCCTAGTTCTACGACAGTATATGTCCTATACTCCTATATACCTATTGACGGCCAAAACCACCCTTCTCTAGCGAACATCATGGTTTATCGCTCTCATCAACGATTGCACGCCCGACCATATTTTGGGAGTACAAATGGCACTATAGGCTCAAAATCGAGTAAATAGCCATCTATGGCGGCTGTGGTGCCTTGTGATGCCATATCTAGCCTCATTGGTTACATTAGGTTTTGATTGGATTGAGGAAATCTAAAATAACCCAGGTGATGGGGGTTTGAAGCTCGAAAAATGGTCAGATGCGCTCATTGACGTGCTCACTGATGTCCACCAAGTGTGGCCATAATGTAACCGGACTCGGAAGAACCTCCTATGCTCTCAAAGATATCATTTTGCAAAAACCAGGCAGGCAGCAGCTAGTATACTCAAAAGCAACCTGGGAGCTATGTTTAAAAAGCGCGCCCAGGGTACGCCTAGGCTCACAAAAACCCGAAGCTCACTCTGCTGCACCTTGGAATGGGTCAAGGCGTCAAGCCCAGATCATTCGTAAAGCCCACGCTTTTCTGGGCTTATCTAGGCTTCAGATGGAGGCGCAAAGCCAGCGCTTTATAGATCATAATAGATCATTTGGGGGAAAAAGAAAAAAAACCTTTAAGGGGCCTCAACGCCTCTTTCTCTTTGTGGACGTCTTTCAATCAAGCTGCTACTAGAAGTAAACAAAGCATAAGGCTGCTACTGAACTTGAGTTTGGAGCTAGACACCCTAACCCTAGTGACAGCAATCTAGTTAGTGCTTTGTTCTTTATCTTCTTACAGACTTCCTTCTTCATCCTCCTCCTTCTCTATTATTCGACAACCATGGTAGGTTTTTCTTTGTCCCCTTTTGTTTTTTTTTGGAGGGGCTTTAAGGAGATCGAAAATGGTGCCTCCTACACTGCTACAATGGTACCAAACCCTTGCCTTCTTTTTTTGTGCTGCTTCATCTTTCTTTCTTTCTTTTTATCTGTCTCGGACTCTCTCTCTCTCTCTCTCTCTCTTCTTGGCAAGCTGTCAGCATGTGTTATGTTTTTGGAGTTCAATTTATAGTAATCCAATTGAGCTATGTTTAATGCTTTAATTTATTTTGCTGCATATAATTGATTCTCTTTTTTTCTAGTGGTTGATGAAAACCACTTATTTGATGCCATTATTTAGCTTATTTTCAAAGAAATGTGGTTTTGGAATGATTTTTAAGCATTTTTTAGTAAAAGTGCGCCTGAAATGCACGCCCGGGCCCCATGGTCCTTTGCGCTTTTTTGTACCTTCAGCTTTTTTAATCTAAGGTGGGTAGTATAGGATGAAGTCGAGCAAACGTGTGCTCAAGAGGAAACAAAAGTAAAGTCGAAGGCCTCCTAACATGATCTAGGGGGAAAAGTAGACTCCACCATACACCAAACACAAAACCCTCCAAAAATACATCCTATTCTCCTACACTTGATCTTGGCCAAAAGGCAAAGAAATGTATCACATGTCCTATACTCCTATATTAGAGATCCCTCAAATTAGGTACGACGCCTAAGAAACTCACACATACTAGATATCATTCTAAAAAAAGTCAGCATGCAAAATACTCAAAAAATCCCATCTTTTTGATATTGGTCCTAGTGGTAACGATAATATGTTGCCATGCTCATGCACTCAAGGATTCAAAATGAGGTTTCGGTCGCGATTTCGGTTTCGGTCGTGGAACGGCAAATCGCTCTAATACGGCAATTGCGTTCCATATCGCGGCTATCATGGCATGAAAACGCGGTTCGCCCAACTCCAAAACCTTTCCAATGCGGCCGTTTCGGCGCAGTTCGGCCACATTTTGAATCCCAGCATGCACTGTTCCTAGCTGTTGGAATGCAGTAAAAGGTTTCGATGGCTTTGATCTTAGACCGCTAGAAATGTATATATTATTTATTTTATTAAGCCATAGGAGAATGATGCAAACAGCAAAGGGAGCTAGGAGAAGCAAAATAAATAACTATAGCATCAAACCATTTGCTGTTTTTACCAATTCAGAATTTGTAGTTTTAGATTATTTTTGGGAAGGATAATTTTAGAATGCTCCAATAACTCTATGGTTTATTTAGATTTTAGATTTATAATTTGGACTATTTTTTTAAATACAGAAAAGTAGCAATACATTCATTATAATAAGAACTTACAGGAATGGATATTGAAAAAGCATCCTGCAAAGAGGTTAATCACAACCTAAAAATAGGTTATCCACAAAATCAATTGCATCAATCAAAGGACAAAATAAACCTCCACCCAAAAGGAGGGGAAAAATAATCTTGACGTACTTGCCTTTTAGGTGCTCAAGAGGGGTTTCAACCCATAAAAACTATACCACTTCTCTACATCCGTAAAACCAAAAGATACCATGGAGAATGTCTAGAAAAACTTTGTTTTTGACCTTTCACCCAAAAAAAAATTCTCACAAATCCAGTAGTCGCTGTCTCTCCGGATAAGCACTGCCCATGGGAGGCCCAATTAAGTCAAAGCTAACTCCAAGAGAATTTTAGCTATTGGGCAGTGAAGTACCTAGTGCCCTAAACTTTACCCCCTCTTAAATAAATTTCATAAGTTAAGATCTTGACTTGATAAGTTTCTCGCACAAAAAGGACACTTTCGAATGAGGCAGGTGACTTCCATATAATAATCGATAGAAGACCAACATCCAAAGACGGAGATGCGGATTGATAAAAAGGGGAAGAAAGGTGAAGAATGTAAGATTTGACAATGAAATTCCTGGTGTGACTCAGATTTTAGGGAATATAAACTGCATATGACATCCTGTACGGAATTACTCTTGCTTCAGATATAAGCCTGCCCTATGTTAGTGGCAACTAATTTTGCAAGGCATATTGAGACTATAAAAGCATTACTAGAAGCTGTCTAGGATGCATTCAACAAATTCAATAGCAGCTTCTTTTTGTGTTTTTCTTTTCAAAATACCTTGACCACATGGATTCAAGGTTATTGTGGGTGGATTTCTCACAAACGCTCTTTGACTTATTCTTCTCCTAATATGACTCCCCCCCCCCCCCCCAAAAAAAAAAAACCAAAAAAACCCGTTACACCTGAATTCCCCACAAAAACCCTTCAAAACCCCTAATGAAATCCTCATTCCTAATCAGGCTATCCATCCTGTGTGAGTCATGAGCTTTTTTTAAAAAAAAAAAAAAAAAATCCTTAAAGGAAAGGAATACGCAAAGATGCTGAAAATATAAATAATCACAAGCGCAGTCATACCAGGATTGCCAGCAGCAGCTGCTGCACGTGCTCTCTTCTCTGCATTAGCAATCTCTGCCCGAAGCTTTTCAAGCTCTCTAGCCATAGTGAGTAAATTGTTCTGCAACATCTGACCTTGCTCAAAGCTGTCTGCATAAACTTTCTTCTCATACTCTATGGCAGCCCTGTAATCCATATATTCAAAAAAATGAAAGGGGAAGAGAGAGAATCAAAAATTAGCATCACAAACAAGAAAACCCAAAATTTAGAATACTAGTAAGATCCTCAAAAACCTCCATACTTTGCCCGATCAACCTCCTGCCTCATGTGCTCAACTTCAGCTTTCAAAGCTGGGACTTGCTGTAAATCAGCTGAAGCACGCGCCAAGTCTTGCGTCATTGCCTGTACTTGAGCCGTAAGATCTTGCCTGATAGCAGTGAGCTCCTTGATATCAGATTGTACCCGCATAAGATCAGCCTTCATTGCATCCACTTGCTGAAGATCCCCTTCTAACTTGGCAGATTTATCATACATTTCCCTCATCTGCATATCCTTCTCCGCTTGGAATGAATTGGCATACTGGGTCATGCGTTGGAGCTCATAATGAGCGGCTTCCAATTCCTGCTTCAAGGCAACATGGGTAGCCGCCACTCTTTGGTTATCAGCCAATAAGCGTTGAATTTCTTGAAGTTGCGCCGCCAGACGGTCCTCAAGAATGGCAGGATGAGGAGGAAGTGATCTAGGGCCCACTCCAAATGGCGGTTCTCTCATTTCCTCTAAAAGTGCTGGGTAAGGCATAGGACCATGGTTTCGGCCAAATGGAGGTTCATGGCCCGGAGGAGGCAGCCTACCAAGCGGCAGGTTTTTCATCGGTAAAGGTGGACCTTGGTTTCTTCCGGAAATTCTTTCCATTAGTTATCAGTGATCTCCCTAGGCCCGAAGTACACAGAATGTATGTATTCAATTAAAACATAGAGACAAGTGAAAAAGTTAATGCTTATATTTTTATATTCAAAAATTTGATCAGTTTAAGTTGGCAACAAAGAATGACGTTAAAAACAAGTTTAGTTATTCAGTCAAACCAATGATTCGTTATTGGAGCAGATAGCAACCACCATTTCATCAGACATGCGTATCTTTTATTTTCCAATTTTCATTTCATCCAGGAAAATCCATCCTTTTCTGCACAGAATGTACATACTCAATTAAAAGACCAAAGCTTATCGATGGCAAAGCTTATACTTCTATTCAAAAACTTGCTCTGTTTAAGCTGATAACACTGAATGGTATCATAAATAACCAAGAGCAGGAAATCAATCGAATTATGAAATACTTCGCTGAACAACTGTTAGGACATTAAGATTGTTCAAAGTTAAAAGACGAAGAAGCACAACATAATCACTTAATCCTATCACTTTTCTTTTTTTTTTTTTTCCTTGATTGGGATCACTTAATCCTATCACAATGCAGGAAAAGATACTCAGAATCAACAACCGGAGCTAAACCTAACATATAGAATTCAAAAAATCGACGAAGGAATAAGATGAGCACACCTGGGATACGATGGAAGAGGCTGAATTCGGAATTGCGCCGCTGTGCCGATGACGAAGACGATTTGTAGGCTAGGGTTTTGGAGGATTCGACAATTGGGTCTGCGGAGTATTGAGAGAGAGAGAGGGGGGGAAATATGGTGGCGGCCACTGGATACAGTTCCACGGTAAGGAGCGTAGGCAGGGACCACCGAGGAGAAAGCCCGAAGGGAGACAACGTAAGTTGAAATTTTTTGGGATGTTTTGAGGAGAGGTTGCGTGCAGTGGAGCGGTGGAGGTGGAGCGGCAAGAACGCCAGTCAAGCGTACCCCTGAGGGGATGGTAAACGAAGCCGTAACAATTGAACATATGGTAGATAACTAGATCGCGGACTTGCCAAAACGGATTATTTGATTCTTCCTTTGCTCGGACATTTTTTTTTTTTTTTTTTTTGTGGGTCAAAAGGATGAGGGCATGCCCCTTAAAGACGACTTTATTAAGCTTACCAATATTTTCAACAAATAATTTCATCCTCAAAGAAAAAGGGAGTCATTAACAAATATAAAACGGAAACTTTGGGCAACCCCAATATTAGTAAGAAAATCCATGAAACTATTGGGCACATGATAAGTATGCTCAAGCTTAACATGCCAATCTAAGTGTAAGAGCAGTTATTGGCATTCCTGGATTATCCAATAGAGAGGATGCTTCCATTTAGCTAGAGCTTGGACCTTGTTACGCATGTCAAAGAGTCCATGTGAATAGGAAGATTGGAGATATGCATAATTCTCGTCATTAGACTCTCCATCAAAGCTTTTAATTTAGCCTAAAAGGGAGAACAATGACCAAAGTCGGCAACTAACCACCTAACCGTTTTCCATGGTGCCCTCGAAATACCTCTCCACCTTTTGACTAGACCTGGATTGTCTAAAGAAGTGCCAATAAAATTCAATATAATTTGCCTCTCAGGTGGTGGTTGTCATTTAAGTAGAATTTCAGGGTTCTGTGGCTTTTTGGATAATTATTAAGACAATTTTGATCCTCTAGAGCTTTTCAAACAATCTCACATTTATTGGAAACCACTGTCCGTGGCTGATGAGGAGCGAAAATACGATCTACATAGCAACGGTGATTCTGCCACATCCTTAGCCACCACATGCTGGTAACATAAAGAGTAGGCTAATTACTTTGTGGTTTGAGATCATTATCAAGATTAATGACAACCTGGTTTTGAGAGGCAAGCTAACAAAGTAGTCATACTTACCTTTTGGAATGGGGTTGAGCTGCACTTTCTAGGTGAATTCACAATCTATAACAATATCGGTGATACCGTCATCAGCATTGCCACAACTTTTACAAATAGGATTATCAGCAAGCGCTCTAATGAATGGATTAGAATTGGTCAATAGTATATCATGAACCACTAGTTAAAGAAAAAATTTCATTCGTTGTGGGGCATGAATTTTCCAACATTCTCCCAAATATAGTTAGTTTCCTCAATAGTATCTTCCCTAGCTAATTAATTTTAGCATAGACTTAATCAAGAAGCCACCTAGGCTAAGCCATTCCAAACCAAATTAGTCTTCATAATCAACACTTGACCTCAACTAGTGAGATGATATCATTTTGAGGATATTTTCGGTAGGAGATCCACAAACAAGTCCCATTTCCACCCCAATTCTTTATCCTAAAAGTCTTCAACACTATAATCTGCAATCTAAGGAGGGATAGCAGTCATAAATAACTGGACCAAGAGCTTTGAATGAATCCAACTTTGCAACCATAATTTGGTGAGTTGCTCATTTCCAACTTCCATAGGAGTATCTTGCTTGATATAATTAAAATTCTCCAATATGCCTCGACATGTGTTTGAAGACATTTGTCTTTGCTTAAACATATTAATATCACATCTTGCTTCACAATATTTTGTTCGTAGGATCTTAGACCAAAGAGTCTTTTTTCAGTTAACAAATGCCATCCAAGCTCAGTCACGATGGTAGCATTTGCTTGACATATAAACCTACAACTAATGCCCCTAGCAACCTTGCTCTTCATCATAGTGTGCTTGAAACATTATGTCACTCCTTCCTTCATTGCTACCTCCCTAAAGAAACATGTATGCTTTCTTATCACATTCATCATAGAGCGTGGGAGCTTTGCTATCAGCATGACAAAATACGGGATGGTGGAAATTATGGATTGGACTAAGGTGGCCCCCTCCCCTAAGAGACAGAACTCGAGACTTCTAGCCAGCAAACCTCTTACCGATCATGTCTGAGACTTAACTGAAAACGTGTTTAGTATCTTCCCATTAAGAGTAGACATTTCCAAATATCTCCCAAGATTTGTGGTAATAGGAATTTTTAATTTTAGGCTAACTAACTCAGCTGATTTAGGCTTGTATTTTAGGAATAATAACCATAGATTCTCCATAGCTTTTTCTATCTAAAAACCTCACAAAATATTGGCAAGCAATGCTTCAAGAGTCTAGCATGTTCCACCACATAAATTCTCCACAACATTTTCTGTCTAGAAGCCACACAAAATGTTAGCAAGCAATGCTTCATAACTCTAGTCTGTTCCACCATGGCCTCCCTAAATAAAACAAAGTCATTGGCAAAGAGCAACTTTCTCAAAGGTGAGGCCTCCTTGACTCATAAAAATCAGGTTTCCAAGCACCCTGAGAAGGGATTCCTTAATCAAATGATTTAGTCTTTCCATGATTTACACAAAAAGATGTGGAGACAAAAGGTCTAATAGGCTTACTCTATTAGAGGGATTGAAGCTCCCTGTATGGCCCCTGTTCCAAAGGATGGTAAAACAGGTCAACTCAATGCAATTCATCACAACATCTAGCATTTTTAAGGAAAGTTGCACCTCCAATCAGCTCTCCTTTGTGAAGGGTCAATGAAGCCTATCATAAGTCCTTTCTAAGTCAATCTTGAGTGCTATGTACCCTATATTTTTTTTTGGTCTCCTACTATTGTGTAGAATTTCTTGCACAATTATGATGTTGTCAGTAATTATCCTCCTAGGGACAAAACTACGTTAAATAAGACTAACTAATTCTTCCAAAACTAGCTTAAAACATTCTACATTCACCTTTCTAATTTCTTTGTTAGTGACATGACAAAGTCTAATGAGCCTAAATTGAGTAACACTTTATAGATTGTCAACCCATGGGAAGAGCACAAAAAAAGTAGCATTAAGACCTTCAGGAAGGTTTCATCCTTCAGTCATACTCAACACATGATGCATAAGTTTATTGCTCACAAATTCCCAATGTCTTTGATAAAAAAGTGCCTGGAATCCATCTGGCATGAGAGCTTTGAAGGCACACATATCAAAAATAGCTTTTTAACTTCACGTCCAGTGCAAGATATTTTAAGTATGCAAAGTTTATCCTCTAATAGGCATGAAAATCTGTTATTAGGTATCAAGAAAGGGGAGTAAGTAATGATGTCATCCGAATAGATACCAACAAAGTGCTCTCAAACCATGTTTTTTATATCCTCTTTATCCTGAACTCAATCTCTTTGGACAGTTTATAGACCTTCAGTACGATCCATTTTGTGCCTATTAATGGCAGAAAGGTGATAATAGCAGGTCTTTCCATCAACATCCTGAATGCCCTGTAATTTAGTTTTTTGAAACCAATCGCTCTACATTTGCTCTAGGATCTTATCAAGATCCCTTCTCAATCTAGCTTCCAATTTAATCAAAAAATTTTTCATGAATGCCTTTGAGCCACTTCCAGATCTCCTATTTTCCTCAAAATAGATTCCAGACACATCTTTAATCTATTTTCTGAAGGCCCTTGTTAGTTGAACTAAAATAGGGTAGACTAGCATATCTGATTTTCAATTATCAAATTAACATTCTTGAAACTTTTTATGTGATAGCCACACTGCTTGAAATTGAAATTGGTGCTGAAGATGGAGAAAGGGCCTAAACACGTTAGAACTTAGGAGTGATCAAAAGAGGAACATGGTCTAAGTAGTTCTGCATAAAATAATGGGTACTTACTTTAGGGAATTGTAAGTACAATTGTTGATTGTATAAAACTATTGTCAAGTCTAGCATGCTTGTGAGTTTCATGATTATGCCCTCTACTCTGGGTGAAACAAGCTGTTAAAAACCCGAAACCAATAAGCCTGTCATTTTCAATCTAGTAATTAAAATTAAGAAACCATTTACTAACATCAAGTCCATAGTTCAATCTTCCTTCTATGGTTTGAGTCTCATTGAAATCGCCAGCCAACATCTAAGGTTGATTATTCCATTGGGAGTAATTGTTGAGCCTCTCCCATAGTTCATTCCTCTCGGCCTCTTGAGGGCTACCATAAATAGTTGAGTAGAACCAATTACTACCTTCATTGTTGGTGACCTCTTTAGCAATGAAGTAAATATTGGAATCCACAATTTGAAGTTAAGTAGTGTCAGGCTTCCAAAGGACCTACATGCCTTCATTAAAGCCATTGGCTTCCACTCTATAGTTATCACTGTAAGTTATCTTTCTGTAGGCATCATCCAGTGACTGGCTACTTATTTTAGTTTCCATCAAGACCAAAATACTAGGAATGTACCTTCTAATAAGTTCTTTAAGGGTAAGAATAAACTTGTAACTAGCTACACCTTAAATATTGCAAAGGAGGATAGTGAGGGTATCAATTCTTTGATGTCATCTAGTCATGGATAAAAGATGTGCGAAAGAGGAGAAAACCTTAGGTGACAACCTATTTAGTGTTACCAATAAGGGATAGTACCTCCTGAGCTTGTCAAATCCGTTTGGACATCTAAGTCAATGACTGCTTGATTGGAAGTATTGAAAGGTTAGCTTACCTCTGTTACTTGCTAAGATCAATAGGTTTGAGTAAGAAGCTTCCTTCTAAAGGTTGATGTAATGGGACTCCCTTTCCTAGTAGATCACTAGGATGTAACAGGGAAAGAGAGCTTAGGATTCCGGTCAACTGATTTGGGGTGGTCAATTCAAACTGCACGACGCATATGCTACTGGGGATGGTTAAGCTAGTGAGGTGATGTTTCTTACTTGGGAAGATGACTTAGAGGAGACATTCAGAATTGGGTGTAGTTCCTCAGTTTATGTGAGTTTGGTTATGCATGGTGGTGTAGCGACAATGTAGGAGCATTATGGTTTGATGTTTCTTTAGTGAAGACACCATTGTTTCTAAGTAAACTTGGAGTACAAATTAGGTTGGTCACCAAAGGAGCAAAGGACCTTCTATCTATCATTAACATGTTAGTGGGCCCCTACTTTGGAAAAATTTGATCTTCAGTAATCATATCAAGTCTTATTCAATCTAATTTTTTCTAGTTTCCTTAATTACTTCCCTAGTTTCAATTAAAGTTGGCTCATCATTAGATGGGGTGATTTTTTCACTCCCTAAATTAGAAAGGCTTTCCATGTTGCCCTCTTATTCAATATGTCCGAGAATTGCAAATCTAGATACCCTTGAGGAAGAGAAAGATTTATATTGAAAATGTCTACGTAATTCAGATCCAATTCCAACTCCCATAGGCCTCTTTGTTTCAGGTCATGTTTTCAGACCATCCATTCTAGGTTGATTTAGAATATGAGATTCCTTCTCCTTCCCTAGATAGTGCTGGATTTGGAATTCTTCTTGCGAACTGGTTTTTTAACCATCATCCAAGGACCAAATTCCTCTATACATTTTAGCGTATGCATGGGTGTGATATTAGTTAGGTCATGACAGTGAGATTTCTCTTGGGTACTTTAATTATGTGCTAATTAGAAATTTCCCCACACTTAAAGCAAATAAATTTGAGGCCTCTATATTGGATTCTCCAAACATAATCATGTAAACGAAACTTAGCTAGCAAAAGGTTTAGACAAGTTCATTTCTACACTTAAAATTGAAAATTTTCCTTGCTCAATGTTAGCAGTGGTTTGACCTATTCCAATGACCCTGCTTGACGTCTCTAATAATTTCTCAAAATCTCAAAACCACTGTTGCTCCAATAATTTCCAAGAATTTAGAGTGAAAGTACTCAATCCTAGTGTTTCATATATGAATCCAAGCTATCAAGAACTTGATTAGCATCTCATTCGACACAAAAATTGGGGCCCATCTACTGATGGTTAAATAATTATCACTTATTAGCCATGGCCCTTGAGTAAGGACATGGTTACAATCATTGATGTTGCTGAATCTGGTTACATAGAAGTCATGTCTAATATCAATTAATGAGAAATCACATTGAAGTTACCCTTTAGCTTTAAGGCTTCTTTTCAGCCATGGAAATCCAACCCTAATATCAAACATTTTGATGATTAGAACATCCTTCTACTATTCTTTGAGTCAACATGTCTAGTCCTTTGTAAGCCGAATTGTATAACATTAGAAGTATTTATCTTCCCCAGATTCCTGTTAATCATCACTAGGATTGCCTTTATCATCAATGTTCTAGATTGGATTAGAATAAGAGTTGCAAACCATGTTATAATTGTTCGTCACTAATGTATCTCTAAAAGAAACCCTTGTTGGTGGTTGTTGGTGGTTCAAATTGTTGTTTTGCCCTTGTAAATCTTCAACAACAACTTCAATCTTTATGTATACTAGGGTCATATCCCTTGCAATGCAAGGATGTAGTTCAAACATATTTAAAATTGTATTGCTAATGAAAAAAATAATTATTAATCCAAATAGTAAAAAAAGATATGTTAGATTATTCAATTTACGAATAGTTGAACATTTCTTTTTTATTTCTTTTCCATTGTGATAATATATACACTTCATTCTTAATGTTCAACTCACATTGTTTTTATTCATTTAAATAATTTATTTATTAAATATATATTTTATATAAATGTTAAATTTTATTACTAATTAATAAGTGGTACTCGCTTCAATATATAGAATTGATATTGCAATAAATCTATATCTATCTTAACTCAGATTGGGTATCCTATGTGGCATCCAATGCAAGAACTTTATTCAATTTTTATTTTAATTTTATAAGTATAAATAGCATAGAAAACATGTCAATTTTAAAAGTAGTAATAATCCTATTACAGCATAATTATTGTTTTTTAGTTATAATAATTTCTTTTCTTTTTTCATGTAAATTATCACTTGAAATTCCTTTTGTATTTGTTCCATAATTATTCATATACTATGTTCCCAAAAATTTTTAATATGTGAGACATTTTTTTGGTGGCTAAGTTAGAGTTTTACTAATTACTATATAAATTATGCAAAAAATTAAGATCCTAATTTAATGTAGCATTGCATTAACTTAGCCTACATAGAATATTATGAAGTCAGGTAATCCTATGTGGTATTATACGTGTTATTCTATGTATCACTTATATATTGATTCTAACTTTTAATATATATAGGGTTATATAGGGCTGCTAAATAGGTGACCTGATTATGTAAATAGGTCATCCGTGACAAAATAGGCTTTTGTTTTATTTGTTGAGTTTACAGTTTTGCCCTTTGTTCTTTTGCCAATTATTTTGAGGTGTTATTTCTACTTATTCTTCGTTATCAGTGTAATCTGTTATTTGAAAATCATTAATATTCATATTTGGTTGATACCAAATAGTATATTCAAAAGTTTTTTCTAACATAGCAATATTATCTTTTAATAAATTTATTGTTATAGGATGAACTCGTTTGGGTATGGTTGATAAATAGTTTAATCTATTTTTATAGTGATTTAACAAGTTTTGTTTAATACTTCTCGGAGTTAAATTAAAAGATCTTAAATAATCCCATGCTTTTTCTTACGTATAGTGTTTTAGTTCGGGTAAATTAAAGCTTTGTCTTGCTAAATAGTTACCTTCTCTATCTAACTTAGAGTTCGATTATAATCTATTTTTAAACACATCCATTGTTTAAGAGTACTCCTGTAACTGTTTGTTCAAGGTCTAGGCTCTGATACCATCTTATAGAGAGTCGAGTGGTTTTAATAGAAAAAATGGTAAAACTATTGGTTGAATTAGTTAGGTAATTCATACAAAGTGATCTATCAAATTTTAGCAACGGTACTCGGATACTAAATTATCAAATGAAACTTTAAACTTAATGTTAGATAATCCTATTAAAACAAGATTGAATCAAAGAAATTATACCTTCAAGAGTTGGATCTGTCTTACTCCTTCGCGCTCGTCTTACTCCACCCTGATGCGAGACTTACCTACTTATTCAGACCTTCTCCTTCTTCTTGATAGTACTTTCTCTTTGATCAAAGTTGTAATAACAGAATTATAGACACAAAGTTTTGAGAAAAGATTTCTCTTTTATTTCATTGATAATTGTTCTCCTTTCCCTAAAGGGAAGAAATCAGAATATTTTTAGAGAGATATTGTACAGAGGGAATTTTCTTCTTACAAATGCCGATGCCTTCTATTGAAATCGGCTAACTTATTTATAAGGGAAGGGGGTGCGCCGTGACGTAAGTGCTTACATCATAGGAAATCTCAAACGATAAGATTGTCAGCTAAGAGATAAGGTTTACAAAGAAAGTCTTTACTGATCTTGATAAGGTTGCTGAATGTTCATTGTCTTCTTGTGTCGGTAGGGATAAGAGTTGATAAAAGTTGTGGCCCCTTGTGTCTCACATAATGCTTAGGCAAGAATCTTCTTTTGTGTCTTGTCCTGTTCTGCTTTATAAAGTTCAGCAAATTTTGTACGTACTGCTGGACTGCCTAGAAATTTTTTGGGCTCCAGTGCATAGCTAAAGTCAAAAAGATGTTCATCGACTGAGATGTTTTCAGCTCCTTCAGTGGTGACTAGAATTAGATTTTCGTCTGAGTAAAGAGTTCTAGCTCCTTTGTTCATGAGTCGTTCGCTCTGGCATTTGATGGCAAGAGCACCTGTTGATCGTTTATAGTTGATCCATCCTTTGCCAAAATGTGGAGTTTTGTAGTGTTTGTTTTTCTCGGCTGCAATGGTGGGAAGTTTTGTAGTTGTTCCGGGTTTTGTAACATGGGTGATTTCGACTAAATGAATGGAAGGGTAATTAGTGTCCTCATCCTTTTCAGGAGAGATGATAAAAATACGAAGATAAATATATTCTTGTTGACTGAATTGCTTAATAGCATATTTAAAATTGGCTGGGAAATATTGTAGTTCAATAAGACTGAGGCTTGGGTATAGATAATTTAAATATCCATACTTAAAGAGTTCAAAAGCGATATCAGGGTTGGCTTTGGTGAAAGCAAGGATTCTGGGAAAAAGTGAATCCCTTGGGTTGTAGTAGAGTTCAGGTAAACTAGAGATTTTCTGGTAAGCAAGCACCGTTGCTTCATAATAATTCTTGTAAAAAGAGTCCGATAGATCAAGAATTCAAATGCCAGTATTTTGAATAACTGGTCTTGCAGCTAATAGCTTAGCTTTTAGTTGTTGCTTCTCTTTCTCTTCTTCAGAGAGGGGGTTTGAAACGTTTCCCTGATTTGGTCGAAATGAGAGTTCAGAGCGGACTTTTGTAATATCCACCTTGGAAGAGTTCAAAGAGTTCAACTTAAGCTGTTCAATAGTCTGATGGAAATATGTTGTTTAGTTCTCGAGCTTTTCCAAGATCAGCTCTAAGATCTACAACAATTTCTTCAATGACTTCAATTTTTTCATTAACAGCTTCGCAATATTCATTAACATTTATGAGAATATCTTCAAAGTTCTGGATTAGCTGGGTGCTGTCTACTTGTTCCATTGACGCTTTCCCTTTATCCAGTGAACTCATGTTCTCTTGTCAAATAGTCTGCAATAAAGTTGTTTTTTTCCTGCGACATGCTCATACACAGCATTAAACTGAGATAAAAAGAGTTGCCATCGATGTAATTTTCTCATATGAGCTCCATTGTGTAAAGCTTGCTTGACAAAAGTAGTAGCTGCTTGATTATCAGTTAAAACTTTAAATGGCTTTGGTAGCAAAAAGAGTCTCCATTTAGTAATTCCTCTAATAATCGCTGAGAGTTCTTTTTCCATTGTATTATAATTTTCTTCTCGTTCAGAAAAAGTTTCACTGTGATAACCACAAATTTCATTTAAATCTGTCTTCAAAACTACTGCCCATGTTTTGTTAAATGCGTCTGTTTGCAGAATTAAGTTATCTTCAGGTTCAGGGAGTCTAAGACTGGGAAGTTATTTCTTCACAATTTTGGTATGTTTTTCTGTCCAACCAAGAGTATTATTTTTTATGAGTAGACTTTGTAAATCTTTTTTCTTTTTTGCTAAGTCTGGGATATAAGAACTAGGATAGTTTAATAGTCCTAAGAAACCTTGAATTTGTTTCTTTGTTCTCAGTTGGTCTGGATACTCTATGATTTTTCTAGAGATATGAGGTTGTAAACTGATTCCATTTGTGCCAACTTCAAATCCTAAGAATTCAATTTTCTCTTTTTCAATTACAGCTTTTTTCTCACTTAGGCAAATGCCTTCTTTCATAGCTATTTCTAGATATGTATTGAGATGTACTCGATGTTCTTCAAGAGTGTCTGAACTTATCAAAATATCATCTACATAGACAACAAGAAAACTGTTAAGGTGTTTAAAGGCATCGTCCATTCTTCGTTGAAAAATTCTTAGTGCATTTTTTAGTCGGAACGGCATAACAATCCATTCATAAAAACCTTGAGGTGTACTAAGACCTGTATATTTAATACTCGTTTCTTCCATTTTGATTTGCCAAAATCCAGATTTACAATCAAATTTTGAGAAAAATTTTCTATTTTTTACAAGGTTAATTAATACTTCTTTGTTGGGTAAGAAATAGTTATCTGTTTTTATAAACTGATTTAGTTTTTTATAATTAATAACCATTCTAGCCTTTCCTTTTCTTCTTTCTGCTTCGTTAATTACCATAAAGGCTGGGGAAGAGTATGCTCCGTTGGATGGTCTAATGAGTCCTTTTTCAAGTAATTCTTTTATTTGTATTGAAAATTCTTTGATATCCTCTTCAGAGTAGAGCATTGGTTTTTCTTTGATATAAACTTCTTGAGTTAATTCTATTTTAGCTCGAGGATGTTCAGGTTTCCAAAATTGTAATGGATTTTCAGAACAAATTCGTTTGAGTTTTGCTAAAAGGTCATCTTTCTTGATGATATGAACTGTAAAAATAAGCTTTTGTGATTGTATTTGAAGTGCAATGCGTTCGTAACCATGTCCACTACGCTTCGCTCGCACTCTGTAAGATTGTTTGAGGGTTGGGATTTTTAAGGTGTGACCACATTTTGTAGTGAAATAAATAGTATAAGGGGTTTGGATAAATTTCGCAAATTGTTTTAAGAAGTCATTTTCTAATAAAATATCATAACCAAAGTTATACTAGAGTACGGTGGGTATAGTAAGAATTTTGTTGCCTAAAATAATGGAAACATTGTTCTGAACCAAATCTAAATAGGTAGGAATGGAATGAACTCCTTCGATTCTAATTTTACGATCATTTGGAAGTTTATCCCATTTTGGAAGTAAAAAGTCCTGAAAGAAAGTTACCTCGGAACCTGTGTCAATCAAAGCAGTAGTAGTGATGTCTAATTCTTTTACAGTTACATCTATGTAAGTAAGAATATGTATTTCAAGTTTCTTCATAATCTTTCAAGAATAATGGTAGTGTACTGATTTACAAGAGTTATCTGAGTAGGACCAATCTCATAGTTAGTATATTAGTCAAGGAAATTCATTCCTAAGAGTACATGATAAAAGTCATTCTTGATTGAGTGATCAATACAGCAATCAAATTCTAACAAAGTAGAATTAGGAGTCTCCATCATTATTCTAGAGATTTGATTTAGAGTTGCTTTCTGACCATTGTGGGTAACAAAGTTATAGTCGAATGCTGTTGAAACTGCTATGGGTAAAGGTATACAATGGCTTTGTGATGCTCCTGTATCTATAAGGATTTTATTAGAGATCCATGTTTGCCCATTAAAATAGTCTAACTTTACTTTATAGGTACTAGTTTGTTTAGTAGTGAATAATGGAGGCGTAAACCTGGGTATAGTTGTTGTACTATAACTTCATGTTAAAACAGGTTGATTAGCTACTCTTATTCCTCTTTCAGTATAAGAAAGTCTAGGTGCTTGATAGCTAGTTGATGCTTCATCTTCTTCAACTAATTGAAAGTCTGTTAATACAGGTATTTTGGCTTCTTGCATAGGAGGAGAGATAATAGTGCTGATAGTTGAAAAGATTGGATCGACAGTTATTTTTCCTGTTTGTTTTACATCTTTTATTGGAAAATTAGTATTTGAAAAAATGTATAAGCCTCTGCAATAAAAGGATAAGGCATCATTTTCTGGTTGTAAGCCAATATCTGTTACCTTACAAAGATTAATTTTTTGTAAATTAGATTACCTTACAATGTTCCTAGGTGACTGTTCTGTATATTTCGAAATCTTTGATCATGTAATGATAGAATAATAGGTGAATTAATACATTCTTTGAAGCACGCATTTACAGCAATTTGTATTCCTTGTAAATGAACATACTTAATTAGTTTTCTATCTTTGGCAGGAATTTGTGCTAAAAATTTATCAATTATCTCTTGAGTTATTAATCTTAGTCGGATATTTCCCTGTAAATGTTGAATTTTAACAGGTTGTTCTGTAGTATAGAGCTTAAAATATCTTATTAATTTTCGAGTTAGAAGATCATCTAGATTTCAAGGATCTTTGAGAGATAGCTCAGTTGCTATAATTTTTTCATAAAGTTTTTGATTGACAGTAATTATTCCAGTATAATTTTCATGATTTTCTTGTTCTTGTTGCTGGATAATTTCTATTTCTTCAGTATTCATCTTCTGTATCTGAAAAACTTTCTGTTTCTGATGTACTTATTTCAGTTTCTAAGCTAATAGATTCATAACAACTCGAAATTGCTTCATGTACATTAGTGGTTATTGGATATAGTTCATCTTGAATTTCTTCAAATTCTTCTGAGAATAGTTTTACTATATTTGCTTTTCTTTTATTACAGTCAATAGATTTATGTCATATTTCTCCACAATTCCAACATTGACAAGCAGTAGGTTTTTTATTTCTTTTGTAGTATCTATTTTGGGGGTTAAAGTTTTCTTGAGTTAAATTTTCATGTCAAAAATGTTTACTACTTTTTTGTGGTTTATTAACTGATTTTTCAGTTTTTGCTTTTTCAGTTTTGTTCTTTTAGTTAAAAATTTCTTCTTTTTAGAGAATTTTTTTCTTTGAAGTTTTTCTAGGAGTAGTTTTCTTGGTATTCTGTTTTGGAGTTCTTTTCCTTTTAGGTCTAAAATTTGAATAATTTTCACAGCCATACTGTCCTAGTTCTTTTACATCTTCACAGCAAAGAGTTACTTCTTTAATATATCTTCTTCTACTTTCTTGTAAACAAAGCTCCATCATTTCTTTGTTTATTAGAGTCTGAACTGCGGCTACTGATCTAAAAATAGAAGGATGTTTTGCATAAACTTCAAACTTGTCTGAAAAGTATTTATTCCAAGGGTGAAGAAATTTATTTAGTAAAAGTTGGATATAAGACTCTTGATTTTCCGTAGAATCATAATGCTCATAGTAATATTTTTCAAATTCACAAAAGAAACTCTTATAGTTGCATAAGTTACAAATTCTTAAATTGGTGAGTTTGTATAAAGCTTCCTTTTTCCCTTCTAGTCTGTTTAATTCTGGATTTTCAATAAATTCGTATCCTTGAAATTGTCCTAATAGATATTTTTCAAAGGTCCAAACTCCATGTTCGATGGAAGTTCCAAGATTTCTTTTTACATCCACCTTTATTAAATTTCTTAGTGCTAGAGATATTCCACTATACCAATTTAGTACATTTCCTTGCAAAGAGTAGATTATTAAATTGTAGATAGCATTAACATCTCTGTCTTCTGCAGCATAAGTTGGTTCTTGCATTAAAGATAGTATTAGTGAACCCCTCCAAGTATCTAAAGCTGCTCTTTTATCTGTTACACAATCTATATTTAAAAAATATCCCCATGCAGGTACTGGTTCTAAAAGAAATGGATTTTTTGGTTTAAATTCTTCATTGATAGTGTTCTTTCTTATTGGAGGTCTTTTCTTGTTTTGAAAGTCAGCTGTATGTTTATTCTTATGAATTGAATTAGTTTTAAAAGGATTAGAAGGTTCTCCAGTTTCATAATTATTTGGATTGTTACTTCCTACACTTCCTGTAGGTATTCTTGCTTGCATGTTTACTTGTTTTACTAGTTCAGTTAATTGGAGATTTTCAAAGTCATTTAACAGTTCTTCTATAGCTTTATTATAGTCTCCCATTATTGGCTACTTTCTGCCTCTTCTTGTTTCTCTTTAGCTTTTAGTAAATGTCTTTCTTCTATAGTTCTTTGAATAACTTCTTCTTCTTGTTTTAAAATGTTATTTTGATATCTTTCAATATATTTAGCATCATCACTGTTTGGATTGATTTTATCGGGTAGTTTAATTTCTATAGGAATATATTCTCTTTTTTGTTTGGGTTTTAACATTCTTTCAAAAGTTAGATTTATAAGTTGCATTTGCATTACTAGTTGTTTAATAGAGTTATTTATTTCTCTAATTTCATCTTTTATTGCTTTTAGTTCGTTCTCTAGTTGTGCAAAACTCATTGCTTATTAATCTTCATCATTAAACCAGAATTCTGTGTCAAATTGATCTAAATTGTTATCTATATTTTCACAAATTTCTAGATACGTTCTTCTTTCTTCTTCATAAAATAAGAGATCTAGTCTATCTTCATTTAACCAAATTATTTCTTTCGAGACATTATTTTTTCTTAGTTGTTCAATTTTTTGTAGATAAAATTTTTCTTTTTGTAATATTTCTTTTTTAGAAAAAGTTTTATACAAGTTGAGAACAGATTCACAATTTGTTTGAGTTATTATTTTGAGTTTGGGTATTTCGGGTTTTTCCATTTTGCTAGAAAATGTTACTCACTTAAATAGATCTTTATAAATCGGTTGAGTATAATTATTGTTTTTCCTTCAAAAAATAAACAGTTATTTTTGTTTTGACATAAATATTTTAATAGTTGTAACATATCTGTGTCCCCATACATTCCTTCATCTAATTCACGCTCAAATACCTGATAATTCATCAGCACAGTGTTGTGAAAAAGACGCTTTTGTTCTTTAGCAACCCAATTTTTCCAAAATTGCTTTGCTAGTCCTTCCATAGTAATATTTCTTTTTTAGAAAAAGTTTTATACAAGTTGAGAACAGATTCACAATTTGTTTGAGTTATTATTTTGAGTTTGGGTATTTCGGGTTTTTTCATGTTGCTAGAAAATTTTACTCAATTAAATAGATCTTTATAAGTCGGTTGAGTATAATTATTATTTTTCCTTCAAAAAATAAACAGTTATTTTTGTTTTGACATAAATATTTTAATAGTTGTAACATATCTGTGTCCCCATACATTCCTTCATCTAATTCACGCTCAAATACCTGATAATTCATCAGCATAGTGTTGTAAAAAAGACGCTTTTGTTCTTTAGCAACCCAATTTGTGAACAACTTGTATAATTTTTTTCTAAAAAAGAAATATTACAAAAAGAAAAATTTTATATACAAAAAATTGAACAACTAAGAAAAAATAATGTCTCGAAAGAAATAATTTGGTTAAATGAAGATAGACTAGATCTCTTATTTTATGAAGAAGAAAGAAGAACGTATCTAGAAATTTGTGAAAATATAGATAACAATTTAGATCAATTTGACACAGAATTCTGGTTTAATGATGAAGATTAAGAAGCAATGAGCTTTCCACAAGTAGAGAACGAACTAAAAGCAGTAAAAGATGAAATTAGAGAAATAAATAACTCTATTAAACAACTAGTAATACAAATGCAACTTATAAATCTACTTTTGAAAGAATGTTAAAATCCAAATAAAAAAGAGAATATATTCCTATAAAAATTAAACTACCCGATAAAATCAACCCAAACAGTGATGATGCTAAATATATTGAAAGATATCAAAATAACATTTTAAAAGAACAAGAAGAAGTTATTCAAAGAACTATAGAAGAAAGACATTTACTAAAAGCTAAAGAGAAACAAGAAGAGGCAGAAAGTAGTCAATAATGGGAGACTATAATAAAGCTATAGAAGAACTGCTAAATGACTTTGAAAATCTCCAATTAACTGAACTAGTAAAACAAGTAAACATGCAAGCAGGAATACCTACAGGAAGTGTAGGAAGTAACAATCCAAATAATTATGAAACTGGAGAACCTTCTAATCCTTTTAGAACTAATTCAATTCATAAGAATAAACATACAGCTGACTTTCAAAACAAGAGAAGACCTCCAATAAGAAAGAACACTATCAATGAAGAATTTAAACCAAAAAATCCATTTCTTTTAGAACCAGTACCTGCATGGGGATATTTTTTAAATATAGATTGTGTAACAGATAAAAGAGCAGCTTTAGATACTTGGAGGGGTTCACTTATACTATCTTTAATGCAAGAACCAACTTATGCTGCAGAAGACAAAGATGTTAATGTTATCTACAATTTAATAATCTACTCTTTGCAAGAAAATGTACTAAATTGGTATAGTGGAATATTTCTAGCACTAAGAAATTTAATAGAAGTGGATAAAAAGAAATCTTGGAACTTCCATCGAACATGGAGTTTGGACCTTTGAAAAATATCTATTAGGACAATTTCAAGGATACGAATTTATTGAAAATCCAGAATTAAGCAGACTAGAAGGGAGAAAGGAAGCTTTATACAAACTCACCAATTTAAGAATTTATAACTTATGCAACTATAAGAGTTTCTTTTGTGAATTTGAAAAATATTACTATGAGCTTTATGATTCTACGGAAAATCAAAAGCCTTATATCCAACTTTTACTAAATAAATTTCCTCACCCTTGGAATAAATACTTTTCAAACAAGTTTGAAGTTTATGCAAAACATCCTTCTATTTTTAGATCAGTAGCCGCAGTTCAGACTCTAATAAACAAAGAAATGATGGAGCTTTGTTTACAAGAAAGTAGAAGAAGATATAATAAAGAAGTAACTCTTTGCTGTGAAGATGTAAAAGAACCAGGACAGTATGGCTGTGAAAATTATCCAAATTTTAGACCTAAAAGAAAAAGAACTCCAAAACAGAATACCTAGAAAACTACTCCTAGACAAACTTCAAAGGAAAAATTCTCTAAAAAGAAGAAATTTTTAACTAAAAGAACAAAGACTGAAAAAGCAAAAACTAAAAAATCAGTTAATAAACCACAAAAAAGTAGTAAACATTTTCGACATGAAAATTTAACTCAAGAAAACTTTAACCCCCAGAATAGATACTACAAAAGAAATAAAAAACCTACTGCTTATCAATGTTGGAATTGTGGAGAAATATGACATAAATCTATTGACTGTAACAAAAGAAAAGCAAATATAGTAAAACTATTCTCAAAAGAATTTGAAGAAATTCAAGATGAACTATATCCAATAACCACTAATGTACATGAAGCAATTTCGAGCTGTTATGAATCTATTAGCTGAGAAACTAAAATAAGTACATCAGAAACAGAAAGTTCTTCAGATATGGAAGATGAATACTGAAGAAACAGAAATTATCCAGCAACAAGAACAAGAAAATCATGAAAATTATACTGGAATAATTACTTTCAACCAAAATAATGCATTTTTCATTGATTATGTAATTTATGAGATAAGATAATTTATCATAAAACATACCAAGATTGGTTTCATTATGCCCAATTTGTATTAATATTGACCATATTCAGCAATATAATTTCATGTCCCATAACTCTATGTTATTAATATTTCTTTGTCACTCTCTAACTTTTACTTTGGAGTCAAGTTTAGCAGTGACGCATTTAGTTTCAATTTCCTTGCATAATTGGTTGAACATAGCTATTGATATTTCTACCATTCTTAATACAGTTTTACCTTACACATCTAGTGACTCATACCAATAAGCTATAGCCAGCAAAATTATGTTTGATATAGTTTATCAATTTTCCAGTAGTCCATGTGGGGTTGAAATTTAGGACACTATTCATGCCCCCTCTTCCAATGTTTAAATAGATCTTCTCTATTACAAGCTCCGTGTATGTTTGAGGTGTAAATCATTTGACTAATTTGGGTAAGACTAATTTTTTCAAAGGATGTGGGTTTTCTTTTGGGATAAACCCAAAGGAAAACTTGGTTGCTCATCCTACTAGAACATATCTAGGCTTCAAAAAATGGGTATTTGTTCTAGATGATTCTCCGAGCTCTTCAAATTTTGGAATTACGTTGTTAGCCAATTGGATTCAAATTCGTCGATATTAAACTCTGCACCAATTTCATTGATTTAAATTTCAGCCATCAACTCTTTATGTTTTTTCACCAGTTTTTTGCTAATTTCTTCCGAAGGAATGGCATCCAAATCCCGTAGTTCAGTTAGGTTTATCTGTTGTTATATTTTTTTCTTCTAACTGGATATTATTTTGTTCGATTCTTCTAAATTTTGTTCTTTGCCAAACATATTTTGTAACTCCTCTAGATTGTATTGCTTATATTCCATCCTCTTTATGTTCTTCTTACTCTTCCTTTTTCGATGATTTTTCAATTTATTTTTCAACTTCTTTTTCGATTTTTATATCTTGCTAGAGAAATGAATTTTTGTTTTTATGTCTTGGAAGCAATATTTATGCTAAAATGGAATATTAATACCTGAATTAGATTTTTTACTATGTCTAATTTCGTTGATTAAAGAAAGATGGATTACGTATAATTGCTTCTTTAATTCCTTAGCTTCAATCTCAATTTTTGCTAATTTTGGCTTTTAATTTTGAAATATGTTAATGGTATAGTTTGATTGCAGTACCTCTGAAGTGGATCCTTCTAGGGTGTACACAATATGCAAATAATTAGGAGTAGGATAAGTGGATGATGGCTCAAGCGTTAAATGCACTTAATTAGCTTAATTAATTATTAATTATACTAATTGTTTTTTGCTCATGTGGCTCTAACATCAGATTAAAGAGGACTCAGAGTAGTATTTATGAGAAGAATATCACATGTATAAAATTAAAATTTTCGAAAGTAAGTTTTTAAGGATTGAGGATAAAATATGCAAGTCTAAAAAAACTTAGTGTACTTGGTGTAATTTAAAAGAGTCATCTGTGGACACATTTGATTCCAAAAAATATTTACAAAAAGTTGAATGGATCCAAAAATATTTTCCCAAAATAGTCAATTTAGAAAAATACTTACCTAAACCTGGGTGATTCATGATGGAATTTTTCCTAGAACCCCTTATCTATGTGTTTACATAATGACAATGTTTCCTATATTTTTCTTCCAATCATACAAACTACTATAAGATTAGTGAGATTCTTAACTCTCCAGCACTCAATTACAATATGCATAACGACAACCAAGAGGTCATTAGAAAGGGGCTATAATGTGGCTTAGGGCTAAAGGGTAAGAGAGGGACAAGTGATTTAGAAATGAGAATCCAAATAGACAAAAGAATAAGGAGCATTCTTACACTTCCGTTAACCTTGAAATCACACACACTAACTACTCACTACATTGACATAACATGTGCAAACATGCCAAAAATAACCATTGAATTTACACTACAATAAGAGTAATCTTTTGCGATAAATTATTTGTGGCAGATAATAAATTGCCACAACATGGTCAGTAAATTGAAAAAATTTGTAGCAAACACTGAATTGCCACAAAACCATGGGTCGATTATAGCAATTGCTACAAATTGCCACAACTTGGTATAGACTAAAAGTGTGAAGTGACACAAGGGGAAAAAATTTTAGTATTTCTATTTTTAATTATTTCTTGAAATTTTCCTTTTTTGGCTACTTTATTTCTTCTAGATTTATTCGTTGGGGCTTCCCTGTTGCTGTAGTTTCTCCTCTTCCCGTTCCTCTTTCATAGTGACCTAATGGTCTCGTCTCCAGTTCTCACTCGCCCAATTCAAGTCCCCTATTCTCTACAGCTAGCATTATAGCTTTGATCTTTAAAATTGTAGCAGGGAAAGCTTCGTTTAAATGTATGTTATTGCGCTCCTTAGTCTCTTCACTAATATTAGGAAACCCTAACTCTAATCACCATAATAAGGAGTTTTATTCGTTGAAGATGGCATTAGTCGCATTAAATTTATGAAATTCTCCCCTTTTCGGCCTTGTTCACAGTCTCCTCGCCATCGTTGTGACATTTTTTTCTCACATCAGGTTAGTTTCTCTCTTTCCCATCTTTATAACTCGGATTGTCATGAGTCCACTTGAAATCCATGTCTATAGAATTTCACTGCCTTCAAAGAACAAAGATTGCCTTCAGTGTGTTCGGTTGGGTGTGTGCCTTCTTGGGTGCCTACCAACTGTTTGATAAAATGTGGATATGAGACTTCCTGATTTAGAAAAGCAGACAGAAACAAATCCAAACATAAATGGAGCTATGAACTACTAATGAGCACATAAATCTACAGATTATGCTCATGAGAGGCCCTTCTTGTGGATGTGTTGTTCCCAGGAACCATGTTGAAATATTATAGACTCTTTAGGTTATAGATGGAAGTTAAAGCACCCAATTGTGATCCCTACTAGCATATAGCGATGTGGTATTGTTTCTGAGTTTACCAGTTAAACAAATGTCTAGCTATGTTAGCAGTAACACAGTGACAATTAGGCGATAACTTATGCTGCTGTGATTGAAGCCATGGGCTACCAAGCACCAGAGCCCCAATAATCCAATTTGAGCATGAAGGATTGTAAACAAGCTTAATATATTACTTTAAGAATGAGGCTTGGCTGTTGTAACAGTCATATTATTTTAGCATTTATAGTCCTTTTTCTCTTAGAATCCAATTTAATTTGATTCTTGACCTCATGTCATTGACTTCTCATTGTGATGTCTGCTTTTGGTGATAGTATTTCAGTTGTTTTGGCCCAAAAGAAATAAGCTCAAATAACATGTAAAAGATCCCAATCAAGCAATTATACTTACTTGCCTAAATTCTACTCAAACTAGGCATGTGAGACTGAGATCCTCTTTTGAGCATATACAGTTCAAAAATTGTGTTTTCCTTAGCTACTCATCCAGCACGTTGACATTGCGAGGGACAGCCACATTAGAGATTTTGAGCTAACGAAGTCTAGACTGGTATATATGCCTTTTTGTAACTGTCTTCTCTAGTTCAAAAGATCTCTAACTATAGTTAGTAAAATGGTGTTCTATTTTGAAATTCAATAGTTTGATATAGCCTAATTATCTCAAAATTCAATCTCATTTGTTTTAGTGATATTTGGGACAAATAGTTTGATTTTATCATCAAGCCTTGTATGCGAAGTAAATTTTCACTCTCTTATAGTCTCACCCTTTAATTTCAAGCATTCTAAATTTAGTGCTTGCTACCTGTGATCAATTTATTTTGTTGTGTCATAAGTTTGGGTGTGTGGATTGATTACCAATTTGAACTTTGTTACTTTGTAGACCAATCTTACAGTTTTGCATCCCTTTTTCTTTATTTACTTTCTTCCTTTATTTTCTTTCACCCCCTTTCTATTTGTTTGTACTAATACTTCATAGATGCCAAATTACAGTATCTTAGTGTTGTATAATTTATAAATTTTTGAATCTTTTGCTCATGTATACTCTTATGCCCTACTGTGGCCTCTTGAATGTGTACGGTGGTTTAGAGCATGTCCATGTTTAAATCTAGAATTTGAAGTCTGCCATAGCCCTTCAAAAATCCCACATCATGAAAAAAAAAAGCTTGAGCATGTTCAGGTTATATGTAAATCCTTGATGGCAAAAACAAGCGACATTAGACTCAAGAAAAAGAGACTGTGAAGTATGTTTACTGGATAATTTTTCAAACATGTAAGGGGAAAAAATGTTGGCCTTTTGGTGAGTAAAAAACTATTATACCTTTTGAGGATGCTATTTTTGATCTTTTCAACTCAAATGATACCTTCTGCCCCCAAAACAAAAAACCTTCTCAGCTTTCTTCCCCCCCCCCCTGGAGGGGAAGGGGCAAATGAAGGCTATAAGAACACAGTGGGAAGCAAAAATTTAATTTCATCCCTCAAAAGATTGTAAGAACCTAGAGAGTAAGAAATTTTTTATTTTGAGACATAAATAAAATAGACGACATAAAAATATAGATTTGAGTTTGACAAGGCTTGACAACTCATCAATGGTATTTGGTTAATTGGACTAGAAACTTATTTCTTTTAGTTCGATAAATACTGTAATTTCTGTACCACCTCTAGGAATCATCCAGACTCATTTTCAATTGATTTCAACGACTCGAAAGTATGCAGCATTTTATCTACTAAGCTTGATTTATTGCTGCCAGTGAGACAAATGTTAATTTGCTACTGGAATCCTAATGAATCTTTTTTTATTATTAGTTTTAGTTAATTAGGTTAGAGTATGTAACGCATAATCCTTGCATTGTCTTTCACTTACCTAAATTGCCATTTGATGGTTTGCAATTCAAAGTTTGTCTAAACTTAATAGTCAATATACTTTCCTATACAAGTGCAGCTTTTGGCATATCACTAAGTATTTGCATCATGGTCCACATTGTTTCAATCCTTCAAATCACATTTTAAGCCACATCATATTGTCCCTGCAACCACCACTATGCTACTGCTGCATAGCTGGCTAGCTACTAGTTGCATACAGCCACTATATGATCGTTGCACCGCTTAGGCCTATGAATCCTGCAAAGCCTCTCCACAGTTGTTGCACAGGGAGGACAGTTGATAGCAGTTGCACTTCACAAGTGGTAGCACGCTGCACTGTCAAGCAGTAACAGTTCGTGGACCACAGCTCCTGGATAGTTCTGATTACGCTATATGGCCATTTACCTTACACATCAAGCGTTGCACCATATTAACAGCTGGATAGTGTCCCTTATTTATTTGAGAATCTCAGAAAAATGCACTGTCATAATTTCTTATTTCTAGACTAGATAATTATGGAATGCTAGTGCGTATGTATTGATTTGCTTTGCCTTTGATACAGGCATCCAATTCAAGGAATGGTGTTGGACAAGTACATGGAGTGAAGAGGATAAGATGTTGACCATGATGGCCTATTTTTTTTCTTTTTCCTTAACACAATTGGACAAATTTTATGCTTTTATGGGATGTTTGTATTTTACATTGATTAGGACTCATGAACAAAGTACGCTTGTTATTAGCAATAATACTATGTCATTGAACTGTGTTATATATGAAATGAATTTTAGCTTTCTATCCACACCATTTATTTCCTTTATTTGTTTGTATTGATTAGGCATATTTATGTTCAATATTTATTTCATTGTCAATTGTGAATATCAATAATATCATAAGATGTATTCATAAAAATTAGAACAACATTTAATTGTACAAAGATGCACAATACAAAAATTTGTACTTCAGTAGGGCAAAATATGAGTTGCCACAAAATATACATGAATTTCGCAGCAAAATCTGAGTTTTTAGCTAATTATATCACCGCAAATACTATTTTTTGTAGCAAATGCATTTTTGTGGCAATTTTGACATCCTACAAATTTGAGCTATTGTAGCAATTGTGTAATTGTGGCAAATTATATTTTACCACAAAATCTATACATTTTATGGCAAATTGAAATTTGCCACAATAACCTTTTGTAATGCAGTTTCTATGACATCTTTGTAGCCAAGTTTTAGATTGCCACAAAAGCTTATTGTAGCAAAATTTTAGCATATCGTGGCAAAATTAGATGTTACGAATAATAGATATTCTTGTAGTGTTAGTTGAGACAATCAAAGATAAATATACACGACGTCATTACCAACCTCTTATTCATTTTTCTTTTTTAAAACTTTTTTTCACTCATTTTTCTTTCTTCCTTTTTTAATGAAGCATGTGAATGGCATATGGAAGCAGAACATTAATGTAATGCAACTCGAACTCAATTCCTATGAAGTTATACATGACAACTAATTCTTCAAACCCAAAGGTGAAAACTATCATATTCAAGTTCAAATTATCCCCTTACCGCATCAAAGGATAAAAAACAACCTCCAAAAGACATCAACACCCCAAAAAAATCCATCATCCCCCATTAAAGTGTTGCTCCATTAAAGTTGGCCTAGGTATGGGCATGTGTTTTGGCCAGGGGCTAATTAGAAGAGTTCGTAAAAATGAAACCAGTCGAAGGCCTAACAAGGGGGTCATTCATACGTCATTGGATTGCAATTTGACCTATGTGGATTTTAAAACAAAGAATTTCTCCATCATATCACCATAATGCACATGCAAAATATAATTTTAAAAAGAATCATAGCAAGCTCTAGACATGTAATCATGGAAGAGTCATACATAAAATAAATTATGAGCCTAAGTTTAATGAATTAATCTAGAAGGCTCAAAGTCTCATAGGTAACCTACCATAATCACAAACTAACTCAAAAGCATATCACATGCCAGTATTAGTACTAGGGACTCAAAAGCAATAAGTTTTTATTAACAATTGCAATCCAAATCATACAGCAGCATGCAAAACATAGTTTTCAAACACTTCTTATCACTAATGAGCTATGCCATAAAATTCACACTAGCCTATGAGAAGTTATTTAGCATGTAACCAACATCGTTGGAGGAAAAATTTTTCTTTCTTTTTTTTTATGTTGTTTTTTAAAGCAAGCTTATTAATGCATCCTATTTTAAATGCTATATTAAGCATAAGATGCTCCTTAGACACCTAAATGCCAAAAAAACTAACTCTAATGCCTACAAAGAAGTCATAAACGCTATAACTAGATGCAATATCTGAATGTAATGCAACTATCTACATCTTTATATAGTTGAATTGTTCGAACCATATATCTAAAATCCCCTCATGCTTAAACATATCATATTGCTCAATCCAAGCACATCAATCAAGTAGGGATGGGGGAAGAACACAATCACTTCTAAGGAGAGGGGTTGGCGAAGGGTTTGGATTTCGCATGGCACATGTTGTTCCTTCTAAAAGGAAAGGAAGTCACTCATCATATGCATCCAATGGGTGTGACATCATATTATGAAGCTTAGTTTGCCCCACTTGTACAAAGTTTCACAATGCAACATGCTCTTAACACAAAAATTCCCTAAGGGAGACTTGCTTACATTGTACAAAATGGAGAATGGTGGTAACAAGCTCACGGAAAGGCCTGGGTGGCGAACTAAAGATGAAGATTCACCCGCTTCAGTACGGGAAGGTGGCCTAGGTAGTACAAAGTATAGGTAATCCTATTTTTGAAGTTAGATATAGTATGGGCATTAAAGGGGCATCAAATGCCCTTGGGATGATTCCAACAAACATGGGACTTATTTATTTGACACATTTCCATGGCTATTGAGGCTGTTAAGCTCAACCACTCTGAACCTTTGACACAGTTAACCTTATATTTGTCATATTCAACCTAATGTCATGGCAATAGAAGTAATAAAACCTATAATCACAATTCCGCACGAAGAATTAGTGGCCACATTATTGCATTGTGTGATAGAAATGCCCTAAGGTCAAGAATTTGTTTGTTAACCATACTCTACAGGAAATATGGTTAAGATACTCGGGGAACATTTGGACCATCATTTCTAATAAACAACCACTTACTAACAACCGTTGAGCATAGCAAATGCAAGAAGTTCTAATCGTAGTAGCCATGAAAGAGCTAGCACTATAGCTAGTTTCCCTAGTAATTTCATTCCAAAATCTAGTGATATTAAAATTCTGGGGGGACAAGGTGGAATTCAATTTCCAAAGTATGGCGAAGGACAAACATGGCATTAAATTCTTAGAACATTAGCTCATGGAATACCCTATTGATGTGGAAAGAGATTATGTAGGCTTGACACTGAGCACCACAGATGACCATAGCATGCAAAGTACTCAAAAGTTTGAGCAGGAGGTTTGCATAAGTTGCACCTCCATTGTTCTTGTTAAAGATTTCCCATTGAAGTCTTTTCTTCAGTGCCATGAGATCTCTAAGGAATGGCAAAGTGGTGGTTGAGCATTCTATAATGGTAGAATTTAAGGAAGTTGGTAAAAAGAGGCAGGAGTGAAATCTTGCAAGGGCGAAGTGAAAGTAATAAGAAATGATGAGGAAAGGGACGGAGAATGGATATATTTAGGGAAAAATTGAGAGAGGAGGAGGTCTCATTGGTTGGTATTGAATGAGCAAGGATGGATATAGTAGTTGAGAGAGGAACAAAAAGAGGAAAAATTCTAGGGATGAGAAATTGAGAAAAAATTGAGAAATTGTGAAAGAGTAAATGAGAACATTAGAGAAGATGAAGATGAATTAGGGAAAAATAAGATGGTTGTGGAGGGAATGAGAACAAGATAAAAGTGGGGAAACGAAGAAAAGGAACCATGGGTTGAAAAAAATGAAGGAATAATTGGAGAATAATTGAGCCATGGTGTTGACTAAGGTTGCTAGAACCAGACCGAACCGGCCGGTTCAACCGGTTTAGCCTGGAATCAGACCATAGTCTGGTCCGATTACTGGCATTAAGCCACTCCATCAATCGACTGGTCAAGAACCGGTCAAAGATCGATTGAACTGTACGGTTTTGTCGATTAAACTCGGTGCTGAAACTGGTTCATCTGTTTTTTTTTTTGGGGGCTGAAACACTTCACAAGAAGATGGCTTTGCTTGCCAGTGAGCAGATTTAAACCCACACGCCTCATGTTCATCAATGTTCTCTTTACCAATTCAACCACTAGAGCAATCTCACATTTGTGTTGCTAACCCACTTCATTCCCTTATTATTAATGACTCCTCCATTGTCTTTAACTCTGTTCCAACTACTTTCCATTTTTTTTTTAAATTTCTTCCATCGTGACACTTTATATAATGAAATGATAACATACTATCAACCCAAAATATATTGTGGGTGCATTTTCTTATTATTTTGTTTTCTAAAGTAAATAATAATTTATTTTAAGTTGTAGACAAATATAAAAAGCTTAAGATTATGTAGATGAATAACTTATTTTTATCTAAAAACTTACTACATTTTCAAAGTTAATACTTTGTATTATTAGTCTAAAATCTAATAATCTAAGAATTTAGTATACAAATATTTACAAATAGTTGTTAGTTTGAATAATTCAAAAACTCCGTCTAATTTAGTCTGGCTGATCCAACCCATTCGACCGATGACCCAGTAGCTTAAGTGGTTCACTCATCAGTCTGGTTCTAGCAACCTTAGCGCTGACCACAGCTAGATTGTGGTCATTGCTGGTTTTCTTCTACTTTATTGTTATGCCCTAAACATAATCCATAGGGAGTCACCACATTTCCACTATGGTTAATGAATATTCTTGAGATTTGAGGTTAGTTGAAACACAGATTTTGCTTACTACCGTGAGGTGGTCATGGTGGTTGTTGTTCACTATTATGCCTATCTTGTTTTTTGACTCTCATTTTTTCCTTCTTTTTGACCTTTTATATTTTTTTCATGTATTTTCTCTCTTTTTTTCCAAAACAAAATACAAAAAAGAAAATACAACAAAATACAAAAATGAAATTAATAAAAAGGATCCTGGGTTACCTCCTAAGAATCACCTATTGGGGTCGGAGCTGAACATATGCACCTCATTCTTGAATGTGGTAGCTAAAAATCTAGATTGCAACTTTCTTAATTAGTTGCTCCACAAAAGAAGGCTTTAGCCACTATGCATTCATCTTGACCAAAACAATAAACTCAATCTACACCTCAATCGTGCCATATGAAAACACTTTTGTGACTTAGAATGGACCCAACCATGATCTCAATTTTTCATAGGAAAAGTCTTCATTTAGAACTGGACAATAGTATCTTAGATTTCCTTCATATCCGTCCTTAAGAATAAGCTTTTCATACCATTGCTTAGTCCTCTCCTTAATCTCATTCAATTGCAGAAGATGCTTTTTCCCCCGCTGCCTTAAGGATAAAGTTGCGGATGAGCCTTGTGCTCCAACTCAACCAGAAAATGATAAAACTTACCAAACACTAATTGACATGGAGTAATGCCTAGGGGGGCTTCTCTGTTTGCCCACAATATATCATTTAGCTTCAATGCCCAATGACTTCATAACCTATGAACCTTTTCTCCAAGATGCATTTCAATTCATGGTTTAAAAGCTCAACTTGCCACTTGTCTAGGGATGACAAGGAGGTGGCAACTTTATGAAAGACCCTACTTCTTCAAGAGGAATTCAAGGTGTATCTTGTAAGAGTGGATACTTTTGTCACTTAAGAGAGCTTTTAGAGTGCCGAATCTTTTGAAATGTTCTTTTCAAGGAACTTCAAGACGGTGTTTGCATCATTGATAGGATTTGTAATGGCTTTCACCCATTTAGACGCATAATTAATCACCACTAGAATATAAAGGTTGCTATGAGAATGAGGGAAAGGACCCATAAAATCTATTCCCTAAACACCAAAGAGTTGAACTTAAATCTCACTTTATGATGTCTCATGTCTTGTTAAAATATTCTCCATCCTTTGGCATTGATCACAAGTTATAACAAAATGTGTTGCACGCTTAAAGAAAGTAGGCTAATATGACTCAACCTAGAGATCTTTGGAGGCAATCTTTTTGGTGCTAAAGTGTTCAAAATACGCAAAAGAATGATAATGGTGAAAAACACTTTGCACCTCATTTCCTAGAAGGCATCTTTTAAACACCATCTCCATAAAGCTTTCAAAGAAGAGGCTCTTGTCAAGCATAGTAACTTGGGTCCTCTCAGAATTTTTTTCTTTATTGGTAAGACAACCCTCAGAGTCAACACCCTACACACCACAAAGTTCTATAAATCAGCATACCATGGGGTGCCTTAGCTAGAGATGGCAAGGATTTGCTTATTTGAAAATGATTCATTAATAGGGACCTTATTAATAGGGTCAACCTCGAGGCCCAATCTAAAAAGGTTATCATCTGGGCACAAAATGCATCTATATTATACTTTCTTTTACCTAGATTTTACATCATAATGATTATTAAATTAGGGTGTTTATTAGTGTTTTTGTGATTTTGTAGGTAATAAGCAGAATTATATAAATCTTGGATAATGATTTAGAGCATGCAAAAAGTTGAGAATAGGAACCCATTAACCCTAAAGAACAACCCCAGATGACCATGAAGCGTAGCTCGGTTAATGGATCAAAGGAGCTACATGAAAAAGAGTAACGAGCAAGAGTCTAGGGGGTGGAATTGGTAGCTCGTGCTAGCCCTGATCTCCACTTTGATATAGGAACCCCTTCCCCTATTCGTGTAATTAAGTAGGATTTTTAGGTGTAGCTTAAGGTAGTGTAGAGTAGATTAGCCATTTTCTCTGTCTTGTAGCCACTTTCAAACCATTTTAGATTCAATTAAAGCTTGAGTTTTTTTTTTTTTAATTTATGCCAGTGTTTACTTTAAATTCTTGTCATTCTCTCTTTGAGTTTATGCTATGTTTCCATTTCATTAATTTCATCCTTGACTTAGTTGATTTGCTTTCGTTGATACTTTGAAGTCTAAGATTTTGGTTCCTAATGTTCTTTCTTCGCTCTTCTATTCTCAAACTTTTAATTTCTTCTCCTAATAAACCATTTTGAAAGTTGTTGAATTTCTTTTACTGTGCTAGATTAGTGGTTATTAAAGTAGATTAGTTTAACATAAGTGGAGAATCACCCCAAATCCATCCCTCTTGCTCCAATTTGGGAGTTTTAACCGTAATTGTGGGATTATTAAGCTTCTCACGTACTTCAATTTCTCTTTCTTCTCTTAGCAAGTAGATTTAATACTTTCCTAGTTTAATCTGATGCTTTATAAGCTAATTGGTGGTTAGAAGCATATCTTGTGTTATTTTTATTGGTTATTCTTGCTTAGATTAGTTTAATTAATTATAATCTGTGCTTGACTAGGGTGCAATTTGTGTTTAGTTGCATGTTTCAGTCATTTATTGCTTTTCTTTATGTTAAAAGTGTGCTAGATTAGCTAATAGTTGACTTGATTTCGACATCATTCTATAGGGTGATAAAATTTTCCTTTACGTTTCGAATGCTACTCAACAGTAATTGACCATCATAATTTTTGATCCAGCCTTGTCATGGATTGATCTTCATGTCAAACTCATGCAAAAGAAGGACCATCTAATGAGGTAGAGCTGTCCATATTCTTCTTCTTTAAGAGTTTCTTCAAGATGTCATGATCAATAAAGACAATCATCATGGAATTGGTTAAATAGCGGCATAATATCTCCCATGTATAGACAGCCAACAACAGCTATTTTTTCATTGTAATGCACCATGGAATTGGTTAAATAGAGGCATAATATCTCCCATGTATAGACAACCACCAACATCTCTTTCTTCATTGTGATGCCTTGACTCAAAGGGAAGCAGTTGTTGTTGTAGCAGACCTACTATATCACTTATGAGCCATATTATGTTTCCCTAATATTTTCACATGGGATTGAGGATGTGTTGGTTTTCCCCACTTAAAGAACATCTGGCCTTGAATCATCCCTTGGGCCAGTAGTTATGATATTGACACTGGTGAACAATAACCTGTAGTTACCTCTCCATGTGTTGAGAGCAGTTGATAGCTGTTTGACCCATAGTCCACTCTAATATCATTTGTAATGTCTCGATATTTTGAAGAATTACTTTTTGAATTTGTTTTAATCTGTCTTATTTAGCGAAAACCTATGAATTGAGATGGGGGGATGGCGCAAGGCTCAGTAAGACATAATCAATTAAAGGAACCAAATGAAACCTAAGTAAAATATGCAACACAAAATTATTTTATTTCAATCTTTGAGTTTAGCAGAACCAGTTATAATAGGGAAACAAAATAGAAATGATACTGTAAGTAATAGACCTAAAATCTTTAACTAGTGGGACTGAAATCTTCAAGTAGCTATATATTTTCAAGCCTGCTTTGTTTCTCAAAGGACCTAAAAAAGGAAAACATAGAAAAGTAAGCCAAACAAATCTAGTATAATATGACACTATCTGAATAATAGTTACTGCACATTTCAAATTATTTTTATTTCACAAGCAATAGTGACACTCAAGCATTAGTGAACTTACATCCCAAAATAGCCAATAACATAATAGTAAGAGATTGTATCTTCGTCAATAATTTAAATCATATTTGTGGATTTCAGCCAATATAGAAGCCAAACCATTGATCAAACGTCCATGACACCATTATTGGGTAGTGTTCAGCTATAGTGAAACACTTTCAAAACTCTTAATTGATATTTCAGTTCGTTAGACATTAACTAATGTTCCAAAAAAGATTTATAGAAGTGCATAAATTGCACAGATATAGGATTAATCAAAAGGGTAACTTGATCCAATCTGAAACCCTGATATTAATATATATTATGGGCCTGGTACAGCTATAATTAAGATACTTACATGATGTGTTGCTACTGATTCTTGACTCTTAGCATGATAATATCACCATAATGTTATTTATCACAATGGCCATAACTCGCATTTGCTACGTAAACAGGCAATAGGCAATTTTTTTAGCTATTGTTTATTAACTCATTACTGGAATTGCACAAATGGGCTTCTACTAATAATTGAATAAATCGGATCTTGTGTTTGACAATTTAGGATTTGTTCCTTGAATAGCCTTTATAATGAATTAGCCACGTCAACTCAAGTAAGAGACGTATGATGAGATTAGCTGCAAACTCTCAGCCCAACCCCAAACGAAATCTAGGTCTTGAAATGATGACACAGACTTATTGGGTATGGCCACACAAACTTCCTGAAGGCATCATAAGTTAGAGAACGTGAGGGTTGACTGGTTAAAAACATAAGTTGTTGATATACTGTGACCTTGTGATAACAAAGACACAAACCTAGTTAGTGTGAAAGTGGAGGGGAAAAAAACCAGAAATGAGATATTAAAGAGCCGTAGAACTTAATTCAGTCATGTACTGAAATTTTGCTTAGTAATGAAATTTGTCGTTCTTTAACATTGGTGCTGATTTCTTTTTTTTTTTTTTCCTTAGTTATTTTTCCAAAGGAGAAAAAAAAAAAAAACTAAGTGTTTATCTTCAAGCTAGCAAGATGTTGGACCAATCTCGAGACAACGTGCTACAAGCCCTATCAAGTTTAGGATGTTTTGTGCTCCCTAATGAAGTCATAAACAATTGGTCGATGAACTACTGAAGAGGGTCATGGAACCCACTTCCAACACTAAGTCATTTGAGATAGACCATGGGACATTGGTGGACACAGTAATCACTCAGAAATGTAGCTTCTACAATGGGAAGGTAGACCCAGTTGATCTGGAAAACTAGATTGGAATTCTTTTGTGGCCCTCCTAACTGAAAATACTTTCTTATATCCTTTCATCGCTGAAAGAAAGACGAGTTCTTCAATCTCAAGCAAGATTCTAACATATTTGTGATGGAATATGATGCTAAATGTGAGGAACTAGCTAGGTTCATCTTTGAATTTGTGGTGACTAACAAGATGAAAAATAAAAATTATTTTTTGAGAAAGCAACAGTTCACTACCATTTGGCAAGGCACCCCATAACCACTTATCAAGAACTCAATAATCGAGCACCGGACATTAGTAGGGTTAACAATATAACTAAGTTATCTAGTAGTCAAAGAGGAAATAAGAGAGAGTGGGATTCTAAGGGCTACCACTCCAACTACTCGAGAAAGAAAACTAATCATGATTGAAATTTTGCTCCTATGCAACATTCTAAGAAGGGAGAACCAACCAAGTCTAAGGGACCTTGCAAGAGTGTAACAACCTAAATCATGCCATTAAGGACTACAGAGCAGGCACTAATCTATGTCATTACTCCATCAGTCGTTCCCACAAGGCTACTGGAAACAAGCTATCCTATCACTAGGGTAAGGTTAGCAATGTTGGAAAAATGCATATTATGGTAAGAAAAGAAGCAGTAGACTTTGGCATGGGTTGCTGTAATATGGTCATAAATGGCTACCCTTATTTTGAATCATCAACCCTTAAATGCACTTTTCGAATCTCATACTTGTTCACTTGCATCATTAGCATCTCAAATAGGGTTGCATTCCTAGAAAATACAAGTTAATATGGCCATTGCCCTCCCTATTGGAGGAATCATTTTATGTCCTATCATGTATAAAGAATGCCCCATTATCATTAAAAGGTGAGACATTCTAGGGCATTCATGTAATTTGACGTTTATAAGTTTGACTTAATCTTACAAATGGACTGGTTAAAGAAAAATCGAGCCCAAGTTTACTTTTAAAGCCACAAAGTTATCATTAAAGAGTCTAAATGATGGTAAAGTCTACTTTAAGGCGAAAATGCCAAAATTGATATAAGGTTACATATGTCGAGAAAGCACAAAGGTTGCTTAGGAAAGGATGCATAGGATACTTACATAGTGTTAAGTCCAAATCAAAAGCTAAGCCTGACATTCAAGACATCCTTCTTGTATCTGAATTTTCTATTGCTTTCACAAATGACTTCCTACGTGTCCCATCTAAAAGAGAGATTGACTTTTAAATCCAACTTATCCCTAAAGCTACCCCTTTAATAGAGCTCCTTTTCATATCTCTCCAACTAAATTGAGATAATTGAAGATTCAATTAGAGGATTTTTCTTTTGGTGTCAAAAATTAGGCGAAGTATTAGATAAGGCTTATTGGACCCCAAGTTTCACTTTGGGCAACACTGTTCTATTTATAACAACAGAAGGATGGCAATATGTGTCTATGCATAGATTATCATGTCGATATGCTAGAAGTATATTGACATCACTGTTCTTGCTCCACCCTCCCCACCTAGGTTCCAATAAGGTGAAGGCAACATTCCATTGCCAATTTATTAGGAGATAAAAAGGGTATGGGTTGGGCCTTAGGCCTTGACAACTTGTTCCCCTTCCCCTAGGCCAGTTGGTCATTAGGCCTTTCTTACAATGAGGAGTCTAATAGGTGGTCTTCTCTAAGCACCTCCATTGTACTTCCCTGGGTACTTTCTCATAAGTTTTTTCTAAGTCAATGAACATCATGTAGAGATCTTTTTTTCCATCCTTCTAAAACTCCATGAGCCTTCGTATGAGATGAATGACTTTCATGGTCAACCCACTTGGCATAAAACAAAACTGGTTCACTAAAATCCTCACATCCTCCCTCAACCTTTTCTTAATCACTCTTTTCCACAACTTCATTGTGTGGCTAAGCAATTTTGTACCTCTATAGTTATTATAGTTTTGAATATTGCCTTTGTTCTTGTGTAATAAGGTAATTGTACTAAGTCTCCATTCATGCTGTATCTTCACAGTCCTAAATATAATAATAAAAACCTTCATTAGTCAATCAAGGCCCTCTTCGCCTAAACACTTCCAAATTATTTCCATAGGGATACTATCTAGGCTGATCGCGTTTCTAGCCTTCGTCTTACTTAATGCATATTTGATCTCATCTTTGGTGACATGATGAAAGGGTCTAGAGTTTTGTTGCACTCATGCCCCCTATGCACTCTCTGTTGGGAGATGCCAAACATCTCTTCATTAAAGATCTTATAAAATAGCTTTGCCATCTATCCTGTCTCTTGGAGTCCTCGATTATGACCTTCCCATCTTCATCTTTATTATACCCAACACTACTCAGATCTCTAGTTCTTATCTCTTTAGCCCTTGCCAGCTTAAAGACTTCCTTCTCACATTCTTTAGATTCTAGCTTCTGATATAAGTTTTCGTAAGCATTGTTCTTTGCTACTATGATTGATTTCTTAGCTTGCCTTTTAGCAATCTTATACGTCACTATATTAACCTCTTTTTCCTTCTCTATTCCACTACTTACTACAGCAATGTAAGCCTCCCATTTTGAATTTACTATTTTCTTCACCTCTTCATTCCACCACCAAGCTCATTTCATTCTTACATTTCCCCCTTTAGTGACTCCTAAGATTTCCTTAGCCAACATCTGAATACATTCTACCATCTCCCCCCACATTTTGTCTACCTCCCTCACTACGTCCTAATTACCTTATGCTTTGATATTCTCGGCTAGCTTAGTTGCATTGTCACTAGTTAGATTCCACCATTTAATCTTAAAGTCTCCAACACCTCTCTTCTTCCACTTGAAATTTTTAATCTCCTATTGTTCGTCCTCATCAAGAAATAGTCAATTTGTGTCCTAGTGTTGCGACACTTCAAAATCACCAAATATTCTTCTTTCTTCTTGAAATACGAGTTAACAATCAATAGTTCACACGCAACCCCAAAGTCCAAAATAGACACCCCTGCGTTGTTTCTCTGTCCATAGCCAAAACCACCATGTATCGTCTCATAACCATCCCGAATTCTTCCTATATGTCCGTCAAAATCACCTCTAGAGACAAGTTTCTCACCCGATGGTAGGCTTTGGAAAACGTCATCTAAATCCTTCCAAAATAGCCTCTTAGTATCTTCTTCCAACTCTATTAGAGGAGCATAAACACACACTGCATTAAAGAACTCTGAACCTACCACCAACTTGATAGATATGATGCAGCCACTCTTATGCCACACTTCAACAACTTACTCTACTAACACCTTTTCGATTAAAATGTCAACTCCATTTTGGGCTCTATTAAAGCCCGAATACCAAAACTTATACCCATGAGTATCCTTAGCCTTGGCACCCATCCACTTAGTCTTCTAGATACATGCTATGTTAATCTTTCGCTTATGCAAAGTAGACTTATCCGTAAGAGTCCCAATATTCCATGAAGTGAAAACGCATCCCATCGACCCCATATTTGCTCATAACCCCTTCCTCCGTGGACATGCACTAACTACTACATTACTTGCCACTAGAGAAGGGGGATGGAATAAATTGAGAGAAGCAGCATAACGACAACGGAAACGACAATGACAACGAAAACAAAAACCACAATAATAATCTTCACAATAATAATAAGAATAATATTACAAACACTAAACGCAATAATAACAACCACAACACTAATACTAATAGTAATGAAAAAGATGCTAAGACGAGTCAATACGAAGCACACATGCATTTACTCCAGGAGGCCACTCTACTATAATACAGTTACTAGGCCAAACCAAATCAATAAATATAGAAATAAATAAATAACTAAATAAATAAATGACTTAGCAGAGAAACTAAAATCAGACCAAATAAATTAAAAAACACTTTTAAGCCCACACCTAAGACTTAGGAAATGGTAAACAAAGGGTATAATACTACCAATCAAGTGAAGGTCACAAATGAAAACAATGGCACACTTAGACCTGTTCTTTTCGTTGGGAAATAAGGGTTGCGAAATGGGTGAAGTTGGTTGAGATTGGTAGGAGTGGGTTGAAATGGGTTGAAATTTGCTTTTTTTTTTTTTGTTGAAGTGAGTTGAAGTTGGAAGAAGTTAATATATATATATATTTTTTGGTATTGTTGGTAAAAAGTGGTTAACGTAAAAGAGTGAAAATAACTTTTGTTTTATGGTTTAGGTTTTGATATAATATTAATCATAATTTAAAAATTAACTAAGATTTGATAAATTTGTAGACTGCATTTATTTTAATAATTTAATAAAATCATGTTATAAGTGTTAATATGTTAACAACTTTTGAATAATTTATGATGTATTGCATCAAAAAAAATTATTTATGACATTTTTTAATGTGTCCAATGAGGAAATTTTTATATGTATATGTATATGTATGTATGTATGTATGTATATATGTATGTTTGTATGTATGTATATATATATATATATGTGTGTGTGTGTGTGTAAAAGTTACTAATGATATTCTTTTGGTTGAAAATATAATTAATTTTTAGATGATAATTTACAAATTGAAAATTTTTTAAGGAGATGAGTTGAAGTGGGTTGAAGTTTATTGAATGGGTTGAAATTAGTATTTTTTTTAATCGAAGTAGATTGAAGTGGGTTCAAATAGATTGAAATAGGTTAAAGTTGATAAATTAATTAGGATTTACCAACAAAATAACAGGCCCTTTAGTAATGTAACAGAGGGTGCAAAAAGATTTGAAATGTACCGCGTGAACACCAAAAGGAATAAACAGCAACCAATTTAGGGGACGATGCGAAAGGACTATGAGACTACCCTAAATTAATACTAAAATGTTGGCACCAATACATGAAAAAACAGAAGTAATAACTATACACAACAATAAGTGAAGAAAAAACCAAATAAACACAAGCAAATTACTGCCCAAGATCGTAAATAAGGTTTGAACAATGACAAAAAATAAACCAAATAAGCAACAACTATATATAATAATAAGTGAATAAAAAAACAGAGATGGAGCACAAAGAAATAAAATATTCACTAAAGATGAGCAGTTGTTATATCATACAACCAGTTGTACAGATGCAATTACATAATTGGATTTCAGCTCACTAAAAATACCCTGTAACTTACTAAAATATGCTATTGTGCACCCAGTTTTATACACTAAAAATAATATATAGCTCACTAAAATATTTTAGTGAGCTGAGATATAGTTTTAGTGAGCTAATATATACTTTTAGTGAGCAAACAGACCAAAACTAATACATCTTATGAACCTAAGTTTCACTTAGTAAAAACACTATATAACTTATTAAAATGTGCTATTGCACTAAAAAAAATGTTATTGTGCATCTAAAACTCACTAAACTATATTCTAGTTGTCTATATTTTTTTAGTAAGCAATGATATTTATTTAGTGAGTTTTTATATCATACAACTAGTTGTACAGAAGTAATTGTACAATCGAATTTCAACTCACTAAATAATGTATAGCTCACCATAATATTTTAGTGAGTTGAGATACAGTTTTAGGGAACTAATACATACTTTTAGTGAGTGGGTAGATCAAGACGAGTGCATCTTATGTACCCCAGGTTTTATTTAGTAAAAATACTATATAACTTATTAAAAATGTACTATTGTACTAAAAAAAATTTATTGTGCATCTAAAACTCACTAAACTATATTTTAGTTATCTATATTTTTTAGTGAGCTATGATATATATTTAGTGAGTTATGACACATATTTAGTAAGTTGGACTATATTTAATGAGTTCACTACATTTGTACTATACTCACAAAATATAATACAAACACCCTTATGTCATAGTAAAAAATGATTGAGCTGTAACATAACCCAAGAACTTGATAATATTATTTACTGGCTATCTGTAATATTCTTTTTAGTAAGCTATGCTATTTATTTACTGAGTTATGATAGATACTGAGTGATCTATAAAATATATTTTGTAACCAATATGATTTAACGTAGAATACTAATTATTCATAATAAAAAATGAGTGAACAAATAATATAGTACACAATTTTAGTTAGTACATATACTTTTTTGTTCATATTCTAAGGTACGATATATTTTCTTTTTAGTGAGCTATTACTTATATTTAGTGAGTTATGACATATTTTTAGTGAGTTGGATTATATTTGTATTATACTGACTAAATATATATAATAGGAATGCGCTTATGTCATAATAAAAGATAATATAAATATTTCTTACTAATATTGTATTGCTCATTAAATATATCATATAACTCACTAGTATGCGCAGTATTGCTTACTAATGTTGTATCCATACATATAAAAATTTGTAGTGAATTTTTTTTCTTATTTTTGTTTATTTTTATAATAAATCTCTATGCTTTTATTGAGTAAAAATATGGAAAATAAATATACAAATTTTCAATTAATATTTATTTTAAAAATTAGGATTTTTATACAAAAATAGTGAATGTAGATCCATAATGTAAATATAAGTGTATGCCTTAATATTTCAATGAAAGAATTTTAAAAAATGTACGTGCATATTTTTTTTGGGAGTGGCAAGGGGAGCATGTACGATATGCCATTCACAAATAAGTGAAGTAAATAATAAGTATTTACTCATTGGCCTTCTCCACATTTGCTTATACAAAAGAAAAAGAGAAAGAAGAAAGAAGATAAAGTAGGTTATAAAATTAAGGAACAATGAACTACGAAATAGAAAATAAGACAAAAAGGATGAAAGACTTTTTTTAACAAATATAAATTCTTTTATTGTATATAAAAATAGAGGATGAAAAGGACAAACGTATTAAATCAAACTTCTGATTAAATAATGTGTAAAAAAAAGGTGGACAAATTGAACAAAAAAAAAAAAATCATGCAAACAAAAACAAAGGGGAAATATGACCATAATTGTAGGCCCGGGTGGACAAATGAGATGTACACCCGGTTGCAGGAAATTAATTTGTTCACCCGATTGTACACAATAATTTGCAAAAGATGAGATCAATAACTGGGCAATGAAATCAATATCTAAAATTAGTTAAAACCAAACGCTAAACCTAAACAAATTAAGGATGGATTTCAAGGAAAGACACGCTAATGTAAGATAGAACCCCCTGAAATAGAATAAATATAATAAATCGTAAAAGAACTAAAAACGCCGATTGCAATTGGGTTTTGATCGTGTTTGACCCGTTGAACACAAACCGAAGTCAAAAAATAAAAGAGTTGTGACCCTTGAAGCCTAGCCTTCCCAATGGCAGAGTAGGATTCATGAGAATGTGCTTCAATGGTACTATTGAAATCACGTAATGGGGTCAAGGAGGGGTCTTGTATTCGTCAACCAATCTTGAAAGTACGACTGTTCGATTGGGGGAGGCGATACTAACGTTTTCTGGACCAGAAAACCGGTTCGACAGGAATGTCAAGAGAATAAGTGGCATCAAGGACAAATAATAGACCAGGGGAGGTGGGGGTTTATACACTCACCACCGACGGTACAGAGCGGTTGCCTGTTTTTGGGGCCCCCGTCCTTGTCCTGGCACCTCTGTCTTAGCTCACCTGCATTACGAGCAACACCATTGTCGATGATTCATCCTACCGAAGAAAGATAGGGGCGAGGCTTTTGCTGGCGAGATGCCGACCAATGCTTAGCCACTAATGACGCTGGTGCGGCAATTGCTGAGATGGGATTGGTGGACAGGGACTCAAAGCATGCAATTGACTTAAAACTGAGCAACAAAACAATTTGTGATACTAGATAGAGAAAATTGTATAATAAACCTCAATTTGCAAGAAAGTAGGGAGAGAATGCAAATAGAACCATTAAAATTAAAGCTTTAATTATCTTCAAAAGAGGATTTGAGGGGATATAAGAAGTAATCTATCCTAAAACCTACCTAAAAACCTATTTTAAAACCCTACTAAAAATCCTGTCTAATTGCACAAATGGGATAAGGGGAGTTTAAATAGACCCTGAATTAACGAACAGGGCACGATCATGCCACATGGCAGATCGTGCCAAATTTCAGGATTTCTGCATGAGAACAGAAAAGGAACAAATTCTAGCCCGAGCATGCCACGTGGCATGAGTAGGCTGTGCTAGAATTCTGGCAGTTGATTAGGGCTTGTTTCATGGTTATCTGAGGTTGTCCGCTAGGGTTAACATAGGTTAACTTGTCTAACTTTCAACATAGTATGCACCCATTATCGACCATTTGAGCAATTGTCTTTATTACTGATAAAACCAACAAAACACCAATAAAAAACCTAATTTAGCAATTATTATAAGCTAAATCGAGGTAGAATGAGGTATAAAGTTCATGCATATTGAGCCTAAATAAATACTTCACACCAAACAAAACTATTAAAAGCTAACTCATTTTCATAGAAATCGTGGTTATATTTAGCGTGTACAACAAGTCCTTTAATCCCTTTGATTCCCCTAAGTTGATGAATGAGGTCTCATGAAGGTTTGAAGAAGAAATCTCCACAAATCTTTAAAATATTTTGAGCTTTTTCAAAAGCATAGCATATATACAAGGTAAAGGGGAAAATATGCAGTTATCTAAATTAATTCTATTGGTGAGAACCTAGCTACTAAGTCATTTACCAGCAAAGAATACAATCAAGAGATACTTAGGCCCTGTTCTTTTCGCGATTTAATGAACCCAACCCACTCCTTCCTACATCCACCCACTCCTTCTCCCCTTCCCACTCTTTCCCACACTTAAAGAAAAATACCACTTCTTTCCACTCTCACCTCCTCTCACCTATTTTCACCCACTTCTACCTATAATTACTATTTGGCATAGTTTGAAAACTCTTATAATTGATATAATTGTACGTCCGAGTAGTCTGATGCCAATTATGAAGAGTTTTATTTATTTTTCATATGTTATTGAAATATTTGTAAGTTGTTCCATAAATTGTACATGAAATTATTTATGTTGTACGTATTAAAGAAATCGTAATTTTTGTAGTTTTTAAATTTTTGCGTTGATAAGCAAATATTAGTTATTCATGAGTGGTAGATATTTTCAGTTAAATTTGTATATGGAACAGATGGTTGAGAACTGGGGACTGTCGCCGGCTAGCTAGGGAGGTGGCCGGCGACCTGGGAGATGGCCGGCGAGGTCGGAGGTGGCCGGGGGAGTTTGCATGGTTCTAGGCTAGGTAGATCGAGGGGGCTGGGCCGGGGTGTTCGCAGGCTGGCTGGACTGTTTGGAGGTGGCTGCCGGCGTGCTGCTACTGACGGGGAACGGTCGGCGACCGGCCAGCTGGCGCTGCGTACGCCGGAGACTTTAAACGGCAGAGAGGGGTGTGCGAGAGATGTGAGGAGAGCTAAGAGTTTAGAGAGAGAGAGGAGAGCTGAGAGCTGAGAGTGTAGAGAGAGGAGAGAGCTGAGAGTGTAGAGAGAGAGGAGAGCTGAGAGCTGAGAGTGTAGAGAGACAGGAGAGCTGAGTGTACAGATACATGACACATGTCATGTTCTTATTGGATTTGTGGATTACAGTGGGATATAATAAGATTGTGTTCGAATAATATTTTTGGTGATATCTGATTTCGAATTTTAAACTAATTTCATCGGTATCATTAATGTAATTAAGAATTGAGGAATAACAACATCTAATCTCAGTCACATAGTGCAAAAATGTCGCAAAATATGAATAATTAATTTGCACACAAAAAATGAAAATTGTCTATGTAATTTTCAGTTCAACAATCAATTAATCGTAACCCAACCAAAGTAAACCATATTTGCGCAACGTACGGTACGATATTTAACTTTAAATTTCAGTGAAAATTAACAAATTCCGGAAATATATAACAAAAATTAATATTCCCAACTGATTCAACTCATTTACGAAAATTTAAATTTTTTGGGGGGCAACAACGACTATCAAACAATATTTTGTAACCGGCTAAGCACATAAAGAGATTTTTTTCTATTCAAAATTTAATTTTAAGATCGTTACTTACTGTCATAAGTAAAAAAACTACATTAAAGTACAAAATATATAACTTAAACCAACTCTCCAACTTCATTCAACTCCTTTCAACTCCTGCCCACTCTCACCCACTCCTTCCCCCTCTTTCCCACACTTTAAAAAAAAAAAAAAACCTACTCTTACCAACTTTCACCCAGTCCTTCCTCCCCTTTTCCACACTCACCCATACCACACCCATCATTTTCCACTGAAAAGAACAGGGCCTTAGGCTATGATTGCACCCCAACTCTCATTTTTCGCCCTACCAATGACACAACATGTATACCTTAGTGCTTTGCACAAAGTATATTGACTCTTAATGCTAGGCTAAAATAATGCCAAAAGGTCATTTTTACTTGGTTAATAGATTCTTTTATTAGATGAACAATCTCACCTTTGTTTTCTTTCCTCGCCATTTTTTTCTCGCTTGTCTCTTTATGCCCTTTTGCCCAGGTGGGTAGTTCTTAGGTTATTAGGCCTTGAACGCCTAGAGGAACAACTTAGCACATGTTTGAACTTCTTCTCCAATTAGGGTGGATCTCCAAAGCACTTGCTCAAGCGCAAACAGAGGTTCGAAGTCAAGCTCTCTTTCACACTCTTGTTTTTCTTTTTTTTTTTTTAATAAAATGGAAAGTATGAAGTCAACTAATCAAATAGAATGTCCTCAAATCTGAATTTCAAAAAACTAATGGCAAGAGTCAATGTTCAAGTATACAAGGTGGGCACAATATCCCACTTGTGAGATGGACTTATTATAAAAAATAAAAAATTTGCCTCTGCAAGTGTTCCCTCATGCATGTTCTACTTATATAAAAGCTAGCAACCAAGCCATTTGAGATCAAAACAAATAAAAAATGGCACTAATGTCCCTAAAGCTGAAAAAATAACCTATACAAAAAATGAAACATTTTCACAAAAATATGTAAAAATTGGTATATGACTTCTCCACCCCCATAGTTAAATCTCACAATGTTCTTATTAGGAGCCAAGGAGTCACAACCAGCCCCAAAATACAGAATATCCATGAAAGGGCCTCCAAAACCACATACATGCAAAACAAAGAGACCTAAAAAGAGAAGAATGAGGTATATACAAAATGAAAATAAAAGAAAAAAAGTGACTCACAACCATTAACATGACACACATATGTGCAAAACCCAAGAACACAACCACCAACTATAAGCATATATATATAAAGCCAAAAACACCATGAATAATAAAATATGAAAAATACACACAAGATGCATAATGGTGATCTTAGCCATCAATCGACTCAACAATATCCCAAGTTTTACCTTAATATTGATCACCAACAAAATCACAACCTAATATCACAACTAAACAAAAAAAAAAAAAAAAAAGAGAAAGATGATAGAAGAAGGGAGAAGCATTAGAAGATTACACCAAGTCAGATGACAAGTGCACCTAAACTATGCCTCACCAAGATCTACTACAGGAGGGCCGAGGAGCATCAGCCGCTTTATCTCATAATCATGTTGCACTTACATTGATGAATCCCCATGAAAGCCCGAACCAATTTATCAAATGAACTTGAACAATCCTCAAACTAGTGAAAACCATTAGTAGTAAGGAGGATGTCCAAAGAAACCATATCACCGGAATAGAAGTGAGAGCTCTCTTGAGCTCATCAAAGCTTTGGTCTCAATCATAAAAATTATGCACATGCCTAACATCATTCAATGTAGAGGATAAGGGCCTAGAAGTTTAACAAAAAGCATGAATGCACAAACTAGGTATGAATCCTTAATCCTCTACCTAATCCTCAAGTCTTGTAATTACATTAGGCTAATGACTGTAATCTAAACTCTCGGCATCTGTCACACAAGTCTCAGACTCAGGTAAGGTAGACATTGAGGGATCGATGAAAGAGCGAACAAGATAGGAGGGATAAAGGGTAATACAATAGAGGTGGGGATGGGCTTAGTAGGAGACTTAATGGAGATCAGATCAATAAGTTCTACATCACAAGGTATAACCGCAACAATCTCCACATCATAAGAGTCGTCTAAAAAGGTCTCCTCAAGAAAATGTTCCTCACCAACTAAGGTATCCTCAGAATCCACAATTGTGTCATGCTAAAGATCACAATTAGCCTTAGCCATTAGTTTCTCACTTCCATCGAACTCTCCAGAGGAAGCTAACTAAAGTGGTGGATGAGTATCAATAACCGTATTACCCTCTAAATTACCCATACATTTGTAAGTCTCAAGACAAGGAAATAGTGCTGAGGAGGCAAAAGAAAAGTCACTCACATCCTCATAAAAAAATTAAACATGAGAGAGAAGGCAAGAGCTAACACCATGGTTTGAGAAATGCTCATAACCACATGAAGAGGTGACATAATCATGAGATTAAGGGGGATGAAAAGGAGGAATTGTAAGTTGACTCCCATAATTAACTATGATCTTTTCATATACTCGACGATGATTTGGTAACTTACCCTTATAAGCAATATAAATTAAAAAAACCAAGACTATGGGCCTCCTTAATTGTCTCCCACTCATACGTCTTCTCACTTAAATCCTCAAGGAAATACCAAGTCTCAGTAGCATTTTTCAAAGAAACTTCCCCCACACATAGATTCTACCATAGGACTAGTACGCACATCCAACCCTGATAAATAATTTGACACAAGTTCCATTTCTGTAAATCATCATGAGGGCATTGAGTGAGAAGCTCCTTAAACCTATTCATATACCTCCAAAAAGGCTCATGCTCAAGTTGGACAAAAGAGAGGATTTTATTTCTAACCCTAATGGTCTTGTTAGTGGGAAAGTATAATCTAAGGAAGATATTAACAAAAAAAATCCCAATATTTATTTGAACTAACCTTAAGACCATACATCGACTTCTTAGCATCCTCTTTGAGAGCAACGAGATTGAATTTCATCATCACAATATCATATGATACACTGGGTATGTAAATAAATGAATACAATTGCTAAAACTCATGAATAAACCAATAAGGATCTTCAAAACCAGTAAATGTGGAAAGCATGCTAGCATAATCCGAGTTAAATTTAAATGTCACATCCTTAGGGAAACAAAGGAGCTTAAAACATGATTCTGGTAAAGCTCGGGAGGATAGAAGTGATCCTTAATGAGTGTAGTGGGTCGAGTTCCACTCTTTCAAGAATGGGCTCATCAAGTCTAGTGGAATTCTGAGCATTACTGACATTAGAATCAACAAAATTCTCAGGCACATCATTTGCATCTAGTGAGTCACAACTTGTTGATTCTTTAAATTTTTCAATTTTTTTGAACTTTTGACTTTTCTTATTTTTTTTTGTATTTTTCAATATCCTAAAACAAGTAGATACTCTATAACTGAAAAGACAAAATGAAGAAATAATTAAAGAAATCATACTTACACACAATGAACTAACATCAAGCATATTTACAAGAAGTGACTTAAATTTGCACCTTGTCCCCGACAATGGTGCCAATTTGTTAGGTAGTTTTGGGGGATGTAAGGTGGAAAAGTTATCGTCCTCTGTGATGGTATTGAAATTAAGTGACTTGTCAGTCTAATCCCAAATTTAACCTAAAGCAAGTAATAAAAGTGACTAAATATGATTAATTAAACTAAATACTTACTAATTCCGATCTAAACATAATTTGTTAAAATAATCTAAATCAAAGAACAATCAACATAGTCAACACAAAATTTTATTCTAACTACCAAAATGCTAACAAAAAATCTAATTTAACCTATGAAATCGTTAAATCAACTACCTAAGAGATGAGAAAGAAATGGAATACCTCTGAAGCTCAAAAAATCTAACAATGGAGGTTGACCTCCATTGTTTGGAGCCAATGGACAAAATTTATGGCTTGACTTTCACTTATTCTCGCTAACCTACCCTAATAAATACTAATCTAACCCATAATGAACCAAAAACTTGATCTTCGAAAATGGAGTTTAAGCCCTAAGTTAAAATGGGAAGAGAAGAGCATGAAATTTGAAGGTTGAGAGAAGGGAGAAAGAGATTAGGTTAAATAAAGTGAGAAAAACATGATTACCAAACAATAAGGCAAGATTACCACCAAAATCCATTATTCAAAGCATGAACTTAAGCAACAAAACAAATTATGAAATTAAATGAAGAAATTTATAAAATAAAGCTAAATTTGTAAGAAAATAGAGAGAGTATTTGCAAGACTACAAGAAGTAATCTACCCTAAAACCTACCCAAAAACCTATTTAAAACTCTTGTAAAAAACCTAGCTAAATACATAAATAGGGAAGGGTGTCTAAATAGACCCTGAATCAGCAGATTTGGCACGGTCTGCCTGTGGTCGTGCATTGTGGTGTAGGCAGGCTATGCCAAATTTATAGATTTTAGCCTAAGAATAGAACAAGAGTAGAGTATGGCATGCGTAGCTAGTGCTACATTTTTGACTTCTTCTTCTTTGTTTTATCGGCACTTGATCCAGGCTTGAATTATGATTACCATGGGTTGCTCGCTAGGGTTAACCCAGGTTGACTTATCTAACTTTCAACGCACTTTACATCCCGTATCCACTACTTAAGTAATTCTCTTTAGTACCTATAAAATCAACAAATTACTAATAAAAAAACCTAATTTAACAATTATTATGAGTAAATCGAGCAGAATGAGGTAGAAGTTTTATGTATATTGAGCCCGAACACACCAGTAATGAGTGGATATAATCCCCAATGCCTTTATGGGTGCAAATTAGACTCATTTAAGAGTTGAAATCGTATGAATACAATCTAAATTAACCAAATTTCATGTTAAAAATTAACTAACTTTTGAGAAAATATGCACAAGGTTCACTATAGGTTTGCTTTTGACATTGGCCTTGAGTGGTAATTCTAGGAGGTTACCTTTGGATCTTGTTCCATATCAAACTCCCTTATTTTAAAAAGATTTTTGCTCATATCCTTGTAGTCAAATGCTTGATCTCCAAATATCATTAGCCAAAAGGGATGATTGTACCCATTTGAGCTCAAGAACACCAAAGTACTAAGGACTCCATATTGTTTGAATGTTCTTAACAGCTGATGGGATGATTGAACATGAAATTCATGCTGATAATCTTCACCACCCTAAAGCTTATTAAAAGCACCAACATAATCATCACAAGATATGTCAAAGGTATTGGACGGGTGAGCCAACTATAATTTGTGAGAAAAGGGTGGGTCCATTGACATAGTGGTGGTGGTGGGGGGTGAATTTTGATATCATTGGTGTCTTCATTTAAGACTTGTTTATCTTCTTAAAGAATAAGTGTGATTAGTTCCTCTACCATGGTAGGGGCTTAAAAAGAGCATTCATGTCTTTCTTACTCATCCTCAAATGCCTCCTCTTAAATTTCTTTTTTAAGTCCAAAGTCATGGCTCTCTTCCCAAGGTTGAACCTCAAGGCCTCAATTTGTTGTATTTGAACTTGGCCCTCCATGAATTTTTGAATGTGGGGAACTATTGATCTGTCCAATTGAATGGAGCTTTAGGGAAGCTCTTTTCCAATGACAAATATTCCTTTTCTATTTGGACCTTAATTTCTTGTTGAACCTTGATGACTTCCTCTTCAAAGTATAGATCTCAGTAGGACCTCACATCCATATATGATTTTTTCGTTCTCCAAGTTTTGATTCTAGGCTTGCCCTCAATAGCTTTCTCTCCTGAGGTACCTAAACTAATAGAGGCCAAAACTTTGGAGTTTTCATGTGACTATTATGAAAACATGTTTATCTAAACAACCGCTATGATGAACCCTTAAGTGCTTGTACCCATCTTAAGTTGTGGTTTGGGTCCAACCGACATTCAAAACAAGGTGGCTATCTTCTAACCTCCTTCACTTGTCCTATTTAAGTTGAGAACCTCCTTGCTTAATCTTAGAGATCAAGCATGGCTTTATCTTTCTCACATTAGGAGCTTGGTCAATAGAGAATACCTTTACCATTCATGTTCTAAGCAAAGAAGCGGATAAAATTATGGAAAATGTCAAAAAAAAGAAGTGGTGCTGGCTTGCTAAGAGGTAGGGTCAAACCATACTAAGCTTCCAAAGTGTAAAGTGGTTGCCTAAAGAAGTGGAATTGGTGTGCTGATAAACACGGTTAGGCCATGCCAAGTGTTTAGGCATGGATTTGGCCATTTTTATAAAGGTTTTTGTGAAGATAAGGGATGTTTCAGGTGGAAGTATGTTTGTGCTCTTTCCCGTGTTTTTTTTTTTTTTTTTGGTTAGACTGAATGAGAAGATTAAAGGAAGAATTTCAAAACAAAATCTAGGCAAGTAACATGAAAGAAAGCAATAAATGAAATGCAATGTCTGAAGATTAGAATCTTGCCTATATGAGGATCTCTTTGTTCTAATATCAAATGACATGGAATGAACCTCAACTCCAAGGATGAGATTAAGATCAATAAAATAGAGTAACTAATTTTGTATTTTTGGGGTTTTTATGTGGGAAAAGAAAAAGAAACAAAGAACATATATTCATACTAAAGGTATCATTAGCATATGAGATACATGCATCCCAAAAGAGTAGCTTTATAGGTTAAACTACCTAGCTATTCTCTAAAGAACAGACCTAAAGCCACTGCCAAAAGGAACTCCTTGGATAAAGGCTTTATAGGGTTTTTAGAGAGAGACAAATGCAAACAAAAGCTTCGTTCTTGCCTTTACTCAAAATCAAAAGCTTATAATTTACAAGGTTATCAAGCCCATGTAGTTAGGCATCTCTCTCTCCAAGCTTAGAAACAAATGATAGAAATACAAGGAAAAACAACCAGTGAAAGTCTAGCTAGTCGTATAACCAAAAGAAAGAAAAGGAAGAATAATAGTCACATTACAAGAGCTGAAAATTTTCTGCACATTTTCTTTCTTGGAGGGATCCTCAACATACACAGATGGAGAAAATTGGTGGTTATCTTCAAATGAGAAATATATAGGGATATGCACTAACTATCCACAAAACGATACTCATTTGATTGCCCAAAGAAGTTCATGATCAAAAATTTACAAAACTAGACCTGCCTTGACCCTTTGTGCATGTTTGCCTCATAACTTGGGATATAGTTGTAATTGGATGTGTTTCCCTACCTTTTGGAACATAGACATCTAGGGTACCTAATCATAGTGAAAAACACTAATTTTTGAGCTCACTTGGTTATCCAATGAGTAACTCATAACTAGCTTGCAAAGCTAAAAATCTTAGAGAGCTTGTCCTAGAAGTTTTATTTAACATAATTTACCTCTAGTAAGTGAACCATGATCCCTAATGACTTACAAATGCAAATTTGACTCATTAAGGAGTCCACAGATTGTGAATACCATCTAAATTAACCCAATTTTGATTGAAAAATTAACTTAATTTTAGCAATATGCACATAAAGTTTGCTATGAAAGCTTAGTTTTCACAGTGGCCCTGAATGGTGATTTTAGGTGGGCAGTTTTGGATCTTACTCCACATCAACTACCATGGGAGGTATGGATGCAATATGCATCATTGTCAGTCAACTAACAAAATCTACACCTTTTGTGGCTATTAAAGGAAATTAGGAGTGCAAAGGCTAGCAAAGCTATATATTATGGATATGGTATGATTTCATGGAATACCTAGTCGCATTGTTTTAGACAAGGACTCCAAATTTTTATATCAATTTTGGAGAGAACTCCAAAGGGTACTTAGGACTAAGCTCAATTTTACTTTGTCATACCACCCAAAATTTGATGGATAGACAAAAATAACTAATCAGATCTTCGAAGACATGCTTAGAAATTTCGTTCTAGGTTTTTAAGGATGTTGGATTAAGTTAAGTGGCTATAGTTTGTCAAGTTCTCTTATTGTGTAAAACCCCAACTTTTTGAACTCTTGTTAAATGATGAGCATTAATTTTAATAAGGAAGTTAGTAGTAGAGAAAACTGTTTCTAGTTAGGACATTATCGCTGTTCTTAACAGAAACGAGACTAGCTTTACATAAATCTTGTTAATAACTCTCCAGTTATGAGATGCATGGAACTTGATTATTTTTAAAGGATCAATTAAACCACCAAGCGAATGCTAACCTTGTTCCTTTTATAAGTAAGTAATGGGTTGTTCTCATTTTTTTCACCCCAAATCATCTTCGAACTTAGAGATTTCTTATGCAAAAGAAAAACGCTTGAATCTTCATGACATTAACTTTAGAAGTAACATGAGAACGGAAATACGTTTGAGCAAAATGACTCTAAATATCATTCTTGCAAGCTTGGGATCAACAGAGGAAATGCTTTGCACGATCGCATTTATGTTTTTATAACCAATCTTTTTTAGATACACACTTGGATCATAACTTTGTTCTAGATATTACAACTAGTCATATGTGGTCTTTAAAACATAAAAAACATAAACATAGTCCTTAAAAAAAAAAATTTAAACCTAGTCCCTCGATCTATTTTAGTAGAGCATCTAAGAGTCACCACTAAGTTTGCACACATTATAGACTCATAAGCATATAAGATACTGCTATTCATTTTGCATGTTTGGACCGATATTCAAACTCTAGTTTCCTTTATTATTCCTTGCTTTTATCACTCAAAGTCAAAATACAAAACAATTACAAAAAGGCTCAACACATCTAATCCCACATTATCAACTAATGTTTCATAAGACCAGTGAGGACACCTGCGATTTTGAATCCATTTTGTTTTAGACGAAGGGAGTAAAGACTTCCTTATTCCTTTTATAATAATTCTTTCGTAAATAGGCATTTATAAAGTTATCTTGGTCCGATCCTACTAATTGACAAACTTATCTAGATTTCTTTTACTTGTGCGAGATTGGAAAGGCACACACTCGTAGCCCTAAAAATTCTATTTCAGTTAGGGAGACATCCCCATTGGAAATCCCTTTTTATATAGGTTCAATGGAGGACGTATCTCTTCTGGGATCCCCTCTTTGATGAGTAATTGGATGGTAAATTCGATCCCCCTTAAAAATATCCTTAAAACATCCATTAAAAATTTGTAAACAATCATAAACTTTTATTAGGATCATTGTTTCCTTCATGTGCTTAAGCACCTAGTATAAAAAGTAAGGGCGATAGAAGTGCCTTTGGTATGATTTTCCTAAAACTCATTTTTAATCCCTCTGTTAATAAACCACCACTTGATTAAGTTCAGAGAGGTCCTATTGGAGTGAAATATCCAAGTGACTAGCTTTTGCTATTCATTTGAACATTTGTGACTATCACTTAGAATAATAATAACTCCCAATGTGGGTCCCGCTTTCGTAGGGTATGGGGAGATTCAGATGTAGGTAGCCTTACCCCTACACACATGACTGCGCGTAGAGAGATGATTTTCAATAGATCCCTATAAAATGTTTTAGAAAGACATTTAGATGTTGAAAATCAGTTGGTAAAATAATATGTGTGACTGCCACTTACCCATTATTAGTTCATGCTTTTTAGTCACGCTGCTCAATATACCTTTCTCTTTTTCTTGTTCTCTTTTTTAGCTTTAGCTTATTCAAACAAACTTTTCTTGCCTAAAAGCTTAACTTAGAAAAAGAGAATGAAACATCTTTTCTTCTTAAAAGATATGACTCATAACTAAGCAAACATAAAGTCTTCCTCCTTTAGAATATTCTTTAAAGAATGAAAAATCTTCTCCTTTTGAAATAGTTTTTAAGAATCACCTTTGGGCTATTCTCTTAAGTATTCTTGCGACTCATATTTTCCAAACGGCTTTGAGAAAATCTCCCTTTCATTTTTGAACTTTCTTTTTGAAGCAAAGCTTAAATAGTAAGGAAATTCAATTTCAATGTATTGATTTATGCTCTTCTTTGGATGTGGTTCTTTCTTAACGTGTTTTCTTCATCTCATGCGTTTGAAGGCATAAACTTATGACATGATGATGCCCTTGACATAAAATCACATACTTTCATTTACAAATTGAAGTGCTTAAGTTCTGAGGGCACATGTAGCTCTTCGTTTTCAGTCACCACATTTACTTAATTAATCCCAAATGCGTTATGCAACTTATCTCACTTTCTTAATTGTATTTAAAGTTTCTGTCTTAAACATGCAACATTTAAAGGTCTCAATAGATTTTCTTGCTATTAATTCAATTTTTACATCAGTTTAAACTAAGGACTAGTCGCTAAATTTTGCTTTTAATTACGTTAAAAGAATCAAATCCAAATATTCAAATTCTTTATCAACTCTATCTTTTTCACCCCCTATTTTAGATATTCATAATTTCTCTTCAAAAAGGCAAATTTTCAATTTTAAACTATAGAATCATTATGTTCTTAATTAACAACATATACATCACTTTATCATCAAAATTTTCATGATTACACAACACTTACGACATTCCTCAAATCACATGCATCATTCAGGCCAGAAACTAAAGTTTTAGCATGATCCACTCACATATTCATAATTTACTTAGTTGAACAAAGTTGACTTCATAACATGCAAAATCTAACCAAGGAGAGCAAGGGTTGGTTTAAGGAAAACAGCTTGAAATTATACATTCAAAGCTATAATTCCCAAGTCAAACAGGTGGATGAGGAAGACGTAGCGGCTTCGAGTGGTAGTACATGGCAATAATGGCAACCACTATAGGGAGGAGGAATATGAAGGAAAGAGGAAGAGATAGGGGAGACAAAATGGAAGGAAAAGAGTGCTTGTGAGTGGAAGAGTTGCTTAATAAAATAGACAAACTCTTGCTTGCTTATTCCATTTATCAATTAGCTATCTTATGCCCACTCTCTCGTCATGAGCCTTTTCCTTACTTCCACCAATCATACCCACTCCTATTCTTGGCAAATCTTTATTTTTTCTTCTTAGACAATTTCATCCCCATTTGTTTCTCCTAATAGAATTACTATTTTGCCCTAATCCTCCGCTAATTCTTCAACATGCCCTTGCTCTTCTAGGTTTTTCTTGATGCTTCCAAGGAAGTATCTTTTTCCTACAATACCTTAATTTCCTTAACTTGAAAGTTCCAAATTTATCTTGAAATAAATATCATTTTAGTTTACAAAACCTCACATATTTGTAAGGACTTGTACTTCTTTCAAAACTTCCATTGATTACCTATATTGGTCATTTCCCATAATTCAAACATTAATTTCTTATAAAATATTTCTCTTGCTCCTTCCTTTTGCTCTTGTGTAGGCTTCAAACAAACCCTCTAGGGTATTATTTTATTTTACTTTGCATGCTCATTATTTGAATCAAATCAAATAGTGCTTAAATATAAACTTATAAGAATCATAGTCCTAGGTAAAAATGAAAAGGAAATTTTTATTTACTCCTTTGTTATTTCTTTTACTTACTCGTTGTCACATAGGGCCTCATGAATATGTAAAGCATATATAATAATCTCGAAACAACAGTTAGAAATATTTTCATAATATCTCTGTCACTAAAGTTGATAAATTCCTTCACATGAACCGCATTTCTTTACTACTTTTCATATTCAACAAATAGATAAAGGCATTTTTTTAAAATTCTTTTAACACGACTCATTGATCATTTATACCTAGTCTTGGTGTATCAGACTTAATCAATATGCTTAAAATTGAGATATTACAGATGACAATAGTTATCTAGCCACCATGGAAGTAACCCTTTTTAAAGTTCTATGCAGGATGAATGTAGGACATTACTTTATGGGAGTTATATTGATGAAGCTTTAGTCACTAGACCAAATTTGATACAAGGAACTATCGATAAAATCTGCCTCATCCAAGCTGGAATAAAGTTTGCTCAAAGAAAGCAAAAAAGGTATGCTAATCGACGTAGTCAACCATTAGAGTTTCGAGTAAGGGACAAGGTGTTTCTTAATGTGTCACCTAAGAAGTGCTTTAAAAGACTTAATGTGCATAACAAGCTAAGGCCAAGGTTCACCGGAACTTATATGACAAAGTTTGCCTATTGCATAGCTCATCTTTTGAGCACTCGAATCTGCGTAACATATTTCATGTGTTACACCTTCACAAACACGTTTTTGATACCAATAGTGTGATTTGTCCAACATGCATATTCAATTTAATGAGGTTTTATCTTATGAAGAACATCCAACGAAGATGCTTGATTGCCGAGAAAAATGTTGCATAATAAGGTTATCCCACTAGTTAGAGTCATGTGGACTAATCAAAGTGTACTCATCTTTTCAGAGGTAATGGTTTCTAAGAAGTTCGTGAATCATTTATTTTATTTCTATATTTTTTTAAGGAAGAACGATGTAATACGTTGAAAATGTTACCTAATAAGATTAGCTAGATTTCTAATGACAGTCTAGTAGGCCTAAACAACAAGAGTGATGATCCAAACTTGTTAGATATTGCTGATAATTGTAGCTCTTTCGCAGTAATAAGATTAGCCAAATTTCTAAAGGCGGTCTAGTGGTTTTTTATTATTATTATTACTACTACTACTACTACTACTACTACTACTATTACTATTACTACTACTACTACTACTACAATGATTATATTAATATTCTTCTTCTTCTTCTTCTTCTTCTTCTTCTTCTTCTTCTTCTTCTTCCATGAGGAAGCTAGATGAATTATACACAAAACAAAAGCAATTTCTACTTAAGTTTTGGCACAGGCCATTCTTAGAAATTTTTTAATATAGTTGGTCATTGTAATTTTTTACTCTTAAAAAATTTAGTTCCTCAAATTTATTTTGCAACTAATGTAATGGTGTCTTTTAAAAATGAAGAAAAGGGAACAAATCTTGTGAGCCATAACTCAAGAATATTGCTAGGGCATATTTACTTTACATTAAACAGAAAGGTTTTTAGATGCCAACAATTCTATCTGTGGGGGCATTGAACCAAAATAATCTCACTTTGTGAGTTGGACACCAGTGCATTCACTGTTGGCCCTATTTATTTATTTATTTTACTTCCATCGAGTAAACAGAACTTGAAATTGGTGCAGTGATGAAGTAAACAGTTAGTTTGTTGACGTTGATGACAGAGTACTGAACGTTGATGACAGAGTACCGTGGTCAGTAGTTTTATGCAGCCAACCTTGTTATCATATTATATACCCTTATAATATAATAACCAACACCACAACACCCCAATAATCAATGTAATCATAATTTCTTTGCTGTTGCATCCATTGAATCCTTCAATTTAAACTAAATTAATTCTTACTCCATAGCTTTTACTTCTTTTGTCATCTAGATTAACAAAATGACCATCCTTGTCATCTCTCAGTTGCATGTTAAGGTTTGTTCACTTGGGGGTGGCGTAAAAGAAAAAGAGGTAAAGGTGGCTATGTTGGTATGCAACTTGTAAAGTGATATTATTCTGATAGAATACCTCCTAGAATCGAATTATTGATGTCTAAAACCATATAAAAAAAGGAGACAATATTCTATTATGATTTCCATGACTCACAGTTTTCACTTCATATCTTATTGTCTGTATAGAGTCTGATTATGTTGATTTAGTTAGTAGCAATTTTGATTGTATAATATCAATTACTAATGTGAATATTGATTTTAATGTAAATTATTTCTGTCTCTTGTGAAAGTATGCTTCTATAATTGTGTGAAATATTAATTCATAGCTTTGATTTGATAAAGTCAACTACAAACTTGCATAGTGATATCCTTATAGAAAATTTTCATCTATCATGAAGGATCTCTTGTAATTTTATGAAATATCCTATTTTAATTTTTGGAATAGATATTAACTAATACAAGTTAGTATTGTAATCTTAATACTATAAACTTATTAGTACAAATTCATGCAGTCTAGATAAACAAAGGCAAAAGAAACGAAACTGAATGGATTGATTATCAATACCTCCATTCAAAACCTGTTGATTGATAAACTTCACATAACTATCACTATTATGGCTATTCAATATTGTATATTAATGACGACTCTCATTGTCAGATATTATTTGCGAATTAAGGGTTCATTAAACAAAAAAGATAGCAATGATGATACTAATGTGATGGTTGGTTGCATGTAACATAATGGCAATGTAATGCAATCAACTTTGTAGTGCAATCATGACTACTTAGTTTGTGGTAATCATAATTACAAAATAGTTCTTTTTTTGCTACACTCTCACGCAAACTTGTTCACATTACAAGGTTAATTACATCTAACCAAAGATTAAATAATAGTTTATGGCTCTATAATCCCATATTTTGGTAGTTTTAGTACAATTGAATGTATAGATAGTGGTGGAATACCAATGTAAAGCTATTGCTTTTTGTTCCATCACAAAAGACAAAATATTAGCCAATGGAATGAAAACACTAACAAAGTAAGTTATGACGGATATAATTTATGTTTTACATATTTCAATTTTATCATGTTATTTGGCATTCAAGTTTAATTGTGTATCTTTTTCTTACCTTTCAATTTAATTTTCTAAGAATGAGTAAGTGTAAGGGTCGTGAGCCAAAGCCTGGGTTTGGTCCCCTATGAATGACTAGACCCACTTGTTGGGTGCATAGTTTGAATTTTATTTTATTCTTTCCTTTATTTTTAGCTAAAAATAAGCTAGACTATAACAAATGTTAGCCTTAAACTCAGGAACTGTGTCCAGCTCCAAACAATGCTGACTACGTAGCCTAGAAGGCTAGACAACATTCCTGATTAGCCAGGTTCCGGGGCCAGGACATGGTGTACCTCTCTGGCCAAAACAACGGTACTGCTTGGATCATGAGATCATAATCTGAATCCTGAGCCAAAATCCCTATTCTTCTCCTTCCAAAAAGGTTAAAAAATAATAAAACAATAAAATTCATTGAATAGTGTCCTTAATGAGTTTTTAGGAAACCTTAGAAAACCAAATGTACTCTCTAAAGCAAACCATAAATCAAAAGGGACACTGAAAGAGACAATAAGTTTGTTTATTAATGAGATTTTTATAAGGCACCCAGATAATCCCTAAAGTGTGGGCCATCTAATTTCAAACGTTTAAACCAACAATTCAGATTTGGAAGTAAAGGCATGATATCATGTTGGAATGCATCGCAATATCGCCTGTCATCAATGAGGACCTCTATTAATCAAAACGGGAAATTAGAATTAATTCACACTAACATAATAAAACATGTAGCCTATCAAATAGAATAATAGGAAGCTGAAGCGTCAAATAGAAAATAAAAACAGTAAAAATTAATATTTAGCGTGGGCGGTGACTACATTATCAAAGATTACATGTTTGAAATTAAACACAGCCAAACAAAAGCCATAAGGAAAAGGAAAAAATAGAATGGTAGGTTTGAAAGATTAGTGCCCTCAGGTTACCTGGCCGAGTGACATAGAGAACCTTAGGATTGAGAATACAGAGCCTTGACTTGTGCCTTAAAGGGTTTTAGGGCAGATTTGGAAAAGGGTTTGGTTAGGTTCTTTGACCCTCCCAATATAACCTCAGAGTTTTATGAGGTTCTAGTCATGTGTTTGAAGGTTAGGTGAGGGTTGAATTTATAGTCGGCGCAAACGAGGATTTCCTATAGTCTCTCAAGAATTGGTGTCATGTGAGCTATGGTTTTCTCTAGTTTGAATTGAAACTAGAAGATAGGCTAGGAACAAGGATCAGGGTCGGGCTCCACAGGGTAGGAACCTGGCCGTGTTCTTAATTAGGTAACTTGTTTCGATCATAACTTTCACGTCCAACCTTTATTTTGAGTGATCCATTTTGTTTCTTAAAAGATTATTGAGTCTAGTTTCTAATGAATTGATTTCATAATTTTTTGATGGGTTTGGAATAGGATAAAATGGTGATGATGTTTCATCTTTGCATATGTCTCAGTAGTCAACTCATATCCTTTCTGTTGCTTATTGGATGTTGATGCATAATATGCCATTAGAAAACTTATTCAATAAAGAATATTAATATCTAAAGTCAATAATTTTATGCACCCTAGAATAGGGAGAAAATACGGAATGAAACTCAATTAGACGCTGTACACTATCAATTTGTCTCAATTTGGGCTTTTTGGGCTCGATTAACCTTTTATGGGCATCTTGGAGTTTGAATGTGTGGGTTAAGTGATGTGGCAACATGTTAAGTGATGTGTGGGGTTCCCACATATTATTCGATTGCTTTATCATCATCAAGTATTTCATAAAAAGGAAATGATTTTTAAGTATCAGTAGTAAGCCCCCACTTGGTTTGATCTTGAGTAAGGCGAAGATCAAAGTAAAGAGCTTTATTTGTGCTTGCCTATTTAAAAGTACAGATTTTCCTAGACTTTGTCACTAGAAGACCTTAAGTTTAGTGCCTATCGACTTTTATCATAACAGATGCTAATGATGCCTGAACTCCATCACTGAGGGTCTTGAAGCTCACTGCACGCCAAATTACTCCGTGGCAGAGGCTGAGGGTAAAATGTCCTATCATGGTAGGAGCCAACAATGCCCCATTGTCTTGGGAGCCAACACGTCCTATTGTGTTAGGTGCCAGTATGTTGTCGAAATGTTCCAGTAGCCCTCGATATCCCATTATGCCGGGACCTAGTCATGTCCTATTGTGTTGGGAGCAAGCTTATTGTTTAAATGTTCCATTGTACTGGGAGCTAGCGATGTCCTGTTTTGCCAGGAGATAATGCATTGTTAGAATGTCCCATTATGGTGGGAGCCAGCATATTATAAAAATGTCCCCTTATACAGGGAGCTAGTGATATCCCATTGTGTCGGGAGCCAATGATGTCCCATTGTGTTGGAATCCAGCAATGTTGAAACATCCCATTATAGTGGGAGCCAGCGGTGTCTTGTTATGCTAGAAGCCAGTGTATTATTGAAATGTCCCATTGTGCCAAGAGCTAGCACTATCCCATTATGGAAGGAGTTAATGATCAGAACTTAGTAGTGTGGGTGCCTAAAGATCTATGCCAGATCCCTGAGAACTTGGTTGCATGTGAGGTTGAGAGCTATAGCGATTTATATAAACTTGGTGGCTTGTTTGCCTGAAGATCCGTACCCAGATCCCTATAATCTTGGTTGTGTGTGAGGCTAGCACCTGTAGCTAGATCCTTATGAATTTGGTGGCATGAAAGCCTGAAGACTTGTAGCCACATTTTTGTTAACTTGGTGGCCTAAGAGCTCGAAGACCTATAGCTAGATCTCTGTGAACTCAGTGGTATGAGAGCCTAAAGACCTATAGCTAGTTCCTTGTAAACTCAGTGGCATTAGATCTTGAAGATATGTGACCAAACCCCTTTAAACTTAGTGGTGTGAGAGCCTGAAGTTAGGTTAATGTCCTTTGTGTAAGGGTGCAGGTGAATTGCTTATTTAATATAATAGTGATGATGCATGTTAAATCCCACTTTGAGGATGCAACCCTCACTTTGATTAAACTTGATAAAGGTGGGAGTTAAAGCGTAGATGCCTTCCGTGACGGTGGTTGATGCATCTTAAGAATCTTTAGTGTAGACTTATGGTTGGTAAGGGTTGTGTTCCCTTGCTGTAGGGCTGATGTCATGCCTAGATGTTTACTTCTTTAATCCAAGGTTCCCAAGTGATCAAGGCAAAGAGCAGACTAGTAAATAGGTTAAAGACCCATGTATAGAGATAGGAGCACACTCTAGCCTAGGTTAGACTATGGATGTATGCGATATACTGAGTATACAAAATTAATTATATTGACTATGTAAACATGTGATCAACTAATCATTATATGTATGCATGTAGAGATCTTCTACTAAGTTCGGGGTCCATTAAAAGAAAGTTCGATTAAGATACAAGAAACTGATGAATTAGTCATAGTGATGTTTTGTAGCTTAGGTTGCAAAATACTGGAGGATGAGGGCATGTATTGTAGTATAAGTTACTCAAGATAGGGAATCTTTCCTTTCAATAAAGGAGTGACCTTTAATTTTGCATTAAAGTGCTCATATTCTAAAGAAGCCCAAGTTTATGTTTGTTATAATATAATGCTATATAAATGCTTTTGCTGGTGTTACCTAGAATAGCAGTTTAAAGAAGATGGTTATCTCCTTATTATGTCCCTAAGTGTAATTTGTAGGTCAATATTGTATGAATACAAATGTAGAAATTTTTACATAGATCATCTTAGTTCATGACATCCCGCAGGTCAACAACATTATACCACCTCATTACATCCTTATAAAATTGCTAAAGAGAAAATGATGTGGTTGATATTGTTGTCAATTCCTTTTAAAATCATAGAACTGACAAAATTTTTCAAATGATAGTCAAGGTTTCAATCCCATGAAATTGGATATCTAACTCGGTGAACTTTGGGGGCAATTCTTAATAGCACATAATTAGTGAAATAATTATTAAAGATTGATAACACTTTAAGTAATTGCTCTATGCGATCTAGTTATGGATGGGCTTATGAGAAATCCTTTTGCCCTTCTTCCTCTCTTCTCTTGTTATCTACTTCTCCTTTCCCATCACCTTCCCCTTCTTCATTGTGAGGTTTCTTATCTTCTTCCTCGATAAGGATTTGGAGTGTAGTGGTCATTGGTTCCATTTTCTTTTTGCTTTCATCCATTCTAGTATATATCCCTTCCAGCATCTTCATAACTCGGGTTATCTCATTATTTTCTGCCATCTGGATCTATAAAGGATTGGCCCTGACTTTGGAGTTTCCCCAGCTTTTTCTCAAGATAGGTGTCTCTTAGTTTGTGGACTTCACTTAAATACCTTCTTAGTCTTCCCTACCTTGATCAAGAAGGTGACAATTTATAGGAGTGGAATGTTGTTGATACAAATAATGGAAATGAAATGAGATCAACATTAGCTATGGAGTGAAGGAAATGGTTAATGACTAGCAGTCTGGTGAGAAAAAGACAATAGGTTGGTGAGCTTGGAGGTTTAAGCTAGGTTGAAAGGGATAATGTTAAGAAGCTAAAATCAGGTTACTCATTTTAGAAGAAATTGAGCCTTACCCTAGACTAGGTTATAAGTTGGAGTAAGATAGGTGGCCTGCAGGCCTAAGTTAGGTCTAAGCCTATCTCAAATACAAAGACCTATACTGGGCTTGAGCACGACTTTAGTTTGGTTTGCCTAGAATGGTCTAGTTTGGGTATTTATATGGATTTAGGTGGATTCATACACGAATCCTCTACCTGTATGATGCATGGACTATCGATTTATGCAAGGATCAAATGTTTACGTCTTACTTGAACTTATACATTATGAATATGCTGCTTGATTGGATGCAACCCAAAATGGACTAGGGCTTTACAAGTCTAATGGGCCGCATTATGGGCTTTGGGCCTAGATAGACTAATTGACTATGTATGATGAGACTAAATGATGTATGACCTCTTTGGGCCCCGCCCACAATTGATGTATTAAGACCAGACAATGATCTTTAGACTTTCCTAATCATGTAATGAAACTTGCTAGCTCCTAACTTAAAGCGACACAGACCTAGAATAATGATGTTAACCATCATACTATGATGCATGTAAGGTCTAGAAATCGGACAACTTCTATTGGTCTGTTCCTAGTGTAAGACCAAAACACTTGGATTTGACCTAATATGAGAAGCCTAAAACTGGATTGCACCCTTAACACGACCACACTAAAATTTTCCTAACCTGGACCCTAGACATAATGATGACATTATGAAATCTAAAGCATCAATACATGGGTCTTTGGTATGGGTCAGTTTTAGAAAAACCACTAGAGTTCTAAACATTCACAATATCACACATGTACATGGACTCTAACCTAATCAAAAGTTCTAAGTTATAATATGTTTGGGTAAGGTTTAGAGAAATTGTTTATTGCCTCGAATGCTTTATCATTCATAGGATGCATAGCAAGCTGAAATGTCGGTTGCTTTCCCATATATCATGTAGATTAAGGAAAGTATGCCATAAGGGGGTGAAATACTTGCTTGCTCAATTGAAGTCTTAATGGACCTACCGAATGCCCAACTATTTTTCTAAGTAGATAATAGCGAGATTTAGCCTAGGGGCACTATTAATTTGAGCAAGACATCACCTATGATGTAAGAATGCCTAATGCAAGTGTAATTATAAAATTTAACATCTTGATCTCTAAATCTTGCCCTCTTATTGAAAATGTCCTAATGGAGTCACCACTATAAGGATCACAACCTAGATCCCAGGTGCGATCTCCAACAAATAGCTGGTCCCACTTGCAAGGTACATAGTTTGAATTTCATTTTATTCTTTCTTTTATTGTTGGCTAAAACAATCTAAACTGCAGGAGAAGGTTAGGCTCAGACTCAGGAACTGTTCCTGGTTCCAAACAATGCTGACTACCTGGTCCAGAAGGCTAGATAATAATCTTCATCTAATATCCCAACCAAGTTCCTAGGCCTAGACAGTGACCCACTCTGTGTTCCAAACAACAGTACTATCTGGAGCATAATCTGCGTCCCAAGCCACAATCCCTATTCTGCACAGTCTAAAAAGGTTAAGTGGAAAATAATAAAACAGTGAGATTCATTAAAAGGAGCTACATTTAGTTCTTAGGAAAACTTACAAAATCAAGTCTACTCTCAAAAAATAAAAGCCGAGAGGGACAATAGGTTTGTTTTTAAAAAGATTTTCGAAAGGATCCCGAATAATTCCTAGAGTGAGGGCCATCTGATTCTATAGGTTTAAACCAAGGATCTAGATTTGAGAGCAAAGATATGAATGGAATTCATCACGACATCACTCACCATCACTGATAACCTCTACTAGCCAAAACAGAAAGCCAGAATTAGATCACCCTAATAGAAAAAGAAACATGCAACATATTAAACACAATAATAGGAAATTGAAGCCTAAGTAAAAAAGAGAAATTGTATAATTAATATTTACAGTAGGTAGGGGCTAAATTACCAATTATTACATCTTTGAAATTAAATAAAGCTAACAAAAAGAAGAAAAGGAAATGAAAAAAGTGAAAGATAGATTTGAAAGATTGATACTCTCAGGTTACCTGCCTATGTGACTTAGAGAATCCTAAGATCGAGAATACTGAGCTTTAACTGGTGCCTTAAAGGGTTTTGAGGATATATTTGAGAAGGGTTTGGTTAGGTTCTTTGAATCTCTCAGTGTTATCTCATAGTTTTCTGACGTTGTGATTGTGTGTTTGAAGGGTAAGTGACGGACAAAATTTATAATTGTGAAAAACGAGGGCTTACTATGGTTTCTCTATAGTTAATGCTGTATGAGTTAGGCTTTTTCTCTACTTTAAGTTGGTAGCTAGGGTTTCTAGAAGATAGGTCAGAAATAAGGACTAGGTTGGGGTCCACTGGATAGGAACCTGGTTATGTTCCATATTGGGCCGAGACAATCTAATTTGTTTCAACCATAACATTAATCTCCAACCTTTAGTTTGAGTGGTTCTTTTTTCCCCTAAAAACTTATTGACTCTAGTTTTTGATGATGTGGATTTTATAATTTTTGGGTATGCTTGGAATAGGACATAAAAAAATAGGTGAGGAGATGTCATTTTCACTACACGTGTCAATAATCAACTTATATAGTTTCGATTGCTCATCGGATTTTAGTGCATAATATACCATCAGAAAATTTATTCAATGAAGAATATTAATGTCTAAGCTTAGTAATTTTATGCACCTTAGAATGGGGTGAAAATACAAAAAGAATCTCTGCTAGACGTCAAACACCGTAAATTTGGGCCTATTTGGGTTTGGGCTCGGGCTCGACTAGCCTCTTGTAGGCATATTCGGGTTTGGGTGTATAGGTCAATGAATGTTGCCGTATTTAAAGGGTTTTCATTTAAATATCAGAGGTCCCCAGCTCTTATTCAATTGGCTTATCTTCAGCGAACATTTTATAAAAAGGAGACACTTTTTAGGTGTCTATAGTAAGAGATTTTAATACACTTTTATTTCAAATGGCGGTTGGCAAGTGAGTGAAAAGCTCTTGCATTTTGTAAGCTAAATGTTTATTGGATCAATTCCTTAGATTTACAAATATTATAGTTATTGTTTTTATTGATTTATTTTGATTTATTTTAAAACTTTCTATTCGTTTTAATTAAGTAGTAGATCTTAGGAAAACTTACAAAATCAAGTCTACTCTCTAAAAATAAAAGCTAAATAGGACAATAGGTTTGTTTTCTAAGATGTTTTTTGAATGGACCCCGAATAATTCTTGGGGTAAGGGCCATCTGATTCCATAGGTTTAAACCAAAGATCCAGATTAGAGGGCAAAGATATGAATGGAATTGATCACGACATCACTCACCATCACTGATGACCTCTACCAGCCAAAACAAGAAACTAGAATTAATTCACCCTAATAGAAAAAGAAACATGCGGCATATTAAATACTATAATAGGAAATTGAAGCCTAAGTAAAAAAGAGACATGGTATAATTAGTATTTACAGTGGGTAGGGGCTAAATTACCAAAGATTACATCTTTGAAATTAAATAAAGCTAACAAAAAGAAGAAAAGGAAACAAAAAAAGTGAAAGATAGATTGGAAAGATTGACACTCTTAGATTACCTGCCTAAGTGACGTAGAGGATCCTAGATCAAGAATACTGGGCCTTAACTGGTGCCTTAAAGGGTTTTGAAGATATATTTGAGAAATGTTTGGTTAGGTTCTTTGAATCTCTCAGTGTTATCTCATAGTTTTCTGATGTTCTAATTGTGTGTTTGAAGGGTAGGTGACAGGCAAAGTTTATAATTGTGGGAATCGAGTGCTTACTAGGGTTTCTCTGTAGCTGATGTTGTATGAGCTAGGCTTTTTCTCTACTTTAAGTTGGTAGCTAGGGTTTCTAAAAGATTGGTCAGAAATAAAGACTATGTTGGGGTCCGCTGGGTAGAAACCTAGTTATGCTCCATATTGGGCTGAGATAATCTAATTTGTTTAACCAGAACATTAATATGAAACCCTTAGTTTTAGTCGTTCTTTTTTCCCTTAAAAATTTATTGAGTCTAGTTTCTGGTGATGTGCATTTTATAATTTCTAGGTATGTTTGGAACAAGACATAAGAAAATAGGTGAAGAGATGTTATTTTAATTGCACGTCTCAATGATCGACCTATATACTTTCGATTACTCATCGGATTTTAATGCGTAATACACCATTAGAAAATTTATTCAATTAAGAATATTAATGTCTAAGCTTAGTAATTTTATGCACCCTAGAATGGGGTGAAAATATGAAAAGAACCTCTACTAGACATCGAACACCATCAATTTGGGCGTATTTGGGCTTTTGGGCTCGAGTAGCCTCTTGTTGGCATCTTCGTGGTTGGGTGTATAGGTTAATGGATGTTGTCATATTTTAAGGCTCTTCATTTAAATATTAGAGTTCCCCAACTCTTATTCGATTGGCTTATCATCAGCAAACATTTGATAAAATGGAGACAATTTTTAGGCATCTGTAGTAAGAGGTTTCAATGCACTTTTATTTCAAAAGGGAGTTGGCAAGTGAGTGAAAAGCTCTTGCATTTTGTAAGCTAAAATTTTATTTGATACATTGCTTAGATTTACAAATATTGTGGCTATTATTTTCATTGATTTATTTTGATTTATTTTAAAACTTTCTATTCATTTTAATTAAGTACTAGATCTTAGCAAAACTTACAAAATCAAGTCTACTCTCTAAAAATAACAGCCGAGAGGGATAATATATATGTTTGTTTTTTAAAAAGTTTTTCAAAGGGACCCCAAATAATTCCTTCGGTGAGGGCCATATGATTCCATAGGTTTAAACCAAAATCCAGATTTGGGAGCAAAGATATGAATTGAATTGATCACGATATGACTCACCATCACTGATGACCTCTACCAGCCAAAACAGAAAACTAGAATTAATTCACCCTAGCAGAAAAAGAAACATGCAACATATTAAATACAATAATAGGAAATTGAAGCATAAGTAAAAAAGAGAAATGGTATAATTAATATGTACAGTGGGTAGGGCCTAAATTAGCAAAGATTACATCTTTGAAATTAAATAAAACCAACAAAAAGAAGAAAAAGAAACGAAAAAAAGTGAAAGATAGATTTGAAAGATTGACACTCTCAGGTTACCTACCTTTGTGACCTAGAGGATCCTAGGATCAAGAATACTAAGCCTTAACTGGTGCCTTAAGGGGTTTCGAGGATATATTTTAGAAGGGTTTGATTAGGTTCTTTGAATCTCTCTGTGGAATCTCATAGTTTTCTGATGTTCTGATTGTGTGTTTGAAGGGTAGGTGACGGACAAAATTTTTAATTGTGGCAACTAGGATTTCTCCGTAGTTGATGCTGTATGAGCTAGGCTTCTTCTATACTTTAAGTTGGTAGCTAGGGTGTCTAGAAAACTGGTTAGAAATAAGGACTAGGTTGGGGTCCACTAGGTAGGAACTTGGTTATGCTCCATATTGGGCTGAGACAATCTAATTTGTCTCAACCATAACATTAATGCCTAACTTTTAGTTTGAGTGGTTCTTTTTTCCCCTAAAAACTTATTGAGTCTAGTTTCTGATGATGTGCATTTTATAATTTTTGGGTATTTTTGGAACAGTACATAAGAAAATAGGTGAAGAGATGTCACTTTAACTACACGTCTCAATAATCGACTTATATACTTTCGATTGTTCATCGGATTTGGATGCATAATATACCATTAGAAAATTTATTAAATGAAGAATATTAATGTCTAAGCTTAGTAATTTTATGCACGCTAGAATAGGGTGAAAATACGAAAAGAATCTCTGCTAGACGTCGAACACCAATAATTTGGGCCAATTTGGGCTCGACTAGTCCCTTGTAGGCATCTCCGTGTTCGGGTGTATAGGTTAATGGACGCTGCCATATTTTAAGGCTCCCTATTTAAATATCAGAGGTCCCTAACTCTTATTCAATTGGCTTATTATCAGCGAACATTTTATAAAAAGGAGACATTTTTTAGGCGTCTATAGTAGGAGATTTTAATGCACTTTTATTTCAAATGGTAGTTGGCAAGTGAGTGAAAAGCTCTTGCATTTTGTTAGCTAAAATCTTATTTGATCAATTGCTTAGATTTACAAATATTGTAGTTACTATTTTTATTGATTTATTTTGATTTGTTTTAAAACTTTCTATTCGTTTTAATTAAGTACTAGATCTTAAGGAAAACTTACAAAATCAAGTCTACTCTCTAAGAATAAAAGCCGAGAGGGACAATAGGTTTGTTTTTTAAAACATTTTTCGAAAGGACCCTGAATAATTCCTAGAGTGAGGGCCATCTGATTCCATTGGTTTAAACCAAAGATCTAGATTTGAGAGCAAAGATATAAATGAAATTGATCACGACCTCACTCACCATCATTGATGACCTCTACAAGCCAAAACAGGAAATTAGAATTAATTCGCCCTGACAGAAAAAGAAGCATGCAACATATTAAATACAATAATAGGAAATTGAAGCCTAACTAAAAAAGAGAAATGGTATGATTAATATTTACAGTGGGTAGGGACTAAATTATCAAAGATTACATCTTTGAAATTAAATAAAGCTCACAAAAAGAAGAAAAGGAAATGAAAAAAGTGAAAGATAGATTTGAAAGATTGACACTCTAAGGTTACCTGCCTAAGTGACCTAGAGGATCCTAAGATCAAGAATACTAAGCCTTAACTGGTGCCTTAAAGGGTTGTGAGGATGTATTTGAGAAGGGTTTGTTTCGGTTCTTCGAATCTCTTAGCGTTATCTCATAGTTTTCTGATGTTCTAATTGTGTATTTGAAGGGTAGGAGACAGAAGAAATTTATAATTATGGGAAACGAGGGCCTATAGTTGATGTTGTATGAAATATGCTTTTTCTCTACTTTAAGTTGATAGCTAGGGTTTTTAGAAGACAGGTTAGAAACAAAGACTAGGTTGGAGTCAACTAGGTAGGAACTTGGTTATGTTCCATATTGGGCTCAAGCAATCCAATTTGGTTCAACCATAACATTAGTGTCCGGCATTTACTTTGAGTGGTTCTTTTTTTCCCCTAAAAGCTTATTAAGTCTACTTTCTGGTGATGTGCATTTTATAATTTTTGAGTATGTTTGGAACAGAACGTAAGAAAATAGGTGAAGAGATGTCATTTTCACTGCACGCCTCAATAATCGACTTATATACTTTCTATTGCTCATTGAATTTTGATGCATAATATACCATTAGAAAATTTGTTCAATGTAGAGTATTAATGTCTAAGCTTAGTAATTTTATGCACCCTACAATGGCATGAAAATACGAAAAGAATCTCTATTAGATGTCGAACACCTTTAATTTGGGCCCATTTGGGCTTTTGGGCTCGACTAGCTTCTTGTAGGCATCTTCGTGTTTGGGTGTATGGGTTAATGGATGTTGCCATATTTTAAGGCTCTTTAGTTAAATATCAGAGGTCCCCAACTCTTATTCAATTGGCTTATCATCAGCAAACATTTTATAAAAAGGAGACACTTTTTAGGCGTCTGTAGTAAGAGATTTTAATGCACTTTTATTTCAAATGGTAGTTGACAAGTGAGTGAAAAGCTCTTGCATTTTGTACGATAAAATTTTATTTGATTAATTGCTTAGATTTACAAATATATTTTTTCATTGATTTATTTTCATTTGTTTTAAAACTTTCTATTCATTTTAATTATGTACTAGATCTTAGGAAAACATACAAAATCAAGTCTACTCCCTAAAAATAAAAGCCGAGATGGACAATAGGTTTATTTTTGAAAAGTTTTTCGAAAGAACCCCGAATATTTCCTAGAGTAGGGCCATTTGATTCCATAGGTTTAAACCAAAGATCTAGATTTGAGAGCAAAGATATGAATGAAATCGATCACGACATCACTTACCCTCACTGATGACCTCTACCAGCATAAATAGGAAACTAGAATTAAGTCATGCTAGCAGAAAAAGAAACATGCAACATATTAAATACAATAATAGGAAATTGAACCCTATGTAAAACAGAGAAATGGTATAATTAACATTTACAGAGGGTGGGGGTAAATTACCAATGATTACATCTTTGAAATTAAATAAAGCTAACGAGAAGAAGAAAAGGAAATGAAAAAAGTGAAGGATAGATTTGGGAGATTGAGACTCTCAGGTTACCTACCTAAGTGACCTAGAGAATCCTAAGATTGAGAACACTGAGCATTAGCTAGTTCCTTAAAGGGTTTTGAGGACATATTTGAGAAGGGTTTGGTTAGGTTCGTTGAATCTCTTAGTGTTATCGCATAGTTTTCTGATGTTCTGATTGTTTGTTTGAAGGGCAGGTGACGGACGAAATTTATAATTGTGGGAAATGAGGGCTTACTAGGGTTTCTCCAGAGTTGATGCTGTATGAGCTAGGCTTTTTCTCTACTTTAAGTTGATAGCTAGGGTTTTTAGAAGACAGGTCAGAAACGAGGACCAGGTTGGGGTCCACTGGGTAGAAACCTAGTTATATTCCATATTGGGCTTAGACAATCTAATTTTGTTCAACCATAACATTAATGTCCAGCCTTTACTTTGAGTGGTTCTTTTTTCCCCTAAAAACTTATTAAGTCTACTTTCTGGTGACGTGCATTTTACAATTTTTTTTGTATGTTTGGAACAGGACATAAGAAAATAGGTGAAGAGATGTCATTTTCACTGCACGTCTCAACAATCGACTTACATACGTTCGATTGCACATCGGATTTTGATGCATAATATACCATCAGAATATTTATTCAGTGAAGAATATTAAATTCTAAGCTTAGTAATTTTATGCGCCCTAGAATGGGGTGAAAATACGAAAAGAATCTCCACTAGAAGTCGACCACCTTTAATTTGGGCCCATTTGGGCTTTTGGGCTCGACTAGCCTCTTGTAGGCATCTTCGGGTTTGTATGTATAGGTTAATGGATGTTGCCATATTTTAAGGCTCTTCATTTAAATATCAGAGGTCCCCAACTCTTATTCAATTGGCTTATCATCAGCGAACATTTTATAAAAAGAAGACACATTTTAGATGTCTATAGTAAGAGATTTTAATGCACTTTTATTTCAAATGGTAGTTCGCAAGTGAATGGAAAGCTCTTGCATTTTGTAAGATAAAATTTTATATGATTAATTGCTTAGATTTACAAATATATTTTTTGTTGATTTATTTTGACTTGTTTTAAAACTTTCTATTCGTTTTAATTAAATACTAGATCTTAGGAAAACATACAAAATCAACTCTACTCTCTAAAAATAAAAGCTGAGGGGGACAATAGATTTGTTTTTTACAAAGTTTTTAGAAAGGATCCCGAATATTTCCTGGAGTGGGGGCCATCTGATTCCATAGGTTTAATGCAAAGATCCAGATTGGAGAGTAAAGATGTGAATGGAATCGATCACGACATCACTCACCCTCATTGATGACCTCTACCAGCCAAAATAGGAAATTAGAATTAACTCACGCTAGTAGAAAAAGAAACATGCAACATACTAAATACAATAATAGGAAATTAAACCCTATGTAAAATAGAGAAATGGTATAATTAATATTTACAGCTGGTGGGGGTAAATTACCAAAGATTACATCTTTGAAATTAAATAAAGCTAACAAAAAGAAGAAAAGGAAATGAAAAAAAGTGAAAGATAGATTTGGAAGATTGAGAGTCTCAGGTTACCTACCTAAGTGACCTAGAGAATCCTAAAATTAAGAACACTGAGCATTAACTGGTGCTTAAAGGGTTTTAAGGATATACGTGAGAAGGGTTTGGTTAGGTTCCTTGAATCTCTCAGTGTTATCTCATAGTTTTCTGATGTTTTGATTGTTGGTTTGAAGGGCATGTGACGGACGAAATCTATAATTGTCGGAAATGAGGGCTTACTAGGATTTCTCTGTAGTTAATGCTGTATGAGCTAGGCTTTTTGTCTACTTTAAGTTGGTAGCTAGGGTTTCTAGAAGACAGGTCAGAAACAAGGACTAGGCTGGGGTCCACTAGATAGAAACCTGGTTATGTTCCGTATTGGGCTGAGGCATTCTAATTTGTTTCAACCATAACATCAATGTCTAGCCTCTAGTTTGAGTGGTTCTTCTTCGTCTAAAAACTTACTGAGTCTACTTTTTGGTGATGTGCATTTTATAATTTTTGGGTATGCTTGGAACAGGACATAAGAAAATAGGTGATGAGATGTCATTTTCATTGCACGTCTTAATAAGCTGCTTGTATACCTTTGATTGATGTCATTTTCATCGTACGTCTCAATAATCAACTTATACACTTTCCATTGCTCACTGGTATGCATAATGCACCATTAGATAATTTATTCAATGAAGGATATTAATGTCTAACCTTAGTAATTTTATGCACCCTATAATGGGGTGGAAATACGAAAAGAATCTCTACTAGACGTCAAGCGCCATCAATTTGGGTCTGTTTGGGCTTTTGGGCTGGACTAGACTCTTGTAGGCATCTTCGGGTTTGGGTGTATAGGTTAATGGATGTTGCCATATTTTAAGGCTCTTCATTTAAATATCAGAGGTCCCCAACTTTTGTTCAATTGGCTTATTATCAACGAACATTTTATAAAAAGGGGAGAGCGTTTAGGTGTCTATAGTAAGAGATTTTAATGCACTTTTATTTCAAATGATAGTTGGCAAGTGAGTGAAAAGCTCTTGCATTTGGAAACCTAAAATTTGATTTGATTAATTGCTTAGATTTACAAATATTGGAGTTATTATTTTTAATGATTTATTTTGATTTTTTAAAAAACTTTCTAGTTGTTTTAATCAAGTACTAGATCTTACGAAAACTTACAAAATCAAATCTACTCTCTAAAAATAAAAGCCGGGAAGGACAATAGGTTTGTTGTTTGAAAAGTTCTTCAGAAGGGCCCCGAATAATTCCTAGAGCGAGGGCCATCTGATTCCATGGGCTGAAACCAAAGATCCAGATTTGGGAGCAAAGATATGAATGGAATAGATCACAATATCACTCACCATCATTGATAACCTCTACCAGCCAAAACAGGAAACTAGAATTAATTTAGCCCAATAGAAAAAGAAACGTGCAACATATTGAATACAATAATAGAAAATTGAAGCCTAAGTAAAAAAGAGAAATAACATAATTAATATTTATAGTGGGCAGGGCCTAAATTACCAAAGATCTCATCCTTGAAATTAAATAAAGCTGACAAAAAGAAGAAAAGGAAATGAAAAAAGTGAAAGATAGATTTGAAAGATCGACACTCTCAGATTACCTGCCTAAGTGGCCCAGAGAATCCTAAGATCGAGAATACTGAGCCTTATTTGGTGCTTTTAAGGGTTTTGAGGATATATTCGTAAGGGTTTGGTTAGGTTCTTTGAATCCCTCAGTGTTTCCTCATAGTTTTCTGATGTTCTAATTGTGTGTTTGAATGTTAGGTGACGGACAAAATTTATAATTGTGGGAAACGAGGGCTTACTAGGGTTTCTCTGTAGTTGACACTGTATTAGCTAGGCTTTTTCTCTACTTTAAGCTAGTAGCTAGGGTTTCCAGGAGACAGGTCAGAAACAAGGACTAGGTTGGGGTCCACTGGGTAGGAACGTGGTTATATTCCATATTGGGCTGAGACAATCTAATTTGTTTCAACCATAACATTAATTTCCAACCTTTGGTTTGAGTGGTTCTTTCTTCCCCTAAAAACCTATTGAGTCTAGTTTCTGATGATGTGTGTTTCACAACTTTGGGGTATGTTCGGAACAGGACATAAGAAAGTAGGTGAGGAGATGTCATGTTCACTGCACATCTCAATAATCGACTTGTATACTTTTGATTGGTCGTCGGATTTTGATGCATAATATACCATTAGAAAATTTATTCAGAGAAGAATATTAATGTCTAAGCTTAGTAGTTTTATGCACCCTAGAATGGGGTGAAAATATGAAAAGAATCTGTACTAGATGTCGCACACCATCAATTTGGGCCTATGTGGGCTTTTGAGCTCGACTAGCCTCTTGTAGGCATCTTCGAGTTGGGGTGTATAGGTTAATGGATGTTGCAATATTTTAAGGCGCTTCATTTAAACATTGGGGGTCCCTAACTCTTATTCAATTGGCTTATCATCAGCGAAGATTTTTATGAAAAAGAGACACTTTTTTGGTGTCTGTAATAAGAGATTTTGATGCACTTTTAGTTCAAATGGTAGCCAGCAAGTGAGTGAAAAGCTCCCGCATTTTGCTAAAATTTTATTTGATCAATTGCTTAGATTTACAAATCTTATATTTATTATTTTTATTAATTTATTTTGATTTGTTTTAAAACTTTCTACTCATTTTAATTAAGTACTAGATCTTAGGACAACTTACAAAATCAAGTCTACTCTCTAAAAATAAAAGCCGAGTGGAACAATAGGTTCGCTTGTTTGAAAGTTTTTCGAAAGGAGCCCGAATAATTCCTGGGGTGATGGCCATTTGATTCCATAGGTTTAAACCAAAGATCCAGATTTGAGACCAAAGAAATGATTAGAATTGATCACGACATCACTCACCATCACTGATGACCTCTACCAGCCAAAACAGGAAACTAGAATTAATTCACCCTAACAGAAAAAGAAATATGCAACATAATAAACACAATAATAGGAAATTGAAGGCTAAGTAAAAAAGAGAAATGGTATAATTAATATTTACAGTGGGTAGGGGCTACATTACCAAAGATTACATCTTTGAAATTAAATAAAGCTAACAAAAGGAAGGGAAGGAAAAAAAAGTGAAAGATAGGTTTGAAGGATTAACACTCTCAGGTTACCGGCCTAAGTGGCTAGAGAATCCAAAGATCGAGGATATTGAGCCTTAACTGGTGCCTTAAAGGATATTGAGGATATATTTGAGAAGGATTTGGTTAGGTTCTTTGAATCTCTCAGTGTTATCTCATAGTTTTCTGATGTTCTGATTGTGTGTTTGAAGGGTAGATAACGGACAAAATTTGTAAAATTGGGAAATAAGGGCTTGTTAGGGTTTCTCCGTAATTGATGCTGTATGAGCTAGGCTTTTTCTCTACTTTAAGTTAGCAGCTAGGGTTTCCAAAAGTTAGGTTAGAAACAAGGACTAGGTTTGGGTCCACTTGGTAGGAACCTGGTTATGTTCCATATTAGGCTGAGACAATCTAATTTGTTTCAACCATAACATTAATGTCAATCCTTTAGTTTGGGTGATTCTTTTTTTCTCCTAAAAACTTATTGAGTCTAGTTTCTGATGATGTGCATTTTATAATTTTTGGGCACGTTTGGAATAGGACATAAGAAAATAGGTGAAGAGATGTCATTTTCACTGCACGTCTCAATGATCGACTTATATGCTTTCCATTGCTCATCAGATTTTGATGCATAATATACCATTAGAAAATTTATTCAATGAAGAATACCAATGTCTAAGTTTAGTAGTTTTATGTAGCCTAGAATGGGGTGAAAACACGAGAAGAATCTTTACTAGACGTCAAACACCATTAATTTAGGCCTATTTGGGCTTTTAGGCTCGACTAGCCTCTTGTAGAGATATTCAGGTTTGGATGTATAAGTTAATGGATGTTACATATCTTAGGGCTCTTCATTTAAATATCAGAGGTCACTAACTTTTATTCAATTGGCTTATCATCAGTGAACATTTTATGAAAATGAGACACTTTTTATGTGTCCATAGTAAGAGATTTTAATGCACTTTTATTTCAAATGGTAGTCGGCAAGTGAGTGAAAAGTTCTTGCATTTTGTAAGCTAAAATTTTATTTGATCAATTGCTTAGATTTACAAATATTATAGTTACTATTTTTGTTGATTTATTTTGATTTGTTTTAAAACTTTCTATTCGTTTTAGTTAAGCACTAGATCTTAGAAAAACTTACAAAATCAAGTTTACTCCCTAAAAATAAAAGCCAAGGGGGATACTAGGTTTGTTTATTAAAAAATTTTTCGAAAGGACCCCGAATATATCCTGGAGTGAGGCCCATCTGATTGCATAGGCTTAAACCAAAGATCCAGATTTTAGGGCAAAGATATGAATGGAATTAATCATGACATCACTCACCATCACTAATGACCTCTACCAGCCATACCATGAAACTAGAATTAATTCACCCTAACCGAAAAAGAAACATGTAACATATTAATTACAATAATAGGAAATTAAAGCCCAAGTAAAAAAGAGAAATGGTATAATTAATATTTACAGTGGGTAGGGGATGAATTGCCAAAGATTACAACTTTGAAATTAAATAAAGCTAACAAAAAGAAGAAAAGGAAATGAAAAAAGTGAAAGATAGAATTGAAAGACTGACACTCTCAGGTTACCTGCCTAAGTGACCTAGAGAATTGTAAGATCGAGAAACTTAAGCCTTAACTGGTGCCTTAAAGGGATTTGAGGATATATATGAGAAGGGTTTGGTTAGATTTTTTAAATCTCTCAGTGTAATCTCATAGTTTTCTGATGTTCTGATTTTGTGTTTGAAGAGTAGGTGACGGACAAAATTTATAATTGTGGGAAACAATGGCTTACTAGGGTTTCTTCGTAGTTGATTCTGTATAAGCTAGGCCTTTTCTCTTCTTTAAGTTGGTAGTTAGGGTTTCAAGAAGGCAGGTCAGAAACAAGGACTAGGTTGGGGTCCACTGGGTAGGAACCTGGTTATGTTCCATATTGGGCTGAGACAATCTAATTTGTTTCAACCATAACATTAATGTCCAACACTTAGTTTGAGTTGTTCTTTTTTCTCCTAAAAACTTATTGAGTCTAGTTTCTGATGATGTGCATTTTATAATTTGTGGGTATCTTTGGAATAGGACACAAGAAAATAGGTGAAGAGATGTCATTTTCACTGCACGTCTCAATAATCGACTAATATATTTTCGATTGCTCATTGGATTTTGATGCATAATCTAAGCTTAGTAATTTTATGCACCCTTGAATGCGGTGGAATTACGAAAAGATTCTCTACTGGACGTCGAACACCATCAATATGGGCCTATGTGGGTTTTTTGGTTCGACTAGCTTCTTGTAGGCATCTTCGGGTTTGGGTGTATAGGCTAATGGATGTTGCCATATTTTAAGGCTCTTCATTTAAATATCAGAGGTCCCTAACCTTATTCAATTGGCTTATCATCAGCGAACATTTTATAAAAAGGAGACACTTTTGAGGTGTCTATAGTAAGAGATTTTAATGCACTTTTATTTCAAATGGTAGCCGGCAAGTGAGTGAAATGCTCTTGCATTTTGTAGGCTAAAAAATTATTTAATCAATTGCTTAGATTTATAAATATTGTAGTTATTATTTCTATTGATTTATTTTGATTTGTTTCAAAAGATTCTATTCGTTTTAATTAACTACTAGATCTTAGAAAAACTTACAAAATCAAGTCTACTTTATAAAAATAAAAGCCGAGAGGGACAACAGGTTTGTTTTTTGAAAAAAGTTTTTCGAAAGGACCTCGAATAATTCCCTGAGTGATGACCATCTGGTTCTATAGGTTTAAACCAAGGATCCAGATCTGAGAGCAAAGATATGATTGGAATTGATCACGACATCACTCATCATCACTGATGGCCTCTACCAGCCAAAACAGGAAACTAGAATTAATTAACCATAACAAAAAAAGAAACATGCAACATATGAAATACAATAATAGGAAATTAAAGCCTAAGTAAAAAAGGAAAATTGTATAATTAACATTAACGATGGGTAGGCTAAATTACCAAAGATTACATCTTTGAAATTAAATAAAGCTAACAAAAAAAAGAAAAGGAAACGAAAAAAGTGAAAGATGGATTGGAAAGATTGACACTCTCATGTTACCTAGCTAAGTGACCTAGAGCATCCTAAGATCGAGAATATTGAGCCTTAACTTGGGCGTTAAAGGGTTTTGAGGATATATTAGAGAAGGATTTAGTTAGGTTCTTTGAATCTCTCAGTGTTATCTCATAGTTTTCCGATGTTCTAATTTTGTGTTTGATGGTGGACGGACAAAATTTATAATTGTGGGAAATGAGGGCTTTCTAGGTTTTCTTCATAGTTGATGCTGCATGAGCTAGGCTTTTTCTCTACTTTAAGTTGGTAGCTAGGCTTTCTAGAAGGCAGGTCAGAAACAAAGACTATGTTGGGGTCTACTGGGTAGGAACCTGGTTATGTTCCATATTGGGCTTAGACAATCTAATTTGTTTCAACCACAACACTAACGTCCAACCTTTAATTTGAGTGCTTCTTTTTTTCCCTAAAAACTTATTAAGTCTAGTTTATGGTGATGTGCATTTTATAATTTTTGGTATGTTTAGAACAGGACGGAAGAAAATAGGTGAAGAGATATCATTTTCACTAGACGTCTCAATAATCAACTTATATACCGTCGAGTGCTCATCGGATTTTGATGCATAATATACTGTTAGAAAATTTATTCAATGAAGAATATTAATGTCTAAGCTAGGCAGTTTTATGCACCCTAGAATGGGATGAAATTGTGAAAAGAATCTTTACTATATGTCAAACACCATCAACTTGGGCCTATTTGGACTTGTGGGCTCGACTAACCTCTTGTAGGCATCTTCGTGTTTGGGTGTATAAGTTAATGGATGTTGCCATACTTTAAAGCTCTTCATTTGATTATCAGAGGTCCCCAACTCTCATTTAATTGGCTGACCATCAGCGAACATTTTATGAAAAGGAGACACTTTTTAGGTGTCTATACCAAGAGATTTTAATGCACTCTTATTTCCAATGGTAGTTGGCAAGTGAGTGACAAGGTCTTGCATTTTGTACGCTAAAATTTTATTTGAAGAATTGCTTAGATTTACAATATTATAGTTATTACTATTATTGACTTATTTTGATTTGTTTTAAAACTTTCAATTTATTTCAATTAAAAACTAGATCATAGGAAAACTTGCAAAATCAAGTTTACTCTCTAAAAATAAAAGCCGGACATTAGGTTTGTTTTTTAAAAAGTTTTTCAAAAGGACCTCGAATATATCCTGGAGTGAGGGCCATCTGATTCTATAGGTTTAAACCAAAGATTAGATTTGAGAGCAAAGATATGAACGGAATTGATCACAACATCACTCACCATCACAGATGACCTCTACCAGCCAAAACATGAAACTAGGATTAATTCACCCTAATAGAAAAAGAAACATGGAGCATGTTAATTACAATAATAGGAAATTGAAGCCTAAGTAACAAAGAGAAATGGTATAATTAATATTTACAGTGGGTACAGGCTAAATTATCAAAGATTATATCTTTGAAATAAAATAAAGCTAACAAAAAGAAGAAAAGGACATGAAAAAAGTGAAAGATAGATTTGAAAGATTGACACTCTCAGGTTACCTGCCTAAGTGACCTAGAGAATCCTAAGATCGAGAATGCTGAGCCTTAACTTGTGCCTTAAAGGCTTTTGAGGATATATTTGAGATGGCTTGGTTAGGTTCTTGGAATCTCTCGGTGTTATCCCGTAGTTTTTTGATGTTCTGATTGTGTATTTGAGGGGTAGGTGATGGAAAAAACTTATAATTGTGGGAAATGAGGGTTTACTGGGGTTTCCCCGTAGTTAATGCTGTATGAGCAAGACTTTCTCTCTACTTTATGTTGGTAGCAAGGGTTTCTAGAAGGCGGGTCAGAAACAAGGACTAGGTTGGGGTCCACTGGGAAGGAACCTGGTTACGTTCCATATTGGGCTGAGACAATCTAATTTATTTCAAGCATAACATTAATGTCCAACCATTTGTTTGAGTGGTTCTTTTTTCCCCTAAAAACTAATTGAGTCTAGTTTTTGATGATATGCATTTCATAATTTTTGGGCAAGTTTGGAATAGAACATAAGAAATAGGTGAAGAGATTTCATTTTCACTACACATCTCAATAATTGACTTATATATTTTCGATTGCTCATCGGATTTTGATGCATAATATACCATTAGAAAATTTATTCAATGAAGAATATTAATGTCTAAGTTTAGTAATTTTATGCACACTAGAATGGGGTGAAAATACAAAAAGAATCTCTACTAGACGTCGAACACCATTAATTTGGGCCCATTTGCGCTATTGGGCTCGACTAGGGTAGGTGACAGAGAAAATTTATAATTATGGAAAACAAGGGCTTACTAGGGTTTCTCTACAGTTGATGCTGTATAAGCTAGGCTTTTTCTCTACTTTAAGTTTGTAGTTAGGGTTGCTAGAAGACAGGTCAAAAACAAAGACTAGGTTGGGGTCAACTGGGTAGGAACTTGGTTATGTTCCACATTGGGCTGAGACAATCTAATTTGTTTCGACCATGAAATTAATGTCCAACCTTTAGTTTAAGTGGTTCTTTTTTCCCCTAAAACCTTATTGAGTCTAGTTTCCGATGATGTGCTTTTTATAATTTTTGGGTATGTTTGGAGTAGGACATAAGAAAATAGGTGAAGTGATGCCATTTTCACTACACATCTCAATAATCGGCTTATATACTTTCGATTGCTCATCCGATTTTGATGCATAATATACCATTAGAAATTTATTCAATGAAGAATATTAATATCAAAGCTTAGTAATTTTATGCACCCCAGAATAAGGTGAAAATACGAAAAAGAATCTCTACTAGACATCGAACACCATCAATTTGGGCCTAGTTGGGCTTTTGAGCTCGACTAGCCTCTTGTGTGCATCTTCGGGTTTGGGTGTATAGGTTAATGGATGTTGCCATATTTTAAGCTCTTCATTTAAATATCAAAGTTCCCCAACTCTTATTCCATTGGCTTATCACCAGTAAACATTTTATAAAAAGGAGACACTTTTTAGGTGCCTATAGTAAGAGATTTTAATGCACTTTTATTTCAAATGGTCGATGGCAAGTGACTCAAAAGCTCTTGCATTTTGTAAGCTAAAATTTTACTTGATCAATTGCTTAGTTTAAAAATATTGTAGTTATTTTTTTTATTGATTTATTTTGATTTGTTTTAAAACTTTCTATTCGTTTTAATTAAGTACGAGATCTTAGGAAAACCTACGAAATCAAGCCTACTCTCTAAAAATAAAAGCCGAGAGGGATAATAGGTTTTTTTCTAAAAAGTTTTTTGAAAGGACCCCGAAGATTTCCTGGAGTGAAGGCCATCAGATTCCATACGTTTAAACCAAAGATTCAGATTTGAGAGCAAAGATATGAATGGAATTGATCACGACATCACTCACCATCACTGATGACCTCTACAAGCCAAAACAGGAAACTAGAATTAATTCACCATATTAGAAAAAGAAACATGCAACATATTAAATACAATAATAGGAAATTGAAGCCTAAGTAAAAAAGGAAAATGGTATAATTAATATTTACAGCGGGTAGGGGCTAAATTACCAAAGATTACATCTTTGAAATTAAATAAAGCTAACAAAAAGAAGAAAAGGAAGCGAAAAAAGTGAAAGATAGATTTGAAAGATTGACACTCTCAGGTTACCTGCCTAAGTGACCTAGAGAATCCTAAGATCAGGAATACTGAGCCTTAATTGGTGCCTTAAAGGGTTTTGAGGATATATGTGAGAAGGGTTTGGCTAGGTTCTTTGAATCTCTCAGTGTTCTCTCATAGTTTTCTGATGTTTTGATTGTGTGTTTGAAGGGTCTGTAACGGACAAAATTTATAATTGTGGGAAACGAGGGCTTACTAGGGTTTCTCTATAGTTGATGCTGTATGAGCTAGACTTTTCCTCTACTTTAAGTTGGTAGCCAGGACTTCTAGAAGACAGGTCAGAAACAAGGACTAGGTTGGGGTCCACTGGGTAAGAACCTCGTTATGTTCCATATTGGGCTGAGACAATCTAATTTGTTTCAACGATAACATTATTGTCCAACCTTTAGTTTGAGTGGTTCTTTTTTCCCCTAAAAGCTTATTGAGTCTAGTTTTTGGTGATGTGCATTTTATAATTTTTGGGTATGTTTGGAACAGGACATAAGAAAAGAGGTGAAGCGATGCCATTTCCACTGCACGTCTCAATAATCAACTTATATACTTTTGATTGCTCATCGAACTTTGATGCATAATATACCATTAGAAAATCTATTCAATGAAGAATATTAATGTCTAAGCTTGGTAATTTTATGCACCCTAGAATGGGGCGAAAATATGAAAAGAATCTCTACCAAATGTCGAACACCATCGATTTGGGCCCATTTGGGCTTTTGGGCTCGACTAGCCTCTTGTAGGCATCTTCGGGTTTGGGTGCATAGGTTAATGGATATTGCCATATTTTTAGGCTCTTTATTTAAATATCAGAGGTCCCTAACTCTTATTCAATTGGCTTATCATTAGCGAACATTTTATAAAAAGGAGACAATTTTTATGTGCCTATAGTAAGAGATTTCATTTGATCAATTGCTTAGATTTACAAATATTGTTGTTATTATTTTTATTAATTTATTTTGATTTACTTTAAAACTTTCTATTCATTTTAATTAAGTACTAGATCTTAGGAAAACTTACGAAATTTAGTATACCTTCTAAAATAAAAGCCAAGAGGGACAATGGGATTGTTTTTTAAAAAGTTTTTCGAAAAGAACCCAAGTAATTCCTTAAGTGATGGCCTTCTGTTTCCATAGGTTTAACCCAAAGATCCAGATTTGGGAGCAAAGATACGGTTGGAATGGATTGTGACATCACACACCATCATTAATGACCTCTACCAGCCAAAACCGAAAACTAGAATTAATTCACCATAATAGAAAAAGAAACATGCAATATATTAATTATAATAATAGGAAATTGAAGCCTAAGTTAAAAAGAGAAATGGTATAATTAACGTTTATAGTGGGTAGCGGCTAAATTACCAAATATTACATCTCTGAAATTAAATAAAGCTTACAAAAAGGAGAAAAGGAAATGAAAAAAGTGAAAGATAGATTTAAAAGATTGACACTCTTAGGTTACCTACCTAAGTGACTTAGCGAATCCTAAGATTGAGAACACTGAGCCTTAACTGGTGGCTTAAATGGTTTTGAGGATATATTTGAGAAGGGTTTGGTTAGATTCTTTGAATCTCTTAGTATTATCTCATAGTTTTCTGATGTTCTGATTGTGTGTTTGAAGGGTAGGTGATGGACAAAAGTTATAATTGTGGGAAATGAGGGCTTACTAGGGATTCTCCATAGTTGATGCTGTATGAGCTAGGCTTTTTCTCTACTTTAAGTTGGTAGCTAAGGTTTCTAGAGAACAGGTTGGAAACGAGGACTAGGTTGGGGGTCCACTGGGTAGGAACCTGGTTATGTTTCTTATTGGGTTGAGTCAATCTAATTTGTTTCAACCATAACATTGATGTCCAACCTTTAGTTTGAGTGGTTCTTTTTTCTGTTAAAAACCTGTTGAGTCAAGTTCTGATGATGTGCATTTTATAATTTTTGAGTATATTTGGAACAAGACATAAGAAAATAGCTGAAGAAATGTCATTTTCACTGCACATGTCAATATTCGACTCACATACTTCCGATTGCTCATCGGATTTTGATGCATAATATACCATTAGCAAATTTATTTATTGAAGAATATTAATGTCCAAACTTAGTAATTTTATGCAGCCTAAAATGGGGTGAAAATTTGAAAAGAATCTCCACTATACGTCGAACACCATCAATTTGGGCTCATTTGGGCTTTTAGGCTCGAGTAGCCTCTTGTAGGCATCTTCGGTTTTGGGTGTATAGGTTAATAGATGTTGCCATACTTTTAGGCTTTTCATTTAAATATTAGAGGTCCCCAACTCTTATACAATTGGCTTATCATCAGCAAACATTTTATAAAAAGGAGACACTTGTTAGGTGTCTATAGTAAAAGATTTTGCTGCACTTTTATTTCAAATGGTAGTTGGCAAGTGAGTGAACAGCTTTTGCATTTTGTAAGCTAAAATTTTATTTGATCAATTGCTTCGACTTACAAATATTGTAGTTATTTTTTTTGTTGATTTTTTTTGATTTGTTTTAAAACTTTCTATTCGTTTTAATGAAGTAGTAGATCTTAGGAAAACTTACAAAATCAAGTCTACTCTATAAAAATAAAAGCTGAGAGGGATAATAGAGTTTGCTTTCTAAAAAGTTTTTCGAAAGGACCCTGGATAAATCCTGGAGTGAAGGCCATCAGATTACGTAGGTTTAAACCAAAGATCCAGATTTGAGAGCAAAGATATGAATGGAATTGATCACGACATCAGTCGCCATCACCGATGACCTCTACTAGCCAAAATAGGGAACTAGCATTAATTCACCGTAACAGAACAAGAAACATGCAACATATCAAATACAATAATAGGAAATTGAAGCCTAAGTAAAAAGAAAAATGGTATAATTAATATTTACAGTGGGTAGGGGCTAAATTACCAAAGATTGCATTTTTGTAAATAAATAAAGCTAATAAAAAAAGAAAAGGAATCGAAAAAAGTGAAAGATAGATTTGAAAGATTAACACTTTCAGGTTACCTGCCTAAGTGATGTAGAGAATCCTAAGATTGAGAATACTGAGCCTTAACTGGTTCCTTAAAGGGTTTTGAAGATATATGTGAGAAGGGTCTGGTTAGGTTCTTTGAATCTCTCAGTGTTATCTCATAGTTTTCTAATGTTCTAATTGTGTGTTTGAAAGGTAGGTGACGGAATAAATTTATAATTGTGGGAAACGGGGGCTTATTAGGTTCTCTCCATAGTTGATGCTATATAAGCTATACTTTTTCTCTACTTTAAGTTGGTAGCTAAGGTTTCTAGAAAACAGGTTAGAAACAAGGACTAGGTTGGGATCCAATGGGTAGAAACCTAGTTATGTTCCATATTGGGCTGAGACAATAACATTAAAGTCCAACCATAACATTAATGTCCAACCCTTAGTTTGCATGGTTCTTTTTTCCCCTAAAAACTTATTGAGTCTAGTTTTTGATGATGTGCATTTTATAATTTTTGGGTATGTTTGGGACATGACATAAGAAAATAGGTGAAGAGATGTCATTTTGACTGCACGTCTCAATAATCGACGTATATACTTTTGATTGTTCATCGAATTTTGATATGTAATATACCATTAGAAAATTAATTCAATGAAGAATATTGATGTCTAGGCTTAGTAATTTTATGCAACCTAAAAAGGAGTGAAAATACGAAACGAATCTCTACTAAACATTGAACACCATCAATTTGGGTCTATTTGGGCTTTTGGGCTCGACTAGCCTACTATAGGCATCTTCGGGTTTGTGTATATACGTTAACAGATGTCGCCACATATTAAGGCTCTTCATTTAAATATCAGAGGTCCCCAACTCTTATTCAATTGGCTTATCATCAGCAACCATTTTATAAAAAGGAAGCACTTTTCAGGTGTCCATTGTAAGAGATTTTAATGCACTTCTATTTCAAATGGTAGTTGGCAAGTGGGTGAAAAGTTCTTGCATTTTGTAAGCTAGAATTTAATTTGATCAATTGCTTAGATTTACAAATATTGTAGTTATTATTTTTATTGATTTATTTTGATTTACTTTAAAACTTTCTATTTGTTTTAATTAAGTACTAGATCTTAGGAAAACTTACAAAATCAAGTTTACTCCCTAAAATTAAAAGCCGAGAGGGACAATAGGTTTGTTTTTTAAAAAATTTTTCGAAAGGACCCAGAATAATTGCTGTAGTGAGGGCCATATGATTGCATTGGTTTGAACCAAAGATCCAGATTTGAGAGCAAAGGTATGAATGGAGTTTATCACAACATCACTTACCATCACTGATGACCTCTACCCGCCAAAATAGGAAACTGAAATTAATCCACCGAAACAGAAAAAGAAACATGCAACATATTAAATACAATAATAGGAAGTGGAAGCTTAAGAAAAAAAGAGAAATGGTATAATTAATATTTACTGTAGGTAGGGGCTAAATTACCAAAGATTAAATCTTTGAAATTTAATAAAGCTAACAAAAAGAAGAAAAGGAAATGAAAAAAGTGAAAGATAGATTTGAAAGATTGACACTCTCAGGTTACCTAACTACGTGACCTAGAGAATCCTAAGATCAAGAATACTGAGCCTTAACTGGTGCCTTAAAGGGTTTTGAGGATATGTTTTAGTAGGGTTTGGTTAGGTTCTTTGAATCTCTCAGTGATATCTCATAGTTTTCTGACGTTCTGATTGTGTGTTTGAAGGGTAGGTGATGGACAAAAGTTATAATCATGGGAAATGAGGGCTTGCTAGGGTTTCTCCGTAGTTGATGCTGTATCACCTAGGCTTTTTCCCAACTTTAAGTTGGTAGCTGGGGTTTCTAGAAGACAGGTCAGAAACAAGGACTAGGTTGGGGTCCACCGGGTAGGAACCTAGTTATGTTCCATATTGGGTTGAGACAATCAAATTTGTTTTGACCATAACATTAATGTCAAACCTTTAGTTTGAGTGGTTCTTTTTTGCGCCAAAAACTTATTAAGTCTAGCTTTTGATGATGTGCCTTTTATAATTTTTGGGTATGTTTGGAGCAGGATATAAGAAAATGGGTGAAAAATGTCATTTTCACTACATGTCTCAATAATCAACTTATATACTTTCGATTGCACATCGGATTTTGATGCATAATATACCATTAGAAAATTTATTCAATGAAGAATATTAAGGTCTAAACTTAGTAACTTTATGCACCCTAGAATAGGGTGAAAATACAAAAAAGAATCTCTACTAGACATCGAACACCATCAATTTGGGCCTATTAGGGCTTTTGACTAGCCTCTTGCAGGAATCTTCAGGCTTGGGTGTATAGGTTAATGGATGTTGCCATATTTTAAGGCTCTTTTTTTAAATATCAGAGGTCCCCAACTCTTATTCAATTGGATCGGTGAACATTTTATAAAAAGGAGACACTTTTTAGGTATCTATAGTTAGAGATTTTAATGCGATTTTATTTCAAATGGTAGTCAGCAAGTGGGTGAAAAGCTCTTGCATTTTTTAAGATAAAATTTTATTTGATGAATTTCTTAGATTTATAAATATTGTAGTTATGATTGTTCATTGATTTATTTTAAAACTTTCTATTCGTTTCAATTAAGTATTAGATCTTAGGAAAACTTACAAAATCAAGTCCAATCTATAAAAATAAAAGCCGAGAGGGCCAACAGGTTTGTTTTTAAAAAGTTTTTCAAAAGGACCCCGAATAATTCCTGGAGTGAGGGCCATATGATTTCATGGGTTTAAATAAAAGATCTAGATTTTAAGGTAAAGATATGAGTGGAATTGACCATGACATCACTCGCCATCACTGATGACGTTTACGAGCCAGAATAGGAAACTAGAATTAATTCACCCTAACAGAAAAAGAAACATGCAGCATATTAAATACAATAATAGGAAATTAAGGCCTACAAAAGAAAGAGAATTTGTATAATTAATATTAACAAAGGGTAGGGGCTAAATTACCAAAGATTACATCTTTGAAACTAAGCAAAGCTAAGAAAAAGATGAAAAGGAAACGAAAAAAGTGAAAGATAGATTTCAAAGATTGACACTCTCAGATTACCTGCCTAAGTGACCTAGAGAATCCTACGATCGAGAATACTAAGCCTTAACTAGTGCCTTAAAGGGTTTTGAGGATACATTTGAGAATGGTTGGGTAGGTTCTTTGAATCTCTTAGTGTTATCTTATAGTTTTCTGATGTTTTGATTGTGTGTTTGAAGGGTCGGTGACGGATAAAATTTATAATTGTGGGAAATAAGAACTTACTAGGGTTTCTACGTAGTTGATGATGTATGAGCTAGGATTTTTCTCTGGTTTAAGTTGGTAGCTAGGGTTTCTAGAACACAGGTCGGAAACAAGGACTACATTGGGGTCCACTGGGTAGGAGCCTGCTTATGTTCGATATTGGGCTGAGACAACCTAATTTGTTTCAACTATAACATTAATGCCCAACCTTTAGTTTAAGTGGTTCTTTTTTCCCCTAAAAACTTATTGATTCTAGTTTCTAATGATATGCATTTTATAATTTTTGGGCATGCTCGGAACAGAACATAAGAAAATAGGGGAAGCGATGTCATTTCCACTGTACTTCTCAATAATCTCCTTGAATACTTTCGGTTGCTGATCAGATATTGATGTATAATATACCATTAGAATATTTATTCAATGAAGAATACTAACTTCCAAGCGTAGTAATTTTATGCACCCTAGAATGGGGTGAAAATATGAAAAGAATCTCTACCAGATGTCGAACACCATCGATTTGGGCCCATTTGGGCTTGACTTGCCTCTTGTAGGCATCGTCGGGTTTAGGTGTATCGGTTAATGGATGTTGCCATATTTTTAGGCTCTTCATTTAAATATCAGAGGTCGCCAACTCTTATTCAATTGTCTTATCATCAGCGAACATTTTATAAAAAGGAGAAACTTTTCAGGAGTCTATAGTAAGGGGTTTTAATGCACTTTTATTTCAAATGGTAGTCGGCAAGTGACTGAGGCTCTTTCATTTTGTAAGCTAAAATTTTATTTGATCAATTGCTTAAATTTACAAATATTGTAGTTATTTTTTTATTGATTTGTTTTGATTTGTTTTAAAACTTCCTATTCGTTTTAATTAAGTATTTGATCTTAGGAAAAGTTACAAAATCATGCCTATTCTCTAACAATAAACGCTGAGAGGGACAACAGGTTTGTTTTTTAAAAAGTTTTTCAAAAGGACCCCGAATAATTCCTGGAGTGAAGGCCATCAGATTCGATAGGTTTAAAACAAAGATCCAAATTTGAGAGCAAAGATATGAATGGAATTGATCACGGCATCACTCACCATCACTGATGACCTCTACTAGCCAAAACAGGAAATTAGAATTAATTAACCATAATAGAAAAAGACACATGCAACATATTAAACACATTAATAGGAAATTGAAGCCTAAGTAAAAAAGAGAAATGGTATAATTAATATTTACAGTGGGTAGGGGCTAAATTACCAAAGATTACATCTTTGAAATTAAATAAAGCTAACACAACGATGAAAAGGAAACGAAAAAGTGAAAGATAGATTTGAAAGATTTACACTCTCAGGTTACCTACCAAACTGACCTAGAGCATCCTAAGATCGGGAATACTGAGCCTTAACCGTGGCCTTAAAGGGCTTTGAGGATATATTTGAGAAGGGTTTGGTTAGGTTCTTTGAATTTCTCATTGTTGTCTCATAATTTTCTGATGTTCTTATTGCGTGTTTGAAGGGTAGGTGACGGGCAAAATTTATAATTGTGGGAAATGGGGGCTTACTAGGGTTTCTCTGTAGTTGATGTTGTATGAGCTAGGATTTTTCTGTACTTTAAGTGGGTAGCCAGGGTTTCTAAAGGACAGGATAGAAACAAGGACTAGATTAGGATCCATTGGATAGGAACCTAGTTACGTTCCATATTGGGCTGAGATAATCTAATTTGTTTCAATCATAACACTAATGTCAAGCCTTCAGTTTGAGTGGTTTTTTTTTCCCCAAAAAACTTATTGAGTTTAGTTTCTGATGATGTGCATTTTATAATTTTTGGGCATGTTTGGAATAGGACATAAGAAAATAGGTGAATAGATGTCATTTTCACCGCCCGTCCCAATAATCGACTTATATACTTTCGATTGCTCATGGGATCTTGATGCATAATATACCATTAGAAAATTTATCCAATGAAGAATATTCATGTCTAAGCTTAGTAATTTTATTCAACCTAGAACGGGGTGAAAATACGAAAAGAATCTCTACTAGACGTCAAACACCATCAATTCGGGCCTATTTGGGCTAAACTAGCCTATTGCAGGCATCTTCGGGGTTTGGGTGTATAGGTTAATGGTTGTCGCCATATTTTAATACTCTTCATTTAAATATCAGAGGTCCCCAACTCTTATTTAATTGGCTTATCATCAGCGAACATTTAATAAAACGGAGACACTTTTTAGGTGTCTACAGTAAGGGATTTTAATGCACTTTTTTTTCAAATGGTAGTCAGCAAGTCGGTGAAAAGCTGTTGCATTTTCTAAGATAAAATTTTATTTGATCAATTGCTTAGATTTACAAATACTGTCGTTATGATTGTTCATTGATTGATTTTGATTTATTTTAAAACTTTCTATTCGTTTTAATTAAGTACTAGATCTTAGGAAAACTTACAAAATCAAGTCTAGTCTATAAAAATAAAAGTCGAGAGGGCCAACAGGTTTGTTTTTTAAAAAGTTTTTCGAAAGTTACCCTAAATAATTCCTGGAGTGAGGGCCATTTGATTTCATGGGTTTAAATCAAAAATCCAGATTTGAGAGCAAAGATATGAATGGAATCGACGATGACATCACTCACCATCACTGATGACCTTTACCAGCCAAAACAGGAAACTCGAATTAATTCACCCTAATAGAAAAAGAGACATGCAACATATTCAATACAATAATAGGAACTTGAAGCCTAAGTAAGAAAGAGAAATTGTATAATTAATATTTGCAAAGGGTAGGGGCTAAATTACCAAAGATTACATCTTTGAAACTAAACAAAGCTAACAAAAAGAAGAAAAGGAAACGAAAAAAGCGAAAGATAGATTTCAAAGATTGACACGCTCAGGTTACCTGCCTAAGTGACCTAGAGAATCCTAAGATCAAGAATCCTAAGCCTTAGCTAGTGCCTTAAAGGGTTCTGAGGATATATTTGAGAAGGGTTGGGTAGGTTCTTTGAATCTCTCAGTGTTATCTCATAGTTTTCTGATGTTTTGATTGTGTGTTTGAAGGGTCGGTGACGGACAAAATTTATGATTGTGGGAAACAAGGACTTACTAGGGTTTCTCGATAGTTGATGATGTATGAGCTAGGCTTTTTCTCGAGTTTAAGCTGGTAGCTAGGGTTTCTAGAACACAGGTCGGAAACAAGGACTAGGTTGGGGTCCACTGGGTAGGAACCTGGTTATGTTCCATATTGGGCTATGACAATCTAATTTGTTTCAACTATAACATTAATGTCCAACCTTTAGTTTGAGAGGTTCTTTTTTCCCCTAAAAACTTATTGATTCTAGTTTCTGATGATGTGCATTTTATAATTTTTGGGCATGTTCGGAACAGAACATAAGAAAATAGGTGAAGCGATGTCATTGCCACTGCACTTCTCAATAATTGACTTATATACTTTCGGTTGCTCATCGGATTTTGATGCATAATATACCATTAGAAATTATATTCAATGAAGAATATTAACGTCTAAGCATAGTAATTTTATGCACCCTAGAATGGGGTGAAAATATGAAAAGAATCTCTGCCAGATGTCGAACACCATCGATTTGGGCCCATTTGGGCTTTTGGGCTTGACTTGCCTCTTGTAGGCATCCTCGGGTTTCGGTGTATAGGTTAATGGATATTGCCATATTTTAGGCTCTTCATTTAAATATCAGAGGTCCCCAACTCTTATTCAATTGGCTTATCATCAGCAAATATTTTATGAAAAGGAGACACTTTTCAGGTGTCTATAGTAAGAGATTTTATGGCACTTTTATTTCAAATGGTAGTTAGCAAGCGACTGAAATGCTCTTGTATTTTGTAAGCTAAAATTTTATTTGATCAATTGCTTAAATTTATAAATATTGCAGTTATTTTTTTATTGAATTATTTTGATTGGTTTTAAAACTTCCTATTTGTTTTAGTTAAGTATTAGATCTTAGAAAAACTTACAAAATCAAGTCTATTCTCTAACAATAAACGTTGAGAGGGACAACAGGTTTGTTGTTTAAAAAGGTTTTCAAAAGCAGCTCGAATAATTCCTAGAGTGAAGGCCATCAGATTCCATAGGTTTAAACCAAATACCCAAATTTGAGGGCAAAGATATGAATGGAATTGATCACGACATCACTCACCATCACTGATGATGTTTGCTAGCCAAAACAGAAAACTAGAATTAATTAACCATAATAGAAAAAGATACAAGCGACATATTGAACACATCAATAGGAAATTGAAGCCTAAGTAAAAAAGAGAAATGGTATAACTAATATGTACAGTGGGTATGGGCTAAATTACCAAAGATTACATCTTCGAAATTAAATAAAGCTAACACAAAGATGAAAAGGAAATGAAAAAAGTGAAAGATAGATTTGAAAGATTTACACACTTAGGTTTCCTGCCTAAGTGACCTAGAGCATCCTAAGATCGAGAATACTAAGCCTTAACTGGTGCCTTAAAGGGTTTTGAGGATATATTTGAGAAGGGTTTGGTTAGGTTCTTTGAATCTCTCATCGTTATCTCAGAATTTTTTGATGTTCTTATTGTGTGTTTGAAGGGTAGGTGGTGGACAAAATTTATAATTGTGGGAAATGGGGGCTTACTAGGGTTTCTCTGTAGTTGATGCTGTATGAGCTAGGATTTTTCTCTACTTTAAGTTGGTAGCTAGGGTTTCTAGAAGATAGGTCAGAAACAAAACTGGGTTGGGGTTCATTGGATAGGAACCTGGTCATGTTCCATATTGGACTAAGACAATCTAATTTGTTTCAACCATAACACTAATGTTAAACCTTCAGTTTGAGTGGTTCTTTTTTCTTCTAAAAACTTATTGAGTCTAGTTTCTGATGATGTGCATTTTATAATTTTTGAGCATGTTTGGAACAGGGCGTAAGACAAAACGGGAATAGATGTCATTTTCACTGCCCATCTCAATAATCGGCTTATATACTTTCGATTGCTCATCGGATTTTGATGCATAATACACCATTAGAAAATTTATCCAATTAAGAATATTAATGTCTAAGCTTAGTAATTTTATGCAACCTAGAATGGGGTGAAAATATGAAAAGAATCTCTACTAGACGTCGAACACCATCAATTTGGGCCTATTTGGGCTTTTGGGCTTGACTAGCCTATTGTCGGCATCTTCGAGGTTTGGGTGTATAGGTTAGTGGATGTCGCCATATTTTAAGGCTCTTCATTTAAATATCAGAGGTCCCCAGCCCTTATTCAATTGGCTTATCATCAGTGAACATTTTATAAAAAGGATACCCTTTTTAGGTGTCTATAGTAAGGGATTTTAATGCACTTTTATTTCGAATGGTAGTAGGCAAGTGGGTGAAAAGCTCTTGCATTTTGTAAGATAAAATTTTATTTGATAAATTGCTTAGATTTACAAATATTGTAGTTATGATTGTTCATCGATTTCTTTTGATTTATTTTAAAACTTTCTATTCATTTTAATTAAGTACTAGATCTTAGGAAAACTTATAAAATCAAGTCTACTGTTTAAAAATAAAAGCCGAGAGGGACAACAGGTTTGTTTTTTTTAAAGTTTTCCGAAAGGACCCCAAATAATTCCTAGAGTGAGGGCCATCTGATTTCATGGGTTTAAATCAAAGAGCCAAATTTGAGAGCAAAGATATGAATGGAATTGACCATGACATCACTCACCATCACCAATGGCCTTTACCAGCCAAAACAAGAAGCTAGAATTAATTCACCCTAACAGATAAAGAAACATACAACATATTAAATGCAATAGTAGGAAATTGAAGCCTAAGTAAGAAAGAGAAATTATATAATTAATATTTACAAAGGGTAGGGGCTAAATTACCAAAGATTACATCTTTGAAACTAAACAAAGTTAACAAAAAGAAGAAAAGGAAACGAAAAAAGTGAAAGATAGATTTGAAAGATTGACACTCTCAGGTTACCTGCCTAAGCGACCTAGAGAATCCTAAGATCGACAATACTAAGCCTTAACTAGTGCTTTAAAGGGTTTTGAGAATATATTTGAGAAGGGTTGGGTAGGTTCTTTGAATCTCTCAGTGTTATCTCATAGTTTTCTAATGTTTTGATTGCATGTTTGAGGGGTCGGTGACAGACAAAATTTACAATTGTAGGAAACAAGGACTTACTAGGGTTTCTCCATAGTTGATGATTATGAGCTAGGCTTTTTCTCTAGTTTAAGTTGGTAGCTAGGGTTTCTAGAACATGGGTCGAAAACAGGGACTAGGTTGAGGTCCACTAGTTAGGAGCCTGGTTATGTTCCATATTGGGTTGAGACAATCTAATTTGTTTCAACTATAACATTAATGTCCAACCTTTAGTTTGAATGGTTCTTTTTTCCACTAGAAACTTATTGATTCTAGTTTTTGAGGATGTGCATTTTATAATTTTTGGGCATGTTTGGAATGGAACATAAAAAAATAGGTGAAGCGATGTCATTTCCACAGCACGTCTCAATAATCGAGTTATATACTTTCGATTGCTCATCGGATTTTGATGCATAATATACTATTAGAAAATTTATTCATCAAAGAATATTAACGTCTGGGCATAGTAATTTTATGCACCCTAGAATGGGGCAAATATATGAAAAGAATCTCTGCCAGATGTCGAACACCATCGATTTGAGCCCATTTGGGCTTGACTGGCCTGTTGTAGGCATCTTCGGGTTTAGGTGTACAGGTTAATGGATGTTGCCATATTTTTAGGCTCTTCATTTAAATATCAGCGGTCCCTAACCCTTATTCGATTGGCTTATCATCAGCAAATACTTTGCAACAGGGGGACACTTTTCAGGTTTGTACAGTAAGAGATTTTAAGGCACTTTTATTTCAAATGGTAGTTGGCAAGTGACTGAAAGGCTCTTGCATTTTGCAAGCTGAAATTTTGTTTAATCAATTGCTTAAAACTACAAATATCGTAGTTATTTTTTTTATTGATTTATTTTGATTTGTTATAAAACTTCTTATTCTTTTTAATGAAGTATTAGATCTTAGGAAAACTTACAAAATCAAGTCTATTCTCCAACAATAAACGCTGAGAGGGACAACAGGTTCGTTTTTTAATAAGTTTTTCAGAAGGAGCCCGAATAATTCCTGGAGTGAAGGCCATCAGATTCTATAGGTTTAAACCAAAGATCCAAATTTGAGAGCGAAGATATGAGTGGAATTGATCACGACATCACTTATCATCACTGACGACCTCTACTAGCCAAAACAGGAAACTAGAATTAATTAACCATAATAGAAAAAGATACAGGCAACATATTAAACACATTAATAGGAAATTGAAGCCTAGGTAAAAAAGAGAAATGGTATAATTAATATTTACGATGGGCAGGGGCTAAATTACCAAAGATTACATCTTTGAAATTAAATAAAGCTAACACAAAGATGAAAAGGAAACCAAAAAAGTGAAAGATAGATTTGAAAGATTTACACTCTTAGGTTACCTGCCTAAGTGACCTAGAGCATCCTAAGATCGAGAATACTGAGCCTTAACTGGTGCCTTAAAGGGTTTTGAGGATATATTTGAGAAGGGTTTGGCTAGGTTCTTTGAATCTCTCATCGTTATCTTATAATTTTCTGATGTTCTTATTATGTGTTTGAAGGGTAGGTGACGGACAAAATTTATAATTGTGGGAAATGGGGGCTTACTAGGTTTCTCTGTAGTTGATGCTGTATGAGCTAGGCTTTTTCTCTACTTTAAGTTGGTAGCTATGGTTTCTAGAAGACCGGTCAGAAACAAGGACTAGGTTGGGGTCCATTGGATAGGAACCTGGTTACGTTCCATGTTGGACTAAGACAATCTAATTTGTTTCAACCATGATACTAATGTCAAACCTTTAGTTTGAGTGGTTCCTTTTTCCCCTAAAAGCTTATTGAGTCTCGTTTCTAATGATGTGCATTTTATAATTTTTGAGCATGTTTGGAATAGGGCATAAGAAAATACGGGAACAGATGTCATTTTCACTGCTCGTCTCAATAATCGACTTATATACTTTCGATTGCTCATTGGATTTTGATGCATAATATACCATTAGAAAATTTATCCAATGAAGAATATTAACGTCTAAGCTTAGTAATTTTATGCAACCTAGAATGGGGTGAAAATACGAAAGGAATCTCCACTAGACGTCGAACGCCATCAATTTGGGCCTATTTGGGCTTTTGGGCTCGACTAGCCTATTGTAGGCATCTTCGAGGTTTGGGTGTATCGGTTAACAGATGTCGCCATATTTTAAGGCTCTTCATTTAAATATAAGAGGTCCCCAGCTCTTATTCAATTGGCTTATCATCAGCGAACATTTTATAAAAAGGATACACTTATTAGGTGCCTATAGTAAGGGATTCTAATGCACTTTTATTTTGAATGGTAGTCGGCAAGTGGGTGAAAAGCTCTTGCATTTTGTAAGGTAAAATTTTATTTGATAAATTGCTTAGATTTACAAATATTGTAGTTATGATTGTTCGTTGATTTATTTCAATTTATTTTAAAACTTTCTATTCATTTTAATTTAGTGCTAGATCTTAGGAAAACTTACACAAAATCAAGTCTACTATGTAAAAATAAAAGCCGAGAGGGACAACAAGTTTAAGGGCAGCCTGGTGCACAAGCATCCCGCGTTCACGCAGGGTCCGTAGAAGGGCCGCACCCCAAATAATTCCTAGAGTGAAGGCCATCTGATTTCATGGGTTTAAATCAAAGAGCCAGATTTGAGAGCACGGAATTGACCATGACATCACTCACCATCACTGATGACCATTACCAGCCAAAATAGGAAACTAGAATTAATTCACCGTAGCAGAAAAAGAAACATGCAACATATTAAATATAATAATAAGAAATTGAAGCCTAAGTAAGAAAGAGAAATTGTATAATTAATATTTACAAAGGGTAGGGGCTAAATTACCAAAGATTACATCTTTAAAACTAAACAAAGCTAACAAAAAAAGAAAAGGAAACGAAAAAAGTGAAAGATAGATTTAAAAGATTGACACTCTCAGGTTACCTGCCTAAGTGACCTAGAGAATCCTAAGATCCACCATACTAAGCCTTAACTAGTGCCTTAAAAGGTTTTGAGAATATATTTAAGAAGGGTTAGGTAGGTTCTTTGAATCTCTCAGTGTTATCGCATAGTTTTCTGATGTTTTTATTGTGTGTTTGAGGGGTCGGTGATGGACAAAATTTATAATTGTGGGAAACGAGGACTTACTAGGGTTTCTCCATAGTTGATGATTATGAGCTAGGCTTTTTCGCTAGTTTAAGTTGGTAACAAGGGTTTCCAGAACACAGGTCGGAAACAAGGACTAGGTTGAGGTCCACTGGGTAGGAACCTGGTTATGTTCCATATTGGGTTGAGACAATCTAATTTGTTTCAACTATAACATTAATGTCCAACCTTTAGTTTGAGTGGTTCTTTTTTCCCCTGGAAACTTATTGATTCTAGTTTCTGAGGATGTGCATTTTATAATTTTTGGGCATGTTTGGAATAGAACATAAGAAAATAGATGAAGCGATGTCATTTCCACAGCACGTCTCAATAATCGAGTTCTATACTTTCGATTGCTCATTGGATTTTGATGCATAATATACCATTAGAAAATTTATTCATCGAAGCATATTAACGTCTAAGCATAGTAATTTTATGCACCCTAGAATGGGGCGAAAATATGAAAAGAATCTCTACCAGATGTCGAACACCATCGATTTGGGCCCATTTGGGCTTTTGGGCTCGACTAGCCTCTTGTAGGCATCTTCGGGTTTAGGTGTATAGGTTAATGGATGTTGCCAGATTTTTAGGCTCTTCATTTAAATATCAGCGGTCCCTAAGTCTTATTCAATTGGCTTATCATCAGCAAATACTTTACAAGAAGGAGACACTTTTCAGGTGTCTATAGTACGAGATTTTAAGGCACTTTTATTTCAAATGGTAGTTGGCAAGTGACTGAAAAGCTCTTGCATTTTGTAAGCTGAAATTTTATTTGATCAATAGCTTAAAATTACAAATATTGCAGTTATTTTTTTTATTGATTTATTTTGATTTGTTTTAAAACTTCTTGTTCGTTTTGATGAAGTATTAGATCTTAGCAAACTTACAAAATCAAGTCTATTCTCTAACAATAAACATCCAAATTTGAGAGCAAAGATATGAATGGAATTGATCATGACATCACTCACCATCACTAATGACCTCTACTAGCTAAAACAGGAAACTAGAATTAATTAACCATAACAGAAAAAGATACATGCAACATATTAAACACATTAATAGGAAATTGAAGCCTAAGCAAAAATAAGAAATGGAATAATTAATATTTACAGTGGGTGGGGGCTAAATAGCAAAGATTACATCTTTGAAGTTAAATAAAGCTAGCACAAAGATGAAAAGGAAACAAAAAAAGTGAAAGATGGATTTGAAAGATTTACAGTCTCAGGTTACCTGCCTAAGTGACCTAAATCATTCTAAGATTGAGAATACTGAGCCTTAACTGGTGCCTCAAGGGTTTTCAGGATACATTTGAGAAGGGTTTGGTTAGGTTCTTTGAATCTCTCATCGTTATCTCATAATTTTCTAATGTTCTTATTGTGTGTTTGAAGGGTAGGTGACGGACAAAATTTATAATTGTAGGAAATGGGGGCTTACTAGGTTTCTCTGTAGTTGATGCTGTATGAGCTAGCCTTTTTCTCTACTTTAAGTTGGTAGCTAGGTTTCTAGAAGACAGGTCAGAAACAAGGACTAGGTTGGGGTCCATTGGATAGGAACCTGGTTACATTGCATATTGGGCTGAGACAATCTAATTTGTTTCAACTATAACACTAACGTCAAACCTTCCCCGGACCCTATGTAAACGCGGGATGCTTGTGCACCGGGTTGCCACCTTTTTTTTCCCCCCAAAAACTTATTGAATCTAGTTTCTGATGATGTGCATTTTATAATTTTTGGGTATGTTTAGAACAGGACATAAGAAAATAGGTGAATACATGTCATTTTCACTGTCCGTCTCAATAATCGACTTATATACTTTCGATTACTCATCGAATTTTGATGGATAATATACCATTAGAAAATTTATCCAACGAAGAATATTAATGTCTAAGCTTAGTAATTTTATGCAACCTAGAATGGGGTGAAAATACTATAAGAATCTCTACCAGACGTCGAACACCATCAGTTTGGGCCTATTTGGGCTTTTGGGTCCGACTAGCCTATTGTAGGCATCTTCGGGGTTTGGGTGTGTAGGTTAATGGATGTCGCCATATTTTAAGGCTCTTCATTTAAATATCAGAGGTCTCCAACTCTTATTCAATTGGCTTATCATAAGCGAACATTTTATAAAAAGGAGACACTTTTTAGGTGTTTATAGTAAGGGATTTTAATGCACTTTTATTTCGAATGGTAGTCGGCAAGTGGGTGAAAAGCTCTTGCACTTTGTAAGATAATATTTAATTTGATCAATTGCTTAATTTACAAATATTGTAGTTAAGATTGTTCATTGATTTCTTTTGGTTTATTTTAAAACTTTCTATTCATTTGAATTAAGTACTAGATTCTAGGAAAATTTATAAAATCAAGCCTACTCTCTAAAAATAAAAGTCGAGAGGGACAACAGGTTTGTTTTTTAAAAATTTTTTTGAAAGGACCCTGAATAATTCCTTGAGTGAGCGCCATCTGATTTCATGGGTTTAAATAAAGGATCCAAATTTGAGAGCAAAGGTATGATTGGAATTGATCATGACATCACTCACCATCACTGATGACCTTTACTAGCCAAAACAGGAAATCAGAATTAATTCACCCTAACAAAAAAAGAAACATGCAATATATTAAATACAATAATAGGAAAATGAAGCCTAAGTAAGAAAGAGAAATTGTATAACTAATATTTACAGAGGGTAGGGGCTAAATTACCAAAGATTACATCTTTGAAATTAAATAAAGCTAACAAAAAGAAGAAAAGGAAATGAAAAAAGTGAACTAGAGAATCCTAAGATCGAGAATACTAAGCCTTAACCAGTGCCATAAAGGGTTTTGAGGATATATATGAGAAGGGTTGGGTAGGTTCTTTGAATCTCTCAGTGTTATCTAATAGTTTTCTATAGTTTTGATTGTGTATTTGGAGGGTCGGTGACGGACAAAATTTATAATTGTGGGAAACAAGGGTTTACTAGGGTTTGTTCGTAGTTAATGCTGTATGAGTGAGACTTTTTCTCTGCTTTAAGTTAGTAGCTAGGGTTTCTAGAAGACAGGTCAGAAATAAGGACTAGGTTGGGGTCCATGGGTAGGAACCTGGTTATGTTACATATTGGGCTGAGACAATCTAATTTGTTTCAGCCATAACACTAATGTCCAACCTTTAGTTTGAGTGGTTCTTTTTTCCCCTAAAAACTTATTGAGTCTAGTTTCTGATGATGTATATTTTATAATTTTTGGGTATGTTTGGAACAAGACATAAGAAAATAGGTGAGGCGATGTCATTTTCACTACACGTCTCAATAATCAACTTATATAGTTTCGATTGCTCGTCGGATTTGGTCCGTAATATACAATCACAAAATTTGTTCAATGAAGAATATTAATGTCTAATCTTAGTAATTTTACGCACCCTAGAATGGGGCAAAAATTTCGAAAGAAATCTCTATCAGACGTCGAACAACATCAAGTTGGGCCCGTTTGGGCTTTTAAGCTCGAGTAGTCGCTTGTAGGCCTCTTTGGGTTTGGATGTATAGGTTAATGGATGTTGCCATATTTTTAGACTCTTCATTTAAATATCAGAGGTCCTCAACTCTTATTCAATTGGCTTATCATTCGCAGATATTTTATAAAAAGGAGACATTTTCAAGTGCCTGTAGTAAGAGATTTTCAAGACGGCAAGTGGATGAAAAGCTCTTGCATTTTGTAAGATAAAATTTTATTTGATCAATTGCTTAGATTTACAATTATTGTAGTTATGATTGTTCATTGATTTATTTTGATTTGTCTTAAAACTTGCTATTCGTTTTAATTTAGTACAAGATCTTAGGAAAACTTACAAAATCAAGTCTACTCTCTGAAAATAAATGCCGAGAGGGAGAATAGGCTTGTTTTTTAATATGTTTTTCAAAAAGACCCTCATAATTCCTGGCGTGAAGGCCATCAGATTCTATAGGTTTAAACAAAAGTTCCAAATTTGAGAGCAAAGATATGAATGGAATTGATTACGACATCATTCACCATCACTGATGACCTCTACTAGGTAAAACAGGAAAATAGAATTAATTCACCATAACTGAAAAAGATACATGCAACATATTGAATACATTAATGGGAAATTGAAGCCTAAGTAAAAAAGAGACATGGTATAATTAATATTCACAGTGGGTAGGGGCTAAATTACCAAAGATCACATCTTTGAAATTAAATAAAGCTAACACAAAGAAGAAAAGGAAACGAAAAAAGTGAAAGATAGATTTGAAAGATGTACACTCCCAGGTTACCTGCCTAAGTGACTTAGAGAATCCTAAGATCGAGAAGACTGAGCCTTAACTGGTGCTTTAAAGGGTTTTGAGGATATATTTGAGAAGGGTTTGATTAGGTTCTTTGAATCTCCCAGTGTTATTTCATAATCTTCTGATGTTCTGATTGTGCATTTGAAGGGTAGGTGACGGACAAAATTTATAATTGTGTGAAATGGGGGCTTACTAGGGTTTTTCTATAGTTGATGCTGCATGAACTAGGCTTTTTCTCTACTTTAAGTTGGTAGTTAGGGTTTCTAGAAGACAGGTCAGAAATAAGAACTAGGTTGGGGTCCACTGGATAGGAACCTAGTTATGTTCCATATTGGGCTGAGAGAATCTAATTTGTTTCAACCATAACATTAATGTCAAACCTTTAGTTTGAGTGGTTCTGTTTTCCTCTAAAAACTTATTGAGTCTAGTTTCCGATGATGTGCATTTCACAATTTTTGGGCATGTTTGGATCCGGACATAAGAAAATAGGTGAATAGATGTGATTTTCACTGCCCGTCTCAATAATCAACTTATATACTTTCGATTGCTCATCAGATTTTGGTGCATAATACACCATTGGAAAATTTATTCAATGAAGAATATTAATGTCTAAGCATAGTAATTTTATGCAACTTAGAATGGGGTGAAAATACGAAAAGAATCTCTATTAGACATCGAACACCATCAATTTGGGCCTATTTGGGCTTTTAGGCTCGACTAGCCTCTTGTAGGCATCTTCGGGTTTGGGTGTATAGGTTAATGGATGTTGCCCTTTTTTAAGGCTCTACGTTTAAATATTAGAGGTCCCCAACTCTTATTCAATTGGCTTATCATCAGCGAACATTTTGTAAAAAGGAGACACTTTTTAGGTGCCTATAGTCAGAGATTTTAATGAGCTCTTACTTCAAATGGTAGCCGGCAAGTGGGTGAAAAGCTTTTGCATTTTGTAAGATAAAATTTGATTTAATCAATTGCTTAGATTTACAAATATTGTAGTTATGATTGTTCATTGATTTATTTTGATTTATTTTAAAACTTTCTATTCGTTTCAATTAAGCACTAGATCTGAGGAAAACTTACAAAATCAAGTCTACTCTCTAAAAATAAAAGCTGATAGGGACAATAGGTTTGTTTTTTAAAAAGTTTTTCGAAAGGACCCTGAATAATTCATGGAGTGAGGGCCATCTGATTCCAAGAGTTCAAATTAAAGATCCAGATTTGATAGCAAAGATATGAATGGAATTGATCACGACATCACACACCATCACTGATGACCTTTACCAGCCAAAACAGGAAACTAGAATTAATTCACCCTAACAGAAAAAGAAACATGGAACATATTAAACACAATAATAGGAAATCGAAGCCAAAGTAAGAAAGAGAAATTGTATAATTAATATTTACAGAGGGTAGGGGCTAAATTACCAAAGATTACATCTTTTAAATTAAGTAAAGCTAACAAAAAGAAAAAAAGGAAACGAAAAAAGCGAAAGATAGATTTGAAAGATTGACACTCTCAGGTTACCTGCCTAAGTGACCTAGAGAATCCTAAGATCAAGAATACTAAGCCTTAACTAGTGCCTTAAAGGTTTTGAGGATGTATTTGAGAAGGGTTGGGTAGGTTGTTTGAATCTCTCAGTGTTATCTCATAGTTTTTTGATGTTTTCATTGTGTGCTTGAAAGGTCGGTGATGGACAAAATTTATAATTGTGGGAAACGAGGGCTTGCTAGGGTTTCTCCATAGTTAATGCTATATGAGCCAGGCTTTTTCTCTACTTTAAGTTGGTAGCTAGGGTTTCTAGAAGACAGGTCAGAAACAAGGACTAGGTTGGGATCTACTGGGTAGGAACCTGGTTATATTCCATGTTGGGCTGAGACAATCTAATAATGTCTAACCTTTAGTTTGAGTAGTTCTTTTTTCCCTTAAAAACTTATTGAGTCTAGTTTTTGATGATATGCATTTTATAATTTTTGGGTATGTTTGGAACAGGACATGAGAAAATAGGCGAAGCGATGTCATTTCCACTGCACGTCTCCATAATCGACTTATATACTTTCGATTACTCATCGGATTTTGATGCATAATATACCATTAAAAAATTTATTCAATGAAGAATATTAATGTCTGAGCTTAGTAATTTTATGCACCCTAGAATAGGGTGAAAATACGAAAAGAATCTCCACCAGACGTAGAGCACCATGAATTTGGGCCAATTTGGGCTTCTAGGCTCGACTAGCCTCTTGTAGGTATCTTCAGGCTTGGGTGTATAGGTTAATAGATGTTGCCATATTTTTGGGCTCTTCATTTAAAGATCAAAGGTCCCCAACTCTTATTCAATTCGCGTATTATCAGTAAATATTTTACAAAAAGAGGACACTTTTTTAGTGTCAATAGTGAGAGATTTTAATGTACTTTTATTTCAAGTGGTAGTTGGCAAGTGACTGAAGAGCTCTTGCATTTTGCAAGCCAAAATTTTATTTTATCCATTGCTTAAATTTACAGATACTGTAGTTATTTTTTGATTTATTTTAAAACTTGCTATTCATTTTAATTAAGTTCTAGATCTTAGGAATACTTACAAAATCAAGTCCGCCCTCTAAAAATGAATGCTGAGAGGGACAATAGGTTTGTTTTTCAAAAGGTTTTTCAGAAGGACCCCGAATAATTCCCGAAGTGAAGGCCAACAGATTCGACAGGTTTAAACCAAAGATCCAAATTTGAGAGTAAAGATATGAATGGAATTGATTGCGACATCATCCACCATCACTGATGACCTCTACTAGCCAGAACGGGAAGCCAGAATTAATTCACCATAATAGAAAAAGATACATGCAACATATTAAACACATTAATAGGAAATTGAAGCCTAAGTTAAAAACAGAAATGGTATAATTAATATCTACAGTGGGTAGGGGCTAAAATTACCAAAGATTACATTTTGAAATTAAATAAAGCTAATGCAAAGAAGAAAAGGAAACGGAAAAAGTGAAAGATAGATTTGAAAGATTTACACCCTCAGGTTACCTACCTAAGTGACCTAGGGCATCCTGAGATCGAGAATACTGAGCCTTAACTTGTGGCTTAAAGGGTTTTGAGGATATATTTGAGAAGGGTTTGGTTAGGTTCTTTAAATCGCTCATCGTTATCTCATAATTTTCTGATGTTCTTATTGTGTGAAGGGTAGGTGACAGACAAAATTTATAATTGTGCGAAAGGGGGCCTTACTAGCATTTCTCTGCAGTTGATGCTGTATGCTTTTTCTCTAGTTTAAGTTTATAGCTAGGGTTTCTAGAAGACAGGTCAGAAACAAGGACTAGGTTGGGGTCCACTGGATAGGAACCTGGTTATGTTCCACATTAAGCTAAGACAATCTGATTTGTTTCAACCATAACATTAATGTCAAACGTTTAGTTTGAGTGGTTCTTTTGTCCTTTAAAAACTTATTGAGTCTAGTTTTTGATGATGTGCATTTTGTAATTTTTGGGCATGTTTGGAACATGGCATAAGAAAATAGTTGAATAGATGTCATTTTCACTGCCCACCTCAAATAATAGACTTATATAGTTTCGATTGCTCATCGGATTTTGATGTATAATATACCATTAGAAAATTTATTCAATGAAGAATATTAATGTCTAAGCTTAGTAATTTTGTGCAACGTAGAATGGGGTGAAAATATGAAATGAGTCTCTACTAGATGTCAAACACCATCAATTTGGGCCTATTTGGGCTTTTGGGCTCGACTAGCCTATTGTAGGCATTTTCGGGTTTGGGTGTATAGGTTAATGGATGTTGCCATATTTTAAGGCTCTTCATCTATGTAATGCCCCCAAAATACTAATGACATGATTACTGAAATTGCAGCGGAAGACTCAGTAAACGAAGGCGCTACTGCCGTCCTGATAAGGACAAGGCTAACTGAACCATTTAATCCTGCCGCTCACGATCACAATCATAAACTCTATTAAACTGATACACTTTAAGACCAAAGTCCATAATAGCTCACTTCAATACCATTTACTTAATCATACCATGTGCTAACTCGCACTCCACACTACACACATGTATATTGAATATAGACCTTGAGGTTGATCCCAACACTCATGCTATGCTGAATCCACTGTGAGCATCTGATGACTTTCAAAATGGCTTGCTAAAAGGAGAAATATGTGATACTTCATCACCTAAAATAAAAAATATGAAAACAATTCGAAAACATGAGCAAAAACTCAGTACATGCATTCCTGTATTGTAAAATGAGCATAGAAATACTGTTGATGGGTACCCGTCTTTGCAATTCATTTAGTTAGCAATAACAATGAAAATGAAAGTAATATGAAATTAAATTGCTCATTATTATCTGGATGTGAACCCCTTGCACTGATATGATCTATACATAGGTGTACACCTGCCAATCTGATCAAGAGTTGGCCTGAAGTCGTGCAGGTAAATGATGGGCTGACGCCCTATAGATGATAACTGACGGGGTCACAAGTTAAATGGCAAATCACTGTATAAACTGATTTATTGATAAACTCATTAAGAGTTGTAACTTGATAAACATGATCTGCTTTCTGAAGATACAGGCAATGGACGTACCTTGAGTCTTTAAAAATGTCATCTGACTTGATACAAGTCAGCTGTTTCATAAATGTCATCTGACTTGATAAATATATTCTGACTTGATAACACTTATGCATAATGGGGAACGATAACTAGGCCTCAACTCTATTTCATAAATGTCATTGTAAGTATGTGTAGTCAGTAAATGATCCTTACTCGCATAATTGAGTAAGTAAAAGTATGTGTAACAGAAATTGAGTAATTAAATGGTATACATAACTTGTGTATTCCAATATAACTTCAAAATTGAATTGATAAAAGTAATTAAATTTGATATAATATAAATGACAATAAAACAGTCCACAATGAGATAAATGAGATTACAAGGAAAAAGGCCTTGATGGTGACAATTGAGAGAGTGGTTGTGGTCTCTTCTGAAATAGGTTACTCAATCGAAATTCATGAAATCTTACAGAAAATTCAAAAATAATATGGACAATCTACAGTAAAATTTTTAGAATTTTCCTCCAAGTATGCACTGTACAGAAATTGCAATAACAACCTGATTTACACCCAAGCAGGTCAGTTCACTTCAAAAATTCATAACTTTCATTCTAGACCTCAAATGGAGACTTAAAGACCCCACTATGAAACAATTAAGAAGTCCTCAAAAACTTTCATGTGTAACACAAAACGTGATTCCCACAATAGAGTTTCCAAAATTGGACTAAAACACAAGTGTGTCAGTTTTTGGTCCAATCTGCACAGTTTTGGTAAAACGACCACAACGTTTTGCACAGATCTATGATTAATGCAATTCAAGAGGCATTTTAAAGCTAACACACCGAACTATATACCCACCAAAAATCATAATTTTTGGCTGGAATATTCATTACCAGTTTAATCCCAAAATCAGCTCTAATGTCCTGAAATTCCAGCCCTTCATTGATTTAACTTTCTCTTTTTTTTTTCCACATAAAACTCACTTGAAATCATTGCAAATCACCACAATAAGATATAAAAATATCATTTAAGGCCTCATATACATATCCAAACTCTAAACAACTTCATTAATACATAATTACATAATTCGTATACAAAACAGGGCAGTTTTCTTCAAAATTCCATAACTCATTGATCACACCTCCACAATTCATAGAATTTTGCCAGAAAATCCCAAATAATATAGAGAAGCTACAGTAAAGATTCCAGAAGTTTTGGACAATCCTATAGTTCCCAGAATTTTCGACAGTGACATTTAAACAAATACAAAATCATGAAAATCATACTCTTGATCAAATACCCATGACTCCAAACATCTCCAAACTCCATAAAAATTGCAGAATAACTATCAATTTGATCATTTAAACATAGCCCACAAATAAAACAATCATAAAACTCTAGATAAAATAAGTTAGGGTTTTGGGACAAACCTCACTTTAGGCTTGAATTAGAGAGAGGAGGAGGCTATTTTGAGTGATTTGAGGGGTTGGACATGATAGCTAGCAGCAAGGGGAACTCGGGGCAGTTGGGAGGTGGCTGAAAAAGTGGCCGGAACCACTAGAACTGGCGGCACAAAGGGGTAGCAGCTGCTGCCCCTGTTTTCTGCCTGAAGACTGTGGAGAGGAGAGAGGAAATGGGGAGATGGGCTTGTGATTTTTGCTGAATTCTTTGTGGCTAGAAATTCTCAAGTATTAGCAACATGGGGCTAAAATTATCCACCCAAAAAGTAGCTTTTCGCTAATTAAAATTAGGTGCTTAAATGAGTACTAGTGAAATGACAAAGTTAGCAAGGTTTTAGGCTTTTGTTTTGAGCCCAACAAGCTAAGTTCGGGCTTGAAAAATTAGTTGGAGTGTTGAACAAAAATAAAATTTTGTATTGCTCGGGATAAAGTTTACCAAAAGTCAAAAAATAATTAATCACTAATTTATACTCACCGAGGCCTAATATCGATTCACCCGACATTTAATCAATTAACGAAACTCGAATTAACAATCAATGAAACTTGAGTTGCAAAGTGATACCCAAAATGAAATATCTCCCAATTGGGATGGTTAAATACGATAAATGAAGTGGAAAATTTAAATAACATAATGCAATTCGTTAAATAAATAAATTGAGTGTAATTGAATTTGACAAACATGATTTGGTTAAGCAAAGAACCATGAGTGATTAGGTCAATAAACATGATAAAGTAATTGAATAAACATGATTAATGAAATAAATAAAGATGATTTAAATAAATGAATATGGGTTAGAGCTGGGTTATTACAGCCTTCCCCCCTTAAAGAGTTATGACACTTGTCAACTATATGCAATGCTGCTTTAAAACACATGGGCCATTGGTTCCCATTGCTTCCCTCTGAAGAAGTATAATTTACCGAATGTACTCCGACTAAGGGTGTATGTATTGTATAACTTCTTAATCCCATATTTCAGTAGATCCGGATGCTTCTCACAAAGATATTACACTGCAAGGCATTTCCTCATCTAGAGGTTTATATCTAACTTGACACTATTTAATCCCTTAAGAAGTTGCAAATGGCATCCCCGTATTAGGTTTCAACCATCACTGTACCCAAGAGTAGGGATATTAACACACCTCAATAAGACTCTCAAATCCTGGGGCAAAACAGGCAGAGTTCCGCCTAAAAACTAATTAAAACCCAGGCTTAAAGTCTTACAATAGATACCTGAAATGGAGAGAAATACTTCAATAGCTCAACGGCCACACACTGGAGTTCATAACTCAATAGGTTACACACCCGGAGTGCACAATTACAGAAGTTTAAACAAATAGGAGAAATGAAACATGCAATACAACTCTCAGATAAATGAGAACATGCCTCACTAACAGGTGACCTAAATGGTTTCATAGTCCACTTTGCTCATGCTTGAATCTGATGATGTTAACAAATGATTGAGTCACTCAAATGAAAATGGTTTCTCCATATATGCCCACACATATGAACTTATAAGCAATAGCTCATTTACTGGGTTCAACATAACTCATACACACCTTGATAGCTAACTCATAAACACTTGATAGCTCACAGTGGTCCTTAAACCTTTGCTCTGATACCAAATTTGTAATGCCCCAAAAATACTAATAACATGATTACTGAAAATTGCAGCAGAAGACTCAGTAAATGAAGGCACTACCGCCGTCCTGATAAGGACAAGGCTAACTGAACCATTTAATCCTGTCGCTCACGATCATAATCATAAACTCTATTAAACTGATATACTTTAAGATCAAAGTCCATAATAGCTCACTTCAATACCATTTACTTAGTCATATCATGTGCTAACTCGCACTCCAGACTACACACATGTATATTGAATATAGACCTTGAGGTTGATCCCAACACTCGTGCTATGCGAAATCTACTGTGAGCATCTGATGACTTTCAAAATGGCTTGCTAAAAGGGGAAATATGTGATACTTCATCACCTAAAATGGAAAACATGAAAACAATTCGAAAACATGAGCAAAAACTTAGTACATGCATTCCTATATTGTAAAATAAGCATAGAAATACTGTTGATGGGTACCCGTCTTTGCAATTCATTTAGTTAGCAATAACAATGAGAATGAAAGTAATATGAAATTGAATTGCTCATTATTATCTGGATGTGAACCCCTTGCACTGATATGATCTATACATAGGTGTACACCTGCCAATCCGATCAAGAGTTGGCCTGAAGCCGCACGGGTAAATGATGGGCTGACGCCCTATAGATGATAACTGAGGGGGTCACAAGTTAAATGGCAAATCACTGTATAAACTGATTCATTGATAAACTCATTAAGAGTTGTAACTTGATAAACATGATCTACTTTCTGAACATACAGGTAATAGATGTACCTTGAGTCTTTAAAAATGTCATCTGCCTTGATACAAGTCAGCTATTTCATAAATGTCATTTGACTTGATAAATATATTCTGACTTCATAACACTTATGTATAATGGGGAATGCTAACTAGTTCATAAATGTCATTGTAAGTATGTGTAGTCAGTAAATTAATGAATAGGGGTTAGAGTTGGGTTATTACAATTTAAATATCAGAGGTGCCCAACTCTTATTCAATTGGCTTATCATCAACAAACATTTTATAAAAAGGTGACACTTTTTAGGTGTCTATAGTAAGGGATTTTAATGCGCTTTTATTTTAAATGGTAGTCGGTAAGTGGGTGAAAAGCTCTTGAATTTTGTAAGATAAAATTTTATTTGATCAATTGCTAAGATTTACAAATATTGTAGTTATGATTGTTCATTGATTTATTTTGATTTGTTTTAAAACTTTCTATTCGTTTTAATTAAGTACTAGATCTTAGGAAAACTTACAAAATCAAGTCTACTCTCTAAAAATAAAAGTCGAGAGGGGCAACAAGTTTGTTTTTTAAAAAATTTTTCAAAAGGACCCCTTACAATTCCTGGGGTGAGGGCCATCTAATTTCATGGTTTTAAATCAAAGATCCAAATTTAAGAGCAAAGATATGAATGGAATTGATCATGAGATCACTCACCATCACTGATGACCTTTACTAGCCAAAACAGGAAACTAGAATTAATTCACCCTAACAGAAAAAGAAACATGCAACATATTAAATACAATAATAGGAAATTGAAGCCTATGTAAGAAAGAGAAATTGTATAATTAATATTTACAAAGGGTAGGGGCTAAATTACAAAAGATTACATCTTTGAAACTAAATAAAGCTAACAAAAAGAAGAAAAGGAAATGAAAAAAGTGAAAGATAGATTTGAAAGATTGACACTCTCAGGTTACCTACCTAAGTGACCTAGAGAATTATAAGATCGAGAATACTAAGCCTTTACTAGTGCCTTAAAGGGTTTTGAGGATATATATGGGAAGGGTTGGGTAGGTTCTTTGAAACTCGCAGTGTTATCTCCTAGTTTGCTGATGTTTGGATTGTGTGTTTGAGGGGTCGGTGATGGGCAAAATTTATAGTTGTGGGAAACGAGGGCTTTCTAGGGTTTCTTCGTAGTTGATGCTATATAAGCTAGGCTTTTTCTCTACTTTAAGTTGGTGGCTAGGGTTTCTAGAAGGCAGGTCAAAAATAAGGACTAGGTTAGGGTCCACTGGGTAGGAACCTGGCTATGTTCCATATTAGGCTGAGATAATCTAATTTGTTTCAACCATAACATTAATGTCCAACCTTTAGTTTGAGTGATTCTTTTTTCCCCTAAAAACTTATTGAGTCTAGTTTCTGATGATGTGCACTTTATAATTTTTGGATATGTTTGGAACATGACATAAGAAAGTAGGTGAAGCGATGTCATTTCCACTGCACGTCTCAATAATCAACTTAGGTGCTTTCGATTGCTCATCAGATTTTGATGTGTAGTATACCATTAGAAAATTTATTCAATGAAGAATATTAATGTCTAGGCTTAGTAATTTTATACACCCTAGAATGTGGCAAAAATATAAAAAGAATCTCTACCAGACATCGAACATCATTGATTTGGGCCCATTTGGGCTTTTGGGCTCGACTAGCCTCTTGTAGGCAACTCCAAGAATGTTGCCGTATTTTTAGGCTCTTCATTTAAATATCAGAGGTCCCCAACTCTTATTCAATTGGCTTATCATCAACAAATATTTTACTAAAAGGAGACACTTTTTGGGTGTCTATGCTGAGGGATTTTAATTCACTTTTATTTCAAATGGTAGTTGGCAAGTGACCGAAAAGCTCTTGCATTCTGTAAACTAAAATTTTATTCGATCAATTGCTTATATGTACAAATATTATAGTTTTTTTTTGATTTAATTTGATTTGTTTTAAAACTTGCTATTCGTTTTAATTAAGTACTAGATCTTAGGAAAACTTACAAAATCAAGTCTAGTCTCTAAAAATAAACAACGAGAGGGACAATAGGTTTGTTTTTTGAAAAGCATTTCAAAAGGACCCCGAATAATTCCTAGAGTGAAGGCCATCAAATTCCATAGGTTTAAACCAAAGATCCAAATTTGAGAGCAAAGATATGAATGGAATTGATCACGACATCACTCACCATCATTGATGACCTCTACTAGCAAAAACAGGAAACTAGAATTAATTCACCATAACAGAAAAAGATACATGCAACATATTAAATACATTAAATGGAAATTGAAGCCTAAGTAAAAAAGAGAAATGGTATAATTAATATTTACTACAGGTAGGGGCTAAATTGCCAAAGACTAAATATTTGAAATTAAATAAAGCTAACACGAAGAAGAAAAGGAAACGAAAAAAGTGAAAGATAGATTTGAAAGATTTACACTCTCAGGTTACCTGCCTAACTGACCTAGAGAATCCTAAGATCGAGAATACTGAGCCTTAACTGGTGCCTTAAAAAGTTTTGAGGATATATTTGAGAAGGGTTTGGTTGGGTTCTTTGAAGCTCCCAGTGTTATCTCATAATTTTCTAATGTTCTGATTGTGTGTTTGAAGGGTAGGTGACGGACAAAATTTATAATTGTGGGAAATGGGGGCTTACTAGGTTTTCTCTGTAGTTGATGCTGTATGAGATAGGCTTTTTCTCTACTTTAAGTTGGTAGCCAGGGTTTCATGAATATAGGTCAGAAGCAAGAACTAGGTTAGGGTCCACTGGATAGGAACCTGCTCATGTTCCATATTGGGCTGAGACAATCTAATTTGTTTCAACCGTAACATTAATGTCAAACCTTCTGTTCGAGTGGTTCTTTTTTCCTCTAAAAACTTATTGACTCTAGTTTTTGATGATGTGCATTTTATAATTTTTGGGCATGTTTGGAACAAGACATAAGAAAATAGGTGAATAGATGTCATTTTCACTGCCCGTCCCAATAATCGACTTATATACGTTCGATTGCTCATCGGATTTTGATGCATAATATACCATTAGAAAATTTATTCAACGAAGAATATTAATGTCTGAGCATAGTAATTTTATGCAACTTAGAATGGGGTGAAAATACGAAAAGAATCTCTATTAGACATCGAACACCATCAATTTCGGCCTATTTGGGCTTTTAGGCTCGACTAGCCTCTTGTAGGCATCTTCGGGTTTGGGTGTATAGGTTAATGGATGTTGCCATATTTTAAGGCTCTTCATTTAAATATCAGAGGTCCCCAACTCCTCTTCAATTGGCTTATGATCAGCGAACATTTTATAAAAAGGAGGCACTTTTTAGGTGTCTATAGTCAGAGATTTTAATGCACTTTCATTTCAAATGGTGGTCGGCAAGTGGGTGAAAAGCTCTTGCATTTTGTAAGATAAAATTTTGCTTGATCAATTGCTTAGATTTACAAATATTGTAGTTATCATTGTTCATTGATTTATTTGATTTATTTTAAAACTTTCTATTTGTTTTAATTAAGTACTAGCTCTTAGGAAAACTTACAAAAGTAAGTCTACTCTCTAAAAATAAAAGCCAAAAGGGACAACAGGTTTGTTTTCTAAAAAGTTTTTCGAAAGGACCCTGAATAATTCCTAGGGCGAAGGCCATTTGATTTCATTTGTTTGAATCAAAGATCTAGATTTGAGCGCAAAGATGTGAATGGAATTGATCATGACATCACTCACCATCACTGATGACCTTTACTAGCCAAAACAGGAAACTAGAATTAATTCACCCTAACAGAAAAGGAAACATGCAACATATTAAATACAATATTAGGAAATTGAGGCCTACGTAAGAAAGAGAAATTGTATAATTAATATTTACAGAGGGTAGGGGCTAAATTACCAAAGATTACATCTTTGAAATTAAATAAAGCTAACAAAAAGAAGAAAAGGAAATGGAAAAAGTGAAAGATTGATTTAAAGGATTGACACTCTCAGGTTACCTGCCAAGTGACCTAGAGAATCCTAAGATCGAGAATGCTAAGCCTTAACTGGTGCCTTAAAGGGTTTTGAGGATATATTTGAGAAGGGTTGGGTAGGTTGTTTGAATCTCTCAGTGTTATCTCATAGTTTTCTGATGTTTTGATTGTGTGTTTGAAGGGTCGGTGACGGACGAAATTTATAATTGTGGGAAACGAGAGCTTACTAGGGTTTCTCCGTAGTTGATGCTATATGAGCTAGAGTTTTTCTTTACTTTAAGTTGGTAGCCAAGGTTTTTAGAAGACTGGTCAGAAATAAGGACTACGTTGGGGTCCACTGGATAGGAACCTGGTTATGTTCCATATTGGGTTGAGACAATCTAATTTGTTTCAACCATAACATTAATGTCCAGCCTTTAGTTTGAGTGGTTCTTTTTTCCCCTAAAAACTTATTGAGTCTAGTTTCTGATGATTGCATTTTATAATTTTTGGGTATGTTTGGAACAAGACATAAGAAAATAGGCGAAGCGATGTCATTTCCACTACACGTCTCAATAATCAACTTATATGCTTTCGATTGCTCATCGGATTTTGATGCATAATATACCATTAGAAAATTTATTAGATGACGAATATTAATTTCTAAGCTTAGTAATTTTAAGCACCCTAGAATAAGGCGAAAATACAAAAAGAATCCCTACCAGACATCAAACACCATTGATCTGGGCCCATTTCGGCTTTTAGGCTCAACTAGCCTCTTGTAGGCTTCGGGTTTGGATGTAGAGGTTAATAGATGTTGCCATATTTTTAGACTCTTCATTTAAATATCAGAGGTCCCCAACTCTTATTTAATTGGCTTATCATTAGCAAATATTTTATAAAAAGGGGACATTTTTAGGTGTCTACAGTGAGAGATTTTAATGCACTTTTGTTTCAAATGGTATTTAGTGAGTGATTGAAAAGCTCTTACATTTTGTAAGCTAAAATTTTATTTGATCAATTGCTTAAATTTACAAAGATTGTAGTTATTTTTTTTATTGATTTATTTTGATTTGTTTTAAAACTTGCTATTCGTTTTAATTAAGTACTAGATCTTGGGAAAACTTGCAAAATCAACTCTACTCTCTAAAAATAAATGTCGAGAGGGGCAATAGGTTTGTTTTTTAAAAAGTTTTTCAAAAGGACTCCGAATAATTCCTGGAGTGAAGGCCATCAGATTCCATAGATTAAAACCAAGGACAACAACAACAACTCCTTGCAGTATGGATCCTGCTTTCACGGGGTCTGGGGAGATGCAGATGTAGGCAACCTTACCTCTACCGGCAATCCTGCCTGGAGAGAGGCTAATTCCAAGAGATCCACAAAAATTAGATTTTGTGGAAACGTTCTATAGAAGAAGAATTTTGTGAAGACCTTTTATAGAAAACATTTTGTGAAAACCTTTTTTTATGGAAAATATTTTATGGAGAAAAACTAAGGATAAGTCACAGGGAATGAATTAAAAAAAACGAAAAAAATACGGAAAAACCAGGTGGTAATAACTATGCAACCATAAGTGCACCAAGGCAGAGGGAGATACTGTACCTTAACAAACTAAGGTAGGCAAACAATGTCTCTTTCGAGATGCATGAACTACTTGCATACAAGCAGAACGTACGGAAAAAAAAAAACCACTCTAACGCAACCGAGTGACCAACTATGAGGCTAACTCTCTGTAATTTAAGATCTCACTCCTATCCTGTCATAGTCTCCTATCCTAAGCCATGTCCTCCGTTAATCCTACAACGTTCAAGTCCTCTCTAATCACCTCATCCAAGCTCTTCTTTAGTCGTCCCTTCCCTCTTTTACCCCTAGGGATGGCAATACTGTCACCTCTCCTCACTGGAGCGTCAGCCCTCCTTCTTTTCACATGGCCAAACCATATGAGTCTTATTTCTCTTAGCTTATCTTCGATAGGGGCCACTTTAACTAAATCTCTGATCACTCCATTACTAATTCTATGCATTCTCGTGTAAGCACACATCCATCTAATCATCCTCATCTCTGCCACCTTTAACCTTTGAACCCGAGTCTTCTTTATAGGCTAACGCTTCGATCCATATAACACAGTAGGTCTAACTACCATGCGATAAACTTTGCCTTTTAGTCCTATAGGCATTTGCTTATCGCACAGCACACCTGAAGCATAATTCCCTTTTTGCCAGCCTCACTTTTATGTGATGACTAATATCTTCGTCAATGTCCCCTTCCTGATGAATTATCGAGCCTAGATATTTAAACTTCTCAATGTTTGGTATCTGTATCCCCTCAATGGTGACTTCTCCCGTTGCCGCTTCCTTTTCACTGAAATAGCAATGAAGGAATTCAATCTTCGATTTACTAATTCTAAAGCCTCTAGACTCTAGTATATATCTCCATCGCTCCAGTTTTCCATTAACTCCCTCCCTGGTCTCATCAACAAGAACAATGTCATCTGCCAATAGCATACGCCAGGGTAACTCACCTTTTTGAATCCCTTTTGTAATTTTATCCATGACTAGAGTGAATAGAAAAGGGCTTAAAGTGGAACCCTGATGCAGGCCCATACCAATGTAGAAGTCATTGGTAACCCCTTCTAATGTCCTAACATTCGTCCTATCTCCCTTATACATATCCTTAATAAGTCGAATATACACCGGAGACACTCCTTTCTTTTCCAAGCATCTCCGTAACACCTTAAGCGGGGTTCTATCATATGCCTTTTCTAGGTCAATGAACACCATATGAAGATCTACCTTTCTATCTCTATACAATCCGACGAGCCTTCTAAGGAGGTAAATCACCTATGTGGTCGATCTGCCAGGCATAAAACCAATTTGGTTCTCTATTACCGAGATATCCTTTCGCAACCTTTTCTTAATCACCCTCTTCCACAACTTCATGGTATGACTTAGCAACTTAATACCCCTATAATGATTACAATCCTGAATATCACCTTTGCTCTTGTATAATGGGATGACTGTACTAAACCTCCATTCTCTTGGCATCTTAGCAGTCTTAAAAATAACATTGAAAAGCTCTACTGGCCACTTCAATCCCTCTTCACCCAAACACTTCCACACTTGCACTAGAATCTGGTCTGGTCCTTCTACCTTCCCATTTGTCATCCTCCTTAGGGACTCTTTAATCTCGTCCTTGTTGATAGGTTCACTAAAATGAGGACCAAGTTGGCTCTCACTACTCTCTCTACTCCTGCTTTGAAAATCTTTCATCATTTCACCATTTAGGAGTTTAGAAAAGTACATCTGCTTTCTCTGCTTGATTTCTGCATCCTCACGTAGCACCCTACCATTTTCATCTTTGATGCACCTCATGACACCTAAATCTTTTGTTCTTCTTTCCCTAGCCCTCGCTAGTTTAAAGACTTCCTTCTCACATTCTTTGGTCTCCAGTTTTTGATATAACCCATCATAAGCCAAGCTCTTTGCTACAGCAACAGCTTTCTTGGTGACCTTTTTTGCTGCCTTATATAACTTACTCTACTAATCTCTTTCTCTTCATCCATTCTGCTATTTATAAAAGCAGTGTGTGCTTCTTTTTTCTCCTTGACTTTCTCTTTTACCTCCTAGTTCCACCACCAGGCTCCCTTCATTTTGTTTCCACCTCTTCTAGGTGTACCAAGGATTTCCTTAGCCGACCTTCGAATACATTTTGCCATTGCCTCCGACATTGTATCTGCATCCTCTGCCTTCTTCCAAACCCCTCCTTCAGAAATCCTCCCTACTAACTTCATAGTGTTCTCCCTAGTAAGATTCCACCACTTAACTCTATGCTCCCCAATACTCCTCCTCTTCCATTTTGAACATTTGAGCTCCACATCCAACACAAACAATCTATGCTGAGTTTCTAAATACTCACTCGGTACCACCTTACAACCCTTACATAATCTTCTACTATCTGCCCTAATTAGGAAGTAATCAATTTGAGTCTTTATTGGACCACTCCGAAAGGTCACCAAGTGGTCCTCCTTCTTTTTAAAAAAGGAATTTGCCACCAATAAATCATAGGCGACCGCAAAGTCCAGGATGGAAACCCCTCTAACATTTCTCTCCCCAAAACCGAAACCTGCGTGAGCCGTATCATACCTATCTGTTTCAGCCCCAATATAGCCATTAAAGTCTCCTCCTACGAAAAGTTTCTCGCTCTGAGGTACGTCCTGAATGACCGTATCCAAATCCTGCCAAAATTGCCTCTTAATATCGTCCGACAAACCTATTTGAGGTGCATAAACACTAACCACATGAAGGATTTCCGAACCCACTACTACCTTAATGGCCATAATTCGATCACTTTTATGCCTCACTTCAACGATAAAGTCGACCAACTCCTTATCAACCAAAATACCAACTCTATTTCTCGCCTTGCTTGAACCCGAATACCACAACTTATACCCATTAACTTGTCTGGCTTTAGCCTCCACCCACTTAGTCTCTTGCACACATGTTATGCTGATCCTACGTTTGTACAAAGACTTAACTAATTCTATTGAGTTACCAGTAAGTGATCCAATATTCCAGGATGCTAGTCACACCTTTTGAAACCCTACACTCCTCCTACCCCCATTTTCCCCCGGAGGATAGGCTGAAGTGACTACATTGCTCGCCACTAGCTTAACCTACCAATACCAACCCCCGCCACTAATAAAAGATACTACTGCTAATAATAAAATGAGTTTGCATTCAACAGTAATGAGGGATTATACAATCGAAACACACCAAAAGAATAACAGGGTAGGCCCAACTAAATATGAAAAGAGCAAAGTACTGAAACCAAAAGGCAAAGAGATGCTAACAAGAAAGACAAAATTAGGTAACAAGACTAGGAATCTATTTGGCAAGAATACACCACTAGTAGATTCAAAACCCAATAAATCAGCAATCCAGTAATCAACGATTTAATGCTACCACAGTAACCACAACACCTAAAATAGAAAATTCTAATTACCAAGTTGGAAAGGTGATTATTACAAAATGAAAGGCAACAAGTACTCACTATGGAGCTAAACAATAATTCAACCCAAGACGCATCATGAAACAACAAAAGGAGGAATTTTCATCAGCAATAATTGGAGACAAAATTGAATGAACGCCTCCAAAAAAAATGACGCACACAAAACAAATGAACCAGAATTAAAATCGAATCTAGATCTAAACACGATTCGCAATCATTCAAAAACTACAAAAACAAAACAATCCAGTATCAATCGTAGAAATAGAGTCCTAATCCAATTCAACAAAATCCAATCCGGGCCTCAATTTTCAAACCTAACAAAAAAGTACTCACGCCAGAACTAAATCAATAAAAACAAATGAAAGAGAAAACAAGAATTAGAAATTACACTCAGCCAAATCGTCAATCAGATGATGAAAATCTGGGAAACTAGGTAGCGAAAATTAAAGAATTAGGGTAGGAAAGCGATGAGGATCGGCCGTGGCTACCAAAGATCCAAATTTAAGAGCAAAGATATGAATGGAATTGATCACGACATCACTCACCATCATTGATGATCTCTACTAGCCAAAACAGAAAACTAGAATTAATTCACCATAATAGAAAAAGATACATGCAACATATTAAATACATTAATGGGAAATTGAAGCCTAAGTAAAATAGAAGAATGGTATAATTAATATTTACAGTGGTAGGGGCTAAATTGCCAAAGATTACATCTTTGAAATTAAATAAACCTAACACAAAGAAGAAAAGGAAACGAAGAAAGTGAAAGATAGATTTGAACGATTCACACTCTCATGTTACCTGCCTAAGTGGCCTAAAGAATTCTAATATCAAGAATACTGAGCCTTAACTGGTGCCTTAAAGGGACTTGAGGATATATTTGAGAAGGGTTTAGTTAGGTTCTTTGAATCTCCCAGTGTTATCTCATAATTTTCTGATGTTCTGATTGTGTGTTTGAAGGGTAGGTGATGGGCAAAATTTATATTTGTGGGAAATGGGGCCTTACTAGGGTTTTTCTGTAGTAGGTGCTGTATGAGTTAGGTTTTTTCTCTGTTTTAAGTTGGTAGCTAGGGTTTCTAGAAGATAAGTTAGAAACAAGGACTAGGTTGGGGTCCACTAGGTAGGAACCTAGTTATGTTCCATATTGGGCTGAGACAATCTAATTTGTTTTAACCATAACATTAATGTCAAACCTTTAGTTTTAGTGGTTCTTTTTTCCTCTAAAAACTTACTGAATCCCATTTTTGATGATGTGCATTTTATCATTTTTGGGCATGTTTGTATCAGGACATAAGAAAATAGGTGAATAAATGTCATTTTCACTGCCCGTCTCAATAATCGACTTATATACTGTTGATTGCTCATCAGATTTTGATGCATAATATACCATTAGAAAATTTATTCAATGAAGAATATTAATGTCTAAGCTTAGTAATTTTATACAACCTAGAATGGGGTGAAAATACGAAAAGAATTTCTACTAGACGTCGAACACCATCAACTTGGGCCTATTCGGGCTTTAGGGGTCGGCTAGCCTCTTGTAGGCATCTTCAGGTTCCGGTGTATAGGTTAATGGATGTGGCCGTATTTTAAGGCTTTACATTTACATGACAGAGGTCCCCAACTATTATCATTGGCTTATCATCAGCGAACATTTTACAAAAAGCACACACCTTTTATGTGTCTATAGTTAGAGATTTTAATGTGCTTTTATTTCAAATGGTAGTTGGCAAGTGGGTGAAAAGCTTTTGCATTTTGTAAGATAAAATTTCATTTGATCAATTGCTTAGATTTACAAATATTGTAGCTATGATTGTTCATTGATTTATTTTAATTTATTTTAAAACTTTCTATTAGTTTTAATTAAGTACTAGATCTTAGGAAAACTTGCAAAATCTAGTCTACCCTCTAAAAATAAAAGCCGAGAGGAACAATAGGTTTGTTTTTTAAAAGTTTTTCGAAAGGACCCCGAATAATTCATGGAGTAAGGGCCATCTGATTCCCTAGGTTTAAATTAAAGATCCAGATTTAAGAGCAAAGATATGAATAGAATTGATCACGACATCACTCACCATCGCTGATGACCTTTACTAGCCAAAACAGGAAACTAGAATTAATTCACCCTAACAGAAAAAGAAACATGCAACATATTGAATACAATAATAGGAAATCAAAGCCTAAGTAAGAAAGAGAAATTGTATAATTAATATTTACAAAGGGTAGGGGCTAAAGCACCAAAGATTACATCTTTGAAATTAAATAAAGCTGATAAAAAGAAAAAAGGAAACGAAAAAAGTGAAAGATGGGTTTGAACGATTTACACTCTTAGGTTACCTCCATAAGTGACCTAGAAAATCCTAAGATCGAGAATACTGAGCCTTAACTGGTGCCTTAAAGGGTTTTGAGGACATATTTAAGTAGGGTTTGGTTAGGTTCCTTGAGTCTCCCAGTGTTATCTCATAATTTTCTGATGTTCTGATTGTGTGTTTGAAGGGTAGGTGACGGATAAAATTTATAATTGTGGAAAATGGGGGTTTACTAGGTTTTTCGGTAGTTGATGCTGTATGAGCTAGGCTTTTTCTCTACTTTAAGTTGGTAGCTAGGGTTTCTAGAAGACAGGTCAGAAACAAGGACTAGGTTGGGGCCCACTAGGTAGGAACTTGGTTATGTTCCATGTTGGGTTGAGACAATCTAATTTGCTTCAACCATAACATTAATGTCCAACCTTTAGTTTGAGTAGTTCTTTTTTCCCCTAAAAGCTTATTGAGTCTAGTTTCTGATGATATACATTTTATAATTTTTGGGCATGTTTGGAACAGGACATAAGAAAATAGGTGAAGTGATGTCATTTCCACTGCACGCCTTCATAATCGACTTGTATACTTTCGATTGCTCATCGGATTTTAATGCATAATATACTATAAGAAAATTTATTCAATGAAGAATACTAATGTCTAGGCTTAGTAACTTTATGCACGCTTGAATGGGGCGGAAATATGAAAAGAATCTCTACCAGACATCGAACACCATCGATTTGGGCCCATTTGGGCTTTTGGACTCGACTAGCCTATTGTAGGCATTTTTGGGTTTGGGTGTATAGGTCAATGGATGTTACCATATTTTAAGGATCTTCATTTAAATCTCAGAGGTCCCCAACTCTTATTTAATTGGCTTATCATCAGCAAATATTTTATAAAAAGGAGACACTTTTTCAGTGTCGATAGTGAGAGATTTTAATGTACTTTTATTTCAAGTGGTAGTTGACAAGTGACTGAAAAGCTCTTGCATTTTGTAAGCTAAAATTTTATTTGATCAATTGCTTAAATTTACAGACATTGTATTTATTTTTTTTATTGATTTATTTTGATTTGTTTTAAAACTTGCGATTCATTTTAATTAAGTACTAGGTCATAGGAAAACTTACAAAATCAAGTCTACTCTCCAAAAATGAAAGCCGAGAGGGACAATAGGTTTGTTTTCTAAAAAGTTTTTCAAAAGGACCCCAGATAATTCCTGCAGAGAAGGCCATCTGATTCCATAGGTTTAAACCAAAGATCCAAATTTGGGAGCAAAGATATGAATGGAATTGATCACAACATCACTCACCATCACTGATGGCCTCTCCTAGCCAAAACAGGAAACTAGAATTAATTCACCGTAACAGAAAAAGAAACATGCAACATATTAAATACATTAATAGGAAATTGAAGCCTAAGTAAAAAAGAGAAATGGTATAATTAATATTTACAGTGGCTAGGGACTAAATTACCAAAGATTACATCTTTGAAATTAAATAAAGGTAACATAAAGAAGAAAAGGAAATGGAAAAAGTGAAAGATTGATTTAAAAGATTTACACTCTCCGGTTAGCTGCCTAAGTGACCTAGAGAATCCTAAGATCGAGAGTACTGAGCCTTAACTGGTGCCTTAAAGAGTTTTGAGGATATATTTGAGAACGGTTTGGTTAGGTTCTTTGAATCTCTCAGTGTTATGTCATAATTTTCTGATGTTCTGATTGTGTGTTTGAAGGGTAGGTGATGGACAAAATTTATAGTTGTGGGAACCGAGGGCATACTAGGCTTTCTCCGTAGTTGATGCTGTATGAGCTAGGCTTTTTCTCTACTTTAAGTTTCTAGAAGACAGGTCAGAAACAAGGACTAGGTTGGGGTCCATTGGATAGGAACCTGGTTACATTCCATATTGGACTAAGACAATCTAATTTGTTTTAACCATAACATTAATGTCAAACCTTCAGTTTGAGTGGTTCTTTTTTCCCCTAAAAGCTTATTGAGTCTAGTTTCTGATGATGTGCATTTTATAATTTTTGAGCATGTTTGGAACAGAGCATAAGAAAATAGGTGAAGCGATGTCATTTCCACTGCACATCTCCATAATGGACTGATATACTTTCGATTGCTGATTGGATTTTGATGCATAATATACCATTAGAAAATTTTTTCAATGAAGAATATTAATGTCTAAGCTTAGTAATTTTATGCAACCTAGAATGGGTTGAAAATATGAAAAGAATCTCTACTAGACGTCGAACACCATCAATTTGGGCGTATTTGGGCTTTTGGGCTCGACTAGCCTCTTGTAGGCATCTTCGGCTTTCGATGTACAGGTTAATAGAAGGCTCTTCATTTAAGTATCAGAGGTCTCCAACTGTTATTCAATTGGCTTATCATCAGTGAACATTTTATAAAAGGAGACACTTTTTAGGTGCCAATAGTCAGAGATTTTAATGCACTTTTATTTCAAATGGTAGTTGGCAAGTGAGTGAAAAGCTCTTGCATTTTGTAAGCTAAAATTTTATTTGATCAACTGCTTAGATTTACAAGTATTGTAGTTATTATTTTTATTGATTTATTTTGATTTACTTTAAAACTTTCTATTCGCTTTAATTAATTAAGCACTAGATCTTAGGAAAACTTACAAAATCAAGTCTACTCTCGAAAAATAGAAGCCGAGAGCGGCAATAGGTTTGTTTTTTAAAAAGTTTTTTGAAAGGATCCCGAATAACTCCTGGAGTGAGGGCCATCTAATTCCATGGGTTTAAACCAAAGATCCAGATTCGAGAGTAAAGACATGAATGGAATTGATCACGACTTCACTCACCATCACTGATGACCTCTAGCAGCCAAAACAGGAAACCAGAATTAATTCACTCTAACAAAAAAAGAAACATGCAACATATTAAATACAATAATAGGAAATCGAAGCCTAAGTAAAAAAGAGAAATTGTACAATTAATATTCGCAGAGCGTACGGGGCTAAATTACCAAAGATTACATCTTTGAAATTAAATAAAGCTAACAAAAAGAAGAAAAGGAAACGAAAAAAGTGTAAGATAGATTTGAAAGATTGACACTCTCAGGTTACCTGCCTAAGTGACCTAGAGAACCCCAAGATCGAGAATACTGAGCCTTAGCTCGCGCCTTAAAGGGTTTTGAGGATATATTTGAGAAGGGTATGGTTAGGTTCTTTCAATCTCTCAGTGTTATCTTATAGTTTCCTAATGTTCTGATTGTGTGTTTGAAGGGTAGGTTACGGACAAAATTTATAATTGTGGGAAACGAGGGCTTACTAGGGTTTCTCCATAGTTGATGCTGTATGAGCTAGGCTTTTTCTCTACTTTAAGTTGGTAGCTAGGGTTTCTAGATGACATGTCAGAAACAAGGACTACGTTGGGGTCCACGGGGTAGGAACCCAGTTATGTTCCATGTTGGGTTGTGACAATCTAATTTGTTTCAACCATAACATTAATGTCCAACCTTTAGTTTGAGTGGTTCTTTTTTCCCCTGAAAACTTATTGAGTCTAGTTTCTTGTGATGTGCATTTTATAACTTTTAGGTATGTTTGGAATAGGACATGAGAAAATAGGTAAAGAGATGTCATTTTCATTGCACGTCTCAATGATCGACTTACATAGTTTTGATTGCTCATCCGATTTTAATACATAACATACCATTAGAAAATTTATTCAATGAAGAATGTTAATGTATAAGCTTAGCAATTTTATGCACCCTACAATGGGATTAAAATATGAAAAGAATCTCTACTAGACGTTAAACACCATCAATTTGGGCTTGTTTGGGCTTTTGGGCTCGACCAGCCTCTTGTAGGCATCTTCGGATTTGGGTGTATAGGTTCATGGATGTTGCCATATTTTAAGGCTCTTCATTTAAATATCAGAGGTCCCCAACTCTTATTCAGTTAGCTTATCATTAGCAAACATTTTGTAAAAAAGAGAGACTTTTTAGGTTTCTATAGTAAGGGATTTTGATGCACTTTTATTTCAAATGGTAGTTGGCAAGCGAGTGAAAAGCTCTTGCATTTTGTAAGCTAAAACTTTATTTGATCAATTACTTAGATTTATAAATATTGTAGCTATCATTTTTATTGATTTATTTTGATTTATTTTAAAACTTTATATTCGTTTTAATTAAGTACTAGATCTTAGGAAAACTTACAAAATCAAGTCTGCTCTCTAAAAATAAAAGCTAAGGGGACAAAAGGTTTGTTTCTTAAAAAGTTTTTGAAAGGACCCCGAATAATTCTTGGAGTGAGGGCCATCTGATTCCATAGGTTTAAACTAAAGATCCAGATTTGAGAGCAAAAATATGAATGGAATTTATTACGACATCACTCACCATCACTGATGACTTCTACCAGCCAAAATAGGAAACTAGAAATAATGCACCCTAATAGAAAAAGAAACATGCAACATATTAAATACAATAATAGGAAACTGAAGCTTAAGCAAAAAAGGGAAATGGTATAATTAATATTTACAGTGGGTAGGGGCTAAATTACCAAAGATTATATCTTTGAAATTAAATAAAGCTAACAAAAAGAAGAAAAGGAAACAAAAAATGTGAAAGATAGATTTGGAAGATTGACACTGTCAGGTTATCTGCCTAAGTGACTTCGTGCATCCTAAGATCGAGAATACTGAGCCTTAACTTGTTCCTATATTCGAGAAGGATTTGGTTAGGTTGTTTGAATCTCTCGGTGTTATCTCATAGTTTTCTGATGTTCTGATTGTGTGTTTGAAGGGTAGGTGACGAACAAAATTTATAATTGTGTGAACTGAGGGCTTACTAAGGTTTCTCCGTAGTTGATGTTGTATGAGCTAGACGTTTTCTCTTCTTTAAGTTGGAAGCTAGGGTTTCTAGAAGACAGGTCAGAAACAAGGACTAGGTTGGGGTCCATTGGGTAGGAACCTGGTTATGTTCCATATTGGGTTGGGACAGTCTAATTTGTTTCAACCATAATATTAATGTCCAACTTTTAGTTTTAGTGGTTCTTTTTTCCCCTAAAAGCTTATTGAGTCTAGTTTCTGATGATGTGGATTTTATGATTTTTGGGCATGTTTAGAACAGGACATAAGAAAATGGGGGAAGGGATGTCATTTTCACTACACATCTCAATAATCGACTTATATACTTTCGATTGCTCATCTGATTTTGATGCATAATATACCAGTAGAAAATTTATTCAATGAAGAACATTAAGCTTAATAATTTTATGCACCCTAGAATAGGGTGAAGATGCAAAAATAATCTCTATTAGACATCGAACAGCATCAATTTGGGCCTATTTGGGCTTTTGGGTTTGACTAGCCTCTTATAGGCATCTTCGGGTTTTGGCGTATAGGTTAATGGATGTTGCCATGTTTTATGGCTCTTCATTTAAATATCAGAGGTCCCCAACTGTTATTCAATTGGCTTATCATCAATGAACATTTTATAAAAAGGAGGCACTTTTTAGGTGTTTGTAGTAAGAGATTTTAATGCACTTTTATTTCAATGGTAGTTGGCAAATGAGTGAAAAGATCTTGCATTTTGTAAGCTAAAATTTTATTGGATCAATTGCTTAGATTTACAAATATTATAGTTATTATTTTTATTGATTTGTTTTGATTTATTTTAAAACTTTCTATTTGTTTTGATTAAGTACTGGATCTCGGTCAAATATATCCATTCTTTTTGGAGATGAAGAATCGAAAAGGGTTTGGATGCAAATAATATAATTTTTAGGTATGCAGCTTAGTGCTCTGACCTCTTTCATCGTATTTAGCAATTTGTGCTAAGAAAAAAAATATCATTTTTACCCTTGTGTCCAGCTCACTATTACAGATTATTGAGAGTAAATAGGCCTAAAGATTAGTGTTGAGACATATTTCTAAAGCTCATATTATTGACGTCCAAATTCCTTTGACGTTGGGATTGTTTACATGGATAAGCTCTTGCATAAGATTTTATCAATGAGTAGTGCACGTTATGAAATTGTTTTACTTTTTATTTTCCATATAATATTATGTTATATAAAATCTATGTTATTAGTCTAATTAATTATTGCAATTGCTCATGCGTCTAGAAGAATAGAGGACATGACAACATTTATATTGTATTTTTGTACTTTTTGAAGCTTTTCACAAACTATTTATAAAACATACATCGTTTTCCTAGATTGTTAAATCTTAGTTGTAATCTTTTTCTTCTTATTCTTTTTCTCGTTACTTTTTTTTTCTTCCTATTATTATAAGTAAATATAATTACTGTTAGATTTTTATTTTTGTTATTTGGATCAATAAATTCTTTGTGAGTTAGGTTGGCATATCCCATTTACTTACAATAATTTCATAAGCAGCACCGTAGTTAAAAAATTGTTACAAGTATGCTGATTGGTTAGCCTATGTTTAACAATATTTTACTAATTTAAGTCTCAATTCTCATTCGACTGTGACAATAATTACTTTAATAATAAACCCATATGGATTCCAAAAACCAGCTTGGGATTAAATTATGAAAGAGTGTCATTAGCAGCAAATTATAAGCCATATCTTTTAAACATAATTTTGAAGTGATTTTCCTTCTTTTTTTTTTTTTTTTTCTTTGATAGAGAACGGGAAGTTTTCATTAATCATCCAAACTGGATGCAAGATCATCCAAGGCCAGATCAAAGAGGTGATCTGGGCTATCCCCTAACCATACCCTACAAGTGGGGGAAAATGGTTGGGGATGAGAAAGGGCATGAGCCATTCTATTTCCCGATCTTCTAACTAAAGAGAAGCTGTAGAAATCAAACTTGTTTGCTAGACTCATAACATCTTTTAAAACAAAGCCTATGATAGTGTTTGGATAGTGTGCTTCTTGAGATGGGAGATGACGCTGCTGCAGTCACCTTCGGCTATGATCCTTTTAAGACTGTGTTCCTATGCTTGCCTCAATGCAAAGTCACATGCTAGTGCTTCCTCATGCTCGGGACCATAGAACCCTACTGATTGCTTTACTGCCGAAAAGATTATGTTGCCGTTTGACTCACGGCTGATGGCTCCCTAACCTCGAGCCCATTCCCTAAGCTTGCCACCGTCAAAATTGATTTTAATTAAACTCAAGGGGGGAGGACTCCATGAGGAGCTTAGGCGTGAAGTGGGGCTAGATGTGGTTTCCAAGAAATTCTAGTATTCCTTGACAAATTCAAGGGCTTTTGATGCTACTCGTGAGGGAGGAGAGATTGATCTATAGAAGATAAAATTGTTTCAAGAGTTCTAGCATGCCCAAAGGATGGCAACAAACTCTCCGATTACGGTCTTGCGGGAGTTTTTGACTTTGTCAATTGCATCTATCACACTACGAAAGGGCCCCTCTTGAACGAGGTTGGTAAACAGGGTGGAGGCCCAAATGTTCTCGGCATAGGGACAGTTGAAGAGGGCGTGAGTGACTGATTTGAAAGGCGACCTACACAATTCACACCGAGCATCAATCTTCTGAATTTTGTTCGCTAAAGCCCTTTTTGAGGGGAGTGAGTCTGGACATGCTTGCCAGATAAAATCCTTTATACGAGGTGGAATGCATAGACTCCATATCTCTTTCCATATGCCATGCCATAGGCGGAGGCTAAGACCAGGGGAAGCTTGGCCTTTCCAACCCAAGATGAATTTGTACGCTGACTTGACTGTGAGCTATCCCGAGGTAGAATAATGCCAAGTTAGGGAGTCGCAAAGGCAGGAGGGGCACAAAGGCATACTAAGGATAGTTTCGACGTCAATGGGGAGGAATAAAGATTCAATCATAGAGTGATACCATAATTTGTTGCTTTTGTCGATTAGGTCCGCGACCCGTAAAAGACGGGCTTTGCGCTTAACTGGGGCTAGGACCTTGAATGAGCCTAGCTGTGGTAGCCACTTCGACTCCCATATGTTTAGTGACCATCCGCCTCCCACAAGCTAGCAGAATCCCTTCTCGACTACCCACCGAGCTTGGTGCAACCTCTTCCAAGTGAAACTAGGCTTCGTCCCCAATTCAGCATCCAGTAATCCACAGCGAGTGAAGTACTTGGCCTTGAGGAGATGTGATACAAGGGACTGATCTTCTTATAAAATGTGCTAGATTTGCTTGGCTAAAAGAGCAAGGTTGAATTCTTCAAGGTCCTAGATGTCAAGCGCTCTTGAAAACTTGCTTTGGCATAGCTTAGCCATCGAGACCCAATGAATTTTTCATTTTCCATTCTCGTGGCCCCACTAGTAATTGCATATCGAGATTAGATGGAGTGAAGGAGATTACCCGGCAGTTTGAAGATGTTCATGGGGTAAGTAGGGATGGCCTAGGTGACAGCCTTTACGAGCACCTCCCTTCCCGTCCAAGACAGAGTTTTACTAAACCAATCGTTAATGCGTTTACAGATGCAGTCCTTCCGGGGCATGAAGGCCTTACTTCTCAATCTTCCAATTTTGGTTGGTGGGCCGAGATATTTGTCGTAAGAGAGAATCTATTGAATATCCAGAGTGAGCAGCACTTCGTTCTTCTTGTTTGCGGCAGTTTCCTTTCCAAACATCTCATTAGACTTGTTAAGGTTGACCATTTGACCTGAGGTGGCTTCGTACGAGTGAAGGATGGATTTGATCAGCTTTACTTCCACCTTACTGGCATCACAAAAGATGATGGAATTGTTAGCAAAGAGCAGATGAGAGATATGAGGAGCGTTATGACAAATAGAGTAACCATGCAATAAGTTACGAGAAACTGTGCCATTCAGCATCTAGGAGAGGTCCTCGGTGCAGAAAAGGAATAAATAAAGGGAAATAGGGTCTCCCTGCTATATTCCTCGACTCGGCTTTATAAGTCGTTTGGGTTCACCATTAATAATGAATGAGAATATTGTAGATTCGCATGATAAGATCAACCCAATCGGTATGGAATCCCAACTTGATCATAATCGCTCTTAGGAAAGGCCATTCAACATTGTCAAAGGCTTTCCTCACATCCAACTTGAGGGCTATAACCTTGTTGGGTCTGGGTTGCATATGCATATCATGGAAGATCTCAAACGCAATGAGAGTATTGTTAGTAATCATATGACCTGGAACAAACATGCTTTAGTTCTCTGATATGATATTGACGAGGCATGTCTTAACTCTATCTACGGTAACCTTAGTGATAAGCTTACAAAGAACGTTACAAAGGCGTATTGGTCTGAAGTCACTAATGTCACTTGGGTTTCTTGGGAATCAGAATAATATGGGTGTGGTTAAGAGATGTTGGAAAATCGCCTCCATGAAGAATATTAAGCACCACTTGTGTAACATCAGCTCTCATTGTGGGCCAAAATTTTTGGTAGAAAAAGTGGTTAAGCCCATCAGGCCCCGGTGCTTTACCTGGGTGTGTTTGGAGTAGTGCTTGGTAGACCTCGTCCGGGGTGTATGGTTAGCATAGAAGATCATTGGTAGCCACTATAGCCCTCGGCTGAACTCTACTGATTACTGCATTGAAATCCGTCACAACATTTGAAGGGAAGATATTAGTGTAGAGGTCAACCACAATTCTTTCTAGATCTTGGGCTTGGATGTACACATTCCCGTGTGGTCCTCTAAGCTCGGTTATGTGATTAGCAGTTCTTCTCTGACTCGCTTCTCACTGAAACCATGCCGAGTTTCGATCATCGTAATGAAGAAAGTCCGTTCTAGATCTTTGCCACCATAGAACCTCCTCCTTTTTCCTTTGATCCCCTATCTCCTCAAAGATGCGTCTCTGTCACTCGAGTTAGCCGTGATTGAAATCGGGTTTGAAGTTTCTTGGTTTTGCTTTGGATATTACCAAAGGTACTTTAGTTCCATTTGGATAGGTCCTTCATATACCTAGCAATTTTTTCCATGTACCTAGAGGTGGGGTTTGGGCTTCGAGGTAGTGACCACGCATTTTCCACAATGTTGGTGCACCTGTCATCCAAGGTTTAGAAGTTTTCAAAACGGTGACGTCAAATTTTCGTCCGCTGGCTGTGCTTCTCAGTTGGTTGTAAAAGAATGGGGAGGTGATCCGAAAAGTCATCGTCGAGGTGTGTTACTTGGGCATGGGGAAATAGGACGCTCCAATTCGAATCAGCACAGAACTAGTCTAGTATCTCCTCCATCGACTTAGACCCCAGCTGTTCATTCCAGCATATAAATTTGTGTCTCGAAAAGCCCAGATCATACAATTTGCAAGCATCGAGGGCAGTTTGGAAGGATTCCAAAATAGTTTGAGACTTTGGGGGCCTCCTTATTTCTCAGAGTTATATAAAATTTCATTGAGGTACCCTCCAATGAGCCAGGGGAGATTCGAGTGACATTTAAGGTCTAGGAGCAAGTCATAAGTTTGAAGTTTATGCTACGATTCGGGGTAGTTGTATGCTCTGGTGAATCCCCATAGGGGGCAGTTTGGGCCCTGCTGTCCACGTGATTAGACGAGTAAGAAAGCAAAGTCACATGAAGGGATATCTTCCATAGCATTGCGAAACTGCCTGAACGATCCCTACTATCTACGTAAACTCCATCATAATCGTCCAATTGTTTGATAAGGTCCCTCATTTCCGAGCACGATGACTTAGTCTCGGAAAGAAAAACCAAGCTCGGTGTAACGCCCCCAAATTGAACATGTTCCACTATATGCATTCTCCTTAATAAATCCCTAAATTAGGACTAATAAACTTGATGATAGGGATGTTACTGCCGTTCAAAAGTATAAGGCCTGAAATATGTATACTAGAAATAACATAGTTAGGCATAGGTTCAACCACACACATTCACACAATATCAAACCACATACAATCAACTATTAATCCCAAATATGGTTTGTACACCATAGTAAAGTAATTCACCTCATAATCTACACCTCCATCCACTGAAGATTCCAAAACACAGCTTCAAAATATGCATGCATTATGTTACTGTCGATCCATCCAGATTCCCTTGCTCAACTTATTTTCTTCAGCTTGTTTGCTAGCATGGGGGCGAATCACTGAGCATTTGCCTAAAACGAAACATGAAAAACATTTTGAACTGTGAGTCGAAGCACAAAACGTGCATTCTTGTATTATTAAAAAATCTCTGCATAAATTAGTTGGGCGCCCGCTTTGCAAATCATTTTAAGTTAAAACAGTGAGTGAGATGAATGCAAACTGCAATTGGTAGTTATTAGCTGATGGTGAATCCCTTGATACTGTTGCAATTTATGGATACATGTACCCCTGCCAAGTCGACAGGGGACCTAGCCTAAAGCCGCATGGGTAACTGAAGGATAATGTCCTGTAACTAATGATTGATGGGGTCACTAATTATGTGATAAATTACTGATTAAATTGATTCATTGATATACTTACCAAAATATTATAATTTTGATAAATACGTACTAATTTCCAAAGATACAGGGAATGAACATACTGAAGTCTTTAAAATGGAATCTCACTTGATAATACTTATGCACAATAGGAAATGACAGACTAGGGACTATTTCTATTTAAGAAATACAATCATAGATAAATACAGTTAGTAAAAAACTTTCACTCCCACAATTGTGACTTTATGGAAATTGATTAATAAAAGGGGCATTCATGATTCAAACAATTCAATATAAGATAAGTTACACCCAAATGATTTGAAAACCAAATAAATCAGGGTTATTGAACTCGAAGTGAGACAAGTTGGAACAAAATAGAACAAAATGAAATAATTGAGGTGATAATGAAAAGGCTTTAATGGATATAAATGAAATATGGTTTTTTGATGTTTTTGAAATAAATAATAGAAGGTTTAAAACCAAGAGGAGCATTGTGAGGTTCATGAAAGCTCGTATAACTTTAACTTGGCCCAATGGGCCTCGATCTTGAATCATTACTCTCCCTACTTCTTAAATTTCATTCTCATGCGCATGTAGTTCGATTTTCCAAGTGATGTGACCTTTTATACATAATCGAAGTTATTGAACTCACAAAATTGTGTAATTTCTTTGTAATAGCCATAATTATATAGAAACTCCTAATAATAGTTCAAAATGTCATGATTTCTTTCTTGCCTCATGTTACCATTTGAGGATCTACTTTAGAAAATCGATATCTTTCACCCCTAACGTCCAATTGAGCTATAAAACCCCAATATGAAAAGCTTAGGAAGTCCTACAACACTTTCATTGATTGTGTAAAACCCAATTACCACAATATAGCCGCAAAAATTGAGCTGAAACACAACTATGCACAGCTCGGATCTGTCCTGCATTGTCTTAGCAAAATGGCCATAACTTTTTCCACACAACTCAGAATGAAGGGATTCGAAAGGCATTTGAAAGATAACTCACGATCTATTTATCCACCAAACATCACAATTTTTCAAGGGATTAATCATTACCAGTTTATTCGTAAAAAGGACCCCTATTTTGGGTCTGTTCATAGCTCTAAATACCCCTTTTTCTTTGCATAACACTCAAAATGCTCCCATAAACTCACTTATTTGCATTAATAATTCAAACAAGCTCTTTTGGCCACCTATAAAATTTTCCATATTTCACTAATTTTGATAAAACTCACATAACATCATCCTTTTAATCAATAACACTTCCCACCTTTAAATCTTTTTAAGTACACATACTTGATTCAAAAATCCAGCTTACTCATGCATGATCTTGAAGCCCTAGGTTAGGCCTAACTCAAACTTACATCCAACCATCACAGTAAAAAAAAGGATCACTCACAACTTTTAATTAATTTGTATACCAATGATCATATACTAATTCAAATTTGATCTTTCTTAATTCAAGTTCCATTGATCAAATCCAAGCTCAACTATTGAATTTCTCCCACCTCCCCAGACATAATAAAAATTACATGCTAGCACTCATTTTGATCTATGGGACCATGAATCATCACTAAAACAATGATTAAAATCAAAAATAAGTCAAGATCAAGTTAGAGCTTACCTCGCTTCAAGCTTGAAGGGGAGAGGTGTAGATGGTGTTTGGTGGTTGTGGGGGAGGTAAGTGATGGCTGGTGGTGCTGGATGGTGGGGCTGATGGCCGGCGGCAGCCTGATTAGTGGCGGCTGTAGGGGGTGGCCATGGGTGAGGAGGAAGAGGGGAAGATGAGAAATTGGTGTTTGCTTGCCTAGATTATTTTTTCTTTGATCTTATCTTGCAAATTGATTGATTTAAATACATATATAACGTAGCTTTTTACTAATCAAAATTTGGTGCAAAAGATAGTGATTAGCTTAATTTAATTACACCAAAATTTTCAGGCCAATTTAAGCCCAAATGAATCAGGCCGCAATTCAGGCCCAAAAGAATTAGGTCGAACTTAATAAATTTGGGCGCAAATTCTTGCATGGTTAAAAATTAAATTTTTGTGACATTATGAAAAATAATTTATCACGTAATTTTATTTATCAGGGCCTAACATCAATTCATCCGAAATTATTATGGTAAATGATACTCGAATTGCAAAGTGAGACCCAAAATGAATTCTCTCAACTGGGATGATTAAATGAGATAAACAAATATGAAAAATTAATAACAAGGATTAATAAAATAAATAAATATGATTTAGGGTCGGGCTATTCCAGCCTTCCCTCCGTAATGAGTTTTATCCTCGAAACTTATGAATTTTGTCAAATCATGCAAGGTTATCTCAATTAGATGTGGGTACCTGGCTTTCATTTCTTTCACAGTTTGCCAAGTGGCTTTTAAGGAAGTATGGTTTGCTCAAAATACTTTGATTAAAGATATCTACTTGATGCCTAGCTGCTTAATCATATGATCTAATATATGAACTGGGGGCTCTTCAAGCACAAGACCCTCAATGACCGCAATGGGTTTGGTTAAGAGATCATAATTAAGATCTGAAATGTACTGCCTGAGTTATAAGGTCAAAAATATGTTATGCACGTGTTTGAGTTACATAGTCAGACCTGGTCAACAAGCTAGGGAATTCAATCTTTCAATAAACTTATATGGTCCAATAGATCTTGGCTTCAATTTAGCTCACAGTTCAACCTCCTTATATCCTTAGTTGGCAAAATTTTCAAAAAAATGACCTTATCATCTACCTGAAACTCCAGGGATCTCCTCCTTTTATCAGCATAGCTTTTGTGTCAGTTCTAATAGTTTATTTTCAAGAGTCTTCTGATGTATATCACCTAATTAAATTTTAAAAAAGTTCTTCATGACTTAAAAGATGATTTTGTCATTAATGTCTAAGTCATTTTACCTTGATGTTTCATGCAAATTTCTCCTATAGTATTTTCACCACATCGACCACTGGGAGTTCCATGCACATGTGATTGTTGTCCTAGGTTGTGAAGTACTATAGTCTCAAACTCAAAAGATTTGGATCCATCAATATTTTTAGATGCTTCAATAAACTCAATTACTTTAGTTCAAAATTGATATTCTCTTCAAAAGAAAAGAATCTTGTAACTGGTGAAGAGATGCTCACTACTGGTTCATCAGCTTGTCCACAACTAGAAACTGTTGTATACCCTGATAAGTACTCTGATGTTATTACGAGCTATAAAACACATTATGTACGTGTCCGGGTTTAACAGTAGGTGCAGTTAACAAACTACAGTATTTAACCTTTCAATGAATCATAAGGCCCAATGTAACTAGTTCCTAGTTGTCCTTAGATAGTCATTCTCTCACTACCTTGACTAGAAAAGCCTTTTTGAAATACTTCATAACCCATCTGAGACTTTAGTTATTTCCTTGTTTTGCTAGTACAACTCTTTTGTCGACCTTGTACCTTAACATATAATTGAATTTTCCCTCTTAATGCTTGCTTGGGTTAGCTCTAACCTTATACTCAATGTTTCTTTTAGCTCACTCCAATATAGTTAGATAGTGCTTGAGACCACACCCTTACTAAAATGTCCTCATCTGATGTTCCTAATGCATCACATGATATCTCCTCATCGTACTACTCAAGGATATGCTCCCAGTCGATAATGGGCAATGACCTAACCACAGTTAGGGATAGGAGTGATGGAATTATTAGCCAAGTGAATAATTGTATACAAAAGAAATGAACAATGAGATTAGAAAAAGCTAAAAAAGGAAAGATTATCATGGGGTGGTTAGAATAAGGATAACCATGAGTGTATCTAGAATTCTGAAACATAATACCACAAGAATCATGGTTCATAATTATTGATTATAAAGGATGCAATACACAGTTATCCAAGAAAAAAGATGGCCCGGTTACCTTCGAGTTTAGCTGATGATTTAAAAATAAGATGGCTAACAACTGAGTTCCAGAGGGTGACTTTCTAGATACCATTGACAAGATAAAGGCAATTGAGAGAGTGGCCAAACAAAATACAATAAATAGAGAAATATATTTGATAAAGAAGGTACCATGGATACATAAATAGCTTGAGAAAGTGAAGTCTAATGAATAGATAAATGGATTGAACAGGCTACAGTGGGAATATGCCTTTGCTCATATGGAGCCAAGTCAAGTACGACAATAGGATTTAGATAAGGATTACTGAAGTTTACTTATGAGGATATAAAATATAGGTGTGAGAATTGTAAGTGCAATAAACAGATCATTAGGTTGGACCGGCAAAGTGCAATGGATAAGTAAATAGATTGAATAAGTTACAATAGAAACATGTCTTTGCTCATATGAAACCAGTTCAAGTCTAGCAATAAGATTGAGTAGAAAAGCTGCAGTTACTTATGAGCATGTAGGATATATGTGTGGGAGTTGAAGTTCAAAATAAGGAGAGTAAGAGGATTATAACAATCACCCACACCAGTGAGGCATGAATCACCTTATGAATTCAAGGCAAGTCATACGAGCATATCATTGCACACAAATGAAGTATATGGTATATGCGTGAACACGCTCTCAACAATAAATGAACGATATATAGGTATTTAACAATGAATAAAAGAGATATAAGATCCATGCATGGGTACACTCCCAGGAGAACGAATTAAAGATGATAACAGTCAATGGTATCGGAATATTGACAACCATTATAAGAAATACTATATGAAAAGCATTCTTACAAAAGGTAAGTGATACTTAGCATGTTTTAGATGTCAGATGCGGCCCTTAAAGCAATGGTCTAGACAAAGAACTACTATACAACAAGTGAGCGCTATGAGCAATGAAATGATATCTTGAACAATCCAAGGGCTAGGGTGAAGGTAGGTCAATGACCAGGTGTAATAGGAGCATTGCCAATGTAAGGTCTTAGTGACAAAAAAAGATCTTCCCTTTGCATGGCAACTTATCACACTACATACAACCCATATAATATCGAGTAACATACCATAAGCTACTAAACTATCATCAACAGACATAAGTACTCATTGTAATGTCCACTGCATATTGATTCAACCAAAAGATATAGCCCCATAAGGCATTTTCCCTGTCTAGAGGGGTATTTGTACCGTGACAATGTAATGATCTCTTAGGAAGGTGCAAAAGGCATCCCCACATTGGGTTTTAAACATCACTATATTCGACATCAAATATGCTAATGTGCCTTAGTGAAACCCTTAAATCTTAGGACAAAATAGGCAGAATTTCGCCTACAACTGACCAAATTCAAGCTTTAAGCCTTATAATAGATACTTGGAATGGAAAGAAACATTTCAATAGCTTAACGGCCACATGCTGGAGTTCATAAGTCAATGGTTTACATACCCAGACTACACAATTGGAAGATTTGAATAGATAGGAGAAATAAACATATAATATAACTCCTAAATAAATGAAAACATGCATCCATACATATTAACTTATAGCCAATAGCTAATTCAACTGGTCCAACATAGCTCATAAGCACCTTATAGCTCACAAATACCCTTAAATCTTTAGTGTTGTTGAACTCTATTGAGGTCATAAGACAGGAGGCTTTATAACTAATAAGTGAATACGAACAAGGAGTTAGAGTATGCAACAGTGAAATATGAACACAACAATGACTGAACTATAAGCAGAGAGGATCAAATATTCTTGTAATTTATATAGGCACACACACTGGGGATAGGCTCCATTATATAACCAGCGAGGTAAATGATCATGATTGTTTGGGTTTAAGTTTCTTATAAGAAAAGTTACCAAATAGTTGGGCTAAACTAGAACCTCATATGATCTACTCGGTCTGTAACTCTGCTGCCATATCATGAGTTGGGCTAAACTGGTACCTTTCTGAACTGAGCAATCTAATCCCATATTCTCTCCAAATGGTCTCTGTATCATTATCTCTTATAGAGAATGCTATAGCGGAAGCTGGCAAGTAAGCATGGTTAAGGATACAAGATTCAAGTAATAAAAGATATGGCCTACCATACTTCTCTGATTCTCCACATCGCCCAATACTAGGTCATTGAATAACTCACAACTAAAGTACATATTAGATCTCCAAAAATCCCTTAAGAGTATGATGTGCATACTAGCAAGGTGCACGTAATATGTGTACATACGTATCACTTCTTTAGGGTCTTTCCCTTACATCGTACATGCCCCCAGGGAAACTCTTGTTAAAATGAATATTCTAGAAGTTACTTCCATTTCTCTTAGTATCTTACTTACTTCCTACATTGTTTCCTTGTAATGTTGTTATGCTTTCTATATTAGTTCCATGCAATCATTGATATGCTTGCTAAAACGTAATAACATGGAGTCTTCCACTCCTATTAGCTTGGTAACCTATACCCAAGTCCTCATACATATTCACTATGGTAAAGTCTAGTTCACTTAACTCCCTGTCTTGATGTGGCCCTCATCAAACCCTTCCTTTATCTGGGGAAGGTACACATAATCCAATACTGGAATAGTCAAACTAGGATTGTACACAATGGTTCGTCTCTTACACCGTATGATATCCTAATATTAAGTATGCTCATATATCTTAGGAGGATTCCCTATAGATTATCACAATCTAAATAAACCTTATCGAAATGTGCCCATTAGGGCTATGAACTCTATAACATTAATAATGAACTCTAAGGGGCAACTTTAGGTAGTGATCACAACTATCTATAGAGGCATGGACCACAACTGTGGCTCTGAAACTCGTAATAGAGGTCATACAAGTAGACTACCATGCTAACATGTGCTAAAGAAACATGAAGGGTCATAGCAACATGTAACATCCTGTGCACTGTAGAAGAATCCATTGACCATACAAACATAAAAGATGAACATAAAAGCGGTAAACATCCATTTTTGTTATCCCAAATCTCTAACCCCACTATAATAGCTCTCACTAACCCATCTTATCAAGCTCCCATCCCAACTCTTCATACCTCATAATCCCATTAAAATGAACTCTTAACCCTGCTCTGATACCAAATTTATAACACCCCTAAATTGAACATGTTCCACTACATGCATTCTCCTTAATAAATCCTTAAATCAAGACTAATAAACGTAATGATAGGGACATTACCACCGTCCAAAAGGACAAGGCTTGAAGTTTGTATACTAGAATTAGCATAGTTAGGCATAGCTTCAACCACACACATTCACACATTATCTAATCGTATACAATCAATTGTTAATCCTAAATATAGTTTGTACTCTTCAAAATATGCATGCACTATGTCACTGTTGAGCCATCCAGATTCCCTTGCTAACCTTATTTTCTTCAGCTGGTTCGCTAGTATGAGGGCAAATCATTGAGCATTTACCTAGAACAAAACATGGAAAATGTTTTGAACTATGAGCCGAAGCTCAGTACGTGTATTCCTATATTGTTAAAAGATCTCGGCGTAAATTGGTTGGGTGGCCACTTTGCAATTCATTTAAAGTTAATACAGTGAATGAGATGAATGCAAACTGTAATTGCTAGTTATTATCTGATAGTGAATTCCTTGATACTGTTACGATCTATGGATAGCTGTATACCTACCAAGCCGACCGAGGACCTGGCTTGAAGTTACACGAGTGATTGAAGGGCAATGTCTTATAATTGATAACTGATAGGGTCACTAATTATGTGATAAACCACTGATTAAACTGATTCATTGATGTACTTACCAAAACATTATAATTTTGATAAATACGTGTTAATTTCCAAAGATACAGGAAACAAATGTATTGAAGTCTTTAAAATGCAATCTCACTTGATAATACTTGTGCACAATGGAAAACGATAGACTACGGCCCGTTTCTGCTTAAGAAATGTGGTTATAGGTAAATGTAGTTAGTAAACAACTTTCACGCCCATAATTTGTAACTTCATGGAAATTGATCAATAAAAAGGGCATCCATGATTCAAACAATTCAATATAAGATAAGTTACGCTAAAATGATTTGAAAACCAAATAAGTTAGGGTCATTGAACTCAAAGTGAAACAAGTTGGAACAAAACAGAGCAAAATGAAATAATTGAGCTGATAATGAAAAGGCTTTAATGGATATAAATGAAATAGGGGTTTTTGATGTTTCTGAAATAAATAATAGAAGGTTTGATACCAAGAGGAGTGTTGTGAGGTTTATGAAAGCTCATATAACCTTAACTTGGCCCGATGGGCCTTGATCTTAGGTTATTACTCTCCCCACTTCTTCAATTTTATTCTCATGCCCATGTAGTTCGGTTTTCCAAGCCATGTGAGCTTCTATACATAATCAAAGTCATTGAACTGACAAAACTTTGTAATTTCTTTACAATAGCTATAATTATATAAAAACTCCTAATAATAGTTCAAAATGCCATGATTTCTTTCTTGCCTCATATTACCGTTTGAGGGTTTAGTTTAGAAAACCCATATCTTTCACCCCGACCTCCAATTGAGTTATAAAAGTCGAATATGAAAAGCTTAAGAAGACCTGCAACACTTTCATTCACAGTGCAAAACCTAATTACCACAACATGGCCCCTGAAATTGAGCTGAAACACAACTGTGCATAGCTCGAATCTGTCCTGCACAGTCTTAACAAAATGGCCATAATGTTTCCAAACAACTCAGAATGAAGGGATTTGGAGGGCATTTGAAAGATAACTCATGTTTTTATTTACCCCCCAAAAATCACAATTTTTCGATGGATAAATCATTACGAGTTTATTCGTAAAAGGGATCCTTAGTTCGGGTCTATTCACAGCTCTAAATGCCCCTTTTTCTTTACATAACACTCAAAACACTCCCATAAACTCACTTATTTGCGTTAATAATTCAAACAAGCTCTTTTTGCCAACTATGAAATTTTTCATAATCCACTAATTTTTATAAAACTCATATAACATCATTCTTTTAAGTTAATAACACATCCCAACTTTAAATTGTACCTAAATATTTTCAAATACACATACTTGATTCAAAAATCCAACTTAATCATGCATGATCTTGAAGCCTTAGATTATGCCCAACTCAAACTTACATCCAACCATCATAAAAAAAAAAGGATCACCCACAACTTTTAATTCATTTGTATACGAATGATCATAAACCAACTCAAATTCAAACTTTCTTAACTGACGTTCCATTGATCAAATCCAAGCTCAACTATTCAATTTCTCCAACCTCCCCAAACATAATAAAAATTGCTTGCTAGCACTCATTTTGATTATGGGACCATGAATCATCACTAAAACAATCATCAAAATCAAAAATAAGTCAAGATCAAGTTAGAGCTTATCTCACTTCAAGCTTGAAAGAGAGAGGGGTAGACGGTGTTTGGCGGTTATGGGGGAGGTGAGTGATGGCTAGTGGTGCTGGGTGGTACAGCTAGTGGCCGATAGTAGCTTGATTAGTGGTGGCAGTGGAGGGTGGCTGTGGGTGAGGAGGAAGAGTGGAAGATGAGAAATTTGTGTTTGCTTGCCTAGATATTTTTTTTTCTTTGATCTTATCTTGCAAATTGGCTAATTTAAATACATACATAAAGTAGCTTTTTACTAATCAAAATTTAGTGCAAAAGATAGTGATTAATTTAATTTAATTACACTAAAATTTTCGAGCTAATTTGAGCCCAAATGAATCAGGCCGCAATTCGGGCTCAAATGAATTGGGACAAACTTAATAAATTTAGGCTCAAATTCTTGCATGGTTAAAAATTAAATTTTTATGGTATTATGAAAAATAATTTATCACCTAATGTTATTTATCAGAGCATACTATCGATTCACCCAAAATTGTTACTGTAAATGAAACTCGAATTGTAAAGTGGGGCCCAAAATGAATTCTCTCAATCGTGATGATTAAATAAGATAAATAAATATAAAACATTAATAACATAGATTAAATAAATCAATAAATATGATTTAGGGTTGGACTATTACACTCGACCTGCATCCTCTAAAGAGCCCCTGGAGTGAGCTAAACGCTTGGTGTTTGCCGAGACCCCGACAGTTAAGGCTTAGAAGGCTCATGGGCCTCGGTGGGGTTGCTTGGCAACCTTCGCCGCTTGTTCAATATTAGAGTGATTGAGTTCTGAAGCCTTCACAAGTCGGACCTTTAGGCTTAGCTGTGAACCAAACATCCCTTCCTTTTTCCCTTTGGTTATGTCGCCTCCAATATCGATTGGAATTTTTTCAATGTGCATCTCGGTTGAGCCTGCCCTATCAAAATCTAGTCTCGTTTTTGCTTTACCGCTTTGCTCCCATCCCGTAACTCCAGTAACCAGTGTCGTTCCTGAAGAATCTCCTGTTCATGGACTTTAGCATTCTTTTTGGTTACTGTTGCTCGGAGCCACGACCCATATTGGAGGTCGATTTCAGGGATGTCTGTGTTATAAAGTTCACGACCGCAATAAACATGCCCTAACAAGCTGCATGCATAGCAGAAATCGGGTAATTTGACATATTTCATCTTGAACCATGATGGGGTGCCATTCAATTTCAGCATGAGACCTCGACGTAAAGGTTTCTGGAGGTCACAGTCTACTTTGATCTTTAGAGCTTTCGAGGGGTTCAATATGTCGATTTGATAGGCCTTGATGAAGCATTAAATCTTATTCCCTATTTGTTCCGTGAATTTCAGATTACGCATACTCATGGGCGGCTTATAAATCTTCACCCAGAAGCGAGCAGATGTGAACTCTATTTTTGAGGGTTGTTCATGGATGTCAAGTTCCTTGAGTAGAAGAACATGTCCGTCAAAGGCCCAGGGGCCTTCCTCCAGAACATAGTCCTTGTCCCCCATCAAACAGAATTGAAAAATTAATAGGTTTCAATCCAAATTCGTGATAACAAGCTCATGGGAAGGTTTTTAGATGTTTCACATCGTTTGTTTCAGGGCCTTAGGATTAAAGGTATTCGATGTGAAGCTTCCCGATGAGGCAGAGAGAGGCTTACGCTTGGACCTCCTCCCCTTCTTCTAGTTCGAATACTAGGACCTCATCTTCTATCTCAATGAGGCCTAGCCGCTTCCCGTCTTCAACCAAGTCTTCAGCCATGTCTACTGCAATCTGCTTGTTGTCCCATTACGACAGTCACATACAAACTAAACAGTGTTGGTGAATCCTGCTCACTTAAAGGAGCCGCACTTCAATAAAAACCCTACGGAGTCGAGGGTAGAGACCCCCTACACCAGCGGCTGCACGTAGGTTGACGAGAACCCTGGAGGCGTAGACGGGTGAAAAGGTTATGTGATGTTAATTTGATTTTCCTTGTTAGTAGAACAAACAAACGGAAACAAAGAAAAAGAAAAATTCATCAGTTATAGCTACCCCTCCATAGAAAACGTCCTCCAGCTCCTCAACAAAACCTCCAATCCAATCCTTGGAAAACAACTTGTAGTCCATACACTCGCCCTAGCTTACTTGACATTCATCTTTTCCCTAGAAGTCCTTTTCCCACCAAGTGGGAAGCTCATAACTCATCCTAAATGGGAATTCTCTTATCGTCCTTCCTTAGGGTCTAAATAAATAATCCAAATTCTTTAACGCATCTGTATCATTATGGTCTATAGCACCTTACTTTTCTTTAGCGTCATATCCCTGGAACTATTATAACACCCCTAAACCCTTGGGCTAGTGATGTTAATGTTTTCTTAAATTCTAAGACCAAACAGACAGAGTTTTACCTAAAAACTAACCATTTTCCAGGCTTAAAGCCTTACATTAAGTCCTGCAATGAATAGAAGTATAAAAGGACACCGAGATAAGCTCAACGGGTGCACAACGGAGTTCACAACTCTACGAGCCGCTCACTCAGAGCATACCAAACAATATAGTTTAATAATAAAGAAGAAAACAAAAGACACAACTTGACAATCCGAAGTACTGGGGTTTACATCCCAAAAATAAACAACACTAGCAAAAGGTGGCTAACTAATCAGACCATTGGCTCACATGGCCATACAGAGCGACTCTTAAATAATATGCATTACATGAACTAGACATGAACTAGAGTACTCTGTCCACGTACATTTACAACTCTAGGGATATGTAACAGCCCGACCCTAAATCTTATTTGTTTATCTAATTAAGTCACGTTATTAATTTTTGACATTTATTTATCTCATTTAATCATCCCAGTTAGGAGAATTCATTTTGAGCCCCACTTTGCAATTCGAGTTTCATTTACGGGAATAGTTTCAGATGAATCGATATTAGGTCCCGCTAAATATGATTAGGTGAATAAATTATTTTTCATAATGTCACAAAAATTTAATTTTTAATCATGCAAAACAATTTGAGCCCAAATTGTTTAAGTTTGGACTAATTCATTTGGGCTCGATTTGCAGGCTGATTTATTTTGGGTTTAAATTTTGGTCTGAAAATTTTGGTGTGATTAAATTAAGTTAATCACCATCATTTGTACCTAATTTTAATAAGCAAAAAGATATTTTGGGGAGGGATAAAACTCAGCCAAGTAATTTGATATAGCTTGGAATCATTTTCAACCAAGTAAAAACACCAAACTTTCTTGTTCTTCCCCTCTCTCCACCCCATAGCCAGCCCCCTTACTGCCACCACCACTACCTACAGCTGCCACCAGCTGCTGCTGCCAGCCGGCATTAGCCACCAACCACCACCCCATCAGCCACCAACCCCCAACCACAACTCTCACAAACACTAAACACTACCTCCATCCCTCTATACTTGATTTCAAGTGAGGTAAATCCTAACTCTAACCTTATTTAATTTTGGATTTTTATGTTGGATTTGATCATGGATCATGTTATCTTGATATAAACAAGTGTTATTTTAATGTTTTAATTGATTGGATAAGCTTGAAGCATGCTAGGGTTTAGGGTTGTCCAAGATCATGCAAGCTTAAGTTAAAGTGTTGGATTTTGATTATTTTATCTTTGATTTGGTAATGTTTAAACCTATTGATGATAATGGTGTGTTTGGTGGGATTTTTGCATAAAGGGTGAATTATGGAAATTCCCCAATTGATTTAAAAATGGTTCATTTGCTCATTTATGCAAACAAAGGTGATTACGGGTGTGTTTGGAGTGATTTTGTAAAGAGAGGAATTAAAGGACAAATGTAAAGATAATTATGGAGTATTTTTAGGTAAAATGGGTTTGTAAGGTGATAAGAAGGAACAAGCTTTTTATTACATGATTTTGTGGAATGATTTTAGATGGGGACTTATGTGAAAAGAAATGGGAAAGCAAAAGCAGTGTGGCTGTGAACTGGCAGAAAACAGGGGTCACTTTGCCAATAAACTAGTAATGATCCGCTCATCCAAAAATTATGATTTCTGGTGGTTAGATATATCAACAAGTTATCTTTCAAATGCTTTTTGAATCACTTCATTCCAAGTTGTGTGGAAAAAGTTATGGCCATTTCACCAAAACTGCACAGGACAGACCCAAGCTGTGCACAGTTGTATTCTAACCCAATTTTAAGAACACTGTTGTGGCAATTTTATTTTTATACTCTGAATGAAAGTTTTGAGGGACTTTTTAAGCTTTTCATATTATGGTTTTATAACTCAATTGGAGGTTGGAGGTGAAAGATATGGATTTTCTAAAATAGACCGTCAAAAGATAATATGAGAGAAGAAAGAAATCATAGCATTTGAAAATATTATAAGGAGTTTCTACGTAATTATGAATATTGCAAAGAAAATATAAAGTTTAGTGAGTTCAACAACTTTCATTTTGTGTAGAAGCTTACTCGAGTTGGAAAACCGAGTTAAATGGGCATGAGAATGAAATTGCAGAAGTAAAGAGGGTAACGACACAAGCTTTCCTGAACCTCACAACACCCCTCTTGTCATTAAACCTTCTATTATTCATTTTGGAAACTTTCAAAAGCACATATTCTATTTGTATTCATTAAAATACTTCCATTATCACTTCCATTATTTCATTTTGGTCTATTTTGGTTCAATTTGTTTTACTTCGAGTTCAATGACCCTAACTTATTTATTTTTCAAAATTATTTTAGTATAGCTTATCTTATGTTGAATTGTTTGAATTGTAGATTCCCTTTTTATTAATCAATTTCCATGAAGTTATAAATTATGGGAGCGAAAATTGTTTACTAACTACATTTACCTATAAATACATTTCTTAAGCAGAAACGGGGCCTAGTCTATCGTTTCCCATTGTGTATAAGTATTATCAAGTGAGATTGCATTTTAAAGACTTCAGGTACGTTCATTGACTGTATCTTTAGAATTCAGCACGTATTTCTCAAAATGATAATGTTTCGGTAAGTACATCAATGAATCAGTTTAATCAGTGATTTGTCATATAATTAGTGACCCCGTCAGCTATCAGTTATAGGATATTGCCCTTCAATTACCCGCATGGCTTCAGGCCAGGTTCCCCGGTCAGCTTGGTAGGTGGATACCTATTCATAGATCGTAATAGTATCAAGGGGTCACTATCAGATAATAACTAGCAATTGTAGTTTACATTCATCTCTTTCATTGTTTTTGTTTTAGGTTAAAATGAATTGCAAAGCGAGCGCCCAATCAATTAATGCAAAGATCTTTATCAATACAGGAATGCATGTACTAAGCTTCGGCTCACAGTTTAACATGTTTTTCATGTTTTGTTTTAGGCAAATGCTCAGTGAATCACCCTCATGCGCGCAAACTAGTTGAAGAAAATAAGTTGAGCAAGAGAATCTGGATGGATCAACAGTGACATAGTGCATGCATATTTGAAGCTATATTTTGAAATCTTCATTTGATGGAGATGTAGATTATATGGTGAATTGCTTTACTATGGTGTATAAACCTTATATTGGTTAGCAGTTGACTATATATGGTTTGATAATGTATGAACGTGTATGGTTGAAGCTATGTTAAATTATGTTATTTCTAGTACTTATACTTCAAGCCTTATCCTTTTGGACGGTGGTAAGACCCCGATCGTTGGGTTTATCATTAGGTTTATTAGTTAAAATTGAGGGATTTAGAATAGTGATTGCAAACAGTGGAACATATTTAATTAGGGGGCGTTAAAGATTTGGTATCAGAGCCAGGTTTGATCTTCCTTGATGGAATGTGGAGCATGGAGAGTGAAGTTGAGAGAGTGAGAAAGTTGGTTAGGGAGGGTTGTCATGATATCGTTTGAGATTTGTGATATTAGAGACTTATAGCTTATGACAGTAGAAATGCCTATTTATCTCTCCCATGTTCTTCACTTATGTTTCTCCTTGTTAGGTGGATCCATATGCGGTTAATATGATGTCAGATACTTCTATGGCCATTCACATCTCTTTAGTTCATGCTAGTATGGTAGTGCATGTGCGGACCACATTTCTGAGTCTTACAGTGTTACGGTCTATAGACGTGGGCAGTTGTGAACCTTTTCTACAGTTGGCCCTTGGGTTGAGTTTAGGATCTGATATCGTAACTTTATGATGGCTTAACCTTTAGATAGGATGAACCTAGATTTTAGTTTCACGAGGCCTGGGCTAACATTATCGTCGAGCTGTTATTAAGGGAGGGGTTTGAACCGAGAGGGAATAACATGGACATTGTGCAGTATATGTTTTCATTACACATTGTGTCTCCGACACCATCCGTCCCTGCACCGAGCACTCCTCAGTCGCTAAACAATGCAAGGTCATTGGAAACTAGAGTGGGGATCCCCATATTTGAGTGATCAAATTAGGTCCACATTGTTAGAGATCGCCTTGATACACCTTAGTTTAGCTCTGACTGTGACCTCATGGGAGACTTCGAGAAGGACCCAAAATTGGAGGAGCATCACCTTAATTATGATGATGAAAATGTAGATATTGGTGTTTTAGGCAACAGTTTTAATTTGGGCAGGGAGCCCGGGGATGAGTCTAACCTAGACTATGATCTATCTAGGGATCCTTAAATTGATTTATATTACACGTTGACATCTCAGATAGATTATTTTTGGGCCCACATGTATATAGTATAGCCTGTTGGATAGATGAATTTTGTATAGGTTATGACATTGTATATAGTGAGATAGGTCTTTCCGATTGTGTTGACTAAACTACCTACTTTTGGGCATGTGGCGGACTTAGTCTATTAGGGCTAGCTAGTGTTATAATTAGGAGGTAGGTGTAAACTTAGGTGGTCAATTGGATGTGATATTCTCTATGAAACCATGCATATATATGTACGCGAACAATTATAGCAATGATATAATGAAGTTCTGTGTTGTGTTTTAATAGTACTTACAACAAGCTAGTTGTATCTATTGTGTATGTGTAACTTATGTGTTGGTTGTAGCCGGTTAACTGAGCTACTCAGCTGAATGGATAGTCAAAATATCTAAATATGTGTAAAACAATGGAGAAACCCATATAGAACAAAATTCCGGTCATGGTTAGGGGTCATATGACCAAGTTTTGTGTAACATGCCAATACCCCTTAGTGGAATGCCCTCAATTCTCCCTGAGTTCGTTAGCAGCATGGGAAATCTAACTATTAATAGATCTTGGTGTCTGAGCTTATCAAACAAATAGCCTTAGCATCTTTCGAAATCCCTCATAAAGTCATAAAGTCAATAAATTAGCAGATATGGTTGGCGATGTAACCCTAAAGTGTATGATGGAAAGTATGACCCAGTGGAAGTAGAAGCACGGATTAGAGGGATAGAAAATATTTTCACAACAGTAGAGGTTCCAAAGAATGAAAAAGGTAACATCAGAACATTTTACCTGACTGAGGAAGTGGACCGACCAAGGAACTCTGAGCGATAGTGTAAACTAGCAGAAGCCTACTCCCACTTCTCCTAACAGTCATTCTACAGGTCAAGCGCCACACCACTCCTAAATGTTGAGTGGGAATTAATAAATACATGTGGGGTGGTAGCCTGGAACATCTCATTGCTACCTATCCTAGAAAGCTGAAGGCTGTGGACAAGGGCTCCTACCTCCAAGGCCCGCAGTTGTAAGAATGACATATATTTTGAGCACAAAGGAAGCTATCACCTGTCGTACGGTAGTCACTTGAACTCTCTTTTTAATCTCAAAGCCATTTTGTATATTGGTTAATTTAGTTGCCACTCATTCATTCATATCCACTCGATATACCATGCAACTGAACCTTGAAAATAAGGAGACAGAAACCAATCGTAGAATCAAGTTACCAAATGACTCTAGAGTTTAGTGTCCCATCTCTTATAAACTTGCTCCCATTACTATTAGTGGGATAGTATTTCCTGGAGTTTTAATTCAATTTGACTTGTCTGACTTTGATATCATTCTAGAAATGAGCTAGTTATGTACTCATGGGGTCAAGATAGATTATGAGGACCTTAAGGCTATTTCAAGGGATGAACAGGGGAGAGAAATATGCTTTATGGGCAAAGAAAGAAAATACCTTGTCCTTTAAAATCTGTTATGAAAGCAAGTGCGGTTTTCTATCAAGGATATATTGGGTATTAGTGTTATGCTATTGACACTCAACCACAAGAAGAAGGAGCAGAAGATATCCCTATAGTTTGTGAATTTAGACATGTTTGCCTAAAGAGTCACTAGGACTGCCCGCAAAAGAAAATTTATTTTTAAGATTGAGTTAATCCCTAATCCCCAATGCATCTCTAAAGCTCCATATCATATAACCCCAACAAAGTTTAGAAAACTGAAGATTCAGTTAGATGAGCTATTACCGAAGGGATTTATAAGTCCAAGTGTGTCACTATGGGGTGCCCTAGTTCTATTTGTAAAAAAGAAGGACGGAACCTTGAGGTTATATGTCGATTACATGGAGCTGAACAAGATCACCAACAAGAACAAATACCCATTGCCCCAAAGAGATGGTTTATTTGCTTAACCATAAGGGGCAGGAGTCTTTTCCAAGAATTATCTGAGATTAAGATACCGTCAACTTAAGATTTTACCTGAAGACATTCCCAAACCGCACCTAGCACCAAGTTTGGTCACTATGAATTCACCGTGATGCCTTTTAAACTGACAAATGCCCCCATGGCCTCTATAGATCTTATGAATAGAGTTTTCAGGCCCTATTTGGGCAAATTTAAGATGCTATTCAGAGATAATATCTTGATTTACTCCAAAGATAGAAACAAACTTTTGGGACATGGGGTTTTAAAGGAAGGGATTAAGGTTGATTTGAAGACGGTGAAAGCAATTACAGAGCGTCCAAAGCTCACCAATGTTATTAAGATCAAAAACTTCTCCGGTTTAGCAAGGTATTATCGAGTTCGGGAAGGATTTGTTAAAGATCATCTTCTCCAACTAATTTATTGAGGAAAGCTACAAGTTAGCAAGAAGATAAGGTGGTAACTTATACCTCCAAACGGTTCAAGCCTTATGAGAGAAAAGCACCCCATCCATAACCCAAAACTAGCGATTGTGGTTATTACACTGAGAATTTGAAAACATTACTTGTATGGAGTATCCTGTAAGATCTACAATAATCATTAAAGTTTGAAGTATATCTTCACTTAGAGAGAACTCAATTTGAGACAAAGGCGTTGGAAGAACTTGCTTAAAGATTATGACCTGCAGATCCAATATTACCCAGAGAAAGAAAATGTTGTGGCAGATGCACTGAGTCGAAAGTCACAACACAGCTTGAGTGCAGTAGTGATTAGTCAGCTGAACCTCTTGAGAGGGCTTGAAAACTGGTATTTAATTAGTATCATAGGGGAAAGCAAATGACCAATTATCATCACTTAATTTACCCTACAGCCCTCCATAATGGGGGAAATACAAAATACTTAGGGAGTTAAAAAAATTGGCCCAATTATATGTCAAGGAGATAGTTTGATTCCATGGAATTCCGACAGGTATGGCATCGGACAGGGATTAAAGATTTCAAGCCCGTTTTAGCAAGCACTTTAAGAAGCCTTTGGAACCAAATTGAATTTTAGCAGTTCTTATCATCCTGAGATAGATGGGCACATTGGAAAAGGGAATCAGATTCTTGGAAACACATTTAGAGTTGGCACACTGGGGTTCCAAGGGATAATGGGAAGATGACTTACCATTGATGGAATTTTCTTATGGCAATGGTTACCAGTTCCCCATTTAAAATGGCCATTAAGGCTTTATATGGAAGAAAATGTAGCACTCTTTATACTAGAGTGACTTACATGAGGCATTGGGCTTTGGCCAACATTTTGAATTTGAAGAAGGCATAAGATCTCTAGCAGCCAATGTTATGGAATTGCTAGCAGAGAAAAATCAACATGAAACATTAGGGCAAAATGACAGCAAACTTTATCGATAAAATCATCTTTTGGGTAATGAAGATCATCCTCAGCGCTCGATGCGATGATAGTCATCGGGAGACTCTTGAAAATGAACTATTGGGGCCTACAGAAAGGTTATGCTTACAAAAGAAGGAGTCCTCTGGAGTTTCAGGCAAATGATAAGGTGTTTCAGAAAGTTCCGCCTAGTAAGAGTGTGAGGAGATTTAGAGTACAAGGCAATTTGAGCTATGATATATTGAATCATATGAGTTCATGAAAGGATTGAGCTTTGTAACTTATCAACTAGATCTACTTTTAGAACTTAAACACATGCATAGCATGGATGGTACCTCACAACTCAGGAAGTAGATTCCAGATCCTGACCCCATTATCGTGTCTGAAACCATTACAGACAATAAGGATCCATTGTACGAAGGGCACCCAGTCCAGATACTACATCGCAAGATTAAGCAGCTATGCAACAACCAGATATCCTTAGTCTAAGTGCCTGGGCAGACCATAGATATACTTCCTCAGAAGCCACTTGGGAAAACCGAGGGTGGGATGCAAGCCAAGTACACAGATCTATTTAAGATGAACTTGCTTGCTTTGTCAAAGCTCATAAGTTTCGAGGACCAAACTCTTTAAGCGGCAAAAGCTGTAACAGGCCAACCTCAAATCATGTTTGTTCATTTAATTAGGCCGTATTATTAATTTTTCACATTTATTTATCTCATTGAATCATCCCGATTAAGAGAATTCATTTTGGGCCCCACTTTGCAATTCGAGTTTCATTTATGAGAAAAATTTCGGACGAATCGATATTAGGTCCTGCTAAATATGATTAGTTGATTAAATTATTTATGATAATGTCACAATAATATAATTTTTTAAGCATGCAAAAAAAATTGGGCCCAAATTCATCAGTTTGGCCCAATTCATTTGGGCCCGATTTGCGGCCCAATTCATTTTGGGTTTAAATTTTGGGACGAAAATTTTAGTGTGATTGAATTACGTTAATCACCATCATATGTACCAAATTTTAATCAGCAAAAAGATATTTTGGGGTGGGATAAAACTCAGCCAAGTAATTTGATATAACTTGGAATCATTTTTAATCAAGTAAAAAGACCAAACTTTCTTCTTCTTCCTCTCTCTCCACCCATGGCCAGCTCCCTGCTGCCGCCACCACTACCTATTGCTGCCACTAGCTGCTACCACTAGCCGTCATCTGCCACCAACCACCACCCCATTAGCAGAAACCACAACTCTCAAAAACACCAAGCACCGCCTCCATCTCTCTATACTTGATTTCAAGTGAGGTAAATCCTAACTCTAACCTTGTTTAATTTTGGATTTTTATGTTGGAATTGATCATGGATCACGTTATCTTGATATAAAAAAGTGTTATTTTGATGTTTTAATTGATTGGATAAGCTTGAAGCATGCTAGGGTTTAGGGGTATCCAAGATCATACAAGCTTAAGTTAAAGTGTTGGATTTTGATTGTTTTATCTTTGATTTGGTAATCTTTAAACCTATTTATGATGGTGGTGGGTTTGGTGGGATTTTTTCATATAGGGACGAATTATGGAAAATCCCCAATCGATTTAAAAGTGGTTCATTTCGTCATTTATGTAAACAAAGGTGATTATGGGTGTGTTTGGAGTGATTTTGTAAAGAGAGGAATTGAAGGACATATGTAAAGATAATTATAGAGTATTTTGATGTAAAATGGTTTTGTAAGATGATGAGAAGGAACAAGGTTTGTGACATGATTTTAAGGAATGATTTTAGATGGGGACTTATGTGAAAAGAAATGGGAAAGCAAAAGCAGTGTGGCTATGAACTGGCAGAAAATAGGATCCCTTTGCCAATAAACTGGTAATGATCGGCCCATCCAAAAATTATGATTTTTGGTGGTAGATATATCAGTGAGATATCTTTCGAAAGCCTTTTGAATCACTTCATTCCAAATTGTGTGGAAAAAGTTATGGTTGTTTTGCCAAGACTGCATATGACGGAGCTAAACTATGCACAGTTGTGTTCTAACCCAATTTTAAGAACCTTGGTGTGGTAATCATGTTTTACACTTGAATGAAAGTTTTGAGGAACTTTTTAATCTTTTCATGTTGGGGGTTCATAGATCAATTCGCGGTGAGGGGTGAAAGATATGAATTTTCTAAAGTAGACCTTTAAACAGTTATACGAGGGAAGAAAGAAATCATGGTATTTGGAAATATTATTAGGAGTTTCGACATAACTGTGGATATTGCAAAGAAATTACAAAGTTTAGTGAGTTTAACAACTTTCATTTTGTATAGAAGCGTACTCAGGTTAGAAAATCGTGTCAAATGGGCTTGAGAATGAAATTGGAGAAGTGAAGAGGGTAATGACACAAGCTTTCCTGAACCTCACAACACCCCACTTGTTATTAAACCTTCTATTATTCATTTCAGAAACTTCAAAAACCCAAATTCCATTAGTATTCATTAAAATACTTCCATTATCACCTCAATTATTTCATTTTGGTCCATTTTGCTTCAATTTGTATTACTTCAAGTTCAATGGCCCTAACTTATTTATTTTTCAAAATCAATTTAGTATAACTCATCTAATGTTGAATTGTTTGAATTGTGGATTCCCTTTTTGTTAATCAATTTCTATGAAGTTACAAATGATGGGAGTGGAAGTTGCTTACCAACTACATTTACCTGTAACTACATTTCTTAAGTGGTAACAGGGCATAGTCTATCGTTTGTGCATAAGTATTGTTAGGTGAGATTGCATTATAAGGACTTCAGGTACGTTCATTGCCTATATCCTTAGAAATCAGCACATGTTTATCAAAATCATAATGTTTTGGTAAGTGCATAAATGAATCAGTTTAATCAGTTATTTATCATATAATTGATAACCCTATCAGTTATCAGTTACAGGACATTACCCTTCAATTACCCGTGTGTCTTCAAGCATGGTTTCCCGGTCGGCTTGGCAGGTGTACACCTATCCATAGATCGTAACCGTATCAAGGGGTTCACTATTAGATAATAACTAGCAATTGCAGTTTACATTCGCCTCATTCACTATTTTTGTTTTAGCTTAAAATGAATTGCAAAGTGGACGCCCAATCAATTAATGCAGAGATCTTTTATCAATACAGCAATGCATGTACTGTGCTTCGTCTCATAGTTCAAAATATTTTTCATGTTTTGTTTTAGGCAAATGCTCAGTGAATTGCCCTCATGCTAGAAAACTAGTTGAAGAAAATAAGTTGAGCAAGGCAATCTGAATGGATCAACAGTGACATAGTACATGCATATTTTGAAGCTATATTTTGAAATCTTCATTTGATGGAGGTGTAGATTATATGGTGAATTGTTTTACTATAGTGTATAAACCTTATGTTGGTTAGCAGTTGACTGTATATAGTTTGATCATGCATGAATGTGTATGGTTGAATCTATGTTAAATTATGTTATTTCTAGTACTTATACTTCAAGCCTTATCCTTTTGGAGGGCGGTAAGGCCCCGATCATTGGGTTTATCATTAGGTTTATCAGTTGAAATTGAGGGAATTAGAATAGTGATTGCAAATAGTGGAATATGTTTAATTTGGGGGGGTTACAGATTTGGTATCAGAGCCATGTTCAATCTTCCTTGATGGAATGTAGAGTATAGAGAGTGGAATTGGGAGAGTGAGAAAGTTGGTTAGTGAGGGTTGTTGTGATATCATTGGAGATTTATGATATTAGATACTTATGACTTATATTAGTAGAAATGCCTATTTATCTCTCCTATGTTCTTCACTTATGTTCCTCTTTGTTAGATAGATCCATATGCAATGAATATGACGTCAGACACTTCTGTAGCCATTCACATCTCTTTACTTCATACTGGTATGGAAGCATATGTGCAGCCCCCATTTCTGAGTTCCATAGTATTATGGTCTATAAACGTAGGCTGTTGTGGACTTTATCTACACTTAGCCCTTGGCTTGAGTTTAGGAGCTGATATCGTGACTTTATGATGGCGCAAGCCTTGGATGGGATGAACCTAGATTTCAGTTTCATAAGACCAGGCCTAACATTATCACCCTGCTGTTATTAAGGGAGGAGTTTGAGCCGGGAGAGAATAACATGGACATTCTGCAGTATATATTTTCATTACACATTGTATCTCCTATACTATCACCACTTGCACCGAGCACTCCTCAGCCGCCAGACAACGCAAGGTCATCGGAAACTAGAGTCGAGATCCCCATATCTGAGGGATCAAATGAGGTCCATATTGTTATAGATCTCCCTGATACACCATAGTTTAGCTCTGATTGTAACCTCATGGGAGACCCAGAGAAGGACTCAGAATTTGAGGAGCATCAGCTTGATCATGATGATGAAAATGTAGAGATTGGTGTTTCAGACAACAGTTTTAACTTGGGCAAAGAGCAGGGGGATGAGTCTGACCTAGATGAATTTTGTACAGGTTATGACATTGCATATGTATATTATATGTTAACATCTCAAAGAGATTACTTTTGGGCCTATATGTATATAGTATAGCCAGTTGGATAGATGAATTTTGTACAGGTTATGACATTGCATAGAGTTTGATAGGTCTTTCCGATTGTGTTGACTAGGCCGCCTACTTTTGGGCATAAGGCGGACTTAGTCTATTGGGGCTAAGTAGTGTTATAATTAGAAGATAGGTGTAAAGATTCACCGTTGGTGGTTAATTGGATGTGATATTCTTTATGGAACCATGTATATGTATGTACGCGAGCAATTATAGCAATGATATAATGAAGTTTTGTGTTATGTTTTAATAATACTTGGGCCACGCTAGTTATATCTGTTGTGTATGTGTATCTTATACATTGGTTGTAGTCGGTTGACTGAGTTCCTTAGCTGAATGGATAGTCCGAATATCTGAATATATGTAAAATAATGCAAAAACCCACATATAATAAAATTCAGGCCATGTTTAGGGGTCATGTAACCAAGTTTTGTATAATGTGCCAATAACCCTTAGTGGAATACCCTCAATTCCCCTTGAGTTAGTTAGCAGTATAGGAACTCTAACTATTAACAGACCTTGTTGTCTGAGCTTATAAAACGAATAGCTACACCACCTTCCGAAATCCCTCATAAAGACATAAAGTTAATAAATTAGCAGATATAGTTGGCGATGTGACCCTAAAGTATATGATGAAAAGTATGATCGAGTGGAAGTAGAAGCCTCGATTAGAGGGATAGAAAATATTTTCACGATAGTGGAGGTTCTAAAGAATAAAAAGGGGAACATCAGAACATTTTACCTGACTGAGGAAGTGGACCGAGCAGGGAACTCCAAGTGACAGTGTAAACAAGCAGAAGCCTACTCCCATGTCTCCTAAGAGTCATCCTACAGGTCTAGCGCCACACCAATCCTAAATATCGAGTGGGAACTAATAAATGCATGTCGGGTGGTAGCTCAGAACATCTCATTACTACCTATCCTAGAAGACTAAAGGCTATGGACAAGGGCTCCTACCTCCAAGGCCCGCAGCTGTAGGAATGGCATATATTTTGAGCACACAGGAATCTATCACCTCTGGTATGATAGTTACTTAAACTCTCTTTTTAATTTCAAAGCCATTTTGTATATTGGTTGATTCAGTTGCCACTTATTCATGCATATCCACTCGATATGCCATGCAACAGAACCTTGAAAATAAGGAGACAGAAACCAATCATAGGATCAAGTTACCCAATGAGTCTAGAGTTTAGTGTCCCATCTCTTATAAACTTGCTCCAATTACTAGTAGTGGTATCGTATTTGCTGGAGTTTTAATTCAATTTGACTTGTTAGACTTTGATGTCATTCTAGAAATGAACTAGTTATATACCCATGGGGTCAAGATAGATTGTGAGGATCTTAAGGCTATTTCAGGGGATGAACAAGGGAGAGAAATATGTTTTATGGGTAAAGAAAGAAAATACCATATCCTTTAAATTTTGTTGTGAAAGCAAGTGAGCTCTTATGTCAATGATATATTGGGCATTGGTGTTATGCTATTGACACGCAACCGCAAGAAGAAGGAGCAGAAGGTATCCATATAGTTTGTGAATTTAGAGATGTTTTCCTAAAGAGTCACTGGGACTGCCCGCACAAGAAAATTGGTTTTTGAGATTGAATTATTCCCTAATGGCCATTGTATCTCTAAAGCCCCATATCATTTAACCCCAACAGAGTTTAGACAACTGAAGATTCAATTAGATGAGCTATTACGGAAGGGATTTTCCAGACCAAGTGTATCACCATGGGTTGCCCCAGTTCTACACGTAAAGAAGAAGGATCGAACCTTGAGGTTATAAGTCAATTATATGGAGCTGAAAAAGATCACCAATAAGAACAAATACCCATTACCCCAAATAGATGGTTTATTTGCTCAACCATGTGGAGTAGGAGTCTTTTCCAAGAATTATTTGAGATCAAGATACCGTAAACTTAAGATTTTACCTGAAGACATTCCCAAACTGTACTTAGGACCAAGTTTGGTCACTATGAATTCACTATGATGCCTTTTGACCTGACAAATGTCCCCATGGCGTTTGTGGATCTTATGAATAGAATTTTCACACCCTATTTGGGCAAGTTTTGGATCGTATTCATAGACAATATCCTAATTTACTCCAAGGATAGAAATAAATTTTTGGGACATGTGGTTTCAAAGGAAGGGATTCAGGTTGATTTGAAGAAGGTGAAAGCAATTACAGAGCGTCCAAAGCTCACCAATGTTATTAAGATCAAAAACTTTTTTAGTTTAGCAAGGTATTATTGAGTGCGAGAAGGATTTGTTAAAGATTGTCTTCCCTGACTAATTTGTTGAAGAAGGCTACAAGTTAGCAAAAAGATAAAGTGGTAACTTATACCTCCGAACGGTTCAAGCCTTATGAGAGAAAAACACCCTACCCAGAACCCAGACTTAGCGGTTGTGGTTATTACACTGAGAATTTGAAAACATTACTTGTATAGAGTATCCTGTAAGATTTACACTAATCATCAAAGTTTGAAGTATATCTTCACTTAGAAAGAACTCAATTTGAGACAAAGACGTTGGCTGAAGTTGCTTAAAGATTATGGCCTGCAGATCCAATATCACCTAGAGAAAAAAAATGTTGTGGCAAATGCGATGAGTAGAAAGTCACAACACAGCTTGAGTGCAGTAGTGATTACTCAGCTGAACCTCCTGAGAGGGCTTGAAAACTAGTATTCAATTAGTGTCATATAGGCATGCAAATGACCAATTATCATCGCTTAATTTACCCTATAACCCTCCATAATGGGGGAAATTCGAAATACTTGAGGAGTTAAAAGACTGGCCTAATTATATGTTAAGGAGATAGTTTGATTCCATGGAATTCCAACAGATATGGTATGAGATAGGGATTAGACATTTCAAGCCCATTTTAGTAAGCACTTCAAGAAGCCTTTGGAACCAAATTGAATTTTAGCAGTTCTTATTATCCTGAGATAGATGGGCACACTGAAAAAGGGAATCAAATTCTAGGAAACATATTGAGAGTCAGTATACTGGGATTCTAAGGGATAACAGGAAAATGACTTACCATTGATGGAATTTTCTTATAGCAATGGTTACCACTTCCCCATTAAGATGGCCATTAAGGCTTTATATGGAAGAAAATGTAGCACTCTTTGCACTAGAGTGACTTATATGAGACATTAAACGAGGGCAAACATTTTGAATTTGAAGAAGGCATAAGACCCCTAGCAGTCAATGTTATGGAATTGCTAGCAGAGAAAAATCAACATGAAATATCATGGTAAAATAACATCAAACATTGTCGATAAAATCATCTTTTGGGTAATAAAGATCATCTTTTGCGCTCGATGCGATGACAGTCCCTGGAAACTCTTAAAAATGGACTATTGGGGCCTATAGAAAAGTTATGCTTACAAAAGAAGGAGTCCTCCGGAGTTTTAGGTAGATGATAAGGTGTTTCAGAAAGCTGCGCCAAGTAAGAGTATGAGGAGATTTAGAGTACAAGGTAATTTGAGCTAAGATATATTGAATCATATGAGATCATGGAAGGATTGAGCTTTGTAACTTATCAGCTAGATCTGCTTTTGGAACTCAAACCCATGCATAGCAAGTATGGTACCTCATAATTCAAGAAGTACCTTCCAGATCTTGACCCCACTGTCGTACCTGAAACCATTGCAGATAATGAGGATCTATTGTACGAAGAGCACCCAGTTCAGATACTAGATCACAAGATTAAGCAGCTATGCAAGAAGCAGATATCCTTAGTCTAAGTGCCTGGGCAGACTATAGATATACTTCCTCAGAAGCCACTTGGGAAAACCGAGGGTAAGATGCAGGCCAAGTACACACATCTATTTGAGATGAACCTGCATGCTTTATCAAAGCTCATAAGTTTCGAGGACGAAACACTTTAAGGGGGAAAAGCTGTAACAGGCCGACCCTAAATCATGTTTGTTTATTTAATTAAGCTATGTTATTAATTTTTTATATTTATTTATCTCATTTAAGTATCCCGGTTGGGAGAATTCATTTTGGACCCCACTTTGCAATTTGAGTTTTATTTACGGGAAAAATTTCGGATGAATCAATATTAGGTCCTGCTAAATATGATTAGGTGACTAAATTATTGTTCATAATGTCACGAAAATTTAATTTTTTAATCATACAAAAAAATTTGAGCCCAAATTCATTAAGTTTGGCCCAATTCATTGGGGCCCGATTTGCGACCCAATTCATTTTGGGTTTAAATTTTGGTCCGAGTATTTTGGTGTGATTAAAGTACGTTAATCACCATCATTTATACCAAATTTTAATTAGCAAAAAGATATTTTGGGTAGGGATAAAACTCAGCCAAGTAATTTGATATAGCTTGGAATTATTTTCAACCAAGTAAAAAAAACACCAAGCTTTTTTCTTCTTCCCCTCTCTCGACCCCATAGCTAGCCCCCCTGCTGCCACCACCACCACCTACTACTGCCACTAGCTGCTACCGCTAGCTACCATCAGCCGCCAACCACCAACCCATCAGCCACCAGCCACCAACCACAACTCTCACAAACACCAAACGCCACCTCCATCTCTCTACACTTGATCTCAAGTGAGGTAAATCCTAATTCCAACCTTGTTTAATTTTAGATTTTTATGTTGGAATTGATAATGGATCAATTTATTCTCATATAAACAAGTGTTATTTTGATGTTTTAATTGATTGGATAAGCTTGAAGCATGCTAGGGTTTAGGGGTGTCCAAGATCATGCAAGCTTAAGTTAAAGTGTTGGATTTTGAGTGTTTTATCTTTGATTTGGTAATCTTTAAACCTATTGATGATGGTGGTGGGTTTGGTGGGACTTTTTCATACAGGGATAAATTATGGAAATTCTCCAGTTGATTTAAAAGTGGTTCATTTGCTCATTTATGTAAACAAAGGTGATTATGGGTGCGTTTAGAGTGATTTTGTAAAGAGAGGAATTGAAAGACATATGTAAAGATAATTATGGAGTATTTTGAGGTAAAACGGATTTGTAAGGTGATGAGAAGGAACAAGCTTTATGACATGATTTTAAGGAATGATTTTAGATGGGGACTTATGTGAAAAGAAATGGGAAAGCAAAAGCAGTGTGGTTGTGAACTGGCAGAAAATAAGGATCCCTTTGCCAATAAAATGGTAATGATCGGCCCATCCAAAAATTATGATTTTTGGTGGTAGATATATCAGTGAGTTTTTCAGAAGCCTTTTGAATCCCTTTATTCCGAGTTATATGGGAAATGTTATGGTTGTTTTGCTAAGACTGGATATGACGGACCCAAGCTATGCATAGTTGTGTTCTAACCCAATTTTGAGAACCTTGTTGTGGTAATTATGTTTGACACTATGAATGAAATTTTAAGGGACTTTTTAACCGTTTCGTATTGGGGTTTTATAGCTCATTTGGATGTGAGGGGTAAAAGATATGAATTTTCTAAAGTAGACCTTCAAACGGTAATATGAGGGAAGAAAGAAATCATGGTATTTGGAAATATTATCAGGCGTTTCTGCATAATTATGGATACTGTAAAGAAATTACAAAGTTTAGTGAGTTCAACAATTTTCATTTTGTATAGAAGCTTACTTGGGTTAGAAAACCGAGTTAAATGGGCATGACAATGAAATTGGAGAAGTAAACAGGGTAATGACACAAGCTTTCCTAAACCTTACAACACCCCTCTTATCATTAAACCTTCTATTATTCATTTCAGAAACTTCAGAAATCCATTTTCCATTTGTATCCATCAAAATACTTCCATTATCACCTCAATTATTTCATTTTGGTCTATTTTGCTTCAATTTGTTATACTTCGAGTTCAATGACCCTAACTTATTTATTTTTCAAAATCAGTTTAGTATAACTTATCTTATGTTGAATTGTTTGAATTGTGGATTCCCTTTTTATTAATCAATTTACATGAAGTTGAAAATTATGGGAATGAAAGTTGCTTACCAACTGCATTTACCTATAACTACATTTCTTAAGCGGAAACGGGACCTAGTCTATCGTTTTCCATTGTGCATACGTATTATCAAGTGAGATTGCATTTAAAGACTTCAGGTATGTTGATTATCTGTATCTTTAGAAATCTCTACGTATTTATCAAAATGATAATATTTGGTAAGTATATCAATGAATCAGTTTAATCAGTAATTTGTCATATAGCTAGTGACCCCATCAGTTATCAGTTACAGGGCATTGCCCTTCAGTTACATACGTGGCTTCAGGCCAGGTTTCTGGGTCAGCTTGACAAGTGTACACTTATCCATAGATCGTAACAGTATCAAGGGGTTTACTATCAGATAATAACTAGTAATTGCAGTTTACATTCATCTCGTTCCCTATTCTTGTTTTAGCTTAAAATGAACTACAAGCGCCTAATCAATTTATGCAGGGATCTTTTATCAATAAAGGAATGCATATACTGAGTTTCGGCTCACAGTTCGAAATATTTTTCATATTTATTTTTAGGCAAATGCTCAGTGAATCGCCTTATGCTAGCAAACCAGTTGAAGAAAATAAGTTGAGTAAAGGAATTTGGATGGATCAACAGTGGCATAGTATGTGCATATTTTGAAGCTATATTTTGAAATCTTCAATGGATAGAGGTGTAGATTATATGATGAATTATTTCACTATGGTGTATAAACCTTATATTGGTTAGCAATTGACTGTATATGGTTTGATCATGTATGAATGTGTATGATTGAAGCTATGTCAAACTATTATTTCTAGTACTCATACTTCAACCTTGTCCTTTTGGAAAGCAATAACGCCCCTATCACTGGATTTATCGGTTGAAATTGAGGAAATTAGAATAGTGATTGCAAACAGTGGAGCATGTTTAATTTGGGGGCGTTATAGGATACGTCATTTTACACCATTTAACTCATAAGTTTACTTCTATATGAGCACACATGACACCTTTTCAAAGCAAGGGGATATTCTAACTTGGCATATGTAAGTCAACTTCTACCTGGCACATCGAAAACTTAGAAAAGGGGAAATAGAAACGGGATGGGCTAGCACATGCTCAGTGAGTATTTCTCAACTCTTTAAAACCCAAAACATTTACAAGTAATAATGATAAGTAGCAATCATATAACGTTTATATACTACTATCATATTAGGCAATCAAATCTCCCCAAGGAAACCATCACCTCTAAACTTCACACTGAGCCACTCAAGTTTGTATCTACACCTTAAATAACCGAACTTCCTCAGATACAGGCATTCAAGCACATAGCCAAGCAAAATGATAAAGATCGGGTAAAAAAGCTTAGTCACACATTTTGTAAACATAGTAACGCATTTCACCTTTTAAAGAATCACTTACAATTTAGAATAGCCTCCTTAAGGCTTGTATACTTTTTAAAAGTTCCTGAAATGCCCACAATGGTAAGAATTCAAATCGTTTTCTCATATATCAGAAAAATATCTTTTTATTCAGGCATAAGATCTTATAATGTGCTAGTTAAGGGAGATCGTCACTCGCCCCATGTGAGGCCGTCACTCACGCATCAAATTATGCTCGAGGCATAACAAATTTTGAACCATTAATCCTGTCAGAGTCTTCTAGGATTCCCACTTCTGGGTCTATCTTCCTAAGCATTAGGGTTCCCGCAAACCAGGTCTATTCCCAAATCATTTGTCTGCTCAAGCACTCATCTTAGCCATTAAAATCACATTAAACTATTATAGGTTATACAAAATAAAGGTCACTATCACACACAGTAAGTCTCACCTTCAAGTGAGCCACGAATCACTTCTTTTTGATAGTTGCTTACATATTCGATACCATGCTTGTGTAGCAAAATAACCCATAACCCCATTAATGGTTTATGGTTATTTCATTTCAACATGGAAAACCTATTAAGATCATGGCCAGTCTACTAACTCGCAATTCAAAACTTAAATAATTTGATAACATATAAGTCAAACTAGGCCTCGCAATAAGCATCTTTAGTTGCCCTTTTTAAGTTCATTTCAATCTTTCAAATGGAAAAGAAAGAAATATCAGACAAGCAAAGCCCTTAAAACATTTTCAAGCTCATAATTCATTTCCTTTTTAAATCCCTAGTCCTATTGACGAGTCAGCTGCGTCATTTAACTGAGTAATTCGACGATTTAATTAGGGTCATTAGGCTACAAAGTCTTTGCAATCAAAACAGGAAACTTGTGAACATCTAGAAACATCTTGAAATCCTAAAAGTAAGCTTTTAATGACCTTTTGAAGATTTCTAAAATTTACAATTCATTCACATAACATCATTTCATCAATTCGAGAGGGAAGGGGTTCACAATAGCATGTTCATTTCACTTTGCAGTAACAGTTTCAACAGAATCTACCTAATATCACAATTACTTCGCAATTCACACAAAATATCAATCTAGGCTCCCTTCTCACACAACACTGTCCACAAAAACCTAGAATCACTCATTAGTTACACCTCAAACCATCCAACTACGAAGTTCGGTTCAATATCATAACAATTCAATCGTTTAATTCAAAAAACCAATATCCACAAGCGTAGCATTCATATGCAATCACTAAAAATAGAATTTAAACATGTTCAAACTAATTTGGTAACAACTTTAGAACATAATTTACTTGTCATACAATTCCCCAAATTTACCAGTTAGCAAAAACTATACATTACTTCAACATGCATAAACCTTAAATCAGTATCAACATCATTCTCATTAGATTTCAAGTTCAAATTCTCCCATCACTGATGATAGCTTCAGAATTTTAACATAGACTACCCAAAATCGTTAAATTTATCTTAAATGACTAATAATTAGGAGGAAAAGAAAAACCCACCTCAATTCCAAGCTAAGAACGCATTCTAAGGGCTTTTGGGCTTAATGTGAATGCTTCAAAAAAAGGATTTTGAACCCTTGTTGTAGCCACGCCTAGCCCACACAAACAGACCCAAAATCAACTAATTTGGCTCATTGATTTGAATTTGTGGCTGATATTTAGGCTGTGAATTCAACCCCAATTTATAGAGGGATTGGAGTGGCTAAAGACTGGGTTACATGGCCGAGCCTGGGCAAGAGTTCGGTGCCTTAGATCGCCGCCTGAATCGACCATAAATGTGGTGGTTTCCCACCGATTTTGCCCAGAACTTACAGCGATGGATTTGTTTGGTGTTGGGGTGGTGGAATGTGAGGAATTCGAAACTGGGTTGAGGCAAAAATTGATGGAATTTGATGCTTGAGGCCATGTGTGTGGAGAGAAGAGGAAGAAGATGAAGGAGAGAGATTGGGGCTCATGAGGGGCTTTTCATGAGGAAAAGCAAGAAGGAGAAGCCAGGTGTGGTCTAGTGCGACTTGATAAAAATGTCCTCCCCTTTTGCCTTTTTTTTAAAGCTTGCCTAAAAACTAACACCGCTAATCTAATCTCATACCTCGTATTCTAAACTCGAATCGATAATACAATCTTTCATCGATTGCTCGTTCCCAATTATAACAAGGTTCGATTTAATAATTAAGGAAACTAATTCTAAGGTTGACAACCTAATCATATTTGGGATTCTATTTGATTTAGTACTCAATAATAATTCTTCTTAACGCTTATAAAAAATCATCAAAGAATTTTCAAAACTAATAATAACAATAATAATAGCAACAAAGATATTATTTTTAATAAAATTATCGCTTGCAGAAGCACATCGATAATAATTGAACTTATCTAATTAATAAAATACGACTTTATGACGTCATAAGAAAGACTAGTCAGCATAATGTAAAAAAAAAGAACACAGGTATTATAACTATTAACACTCCACTCTTAGCTATGTTCTTCCTCTTCCCAAAGTGGAAGCCTTGCCACCCCACTAGCTCACTCGCATTCCGATCAGCATTCTGATCATGATTAAACAATAATGCTTTTTGAAGTATATTGAGATAGTAACATCTCAAACCCACAAAGTATGAGTCTAGATTAGGTAGCAAGCACATCAAAATGTTTGTAGAATGGTCAGACAATACTATTGGCCTCCATTAAGAGACCAAATTTAAGAACACATCTAGTCACTTACTAGTTAAGTACATAATCATCTAGTGTCAAGGCTTAATTCTAGCATTCTAACACCTTTTACAAACAAATACAAGTTACTTGGGGACATCATCCAACATCTTAAATAAATAGTTAGAATCTATCATGCTAGTCATAACCCTAGAGTCCCCAATACTTTACCGGCTTCCTCCTTGCTATATGTCTTCTTTTGAGATACTTATAGAACTTCTCTATGTAGCTCCACACATCCTAGCTCACATTCTATACAAATCTGTACAAGCATCCAAACATTTTTTTCTTCTCTTTTTAAGACTACTTTACCTCGTTTGGAGACCTTCAAAGCTCTACCTTGAGATTAATATCGATAGTATCTCGCATTAAAAGTCCCCAAAGAAATGGCACATGTCTAACCGTAGTTACTGTCCATACTACCTCATGAAACATGTGAATTCGTAGTGTTCCCACCTCAGCAACCTGACTTTGTGTATCATTTTCCATGTTGACAGTACCATTTTGACATGGTTCATACGTATCAAAGCACCCTATAACTGAACACATGTGAAATGAATAACTAGAATATAAGATCGAATCTAACCATCCTGGACTTTTAATAGTTAGTAGAATTATGCTAACTTCATTAAATGGGTTCAACCTTCTACAATGCCCACTACTGATGGCTTCTCATCTCTAAAGTCCTTCTTCATCTTGGGACAGACCCCCTTCATGGTACCTTGCTCATTGCAGTAGTAGCATTTGAACTTCCAACCACTCAATCTTAAACATTGGGATCCTTACTCCTTTTCTCTTGACCGTCATCTTCCCGGCTTGACTCCTTTGTAACTATAATCACCTGACCATCATTTGAGAATCCATTGTTGCCTTATCGAATCTCATTCATGAACAAGGTGACAATGACCTCATTAAATTTTAAGGTCTCTTTTTTGAATAAAATAGTAGTTACGATATTGTCAGAAGATAAAAGTAATAAAGCCTACCAAAGCAAAACTTTTTCTTCCTCTTTAATCTTTACTTCTAAAGAAGTCAACTCTATCAATGTCTTATTGAACTCATATAGATGTCAATTAGAGTCACTTCTTCCACCATTTGGAGACCAAATAATCATTTCTTCAAGTGTAACCTACTTGCCGATGATTTAGACTTGCACCGGTCCTTCAACTTATCCTAAATACCCACTGGGTTTGGTAAGTCAAGAGCCTCCTATAGAGTATTATTTGCAAGACATAACAAGATTGTACTTCTTGTCATGTCTTGTCAATCTCTTCCCACTCCTCCTTTGACATCTTCTTTGACTTGGCTTTTTCTTGTTCTGCATGTCTTAAAATAAAATGGATACAAGAGGAATCTGAGAGAAAAAAAATTATATTTCCACTATTTTAGGACAAAATGCAAATAACTCTCTATGTTTACAAGTACTAATTACCAGAAACTTATAAATAGACCCTTCCCACTCCCCCTACTAGTATGTGCTTTCCAGCAACTAATTACCAGTTGCTCCCTACATTCACCCACTTTAACAAACTCTCTCATGGTATTTTCCTCAGTGGTGTCTTATGTAGTTTGTGCGTGTATTATTTTTAAAGGCAAATAATACCTTTATTTATAGGCATTTAGAGAAATTTCTAACTAAAGAAAAATTCACTCCTAATTATACATCAGTCTTAAACTTCCCCTATTGATAAATTTTGAAGCATTTCTTTCATTATCAATTCTTCTTTAACTTCCTTCGCTTGTTCTTTTCTTTTTTTTTTTTACCTCCATTGACTTTTATTAATCCCAACAATCTCCACCTTAATAAAAATCAATACCAACGGCTCCACCTAGCGCAATCCGCCACGACTATTACCACCTTTAGCCAATAAAGCAAACATTACCCGCTTCCTCTTTGCTACCTGTCTTCTACTTGAGTTACTTGTGGAATCTCTCCATGCAGCTGTATCTGTTTGTACATTCCCTGCAAAGTCTGTACAAGCCTCCATATATTTCTCTTTTTAAGACCACCATAGCTCCTTCGGAGACCTTAAAAGCTCCACCTTGAGATAAATTCCTGTAGTCTCTCGCATGAAAAGTCCCCAAAGAAATCAGATTTCTTTTTAGACCTAGCACATGTCTAACCTTGGTGATTGTTCACAATACCCCATTAACACATGAAAATTCATAGTATTCTCACCACAATAATGTGGCTTTGTGTACAATTTTCCATGTTGACAGTACCATTTTCACATGGCTGACACATATCAAAGCACTCTCTAATTGAGCACATCTAAAACGAGAAACTAGAATCTAAGATTAAATCTTACCTTCCTTGACTTTCAGTAGTTTCTAGAAATATGTCACCTCCATTGAATAGGTTCGAACCATCTATAATACCCACTACTGATGGCTTCTCATCTCTCAAGTCCCTTTTCCCCTTGGGACAATCCTACTTCATATGACCTTCCTCATCGTAGTAGTAGCATTTGAACCTCCGACTATTCGATCTTAAATGTTGGGATCCTTCCTCCTTCTCTCTTGACCGTCTACTTCATCGACTTGACTCTTGTGTAATCACAACCACCTAGCAATCATTTGAGAACCCGTTGCTACCTGATCGGTTCTCATTCGTCAACAAGGTGGCAACCACCTCATCAAATTTCATGATCTCTTTTTCGAACAAAAGAGTAGTCATAATATTGTCAAAAGATAGAGGCAATGGAGCTAACAAAAGCAAAAGTTTATCATCCTCTTCAATCTTTACCTCTAGAGAAGTCAACTTCATCGTTGTCTTGTTGAAGTCGTCTAGAGGTTGATCAGAGTTCACTTCTACTGCCATTTAGAAAGCAAATAATTATTTTTTCAGGTGTAACCTCCTTGTCAATGATTTGGTCTTGTACTGGCCCCCTTACTTGTCTGAAACATCTACGAGGTTTACCAAGCCAGGAACCTTCCAAAGAGTATCATTTGGAAGACCTAATACGATTATACTTGTTGCCATATCTTGCAAATCTCTTCCTGCCCCTCACTTGACATCTTCACCGACTTGTCTTTTTCCCAGAATTCCACCTACTCATCGTCCGTCATCTTGTCAATCCTGTGAGTCTTCACCTTCAAGGCCTTAATTGTTCGATATCCGGTTGGCAAATGTTTCACTTGTTGTTGCGATAAGGTGAAATCACGGCACTATCAAAATGCTCGAGCCTTTACTTATGCCATCTCCTACGTTCTTTACAATGATTTCCTCCTTTTACCACTTACAAACCCTCTCTCCCAGCACAACCTCTCTCTGATACCACTGTTGGGTTCTAAGTGCGTATGATTAGAAAATTTTCAAGAAGGTGGAAAAACAAATAAACTAACACATGAGGAATCCAAGAGAAAAAAAATTATATTTCCACTATTTTAGGATAATATACACACGATTCTCCATGTTTTCAAGTGTTATTTACATGACACTTATACGGCACCCCCCTAAGCAGATGTATTTTCTAGCAACTAATTACCAATTGCTCCCTATGCACTCACCCACTCTCACTAAGCTCCGTCATGGTATTTTCCCCTATGGTGTCTTGTGTAGTTTATTGGTATATTATTTTTAGAGGCAAATGATGCCTCTATTTAAAGGAGTTCCGGAAGTTTCTCACCAAAGAAAAATACACTCTTAAATATGAGTTAGTTTTAAACTTCCCTTAAAAATAAGTTTCGAAACATTTCATTCGTCATCAATTATTCTTTAACTTCTTTGCCTTTTCTTTTCTTTTTTTATCTATTAATTTTTATCAATCTTAATAATTTCCAAGTCAATACCGATGGCTGCACCTAACTTGATCTGCCTAGGTCAGTGCCACCTTCAACTAAAGAAGGAAACATTACCCGCTTCCCGCTTGCTACCTTTCACTTGAGTTACTTGTAGAAGCCCGTTGTGTCTCTCCCCCGTCTGCACATTTCCTACAAGTCCGTATAAGCCCCAAGACATTTCTCCTTTTAAGACTGCGATAGTCCTTTAGAGACCTTCAAAGCTCCACCTTTTGCCATGTTGGCAGTACCTTTTTCATATGGCTGATACATATCAAAGCACTCTCTAATTGAACACATATGAAATGAACAGCTAGAATCTAAGATTCAATCTGATCATCATCGACTTTCAGTAGCTATAAAAATACGTCAACTGTATTAAATAGGTTTGAACCTTCTGCAATTTGCACTACTGATGGCTTCTCATCTCTCAAGTCCATATTCCTCTTAGGATAATCCCTCTTAGTGTGACCTTCGTCATCTCAATAGTAGCATTTGAACTTTCGATCACTCGATCTTGAATGTTGGGACCCTTCCTCCTTCTCTCTTGATCGTCCTCTTCTATGACTAGAATCTTGTGTAAGCACGACCACCTGACAATTATTTGAGAATCTATTGTTGCCCCGTCGAGTCTTATTCATCAATAGGGTAGCAATCACCTCATCAAATTTCAAGGTTGCTTTTCTGAACCAAAGCGTAGTTACAATATTTTCAAAAGAGGAAGGCAATGAACTTAACAAAAGCAAAGCTTATCTTCCTCTTCAATTTTTACTTCTAGAGAAGTCTACTCAATGTTGATTAGAGTTCACCTATTTCACCTTGTGTAGATCGAGCAATCTTTTCTTCATGTATAATTTACTTGTTATAGTTTGGACTTGTACCGACCCTTTAACCTGTCCCAAATATCTATTAGGTGTGTTAAGCTAAGAACCTCTTAAAGAGTATTATCTAGAAGATATTGCAAGATTGTACTTGCTGCCATATGTTGCAAATCGCTTCCTACTCCTCCTTTGATATCTTTGCTGGCTTGTCTTTTTCCTTGAGTTCCACCCCTCATCATCTGTCATCTTGTCAGCCCTTATGAGTCTTCACATTCAAGGCCTTAAATGTCTCTATCAGGTCAGCAAACTTTTCACCCGTGTTCTTTAGAATCACCATGGCCATCAAAAGGTCGATCGTAATGCTCGAGCACTTACCGATGCCATCTCTTGCGTTCCATACAATGATTTACTCCTCTTACCTCTTACAAACCCTCCTTCGCAGCACAACCTCTCTCTGATACCACTATTCAGTTTTAAACGCATATGATGCAAAAAATGTTAAGAACGTGATAAAATAAATAAAACTGGCACAAGATGAATTTGAGAGGGGAAAAATATACTTCCACTATTTTAGGACAATATGAAAACAACTCCATGTTTACAAGTGCTAATCACCACACATTATAAACAAACCCTTCCAACACTGCCTACCCAGATGTGTTTTCCAGAAACTAATTAGTAGCTGCTCTCTACGCTCAGCCATTCTCACCAGGCTCCTTCTCTACATTTTTCTAAATGGTGTCTTGTGTAGTTTTTGTGTATATTATTTTCAAAGGCAACTAATACCTCTATTAATAGGAGTTCGAGGAAGTTTCTTCCTAAGAAAAACTCTTTACTAAATATGCATTAGCTTTAAACTTCCCAAAAAAAAAAAAAAGTTTTGAGACATTCCTTCTATTATCAATTCTTCTTTAACTTCTTTACCTCTTCTTTTCTTTTTTTTTTTCCCTCCATTGATTTTTATCAATCCCAATAGTCTCCACATTAATAAGAATTGACACCCACGGCTCCACCAAGCTCAATCTGCCTACGACATTACCACCTTCAGCTGAAGAAGTAAACATTGTCCACTTCCTCCTTGCTACCTACCTTTCACTTGAGTTACTTGTAAAGGCTCTCCATGTAGCTCCACCTGTCTGTATGTTCCTTACAAGTCTGTACAAGCATCTAGATATCTCTCTCCTTTTAGAACTACCATAGCTCTTTTCGAGACCTTAAAAACCCCACCTTGACACGAATATCGAAAGCCTCTTGCATCAAAAGTCCCTAAAGAAATCCGATTACTTTTAGACCCGACACATGTCTAACGTAGTTACTAATCGCACTACCCCACCAAAGATGTGAATTCATACTGTTCCCACCCCGGTAACCCGACCTTTATGCTGTTTGCCATGTTGAGAGTATATTTTCTACGTGGTTGATACGTATCAAAGTGCTCTTACTGAACACATGTGAAACAATCAACCAGAATCTAAGATCTGGTTTATCTTTCTCAGATTTTCAGCATGTGCCAAAAGTGAGTCACCTCCATTAAATGGGGTTTGAACCTTTTCCAATTCCAATACAGATGAGTTCTCATTTTTCAAGTCCTTCGTTTCTCGGCACAATGCCTTTTTATGTGAGCTTCATCATCGCAATAGTAGCATTTGAACTTTCGACTACTCGATCTTAAATATTGAGACCCTTCCTCCTTTGCTTTTGACGGCCTCATCCCCGACTACACTGTTGTGTAACCACGACCACCCACCATCATTTCAGATTTTGTTGGTGCCCTATTGAGTCTTGTTCGTGAATAAGGTGGCAACCACCTTGTCGAATTTCAAGGTCTCTTTTCTAAGCAAAAGAGTAGTCACGACATCATTAAAAGATGAAGGCACTGAAGCCAACAAGAGCAAAGCTTTATCTTTCTCCTTAATCTTTGCCTCTAGAGAAGTTAACTACGCCATTATCTTGTGCAACTCATCTACGTGTTAATTGGAGTTAGTTTCTTCCGCCAATTGGAGACCAAATAACCATTTCTTCAAGTATATGATTTAGACTTGTACTGACCATCCAACTTGTCCTAAATATCTACCGAATCCATTAAGTTAAGAGCCTCCCAAAAAGTATTTATTGCTAAACATAACAACATTGTACTTGTTTCCATGGCTTGTAAATCTCTTCCTGCTCCTCATTTGACATCTTCTCTGGCTTGTATTTTTTCTTTAGTGCCCATCATCTGTCATGTTCTTGGTCCTGAACGTCTTTATCTTCAAGGCCTTAATTGTCCCTTATTGGGTTAGCAATCTTTTCACCCATTGTTGTCGCTATGTGAAATCACCATGGCCATCAAAAGATTCGATCCAAATGCTCGAGCTTTTTACCGATGCCATCTCCTGCGTTCTTCACAATGTTTTTCTCCTCTTGCTGCTTGTAACCCCTCCTTCCCAGTGCAACTTCGAGATGGCACCACTGTTGGATTTTAAGTCTGGAAGATCTAAAAAATATCAAGGAGCGGCAAAATAAAGAAACTGACACAAGAGGAATTTGCGGAAAAAAATATATTTCCACTGTTTCAGGAAAATAAACAAACAACTCTCTATATTTAGAAGTATTAATTATCATACACTTATAAACAAACCCTTCCCACATCCCCTATTCGGATGTGTTTTCCAACAGCTAATCGCCAATTCCTCCCTACACTCATCCACTCTCACCAAGCTCCATTTTGGTATTTTTCTCAATGGTGTATTATGTAGTTTATTGGTATATTATTTTCAAAGGCACATAATACCTCTATTTATCAGAGTTCAGGGAAGTTTTACCAAAGAAACATTCACTCCTAAACATGAGTTAGTCTTAAATTTTCCCTAAAAAAAGTATTGTAACATTCCATCTATTATAAATTCTTCTTAACTTCCTTTGCTTTTTCTTTCTTTTCTTCCTTCCATTGATTTTTACCAATCTTAACTATTTCCACCTTGATAAAGATCAATACTGAAGGCTCCACCTTGAACAGTAAGCACTAGCATTCTTATTGAGACTTGAACTCATAGTGAGATATTATCTGAATTTTTCATGTGCGAGGCTCATCGTGAAAAAACCTACTATTTTATGATTATGTGATTTATTCGAATATGAAATCCAATCATGAAAATACAGCATCCCGATTTGTTTTGCAACCCAAGATTTTGATACATATTGAAATAGGGATTACTGGCAAGTGCTATTCGAGAACAATTAGCTAATTTGGATTATCAAACTATTATGGATTATTTATTTGTAGAATGGAAGGAATTAGGGGAAGGGACCTCATAAGGAACGAATTAGAAGACCGAAAAGTTGGAAGAAGAAAGGATGTTTTAGTTAAACACATAGAATTAGCAAAACATTTTATTGGTAGCTCGATCTGCCTAGATCATTACCACCTTCCTACCTATCTTCTGCTTGAGTTACTTGTAGAAGCTCTCTATATAGCTCTACCCATTTGCATATTTCATATAAGTTTGTACAAGCTATTGGTAGTATTTTTGGGGTGACTAGGTGGAAGAATTTTCTCGTCCTCTGGGACAATGTGGAAATCAAATCACTAATTATTTTCGACTCAGTAAGTTTAATTACCAAAACTAATTACTCACAAATTTTAATTTAAATATGATTAATTAAACTAAACTAAAACATAGCATAATTAACAAAATAAACAAAAAAAAAGCATATTAGGTAACAATAACTAGCAAAACATCTAATTAACTAAGGAAACATGAAATTTACTAACTAAAAAAAAGAGAGAGGAGGGGGAGTACCTTAAAACCTTGAAAATCCAACAATAGAGGTTGGCCTCCACCGTTGGAGCAAGTGGGTGATGATTAGACATGAATTCTCCACTTATTCTTACGAATCTAACTTAACTACTAAAAATCTAACCATTGAGGGCCTAAAACACAAACTTGTAAAAGTGGGTTTTCAAACCCTAAGATGAAGGAGAGACAAAAAGCTTGAAATTTGCATCTTTAAAGAAAGAGAATGAGAGATCAAGAGTAGCTAAGAGAATAGAAGGATGATTAAGCAAGGGAGACACTAATTGCACTCCATTAACAAACAAAAGCATATAAAATTAGGCATCGAAGTAGTAAATCAAACTTAACAAATTAAGAACTTGAACGAAAATGAAGATTAAAGAGAGAAAGAAAGCCAATTGCATCAAAATTTCATTACCCTTCAAATGTGGCTACAAAATGAAAGTAAATCTGCGCTACTCTTTCCTAAACCCTATCTAAACCCTATTCCTAAACCCTCAAAATTGGATCATTACACAAATGAGGGTTGGGGCATTAAACATATCCCAACGCAGAAGGTTTGGTACGATCGTGCCAAGTGGCATAGGCAAGCCGTGCCAAACTTCTGGAAGCCAACAACAAAAGTAGGGCAGGACAGCAGTTGGCACAGTCGTGCTTCAAGGCACGGGACCCTGTGCCAAGTTTTTAAAATAGGATTTGGCACGACCCTGCCACTTAGCATGGGCACCACGTGCCACCTGGCACTGGCAGTCCTTGCCGCTTAGCACTGGCAGCCCTTGCCACCTGGCGCTGGCAACCCATGTGAAATTTTTGAAGTGTTTTTCTTCCTTATTTCTCCCATAATATTTGTGCTTGTTGACCCGACCTTGTTTCATAGTTATCCTAGGTTGCCCTCTAAGGTTTTTCGGTTTAACATGCCTAACTTTTAGCATGCTTTGCACGAATTATCTACCATTTGTGCATTTTCTTTATTACCTACAAAACCAACAAAAAACAAATAAAAAACCTAATTTACTAGTTATTTGAGCTAAATCTTGATAGAATGAGGTGTAAAGTTCACGCGCATCGCGCTCGAAGAAATATCCCCCACACCAAGACTTTGCTCGTCCTCGAGCAAAACAAACTAAATAACTAAAAAGAAATGGAAAATAACAAAAAGAAAATCCTACCTCACTTTTGTATGAATTATGGTTGCATTTAATATATACAACAAGCCCTTTAAACCCTCGGTTTCCCAATCGGATGAGCAAGGTCATATGAGGGTTTTCAAGTAAAATACCCATAAAAAATTCTTTTCATAAAGAAAGGAAAATCTTTTTGTTTTTTTTTTTTTCCAAAACATGAACATATATACAAATAATGGAAAAATCATGTACATAACCCAGACAATTGCATCACCCTAGTAAGCAAATCACCAAATTATACACAAATAGAATATACAATCAGGAGATAATTAAGTCCAAGGAAGCATCCCAACTCTCATTTTTCACCCCACACACAATATGCTATGATATGTAAAACTTGGTGAATGTGCAAATGTATACCAATCCTTATGAATCAAGTTGCTGACATTGACACAATCCCTATTTCCTTGACTAATTGCCTTATTTGCTCCTTTTTCCCATTCTTTGTCCATTTTCATTTTTTTTCTTCTTTTTTTCCAAGAATAAAACCGACTGGACTTACAAATATTCGGGTCTTCCCTAAAAAGGGGTTTTTTATTAGATTGTGTAAAGCACTTATTTCACTGCGCAAACAAATGTGTAATCCAGTAAAATAGCATATATTCAAGCCAATTAAAGATATGAAATAAAGATAGTGGCCATGAACATTGGTGCCCGGGTTTTTATTCACTTTTTATATTTTTTTCATTTTTTTCGCATTTTTCAAGAGCTTAAAAGGCAACTTCGACAAATAAAAGGCTCACATGCCACTTAACAACAAGACCCAAAGAATTGATGGAAAAATGAGCAAGGTAGTACAAAATCACACATATAAGATGGGATTATTAAGAAAAATCAAATACACATCCTCAACTAGACATCTCATCATGTGAACTCTATTTACATATAACTCAATAACCTAGCACATAGGATTACAATCGCCTAAGAAAGCACACAAAACCCAAAAGAAAAACGAAAATCTTTTTTAATTTTTCAAAATTTTCTATAAATATGTACAAATGGGCACCTTACCCCCACACCAAAACTCCACAATATCCTCATTGTGGGAGCTATGGCACTAAAAAGCAAGCACAAAAGTAATCCAACCACGAACCAAACACAAATTCACAAGTATATGCAAACCTATGACACCAACAACAAGCACAGAACCAAACAACACCAACAAATATGCACAAAACAAAACACACCACCAACAAACAAACATAAAACAAAATATACAAATCAAACAGGGGTGATCATAGCCATCTCGGCTCAACAAATCTCAAATTGATCACCCATAGAAAATCACAATCCTAGGTATTCACAACTATGTACAGAAAGAAAGAAAGAAAATAAAAGGCGGGGGAGAAGAGTAGGAATAATCATACTAGGTTAGGCACTGAGTGCACCTAAACAATGCCTCCACTCAAATGATGTCGAGGAGGTCTATGGAGCATCAGCCACTCCATCTTATCATCATGTTGCCACATATATCAATCCTCATCAAAGCCCAAAGCACGTATAAATTAAACTTGAACAATCCTCAAAAAAGTTAAAACCATTAGCAACACGTAGGACGTTCCAAAGAAAGCACATCACTAGAATAGAAGTGAGAGCCCTCTTGAGCTTGTCAAAGCTTTGGGCCTAAGCATAAGAATTATACACATGCCCATCATCACTCAATGTTGAGGATAAGGGCCTAGATGTTTCAAAAAAAATATGAACGCACAAATCAGGCATGAATCCTAAACCCTCTACCTAATCCTCAAGTCCTATAGTCACATCAAGCTCATGAGTCCGGTGTAAACTAGGGGCATAAATCATGCAAGTCTCTAACTCTAGGGAGGTGGAGATTGAAGGATCCATAGAAGAGTGAAACAATGATGACGGGGGCAAGGCGATAGAAGTGGAAATGGACTTAGGAGGACACTCAACAGAGACTGGATTAACAAGTTCCAAATCATAAGGGATAACCTCAAGACAAGGCTCATCCAAATGAGTCTCCTCAAGTGAATACTCCTCCTGAACAAAAAGATCCTTAGAAACCACAATTTTGTCATGCTCTAACTCACAACTAGGCTTAACCACTAATTTCTCCCTCTTATCATTCTTTCTCAAGGGGGCTAAAAAAAAGGTGCATCATCAAAAACCATATCGCCCCCAAGAGTATCCCTAGTTTTAAGATGACGGTTCATCATTAGGGGATGCAATGAAGGATGACTCATGCCCTCAAAAGACATTGATTAAAAAGGTGAGAGTATAAGCTAACACTGTAGTTCAAAAGAAAATCATAAGAATAAGAGGGAGGAATGTAATCATGAGGTTGAGGAGGTTGAAAAAGAGGAACTTCAAGTTGATGCTCACAATGAAGCATAGTATCGTCCAAAAGAACGAAGTCATTAGATAGCTTGCCCTCATTATCTATAAAAATCTTAGATGTAATACTAGGGGCTTCCCTAATTGTCTCCTACTCATATGTCTTATCATCTAGATCCTCAAAAAGGTCCTAAGCATTATTAGCCTTCTTACAAAGAAACTCTCCCCCACACATGGATTCAACCATCGTCCCAGTACTCACACCTAAACCCTCATAAGCTATTTAGTACAAATTCCACCTCTCTAAACCATGGTGAGGGCATTGGGTTAGTAACTCCTTGAACCTATTCATGTACTTCCAAAAAGGCTCATGTTCAAGTTGGACAAAAGAAAGGATTTCATTCCTAATTCTAATGACCTTGCTAGTGGAAAAGTATCTTTTAAGGAAGATATCAACAAAAGAATCTCAGGATTTAATAGAGCCAGCCTTAAGACCATACGTAGCATCATATTTGAGAGCAAGGGAATGAATTTCATCCTCACAGCATCGTTTGGTACCTTAGGCATGTGAATCAACAGACACACCTCCTCAAACTTACGAATAAACAAATGAGGATCTTCAAAGCCTGTAAATTAAGGAAGCATGCCAACATAATCCGGATTAAGCTCAAATGCCACATCCTTAAGTATATGAGGGAGGTCAAAAGACAATTGTGGGGACGCTCGGCGATGATAGAAGTGATCCCTTAATGAACGTGGTCAGTAGGATTTCACTTTTTCAAGAATGGGCTCATCAAGTTTACTAGACTTGAGCTCAACATTAATCACATTTGGTTCCTCAAAATTCCTAAGCCCATCATTAATATTCAATGAGCCATAACTTTTTGGGTTCTCAATTTTTTTAGTTTTTTGAGATTTTTCACATTTTCTTATTTTTTGTGTTTTTTAATGTCATCTAAATAAGTAGCTATCCTATAACTCAAAAGAAGGAAATAAAGAAATAATAGAAGAGACTACACTAGCATACAGAGAACTAAAGGGTGGCATATTTACAAGAAGTGACTGAATTTCGTGCCACCGTCCCCTGCAACGATGCCAATTTGTTGGTAGTTTTCTGGGTGAGTAAGTGGAAGAGCTTTATTGTCCTTTCGACGGAGTGGAAGTCAAGTCACTAATTATTTTCAGCCCACCAAGTATAATTAGAAAAACTAATTACTCACAAATTGTAATTTAAACATGATTAATTAAACTAAACTAAAATAAAGCATAATCAACAAAATAAATAAAAAATATCATATTAACTAACAATAACTAAGAAAACATCTAATTAATTAAGAAAACATGATATTTACTAACCAAAAGAAGAGACGGGAAGGGGAGTACTTCAAAGCCTTGAAAATCTAACAATGGAGGCCGGCTTCTATTGTCGAAGCAACTGGGTTATGATTGGAGGTGGATTCTCTACTTATTCTCCCGAATTTAACTCAGCTACTACTAATCTAGCCCATTGAGGGCCTAAAACTAAAACTCATAAAAGTGGGTTTTCAAACCCTAAGATGGAGAAGAGACAAAAAGCTTGAAATTTGCGTTCTTAAAGAAAGAGAGTGAGAGATCAAGCATAGATAAGATAATAGAAGGATGATTAAGAAAGGGAGACACTAATTGCACTCCATAAACAAACAAAAGCATATTAAATTGGGCATCAAAGTAGTAAATCAAACTCAACAAAGTAGGAATTTGAATGAAAATGAAGATTAAAGAGAGAAAGAAAGCTAATTGCATCAAAATTTCATTACCCTTCAAATGTGGCTACAAAATAAACGTAAATCTACACTACTCTCTCCTAAACTCTAGCTAAACCCTATTCTCAAACCCTCAAAATTGGATCATTACACAAATGAGGGTTGGGCCTTTGAATAGATCCCGACGCAGAAGGTTTGGTACGATCGTGACAGGTGGCGTGTGTAAACCATGCCAAACCTCTGGAAGCCAACAACAGAAGTAGAGCAGGACAGCAGTCGGCACGATCGTGCCCCATGGCATGGGCACCCTGTGCCAAGTTTGTTGAATCTGCACGCAAAATAGAATAAAAATAGGATTTGGTATAGTTGTGCCCCCGGCATTAGCAACCCTTACCGCCTGGCATTGGCAACCCATGCCAAATTTTTACAGTGTTTGTCTTCCTTAGTTCTCTCACGATTTTTATGCTTGTTAAGCGGCCTTACTTCATAGTTATTATGGGTTATCCTCCAAGGTTTTCTAGGTTAATGTGCCTAACTTTTGGCATGCTTTGCATGAATTATTTGCCATTTATCCAATTTTCTTTATTACCTGTAAAACCAATAAAACACAAATAAATAATCTAATATACCAATTATTTGAGCTAAATATGGGTAGAATGAGGTGTAAAATTAACGCGCATCATACTCGAACACAAGCCCCTAGACATTTCCCCTTTTAGGACTACCATAGCTCCTTGGGAGATCTTCAAAGCTCTACCTTGGCATGAACAATGGTAGCCTCTCGTATCAAAAGCCCCAAAGAAATCAGATCTCTTTTTGGACTTGTTACATGTCTAACCCATTTACAATCCGCACTACCCACCAAACATGCGAATTTGTACTGTTTCTTTTTAGAATGGGTTGATTTATCTTCTTGCTACTAATTCAAGCATTGAATCTTCTCCATTAAAAGTTTTCTTTTCTTGGGAATTCTCTTTTTCTTTTAGTTCTTCTTTGGAAATATTGGTCTTCAACATCCATTGGAATCATCTACATACATCTGTTACCTTTATTTGGTCACATGGGATTCAGCATGCATCAGTTGTCACAAGGTGAAATTACCACTGCCATCAAAAGTTTAAATTAAAATGCTCGAACCTTTTACCTATGCCATCTGTTGCGTTCTTTGCAGTGTTTTTCTCCTCTTACTACTTACAAGCCCTCCTTTCCCATGCAAACTTGCTTTGACACCACTGTTGGGTTTTAAGTGCATAAGATATAACAAATATCAAGAACATGACAAAATAAATAAGCTAAAACAAGAGGAATTGAGAGAGGAAAAAGAAATTATATTTCCACTGTTTCAAGACAATATACAAACAACTCTGTATGTTTACGAGTGCTCATTTGCAAACACTTATAAATAGAGCATTCCTGCACGCCCTACTCGGATTTGTTTTCAAGCAATTAATTACCAGTAGCTCCCTGCACTCACCCATTTTAAACAAGGTCTACCTTAACAAAAATCAATACCGGCGACTTTATATAGCTCGATCTGCCTAAATCATTGCCATATAAGTGAAGAAGTAAACATTACCTCTTCCTTTGCCCTATTTGCCTTTTGCTTGTGTTACTTACGGAAACTCTCGATACAACTCCACTCATCTGAACATTACCTACAAGTTTATACAAACCTCGAGAAATTTCTCCTTTTAGGACTACCATTGCTCCCTTATAGGCCTTCAAAGTTCCATCTTGAGATGCCTATCGCATCAAAAGTCCATGAAGAAATCAGATCTCTTTTTAGACCTAGCAAATATCTAACCCCAGTAACTGTCCGCACTACCTTATCAAACATAGGAATTTGTATTGTTCATACCCCTTCAACGTAGCTTTGTGTACCATTGCCGATATTGAGTACCTTTTGACGTGGTTGATACGTATCAAAGTACTTTGTAACTAAACACATGTGAAATGAACAACCAGAATCTAAAATCCAATATGAGCTTCTGGATTCTCAACAATTGTGGAAAATACATCACCTCTATTAAATAGGTGTAAACAGTATGAAATTCCCACTACTGATGGCTTCCTATCTCTCACGTCCTTCTTCTTCTTGAAACAATCCCTGTTCATATGACCTTCATTAACACAGTAGTAGCATTTGAACTTCCTACCACTTGATCTTGAACATTGGGATGCTTACTGCTTTTCTCTTAACCGTCCTCCTCTTCGACTAGACTCTTTTATAACCACAACCATAGGAACATCATTTGAGAATCTGTTGTTACCCTACCAAGTCTCATTGATCAACAAGGCAACAACCTCCTCCTTTAATTTTAAGCTCTGTCTTTCAAGCAAAAGTGTAGTCACGATATTATCAAAAGATGGAGGCACAAAGCTGACAAACGCAAAGCTATATCTTCCTCTTTAATCATTACCTTTAGAGAAGTTCGTGATTATCTTGTTGAACTCATCCAAATGTTGATGGGGGTCTGCTTCTTCTGCCATTTGGAGACCAAATAATCTTTTCTTGAAGTATGACATACTTGTCAATGATATGGACTTCTACCAGTACTCCAACTTGTCCCAAATATCTACCAGGTCTGCTAAATAAAGAAGCTCTCCAAGAGTATTACTTGCAAGACATAACAAGATTGTACGTGTTTTCAATGTCTTGTAAATCTTTTTCGACTCTTCCGTTAACATCTTCTCCAACTTGCCTTCTCGGAGTGCCACCCACTAATCATATGCCATCTTCTTAGTCGTACAAGGCTCAACTTCAAGAGCTCAATGATCCCTTTTAGGGTTAGCAAACTTTTCACCTATTGCCATAAAGTCAAATCACCAAGACCCTCAAAAGGTTGGATTGAAATGCTCGAGCCATTTATCGATGCCATCTCTTGTATTCTTTACGATTTTTTCTCCTCTTACCACTCATAAGCTCTCATTCCTAGTGTAACCTGATACCAATAGTGGGTTTCAAGTGCGTAAGATTCGATAAATGTCAGGAACATGAGAAAACAGATGAATTGGCACAAGAGGAATTTGAGAGAAAAAAATATATATTTTCACTATTTGAAGATAATACAAAAATAAGTCTCCATGTTCATAAGGGCTAATTACTAGACACTTAAAAACATACGCTTCCCACACCCCTGACCTAGATGTCTTTTCTAACAAATAATTATTAGTTGCTCCCTACATTTACTCACTCTCACCAAGCTCAATCTTGGTATTTTCCTTGGGCCTTGTGTAGTTTATTACTATATCATTTTCAAATGTAAATAGTACCTCTATTTATACGAGCTTAGGGAAGTTTCTTAACAAAGAAAAATTTCACTCCTAAATATGAGCTAGTCATAAATTTTCTATAAGTTTAAGTATTGAAACATTCCTTTCGTTATCAATTCCTCTTTAAGTTGCTTTGCCTTTCCTGTTCTTTTTTTGACTAATTTTTATATTGTAAGAATCTCCACCTTGATAAAAATCCATACCGATGGCTCCACCTAGCTCGATCTGCCTAGGTCATTACCACCTTCAGCCTAAGAAGTAAACATTACCTGCTTCCTCCTTGCTGCCTATCATCCGCTTGAGTTACTTGTAGAAGCTCTCTATACGGTTCTACCCCTGTGCACATTCCCAACAAGTCTATACAAGTCTTTAGATAGTTTTGCTCTTTGGACTACTGTAGCTCTTTTGGAGGGCTACAAAGCTCCACCTTGGGAAGAATACGAGTGCCCTGCTACATCAAAAGTCCCCAGAGAAATTTGATTTCTTTTTAGACCTGGCACTTGTTTGATGCCAGTTACTATCTGCACTACCCCATCAACATGTGAATTCTTACAGTTCCCACCTTGATAACTCGACTTTATGCACTGTTTGCTATGTTGGCAATACCTTTTTCACATGGTCAATATATAGAAAAGTGCTCTCTAATTGAACATAGGTTAACAAACAACAAGAATCTAAGATCCAATATGACCTTTCTGACTTTTAGTAGTTACTACAAATACCTCATCTCTATTAAATATGTTTGAGCCTTCTATAATTCCCACTACTAATGGCATCTAATCTCTCAAGTGCTTCTTCCTTTTGGGACAATCCATCTTCTTAAGACCTTCCTCATTGCAATTAACATTTGTATTTCCAACCACTTAATCGTGGACATTGGTATCCTTCCTTCTTCTCTCTTAACTGTTCTCTTCCCCGACTAGACTTTTTCATAACCATGACCAGTTGACCATCATTTGAGAATTTATTGTTGCCTCATTAAGACTCTTTCTTCTGCAAGGCGAGAACCACCTCATCAGATTTCAAGGTCTCTTTTCCAAACAAAAGAGTAGTCACGATATGGTCAAATGATAAAGGCAATGAAGCCCATAAAAGCAAAGCTTTATCTTCTTCTTTAATCTTTACCTCTAGAAAAGTCAACTTCATCACTATGTTGTTGAACTCATCCAAATGTTGATTGGAGTCCGCTTCTTGAGCATTTGGAGACCAAATAATCGTTTCTTCAAGTATAACGTACATATCAACTATTTAAACTTGTACCAGCACTCCAACTTGTCCCAAATATCTACAGAGTCTATTAAGCCAAGAACATCCCGAAGAGTATTATTTATAATACATAACAAGATTGTGCATTTTATCATGTCTTACAAATCTCCTGCCACTCATCATCTGTCATCTTGTCGGTTCTGTGGGCCTTCACCATCAAGGCCTTAATTGTTTCTTACCGGGCCAGTAAACTTTTCACGTGTATTTCCTACAAGGTAAAATCACCATGGCCATCAAAGAATTGAGTATTAGGCAAAATCACCATCGTCATCAAAAGGTTCAATCCAAATACTCGAGTTGCTTACCAATGCCATCTATTGTGTTATTTATGTTGGTTTTCTCCTCTTATCACTTACGAACCCTCATTCCCCGCACAACGTCGTCCTGATACCATTACTAGATTTTAAGTGCGCAAGGTTCGAAAAAATCAAAAACAAGACAAAATAAACAAAACTGACACATAAGGAATTTGAAAGAAAAAAATTATATTTTCACTATTTTTGGAAATGTACAAACAACTCCCCATGTTTACCAGTGTTAATTACCAGGCACTTATAAACAGATCCCTCCCACACCCTCTACCCGAATGTTTTTTACAGCAACTAATTACTAGTTGCTCCCTGCAGCCACCCACTCCCACCAAGCACCCTCTTGGCATTTTTCCTGGTGGTATCTTGTATAGTTTATGTGTATATTATTTTCAAAGGAAAATAATGCTACTGTTTATAGAAGTTCGGGGAAGTTTCATATGAAGGAAAAATTCACTCCCAAATATAAGTTAGTCTTAAACTTCCCCTAGAAATATGTTTTGAAACACTTCTTTCGTTATCAACTCTTCTTTATTTACTTTTCCCTTTTCTTTTCTTTATTTTTGCCATTGATTTTTACCAATCGCAATAATCTCCACCTTGATTGATGGCACCACCTAACTCGATCTGCTAAGGTCATTACCACCTTTATTTGAAGAAGCAAACATTACCCACTTCCCCCTTAGTACTAGTCTTCTGCTTGAGTTCTTTGTAGAAGTTCTCTGTGTAGCTCCTCTCATTTGTACATTCCCTAGAAGTTTGCACAGGCTTCTATATATTTCTTCTTTTATTACTACTATGGCTTCTTTGGAGCCCTTGAATGCTCCACCTTGAGTTGAATACCAGTACCCACTCCCATCAACAGTTCCCAAAGAAATTAGATTTCTTTTTAGGCCTAGCACATGTCTTATCCTAGTTACTGTCTGCACTACCCCATCAAATGTGCAAATTCTTACTGTTTCCACCATGTCATTCTAACTTTATGTACCGTTCGCTATGTTGACAGTACCTTTTTGACATGGTTGATACATACCAAAGTACTCTTTAGCTAAACACATGTGAAATGAAAACCAAAATCTAAGAGCCAATATGACCTTCCTAGACTTTCATGAGTTATCAGAAACACATCACCTCCATTAAATAGGTTTAAACCTTATGCAATTCCCACTACTGATACCTTCTTATCTCTCATGTCCTTCTTCCTGTTGTGGCAATACCTCTTCATTTGACATTCCTCATCGCAGCAGTAGCATTTGAGCTTCCAACCACACAATCTTGAATGTAGGGACCCTTCCTCCGTCTCTCTCGGTAGTCCTATTCCCCGATTAGACTCTTATGTAATCATGACCACCAAACCATCATTTGAGAATCCAATGTCGCCCTGCGGAGTCTTATTCATCAACAACACAGCAACCGACTCATCAAATCTCAAGGTCTCTTTTCCAAACAAAAGAGTAGTGACAACATTGTCAAAAGATGACAGCAAGGAAGCCAACAAACGCAAAGCTTTATCTTCCTCTCTAATCTTTACCTTCAGAGATGTCAACTCTGCCATTATCTTATTGAACTTGTCTATATGTTGATTGTAGTCTACTTGTTCCACCATTTGGAGCTTAAATAATCACTTCTTCAAGTATAACTGAGTTGTCAGTGATTTGGACTTAAATCGACCCTCCAACTTGTCTTAAATGTCTACCATGTTTGTTAAGGCAATAACCTCATGATGAGTATTATTTACAAGACATAATAAGATTTTACTTCTTGTCACATCTTCCACTCATCCTTTGATATATTCTCTGGCTTGGCTTTTTGCTTGGGTGCCACCCACTCATCATCTGTCATCTTTTCGGTACTGCAAGTCATCACCCCTAAGGCCTTAGTTATCCGTTACCGGGTCAGCAAGCTTTTCGTCCATTGTTTATATGCATTAATTTCCACTATTTCAGGACAGTATACAAGCAACTTTGTATGTTTATAAGTACTAATTAAAAGACACTTAAAAATAAACCCTTCCCACACCTTCTACCCGGATGTGTTTTCCAGCAACAAATTACCAGTTGCTCATGCACCTACCCACTCTCACTAAGTGCCCTCTTGGTATTTTTCCCATAGGTTCTTGTGTAGTTATGAGTGGATTGTTTCAAGGACAAATAATACATCTATTTATAAGAGTTTAAGGAACTTTCTCACTAAAGAAAAATTCACTCCTAAATATAAATTAGTCTTAAACTTCCTTTAAGAACAAGTTTTGACTAATTCCTTTCGTTATCAACTCATCTTTAACTTCCTTTGCCTTTTGTTACTCCATTCATTTTTATCAACCCCAACAATCTTGACATTAAAAAAAATCAATACTGGTAACTCCACCTAGCTCGATCTACCAAGGTCCTTACCACCTTCAACCGAACAAAACAGGTTAAGAATGTCGCAATCACAATATCAATTTAGAGGTTACTTTTCCAAACAAAGTAGTCACGGTATTGGTAAAAGATGAAGATAATGAAGCAAACAGAAGCAAAGACATAACAAGATTGTGGTTGTGGCCATCTTTCAAATACGTTCCCACTCGTCCTTTGGTATCTTTTCTGGCTTGCCTTTTGCCCTAAGTTCCATCTGCTTATCATTTGCTATCTTCTCGATTATGTGAGTCATCATATTTAAGGCCATAGCTGTCCCTTACCCGGTCAGCAAACCTTTCACCCCTTGTTGCCGCAAGGTGAAATCACCACGACCATCAAAAGGTTCGAACGAAATGCTCAAGCCTTTTACCGATGCCATCACTCGCGTTCTTTACACTGATTTTCTCCTTTTACCGCTTACAAACCCTCTTTCCCTACACAACCTCACTTTGATGCCACTATTAGGTTTTAAGTGCATAAGGTCTGAAAAATATCAAGAACATGATAAAATAAATAAAACTGAGGCAAGAGGAATTTGACAGAAGAAACTACATTTCTACTATTTAGGTAGCTTATAAATAGATCCTTCCTACACCCCCTACCCAAATGTGTTTAGCAAGCAACTAATTACGAGTTGCTCCCTAAACTCACCCACTCTCACCAAGGTCCCTCTTGGTATTTTTGTCAGCTGTGTCTTGCGTAGTTTATGTGCGCATTATTTTGAAAATGAAATAACACCTCTATTCATAGGAGTTCAGGGAAGTTTCTTGCCATAGAAAAATTCATACATAATACACGTCAGCGTTAAACCTCCCCTGAAAATAAGTTTCTCACCAAATTAGGTCTTTTCTTTTTTTTATCTATTCATTTTTATCAATCCCCACAATGTTCACCTTGATAAAAACCAATACTAACTGCCCCACCTAGCTCGATTCGCCAAGGTCATTACGACCTTCAGCCAAAGAAGCAAACATTACCTGCTTCCTCCTCATCACCTGTCTTCTACTTGAGTTACTCGTAGAAGCTTTTTGTGGAGCTTCATCAGTCTACATATTTGCAACAAGTCTGTATAACCCTCCAGACATTTCTCCTTTCTAGACTCTAACAGCACCTTTGGGGACCTTCAAAGTTCCACCTTGATATGAATACCTATAGCCTCTTAAACCAAAAGTCCCAGAAGAAATTAGATTTCTCTTTAGACCTTACACATGTTTAATCCCAAAAACTATCTACACTACCTTATCAAACATGCAAATTCATATCGTTCCCACCCAGAAACCCAAATTTACGTACCATTTACCAAGTTGATAGTACCATTTTACATGGTTGATAGTACATTCTTAGACTTTTAGCAGTTGTTAGAAATACGTCACCTTCATTAAATAGGTCTGAACCTTCTACAATTCCCGTTAGGGATGATTTCTTATCTCTCAAGTCCTTCTTACTCTTGGGATAATACCTCCTCATATGCACTTCCTCATCACAATCGTAGCATTTGCACTTACTACTATTTGATCTTGAATGTTAGGATCCTTCCTGCTATCTTTGTTGTCCTGTTCCTCAACTAAACTCATGTGTAACCACAACCACGCAACCATCATTTGAAAATTCGTCATCGCCCTGCCGAGTCTAATCTGTCAACAAGGCGCAACCACCTCATCAATTTCAAGGTCTCTTTTTCGAACAAAAGAGTAGTCATGATATTGTCAAACATGAAGACAATGAAACTAACAAAAGCAAAGTTTTATCTTCCTCTTCAATCTTTACCTCTAGAGAAGTTAAGAGCCTCTTCAAGTATGATCTACTTGTCAATGATCCAAACTTGTACCGAGCCTCCAACTTGTCGCAAATGTCAACCGGGTCTATTAAGTTAAGGGCCTATCGAAAATTATTTTTTGTAAGACATAACCCGGTTGTACTTGTTTCCATGTCTTGCAAATGTCTTCCTGCTCCTCATTTGGCATCTTCTCTACCTCATCTTTTTCTTTAAGAGCCACCCATTCACCATCTATCATCTTCTTGGTCCCACACGTCTTTACCTTTAAGGTCTTAATTGTCCCTTATCGGGTTAGCAATCTTTTCACCATTGTTGCCATGAGGTGAAATCACCACAACTATCAAATGGTTCGATCGACATGCTTGGGCCTTTTACAGATGCCATCTCCTATATTCTTTATAATGTTTTTCTCCTCTTGTCGCTTATAAACCCTCCTTCCTAAGTCAACCTCACTGTAATACCACTGTTGGATTTGTAAGTGCATAAGATCCACCTAGCCCGATCTGCTTAGATATTTACTACCTTCAGCTGAAGAAGTAAACATTACTTGCTTCCTCCTTGCTACCCATCTTCCCGTTGAGTTACTTGTGAAAGCCCTCTGTGCAGTTCTACTGATCTACACATTCTATACAACTATATATACAAGCATTCAGACATTTCTTCTTTTAGAACTACCGTAGCTCTTTTGGAGGCCTACAAAGCTCTACCTTGAGATGAATACTATTACCCAGTCACATCAGAAGTCCCTAAAGAAATTGGATTTCTTTTTAGACCTGGCACTTATCTAATGCCAGTTATTGTCTGCACTACCCTATAAACATGTAACTGTTTCATATGTTGACGGCATATTTTTCACATGGCATGTATGTATTAAAGTACTTTATAACTGAACATATGTGAAACGAATAACAAGAACCTAAGATCCAATATGACCTTTCTAACTTTTAGCAGCTGCCAGTAACACCTCACCTCCATTAGATAGGTTTGAACCTTCTACAGTTCCCACTACTAATGGCTTCTCATTTCTCTTGTCCTTCTTCCTCTTAGGACAATCCATCTTCATATGACATTTCTTATCGCTGTAGTGGTATTTGACCTTTTGACCCCCTTGATCTTGAACGTTGGGACCCTTCCTCCTCTGTTGATTGTCCAATTCCCCGACTAGACTATTTTATAACCATGGTCACCTGACCGATATTTGAGAATCTATTGCTGTCTCGTCGAGTCTCGTTCTTCAACAAGGTGGCAACCACCTCATCAAATTTCAGGGTCTCTTTTCTAAACAAAAGAGTAGTCATGAGATTGTCCAAAGATGAAGGCAATGAAGTTGATAAAAGCAAAGCTTTATCTTCTTCTTTAATCTTTAGCTCTAGAGAAGTCTACTTCATCATTGTGTTGTTGAACTCATCAAAATGTTGATTCGAGTCTGCTTTTTTCGCATTTGGAGAACAAATAATCCTTTCTTCAAGTATAACGCACTTGTCAATGATTTAAACTTGTATCGGCACTATAACTTGTCCTAAATATTTACCGGATTTTTTAAGCCAAGAACATCCTGAAGAGTATTATTTGTAAGACATATAAGATTTTACATGTTAACATGTCTTGTAAATCTCTTCCTACACCTACTTTGACATCTTCCCTCAGTCCTGCCCATTCATCATCTGTCATCTTGTTTGTTCCTACAGGTCTTCACCTTCAAAGCCTTAATTGTCCCTTACTAGGCCTGCAAACTTTTCATTTCTTTCCACAAGATAAAATCACCATGACCATTAAAAGGTTATGTCAAAATACTTAAGTTGTATACTGATGCCATCTCCTATGGTCTTTATACTAACTTTCTCCTTTCAACTTACAAACTCTCATTCCCAACGTAACCTCGCTCTGATATCACTATTCGGTTTTAAGCACATAAGATTTGAAAAATATCAAGAATGCGACAAAATAAATAAAACTAACACAAGAGGAATTTTAGAGAAAAAAATATATGTTCATTATTTCAGGAAAATATACAAACAACTCCCGATGTTTATAAGTGTTAATTCCCACACACTTGTAGACATACCCTTTCCACACCCCTACCTAGATGTGTTTTCCGGCAACTAATTATTAGTTCCTCCCTGTGCTCACCCCTCTCACCAAGCGCCCTCTTGGCATTTTTCGTGGTGGTGTCTTGCATAGTTTATGTGTATATTATTTTCAAAGGCAAATAATACCTCTGTTTATAGAAGTTTGGTGAAGTCTCTTACCAAAGAAAAATCCACTCGTAAATATACATTAGTTTTAAGCTTCCCTTCAAAATAAGTTTTGAAACATTTTCGTTATTAAATCTTCTTTATTTACTTTTGCCTTTTCTTTTCTTTCTTTTCTCCGTTGATTTTTATCAATCCCAACAATATCCACCTTGATAAAAATCATTACTGACGGCATAACTTAGCTTAATCCGCACAGGTCATTACCACCTTCAGTCGAAGAACCAAACATTCCTGCTTCCTCCTTGCTACCAGTCTTCTGCTTGAGTTTTTTGTAGAGGCTCCCTATGTAGCTCAACATCTTTACGCATTGCCTACTAGTCTGTGCAAGCCTCCATACATTTCTTCTTTTAGGGCTGCCATAGCTTCTTTGGAGGCACACAGATACCGATAGCCTATCGCATTTAAAGTCCCCAAAGCAATCAGATTTCTTTTTAGGCCTCGCACAAGTCTAACCCTAGTTACTCTTCGCACCACCCCATTAAACATGCGAATTCATACGGTTTCTACCCCATCAATCTGGCTTTGTGGAACGCTTACTATGTTGAAAGTAGCTTTTTAAGATGGTTGATGCATACCAAAGTACTCTCTAACTAAACACATGTGAAACGAACAATCACAATCTAACATTCCACTCGAACCTTCCGCGACTTTCACTAGTTTCTAGAAACACGTCCTCCATTAGATAGGTTTGAAACTTTTGTGATTCCCACTACTGATGGCTTCTTATCTCTCAAGTCTGTCTTTTGCTTGAGACAATACCTCTTCGCATGACTTCCTCATTGCATTAGTAGAATTTGAACTTTCGACCACATGATTTTCACCTCCTCTCTTAGCTGTTGTCTTCCCTGACTAAACTCTCAATATAACCACGACCACGTAACTATCATTTGAGAATCCGTTATTACCCTGTTGAGTCTCATTCATCAACAGCACTGCAACCACTAAATCAAATCTCAAGGTCTCTATTATAAACAAAAGAGTAGTGATGATATTGTCAAAAGATAAAGGTAATGAAGCTAATAAAAGCAAATTTTTATATTCCTCTTCAATCTTTACCTCTAGAAAAGTCAACTTCATCGTTATCTTGTAGAACTCATCTACATATTGGTAGTAGTCTACTTGTTACGCTATTTTGTAGACAAAATAATTGTTTCTTCAAGAGTAAACTACTTGTTAACAATTTGGAATTATGCAACCTTCTAGCTTGTCCAAATATTTATCGGATCTATTAAGCCAAAAACCTCCAAAAGAGTATTATTTATAAGATATAACAAGATTATAGCTGTTGCGATATACTTCAAATCTCTTCCTACTCCTCCTTTGATATCTTCTCTGCCGTGCCTTTTTCCCTAAGTGCCACCCACTCATTGTCTGTCATCTTCTCAGTCCTACATGTCATCACCTTTAAGGCCTTAATCATCACTTCAGGGCCAGTAAACTTTCACCCATTGTTGCCACAGGGTGAAATCACTACGACCATCAAAATGTTCGATGGAGATGGTCAAGTCTTTTACCAATGCCATCTCCTACGTTCTCTACGTTGATTTTCTCATCTTAACAGTTATAACCCCCCATCCTAACACAACCTCTCTCTGATAACACATTTAGTTTTCAGCACGTAAGATATAAAAAATATGAAGAAAACGTGACAAAATAAATAAAACTGACCCTTCCTATGCCCCCTACCCGAATTTGTTTTCCAACAACTAATTACCAATTGCTCCCTACACCCACACACTCTCACCAAGCGTCCTTCTTCTGTATTTCCTGACAGTAGCTTGTATAGTTTATGTGCATGTTGTTTTCAAAGGAAAACAAGACCTCTGTTTACAGGAGTTAAGGGACATTTCTTACCAAAGAAAAATTTACAACCAAATATATGTTAGTCTTACGCTTCACTTAAAAATAAGTATTTAAACATTCTGTTCAGTGTAACCTCTCCTTTAACTTCCTTTGCCCTTTCTTTTCTTTCTTTTCTCGATTGATTTTTATCAATCCCAACAATCTTCACCTTAAACAAAATCAATATCGATGGCTCCACCTAGCTAGATACGCCACAGCAGGCTCTCGCATCAAAAGTTCTCAAAGAAATCAGATTTCTTTGAAGACCTGGCACATACCTAGGTCAGATTACAGTCTGTATAAACCATCAAACATGTTAATTCGTACTATTCGCACTCAGTAACCTAGCTTGTTTGCCATGTTCATGGTATCTTTTTCGTATAGTTGATACGAATAAAGGCACTCTCTAACTCAACACATGTGGAACAAATAGCTAGAATCTAAGGCCAATTCTGACCTTCTTAGACTTTCAGTAATTGCTATAACTACGTCACCCCATTACATAGATTTGAACCTTTTGCAACTGCCACTACTGATGGCTTCTTATCTCTTAAGTGCTTCTTTCTCTTGGGACAATACATCTTTGTATGACTTCCCCATTGCAATAAAATCATTTGAACTTCTGGCCACTCAACCTTGAACTTTGAGACCCTTCCACCTTCTCGTTTGACCATCTTCTCCAACTAAACTCTTGTGTAACCAGGGCACCTAACCATCATTTGAGAATCCATTGTTTCCAAGCTAAGCCTCATTTGTCAACAAGGCTACAACCACCTCATTAAACTTCAAGGTCTCGTTTCTGAGCAAAAGTGTAGTCATAATATTGTCAAAAGATGAAGGTAATGAGGCCAAATGAAGCAAAGCTTTATCTTCCTCTTAAATCTTTATGTCTAGAGAAGTCAACTCTGTCGTTATCTTAATGAACCCTTCTATATGTTCATCGGAGTTCGCTTTTTAGGCCATTTTGAAACCAAATAACCATTTCTTTAAGTGTAACCTACTTGTCAATGATTTCAACTTGTAGCGGTCCTCCAACATCTCCCAAATATCTAATAAGGTTGTACTTGTTGCCATGTCTTTCAAATCTCTTCCCACTCTTCCTTTGATATCTACTATGGCTTACTATTCCCCCCAAGTTCCACTGACCTAAGCCCACAAGTACACAGGTATTGTACTTTAGAAGATGTCATTCCCACAGAGATCAATCATAGTATATTGAGTTTTGTCCTATAAAAGTGCTAAGCCTACAAATTTCAATTGAGAGTTTGAACGACGCTATAATCTAAATGGAAAAATTAAATCAATTTATAATATCTAGGGATTTATTCCACCAAGTAAAGAAGTGGATCAATGGAATATAATATGCACTTGATCTAAATTGGGACAATGAAAGGAACGCAATCGTATTTAGAATTTAATCTTTTCTTTTGAAATAAATTGAATTGCCCAAACTAACCAATTGTCATTCTTTCAAATGTCCTTGTTTAGTTTAAGTTATGTATTTTGATGGCTAAAGTTCCTCTTAACAAGTGAATCTTTCTCAAGTATTACTAAGTCAAGTGCTATCTTGTTGATCGAATAGCAAGTTTCACCTTTCAGTCCTTCGCTTAATTATTCAGAATTAGCAGATGAATTTGGCCAAAATTCACCTACAATAATTTCATGCACAAGATAGAATTCAACCAATGCCAATCAAGAACAAGCACAACTAAATAAAAATTAGAGATTCCAACATCAATACTTGGCTAAGAATCGCTAGATTGAGAAAACTAGTCACACATATTTAAAATAACAACAACTAAACAAAGGTTGAGAGAAGAAAGTTTAGCACAATTGGAGATCCTTCAAAGGTTTGCTAACTTTGCAAGGGCTTCAAAATAGCAACCATTTCTTCACAACTTACACCTAAAACAAAGTAGAAATCTAAAATTAAACTTAGAAAAATGGAAAAGAATAGAAAAACTCGAGAGTAAGAGTTCTCTTTGCTGTGCCTCCTCAAATCTGTTGCGAAACGGCCTTATTTCAGAAGAACTCGATCAACATCGGCCAAACGATGAAGGAAAATGAATAGGCTTACAGTTATAGTCTCAGTGTGGACCATGGCTTTCACCACGGACCGTCCGTGGTGAGCTCTCTCTATATACTCTTCTGTCCTTTCTTCCTTCCTTCCACGGGCATAGTGACTTAGGGTGTCCGTTGGGAGTCAAACTGCACTCATTTATGGTCAAATTTAGCTGAAATGGTTGAAAAACATATAAAATGTAGAAAAGAACCATACACGAGCATAAAACCGAAAAAGGAGCGCATAATGTATCATAAAACACATCATTCTCCCAAAAAATGGCACAAAATGACCTCAAAATAGAGTGCACTTTAAGGACTTGTCGAACTCTCCCATGCTTAAATCATTGCTTGTCTCCAAGCAACTATAAAATTGAGGTTGAAAATGAATACCCTCCTCCGGTAGACATGAGTATCAACATCAATAACCAAATCGACCCAAGAAGTTAAGCCCAAAAGAGATTAAAAAATTTTACAGATAGATAAAAGAAGGAAATTTTCAAAAAAGTAAGAACCATCACATCAAAATATTAAATCAATCACTCAAATCAAATTGAACAATTATATTAGCGTATTACAATAAGTAGAGCTTAGAAGAACCAATAGAACCTCACTTTATGGATGAGGCATTCATCGCTCATGTGTTTTAAAGTAAAATGCAGTTCTTTTAAATCTTATTCCATAGAACCAAATCAACCACAAGCTTAATAAGATTCTCTAATTTGCCACCACTATAATGCAAAACACACAAGGCAATCATGGGGACTTTTTAAGCTTTATTACAGGGCAAAGGGGTATAGGTAAGGAGGGAATAAATATTTTGAGATTTGTGCAGCTAAAAGCCAAGGACTAAGACCATAAATGATCATCTCCCAACCAAAACATATTGCTCAAGCCTATAAATCTCAAAACATCAACAACATCCCCAGTCAGATCTCAAGAGAAAGTGCCTAAAAATATAAAACAATGCCAAATCCTTTTATTGCACCATTTTTTCTTTCCCTTTTTTGTGTGTGTTTTTTTCTTTGCTTCCTCTTTGTTTTTTTCCCTTTTTCAACACACATTTTTTTTACAAACCTTTGGTGTGGTTGATTTTTTTTTTTTCCACGTCTCATTTTTTTTTTCATTTTTTTTTCATCAAAATGGAGGATCATAGTGAAGGAAACTATGCACTTTTCAACATTTTTCTTACAACTCACAAAACATAACGTAATTGACTTTAAAGGGAAAATAGAGCATGAATCCCCTATCATATCCAACCAAACCACTATCTATAAAAGACTATTATCCAAAAGCCACTCTCAAATAACTATGAAATTCTATAGCCTTGGCAAAAAGAGTAAGACGTATATGTGTGGCCAAAGATAATAATATACGCTTTCATCAATGTTGTGTTATTATATTTAGTTTTGATGATAACAAATCCAAGTGTAAAAATCTGTCCAAGTAATGTTGCTCCGAACACGATCTCCAAACAGGCCTAACTGGTGTTTGTGATCTTTATTGTATTAACTGGTTTGCTACATGTGAGAATGTCTTCTAGACAGGTTTTACTTGGTGATTCTATATTAAGTCAAGAACACCATCTCGACAGTTGATTGTAAAGCGTGTTCCTGAACTCTAGCAATGCAAAGAACAACCCCAGCAAACAAGGTGGCCTTGGTGTTCACAGCAGCTCTACAAATCTCGGACAAGATGACTGGTTCAAAACAAGAAGTCTTGGGTATATAGGTTTTATTTAATTAGACTCTTGTTAATATGCCAATATTGAAAACATCATTTTTAAACACTTCTTGAATCGGTACTTGCGCTAAGTGCTTCAGAACACCAGTTGCGAACAACCCTGTGAACAGGGTGCCTAGGGTGTTTCTGAACTGCAGTGGCCATACCCGATTATTTTTGAAAAATTCATTTTGGTTGGCCAAGATCTCTAGAATACTTTCCTTGAATTTCAAAACTGCTATTCCTCTGAAAAGGATATTTCTGAAAATATTTTGGGAGAATTTCGAAAATAAGTTTTGGAGATTTGCCAAAACTTAAAGGAAAAAAATTTCCTTTGACTATATTTTCGGATTTGGTAAAAGCTGAAAATCTCTTTAAACCTCTTCACGGTTATGGGAAGATAAGGGTTATCTTTTAAGATAACAAAATCCCTTATATTTTGGGATAAATTAATCATTAGCCGTTGGATAATTTTGCAAAACAATTTCCTTACTTAGCTGATTCTGTGGTTTATGACCGTTGGTTTTTTTGTTTAAAAGCCTCAGCTTTTTCTCTCCCAGCACATACACACAGACAGATATATACAGATATTCAAAACACTCGAAAAACAGAGAGATAGAAAACTCGGTTTGAATTTGCATAAACACAGCCTTTTGAAAAATCCAGGAAAATCAGAAAACTCGGTTTACACTCAAAGATTCTTGAGCTTCATTCTGAAAAGCAAACCGTGACAAGCTGTGTTTGATTTTGAGTTTTCATACCATTGGCATAATAGGATCTTCATTGTACCTTACATCTGCTTAGTGAGAAGCACCCCCTGTAAGGTGTTTGTAACCCTGATCTTGAATCAGAAAAGTGAGTGAGTGTGTCCTAGTCGTGTGGACTTGGACGTGTCTAATCTTGCGAAGGTTGGACGTGGTGTAACCTGTCTTTGGGAAGAAGGTTACGTGGTTGCAAGTTGTAACAAGGTGTGTTACATTTGTAACGTGTGAAGCCCGTTAGTGAAAGTGGTTAAATCCTACACGAGGTAGGTCGTGGTTTTTCACACCTCAGTTGGGCTAGAGGTGTTTTCCACGTAAAAATTGTGTGTGCTTTATTTTCCGCATCTATCTTGGTGATTTTCGCCTCTGCAATATTTGAGAACACCCCGTGCAAACAAGCTATCAGGGTGTTTGTCACTTGAGAACAACCTCTGTGAGGGTGTTTGTTATCTACAACGCGAAAATCAGATACCACAATTCACCCCCCTCTTGTGGTTGGATACTCACAAACTCAACAAGTGGTATCAGAGCGGGTTCTCTTACAAAAGGTTAACACCTTGAGAGATTCTGAAGATGAGTACCCCACAAGGAATTCTTGAAGGGCAATCCATTACTCGTCCACCCTATTTCAACGGCCAACATTATAGTTGGTGGAAGAATAGGATGGAGAACTATATTCAGGCAGAAGATTATGAATTATGGATGCTCATCAAGAACGGGCCCCTTGTTCCCACCAAGGTGCTTGAAGATGGTAAGAAGGTTCCCAAGGAATCCATAGAGTTTGATGCCGAGGACTACAAGAAAATGGAGAAAAATGCCAAGGCCAAAAAGCTTCTATATTTTGGCCTAGGACCCGATGAATACACTCGCATCTCTGAGTGTGAATCAGCCCAAGCTATCTGGAATGCTCTGTAAGTTGCTCATGAAGGTACGAGTCAAGTTAAACAATCTAGAATTGAGCTACTTATGCGACAATATGAGTTGTTTGATATGGGTGATCATGAAACTGTGATGGACATGTATACACGGTTCACCCACATCACGAACGAGTTAAAATCCCTGGGAAGATCTTTCACCACTGAAGAGTTGGTGAGGAAAATCCTCAGAATTTTACCTCGCACGTGGGAGGCCAAAGTAACAGCCATCCAAGAGGCTAAAGAGATGAACAAGATCACCCTCGACGAGTTGATTGGTAATCTCCAGACCTATGAACTCCGAAAGAACTCACAGCAAAGAGAGGAGCAAAAGAAGGATCGTGGGCTTGCCTTGAAAGCACATGAGGACACTGACTCTGACCTTGAAGATGAAGAAATGGCCCTAATGTTCAGAAAATTCAAGAAATTCTTCAAAAAGGTCAAGGAAAACAACAAAAGAAAAGACTTCAACAAGTCCAGAAACACCTCCAAAGAACAGCTCACAGGGTGTTTCAAGTGCGGCAAACCAGATCACTTAGTCAAGAATTGCCCTCTGCTTCGAGAAGATCAAATGCCTGAACACCCTCGAAAACAGGGTCGAAAACACCCTATAAACAATCTGGGCAGGCGATTCTCGAAAGCTATGCTGGCTGCTTGGGGAGATTCCTCTGAGGATGAAGGAGAATCTGAAGCTGAAGAAGGAGTCGTAGCACTTATGGCACAAAGTGATTCAGATTCAGATGATAAATCAACAATCAGCTTCTCAGATCTCAAGAACAAGGTACATGGTCTTAACAAAGCCACTTTAGAAGAACTTCTATATAATTTGATAGACACATGTGCTGATCTAAAAAGAGAAGTTCGTGACCTAGAGCTTGAAAATGAAATTCTTAAAAATGAAAAACTCGGTTTACATGAAAATGTTAATATACTCAAAGAAAACCTCTTTATAAAAGAAGGAGATTACTCTCGAATAGAGGAAAAACTCTTTGAGGTGGAAGGAATGGTTGAGTCCCTGCTCAAAGAGAACAAGGGTTTGCATGCTAATAAAGAAAAACTGGAAACCGAGCTTAGCACAAACAAACGATGGAACAAATCTTCACAGGCCCTTGCTTGGTTAAACACTCACCACAGTCGAAACAGAAAGGGACTTGGGTATAAGCCTAAACGAACAGTTTACCCAATTCATAGGAAGTATGTGGGATTACCTGAAAACATTGTTTGCTTTCATTGTGGTAAAACTGGTCACTATCGATATTCTTGTCCTTTAAGAAAACATGCCAATGAAAAGAATGAAAGGTATGTGAAACAAATCTGGATTAGAAAAGATGAGTTTTACATGTCTAAAGGAATGGGACCCAAGTGGATCTGGGTTCCCAAAACTAACCCGTGATTTGTTTTGCAGGCTGAAGTGAGAGAGAACAATCCCATAAACAACCCAGCAAACAGGGTAAGAAACACCCTGTCAAACAGATCAGAAAACAACCTTAAAAACAGGCAGCTGTGGTATGTTGACAGTGGGTGTTCGCGGCACATGACTGGAGAAAGATTAAATTTTCTCTCACTTACAGCTTTGAATGGTGGGAGTGTAGCATTTGGAAACGGCAAGTCTGGGACAATTGTCGGTATAGGTAATATTGGTAAAACTCTCTCCCACTCAATTGATAATGTGCACTTGGTTGATGGTTTAAAGCACAATTTGCTAAGTGTGTCCCAACTGTGTGACAAGAACAACCTAGTGGTGTTTTCACGAACACGTTGCTTGGTTGTAAATGACGACACAGGAGATGTTGTGTTGAGGGGGAAGCGATGTCAAAATGTTTATAAAGTTTGTATTTCCACTCTTCCCCAAAATAATCTGACTTGTTTAAATGCATTAAATGATGATATAATGTTATGGCACAAGAGACTAGGTCATGCAAGCTTATCCTTGTTAAACAAACTTGTTTCAAAAGACCTAGTTATTGGACTACCTTCCATCAAATTTAATGATGACAAGGTATGTGAAGCTTGTGCAAAAGGCAAACAAGTCAGATCTTCTTTTAAATCGAAAAGGTGTGTAAGCACTACTCGACCTCTAGAATTGCTACACATTGATTTGTGTGGTCCCATGAGGATAACTAGTAGAGGTGGGAAAAAGTATGTGCTTGTGGTAGTGGATGATTACTCTCAATTTACTTGGACCTTGTTTTTGGCATCCAAGGATGAAACCTTTGAGAATTTTATTGCCTTTCTCAAAAAGGTTGAAAAGAGAGTAGGACACTCCTTAATCAGCTTAAGATCTGATCATGGAACTGAGTTTGAAAATGCAAGTTTTATTAACTATTGTAATGAACATGGTGTTGATCATAACTTCTCAGCCCCAAGATCACCCCAACAAAATGGGGTGGTTGAGCGCAAAAATCGCACCCTGGAAGACATGACCAGAACAATGCTTATTGCTAGTGGTCTTCCTAGGTATTTCTGGGCAGAAGCATTGAACACCTCATGTTACATTATAAATAGATGCATGATCAGACCTACGTTGAATAAAACTCCTTATGAACTTTTCAAAGGCAGAAAACCCAATATTACGCACCTAAGGACATTTGGTTGTAAGTGTTTTGTGCATAATAATGGGAAGGATGCCTTAGGAAAGTTTGATCCAAGAAGTGATGAGGCAATACTTCTTGGCTATTCTTCTCACAGCAAGGCATACAAAGTCTTTAACAAAAGAACCTTGTGTGTTGAGGAAAGTGTGCATGTACTTTTTGATGAATCTAACGTGTTGAGTGAGAATGATGCACAGGAAGATGAACTTGAATTAGGTCTTGTTCGAAAAGAAGTGTTGCTCCAAGATAAACAAGGTAAGAACACCATGGAGAAAACAACTCCTGAAGGTGTTCCTCAGAACAGCAGGCAAGGTGAACACCAAACAGGGGAAAACACCGCTGAACCCTGTTCGGAACCATGTTCTTCAGGAATAAGGTTATAAACAGGTGCAGAAACAGGATCAGGAGGTGTTCTTGAGCCTGATCCTACACACATTTCAGTTAGAACAGAGCATGTGTCTGTGGATCCTCTTACTCCACGACCATGGAAGCACTATAGTTCGCATCCTCTTGATCAAATCTTGTCAGATAATAATACTGGAGTGCAAACTAGATCTAAACTAAAAAATTTTTGTGCTTTCTATGCTTTTCTTTCTAACATTGAGCCAAAAAGTGCGAATGAAACTCTTGCAGATTCAGATTGGATCACGGCTATGCAAGAAGAGCTTCATCAATTTGAAAGAAGCAAGGTATGGCACCTTGTACCTAAACCTGCAGAAAGAACAATCATTGGAACCAAGTGGGTGTTCCGAAACAAACTGGATGAGTCAGGAACAGCCACCAGGAACAAGGCACGGCTGGTTGTACAAGGATACAATCAAGAAGAAGGGATCGATTACGAAGAAACCTTTGCACCAGTTGCTAGAATTGAGGCTATTCGAATTTTAATAGCCTTTGCAGCTCATATGGAAATCAAGCTATATCAAATGGATGTTAAAAGTGCATTCCTAAACGGATACCTTAAAGAAGAGGTGTATGTCAAACAACCCCCTGGTTTTGAAAATGGTGATTTTCCAAATCATGTTTTTAAACTTGACAAGGCACTTTATGGTTTAAAACAAGCTCCAAGAGCTTGGTATGAACGGTTGTCAAGTTTTTTACTTGAAAATGATTTTAGAAGAGGCAAGGTAGACAATACCTTGTTTCTAAAATCTAAGGGGGAACATTTTTTGATTGTCCAAATATATGTTGATGACATTATATTTGGTGCAACTCATCATGATTTATGCAATGAATTTTCAAATATGATGAGGAGTGAGTTTGAGATGAGCATGATGGGTGAGCTTAATTTTTTCTTAGGCTTACAAATCAAGCAAACTCCAAACGGCACCATGATCCATCAGCAAAAGTATATCAAGGAATTACTTAAGCATTTTGGGATGGAGTCGGCCAAACCCATAGACACTCCTATTTCTCCTTCAACCAAGTTGGTTATGGATGATGGGAGTCCCTCAGTTGAGGAGAAACTCTATCGGGGTATGATTGGGTCACTCTTATACCTAACCGCTAGTAGACCTGATATTGTTTTTAGTGTTGGTTTATGTGCCCGTTTTCAGTCTAATCCTAAGGAAACTCATCTTAAGGCTGTTAAACGGATACTAAGGTATTTGAAACATACACCCAATTTAGCTCTATGGTATCCTAAAGGTTGCAATTTTGATCTTGTTGGATATGCTGATGCTGACTATGCTGGATTCCTAGTTGATAGAAAGAGTACCTCAGGTATGGCTCACTTTCTTGGACCTTGTTTGGTATCTTGGGCTACCAAGAAGCAACATTCAGTTGCCATGTCCACGGCAGAAGCTGAATATGTTGCAGCAGCTTCATGTTGTGCTCAACTGTTGTGGATAAGGCAACAGCTTAAGGACTTTTGTGTTGACATTGGATGCATTCCTATTTTTTGTGATAACACAAGTGCAATTAACATTGCCAAAAATCCATGTCAACATAAAAGAACAAAGCATATTGACATTCGACATCATTTCTTGAGAGATAATGTTGAAAAGGGTTTAATCTCTATGAATTTTTGCTCAACGGAAAGTCAGATTGCTGATATATTCACTAAGGCACTAGCTAGAGACCTTTTTGAGAGAAATAGACTAGAACTAGGGTTGGTGAGAACACCCTGAGATACCTGTTTCCAGAACATGAACTGGGTTTGGTAAGATCAACGTTTACACCCTGTTCTCTCCCCCTGTTTGCAAATTTTATTAAAAACGAATGTGATTGCATATGCCCGTATTGCATGCATTTTTTTTTTCCTTATCTACTTAGTACAGCATAAGGGGATGTACTGGAGCCGTCTTAATGCCATTCAGTCGAATCAGATAAGACGGCAAAGAACAGGCATAATACAGAGAACAGGTACGCCCCTTGGTTGCTCGGTGGCATAATACAGAGAACAGGTACGCCCCTTGGTTGCTCGGTGTGTTTGCTTTCCTTCCCAAGGCACAAGATGTTATTGCTCCTACCCGTTGCAATTCAAGAGATCTTCTCAAAGATTCGGCTGTTCTCTCTCTCTCTCTCTCTCTTTTTATGCCCTGCTCTTAGTACTATCGTTTGTCTTGCCCTCAAGCAAAAACTGAACATCCTGCAAACTCCTTAAACCCTAATCTCTCTCCTCTAGCAACAATGGCTTCCAACAACACTCTTCAATCAAAAGCCCTCGTTCTTTCTTCCTCAATTCCTGCTCCTTCTCGCCCAATTCTTTACAAGCCTTTCCAATTTCTAAATCGCTTGTCTCTAAAATCAGTGGGAATGGGGATGGATGTTATTCCCTTTGAATGTGGAAGGGAATTGGTGTTCCTCGTAGGGGCAATTGCTTGTCCCATTTCAGTTGAGTCAGAGGGAACAAAGTCGGGGTCTCAAGAACAATTCTTGGAAACCCTTGAAGGGTTTAATTTTGAGCCCTGTTTCTCTGACACCGCGACAGAAACAGGGGCTGCCTCTGTCGAAGGTGTGGTTGTGGAGGATCTGCCTGTTGACTTCCAAGGGAAGTCGAATGAGTCGTCCGAGGAGAGTCTCGAGAAGAATTCTCTCCCTGAGGCTGAAACCCCCACTCCGGTCGCTCGAACTGGAGAGAAAAGGAAGAGGGTGAAAATCGTGGCTAGGCGTAGTAGAACGCCAAGAACAAGGCCACAACCAAGGTCTCAACCCTCATAAACTCCCTCTTCTTCTCAATCCTCTAAGCCCTCTCGCAAGTCTGCGAGAATCGCTTTTCAATCCGCTCCTCGTACCTCCAAACCCTCTAATCCTATCATCGAGGAGATTTCTTCTTCTTCTGAAGGGTTCTCGAGTTCTGACTCTGAGAACACCACCTTCAAACAGGGGACACCGGTGTTTTCCGAGTCCTCTGAAGACCAAGCTCCTCCAAAACCGACCAATAAACCTGCTGTGAAGCCCTCTCCTGCCAAAACACCCCTCAAGCGAAAGCCCAGAACAGCCCCCCTACCAGAAACTACCACCTCTGTTCCTGTCCTTAAACGCCCAAAGCAGTTCACTCCCTCTCCTATGTCTGACAAACATGCGCAGTTGCTGAAGCGCAATGTCGTCAGGGGGAAGGTAGTGAATGTAAGCTTTTTCGAGGAGCAAGATCTGGGGGTGTTCTTGAACAAACTTCGAGCCTAAGGCTGGCTTGAGTTGTTTGCAAACATCCAGCATGGGTGTTCTGTGCCCGAGTTGGCTAAATTCTATGCCAACTGCTCTGTCACAAATGGGGTGGTGACAAGTGCTGTCAATGCGTGTCATTTTTCCTTTGATGAAGCCACCCTGAGTGATATTCTGGGCATCCCCTCTCGTGGATTTGCTGTGTATGTGAGGGAAGACAAAACGGCCCTGGAAACAGCCAGGCTCTTAGAGGTGTCCAAACGCCTTAGTCAAAAACAGGGCCTGAGAACACCCCTCTCGGTTAAGAAGGGTGAAATGACCTCCCTGCACCAACTACTGTTTATGTTCACCATCAAGAACATAATACCGCGAGGTCAAGGGCGAAACTCAGCAGATGCCTTCGATCAATGTCTGGTGGACCTACTGGATCGGGAGGAACCAGTAAACCTCCCTGCAATCATGATTCGCCACATAGAGCGAATTGCGAACACCACCCGGGCACATGATCTTGGCTATGGGTTTTTGTTGACAAGGGTGCTTGAGTACTTTGGGATCGTGCTCACACGAAGAGTGCCGGCCCAAATCATTGATGAAATTGGCGTTGACACCCTACTAGGGTGTGGCTATGGGGTTGGCGAAGGGTCAGTCTCCAAACAGGGTCGTCGACCACCTCGACCACCTGTTTCTGGACAACCTTCCGTCAAGGTTGAGGCTGTTCTTGAGAACAATGCTCGCCTCAAAGATGAGCTTTTAGCTGTCAAGGCTGCTCTTGATGAGGAACGAACTCTCTCGGCCAAACGCCATGAAGATTTGCTTGCACTTCCCTCCACTCTTGCCCCTAGCATCCCTCCTCTGCAAACGCAACCACCCCCTGCTCCCTGATTGTCTAGGCTGTTCTCTAGTCTCCTCCTTCCTTACTTTCGTTTTTGGCATTTGTAAGGTTTTTAATGCAATATCCCTTTATTACTGCCTCTTGCAACTTCTGCTATTTACTTCTTTTCTTGCATTCATAATGTTGTTTATGCTTTTTAATGATGCCAAAAGGGGGAAGTAGTCCTATTGACGAGTGGACCTTAGCATTGACTTATCCCTATCAGCATTCATTCATTTTTTGTCAATATGGTCACTTGGTTTGTCATCATCAAAAAGGGGGAATTTGTTGTGTTATTATATTTAGTTTTGATGATAACAAATCCAAGTGTAAAAATCTGTCCAAGTAATGTTGCTCCGAACACGATCTCCAAACAGGCCTAACTGGTGTTTGTGATCTTTATTGTATTAACTGGTTTGCTACATGTGAGAATGTCTTCTAGACAGGTTTTACTTGGTGATTCTATATTAAGTCAAGAACACCATCTCGACAGTTGATTGTAAAGCGTGTTCCTGAACTCTAGCAATGCAAAGAACAACCCCAGCAAACAAGGTGGCCTTGGTGTTCACAGCAGCTCTACAAATCTCGGACAAGATGACTGGTTCAAAACAAGAAGTCTTGGGTATATAGGTTTTATTTAATTAGACTCTTGTTAATATGCCAATATTGAAAACATCATTTTTAAACACTTCTTGAATCGGTACTTGCGCTAAGTGCTTCAGAACACCAGTTGCGAACAACCCTGTGAACAGGGTGCCTAGGGTGTTTCTGAACTGCAGTGGTCATACCCGATTATTTTTGAAAAATTCATTTTGGTTGGCCAAGATCTCTAGAATACTTTCCTTGAATTTCAAAACTGCTATTTCTCTGGAAAGGATATTTCCTGAAAATATTTTGGGAGAATTTCGAAAATAAGTTTTGGAGATTTGCCAAAACTTAAAGGAAAAAAATTTCCTTTGACTATATTTTCGGATTTGGTAAAAGCTGAAAATCTCTTTAAACCTCTTCACGGTTATGGGAAGATAAGGGTTATCTTTTAAGATAACAAAATCCCTTATATTTTGGGATAAATTAATCATTAGCCGTTGGATAATTTTGCAAAACAATTTCCTTACTTAGCTGATTCTGTGGTTTATGACCGTTGGTTTTTTTGTTTAAAAGCCTCAGCTTTTTCTCTCCCAGCACATACACACAGACAGATATATACAGATATTCAAAACACTCGAAAAACAGAGAGATAGAAAACTCGGTTTGAATTTGCATAAACACAGCCTTTTGAAAAATCCAGGAAAATCAGAAAACTCGGTTTACACTCAAAGATTCTTGAGCTTCATTCTGAAAAGCAAACCGTGACAAGCTGTGTTTGATTTTGAGTTTTCATACCATTGGCATAATAGGATCTTCATTGTACCTTACATCTGCTTAGTGAGAAGCACCCCCTGTAAGGTGTTTGTAACCCTGATCTTGAATCGGAAAAGTGAGTGAGTGTGTCCTAGTCGTGTGGACTTGGACGTGTCTAATCTTGCGAAGGTTGGACGTGGTGTAACCTATCTTTGGAAAGAAGGTTACGTGGTTGCAAGTTGTAACAAGGTGTGTTACATTTGTAACGGGTGAAGCCTGTTAGTGAAAGTGGTTAAATCCTACATGAGGTAGGTCGTGGTTTTTCACACCTCAGTTGGGCTAGAGGTGTTTTCCACGTAAAAATTGTGTGTGCTTTATTTTCCGCATCTATCTTGGTGATTTTTGCCTCTGCAATATTTGAGAACACCCCGTGTAAACAAGCTATCAAGGTGTTTGTCACTTGAGAACAACCTCTGTGAGGGTGTTTGTTATCTACAACGCGAAAATCAGATACCACAATTCACCCCTCTCTTGTGGTTGGATACTCACGAACTCAACAATCAATAAGCACGATAAAGGCTTAAAGGGGTAGCAAGGGATAGATCATTCATATAAGCACGGCTATTTGGTTAATGTAGCTGATGAAGTTAAACAATGCCTCAATCATGTTGCGTAAATATGCATGCTAAATTTGATCTTGAACAAAAGTCAAAGTAAGTTCTAGAGACTTGAAATCTAGGAAGAGTTACGCATGAAAGAAAACATGAAACTGAAATGATGAATTAGTTCGTTCAAGCTCAAAATCTCATAGGACAAAGCTCATCTAGCTCATTGGCTTTCGTATGCCAAATACTCATGCCAAAAATCAGTAAGCAATCAACTCATATACAACGTGATGGTCAAACATGAAGCACAGTTTAAAAGCTCAAAAACATACATCTTATTCACAAATGGGCTTAACAAAATGGGCCAAAATAAGCCATAGAAAGCCACTTAATCTAAAGAGTCATCATCGGAGGATTCAACGGCTCATTTTTTTAGGTTTTTGTTTTTTTAATGTTTGTATTTTTTCCCCCCTTTTAGACCTAAAATGCAACTAAAGACTGAAGAAAATATCAAAACAAAACTGAAACAAAGAAAGAAACCTAAGAAAAAACTAAATGATCAACTAAAAATTCAAACTAAACCTAAATGCATGACCTAAAAAGCACAAATTTTCACACAACCATAACACACATTTATACAAACATAAACACCTAACAACAACAACAACTAATCCATGCTTGGACAATGCATTGCCCTCAATACAAGAACAAGAAAAGCAGAAAACACAAAAAGGGAGGGGGAAGGTGTGGATAAGTAGGAGGGTGGGGTTGAGAAATGTGTCAATCTTGCTAAGTCTCCAAGCAGGCCCAAAAGTCTTCAAAATATTAGTTCTGGGAGGTAATCATCCCGCATAGCTCATCATGGCAATCCTGAACAAAGTCCCGGAGTAGGGCATGCTCAATTTTTACATAAGCTCATAGAGAAGCTTGCTCCTCTTCGATTGACCAAAGGGTAACATCTAAGTCATGATAATCATGATGGGAGGATGGTTGGGATGAACTAGAAGCCCTAGGGTGAGTAGGTGCGCTAACTCTTCATCACTGGGTAAAAAGTAGAAATTGCCCTAATTAAGGAGAAAGGTATGATCAACATTTAGGGGATGCTGGACCTGGCAAATGGGTCATTCGGTTCGGGTATGGGTCGGGTTGTGTTCGGGTTGGGTCATGTTCAGGTTAAATGACATTTCGGGTCGTTTCGGTTTAGGTTGGGTATGGTTCGGTTCGAGTCGATTTCGGGTCAACCAATTTTTGGCCAAATACGCTCGTCATGCCAAAATAAGCAACTTTGTGGAAAATTTCAGGTCGAGTATGGTTCAGTTCGGGTCAATTCTGATTTCGGGTCCACTTTCGGGTGAGCATATTTTGGGTGTCGGGTCGGGTATGGGTCCGGGTTGTTCGGTTCGGGTTTCAGGTCTCGGGTCAGTTTTGCCAGGTCTAGGGATGCATAAGCTGGTTCCTACGATAAATTCAATAGGTACGCCCACCATCAACCTTACAAAATTTTATTTGTTCAAAAGTGTCTAGGTTCAACCGCTCCGAACCTGCGACTATATCATCAAGGTTCAGTTCAACACGAACCAATCTAGCAATGGGGGTAATGATGCCCCTATCGACAATCCTACGTGTAGAACTAGTAGCTGCACTATACAAGCGATTGACCAAGAATGACCCGGGGTCAATCCGGTCACCTTTAAGCATGCTATAAAAAATATGTAATTTAGACAGCGAGGCACATTTAAATTATCCTCCTTGGCAAACAAACCACAAGCTAGCAAGCATTGAGCGATACAAATATAGGGGTTTCGAATAGCTGTACTTTTGGAATTGCTAGTATCATATCGATAATACCCCTAAATTTCATTCCAAAAAGCATTCAGATTGAATTCTTAAGGACATGGCGGCATGGGAGGTCCATACTTGGTAGGAAAATAAATATACTATTAAAGGCACTCAAATTAAGTTCATAGAAACTCCTTATTAAGATAAAATGAGATATACCTTTCTTGGCATCGAAGGCCACTCGTGACCTCAACATGCAATGTGCTTAAGAATTCAAGGATGAGGTCCCCATAGGTGTGGCCCCTAGTTTCTTAAAATTATCCCATTCCACCCCGAGCAAATAACCAACGAATATCATTCAACAATCCCAAACAATTCAACACATCCTCATCCTAACATCAAGTAGCTACTAATAGTTTACTACTCAAAGTATTATATAGTGCAATATGTTTAGGATTAGTTAAACCAAGGAGGTGTGGAATCTTACCTCGGTTTCTCACGATTGTGGATGTTCAGGAGCTTCGGGGTGATCTTTGTGGGCTTGATTGGAAGTTCCAACCTCTTCTGTGGTTCTTGCCTTCTTCTTTGGTGCCACAGTGGTGTAATGTGGATGGGTAAAAACTTAAAAAATCAAACTAAAAGCAAATGAGTAGAAAAATGCTAGAAAATGAAAAATTTGAGAAAAGGGAAGTAAATAATGAAGAAATATGGAAGAAAAATGGAAACTAGAGAGTAAAAAATGAAAAATTGAGTTTTAAAGGTTGCTGGTATGGGGATGGGAAAAATGGGAGAGGAAAAAGGGTTGAAAATGAAAAATAAAGGTAGACTTGGGGTTAAAGTGAAGAAAGTAAGAGAAAAAGGAAGAAGTTTGACGGATTTTGGCCAAGAATTAAAGGTTTTAAGTGAAGTGGTTATGGAGGTTTTAGCGAGAGAAGAGGGTGTTCACAGAGAGAGAGAGAGAGAGAGAGAAAGTTGAGTTTTAAGGAAGAAGATGAAGAAATTGGGGTCAAAGTGGCCTTGAAAACCCTTAACTGTGGATGTAGCACTCACTACGGACCATTCGTCGTCAGCTCTGGTCTTAGCTCCTTTTCTTCTTACTTTTCTCTCTGTCTCTCTCTCTTTTTTTGTTAGAGCCTTCACAGACCGTGGTAGTAGCCACGAGGTGTCTATGGAGGTTCTAAAAACCTCTTATTATTGTCTTTTTTATTACTTTATTAATTTCTAGTGGAGGTTCAAGCAAAAGTATAAAATACAATTAAAAAAAAGAACGTAAAAGGAAAAAGAAAATCAAATACTTGGGTTAAAGTTATTGGCTCCCCCTTACCATTTTTCTCCTTACTCTGAACCATGATCACCTCTCCACCCTCCTCAAGTGTCATGTCCTTAGAATCCTCTACCCCTTCTTTCAAATAAACACAGTTACACTGCTCATAGGGGTTAGGCTCGGGTTTACTAGGTAGTCTACCTAGGGGTGCAGATGAAGAGGTAGTTTATTAAGTGATTTGAGGCATGAGTGGGGTATTAGACCTAGAGGATAATTATGGTGATTTCTCCAACCGGGATTATATGCGATAGAGAAAGGATCATTTGTTGGTCCATGGTTATAGTTGTTCACATAGTTGACCTGATCACTTACATCTTAGACAAAAGGACTACCCACTTGACAATGCACAATCAAATGATCACCACATATATCACATGATGGGGAAGGGGCATTGAACTGACAGAATTAACATTCAAGAACTCTGATTATTGAGACATAGCATCAACCTTAGAAGAAAGCATAGAAATAGCATCTAATTTCAGCTTACCCCTAGCCCGCTTGGGTTGGGTTCTCTTAGACGACCATTGGGAATTGTTAAGGGTCATCTCTTCTATAAGATTGTACGCTTCATCTTCAATTTTGCTCATAAGAGTACCTCCTACTGCTGCACCAGTAGTAGATCTTAATGGTTGAATGACTATGTTATAGAATGTCTGCACAATCATCCACCTTTGAAGACCATGGTGAGGCATAGTCATAAAAGGTCCTTGAATCACTCCCAAGCTTCATATAGCATGTCATCTTCCTTTTAAGAGAAAGTAGGGATTTGATTCCGTAGGCTTACTATCTTACTTGGAGAAAAGAACTTAGCAAGAAAAACTTTTGTAAGGTCATCCCTTGTCATGATACATCCTACAGGCAACGAGTGAAGCTACGCGCTCACCTTATCCCTGAGTGAAAAAGGAAATAGGCGTAAGCGGATGGCATCAGTAGAAACTTGTTGAGCTTTAACGTGTCGCACACCTCTAAAAAGACTGAGAGGTGTGAGTTTGGATCTTCTAACGAGGTGCCTCCGAATTAGGATTGCTGCATCATTGATATAAGGCTAGTTTGAGCTCAAAATTGTTTGCTACTACAGTTGGCCGAGCGATGCTTGAGGAAATGCCTTGCACTCATTGGGTAACAAAATCCCGGAGCATCATTCTTTGGTTACCTCCTATTCCTGCCTTCAATAAAGAAACTGCTTGAGCTTTTAGTCTTTGCTCTTCTACCCTTAATTTCTTCCTCCTAAAGCTAAAAGTCCTTTCGATTTCTAGATTGAATTCAAATAGAAAGGCAATTCACATATAAAGGAGAAATCTATAAAATTAGCAACAAAACTACCAAACGCAAATAAAAATATAAAGAAAAAGAAAGAATGACAAAATGCTTAGTCAATTTCTGAGAGCTAACTTAATATCCACAAATTTAGTCCCCGATAATGGTGCCAAAAACTTGACCTAAGTCTGCAAGCGCACGAGTGTTGTAGTTTAGAAAAGATATTGTTCCTACAGAGATCAATCATAGTCTATTGAGTCTTGTCCTATAAAAGAGCTAAGCAAGCAAATTTCAATTAAGAGTTTGAACGACGCTATAATCTAATTAGGCAAATTTCATCAATTTAAAACATCTAGGGATTTGTTCCACCAAGTAAAGATGTGGATCAATGGAATATAACATGCACTTAATCTAAATTGGGAGATTGCAAGGAGTGCAATCGTATTTAGAATTCAATCTTTTCTTTCGAAATAAACTGAGTTGCCTAAACTAACCAATTGTCATTCTTTTAAAAGTCCTTACTTAGTTTAAGTTATGGATTTTCGAAGGCTAAAGTTCCTCTAAACAACCGAATCTTTCTCAAGGATTGCTAAGTCAAATGCTATCTTGTGGATCAAATAGCAAGTTTCATCTTTCAGTCCTTCCGTTAACTATTTAGAATTAGCAAATGAATTTAGCCAGAATTCATTTGGAAGAATTTCACACACAAGATAGAATTCAGCCAATCTGAATGTAGAACAAGCACAACTAAATGAAAATGAGAGATTCCAACTTCAATACTTGGCTAACAATCCCTAGATTAAGAAAACTACTCACACATACTTAAAATAACAACAATTAAATAAAGATTGAGAGAAGAAAACTTAACACAATTGGAGATCCTTCAAGGGTTTCCTAACTTTGCAAGGGCTCCAAAATAGCAAGCATTTCTTCACAAATTACACCCAAAACTAACTAGAAATCTAAAACTAAACTTAGAAAAGGGGAAAAGAATAGAAAAACTAGAGAGTAAGAGTTCTATTTTGTTGCGCCTCCTCAAATCTACTATGAAACAATGCTATTTAAGGAAGAACTCGATCAACCTCAGCCACACGATAGAGGAAAACAAACAGGCTTGTATTTATGGTCTTACCATGGACCGTGGCTTTCACCACGGACCATCCACGACGAGCTCAATTTCAATGCTGTTATGTTCTTCCTTCCTTCCATGGGCAGAATGACTTGGGGATGCCCGTGGGGAGTCAAACTATACTCATTTATGGTTGAATTTTAGGTAAAATGGTAAAAAAAAAACCTACAAAACGCAGAAAAAAAACATACTCGAGCATAAAACCAAAAAAGGATTCATAATATATCATACAACATATAATTCTCCTTAAAAATAGCACAAAATGACCTTAAAATATGGTGCACTTTAAGGACTTATCATCCACTCACTCATTATTTATCATCTTTTGGGTCTTGCGCGTCGTTACCTTCAAGACCTTAGTTGTCCCTTACCCAGTCAGCAAATGTTTCACCCGTTGTTATCATAAAGTGAAATCACCACGACAATCAATAGAAATGCGCAAGCCTTTTACTGATGCCATCTCTTGCATTCTTTACATTGATTTGCTCTTCTTACCGCTTACAAAGCCTCCTTCCCAACACTACATTACTCTCGTGCCACTATTGTGTTCTAAGTGAGTAAGATCCGAAAAAAATACAGAACACGAAAAAATAAATCACCACAAAAATACTCCAGATCTGGGACGGACTCACCGACGAGAAAAGTTGTATTTTCTAATAGAAAATTGCGTTTTCGATGGAAAATACTACACCAAAACTCCCGTCGGGAATTACCTCGTTGCAGAATTTTGTTCGACGGCTTCCAACGGTGTCTAATGGGATTTCCAATGGAATGACCCCGATGGAGATTCCGTTGGTCTGTGTTTGAGGTTTGCAGGCATTTTGCGTCGGAAAATTCCAACGAAAATCCCTTTTCCCTACCAAAAAAAAAAAAAATGGCTCTAAAAAAAGTTTTGCTCCTAAAAAATAAGAGCTTAAATATATCACGATCACCACAAACAACATATATAATAGTTACAAAATACAAATTTTTATATTTGACAATTAAATGTGCTAAATTAAAAATTAATCATAACATCCACAATTGTTTTGGATCTGTAGGCAGATCATATAAATCAATCAGAATCAGATAAGTTTAAGGGATCATCGTTGTCATTTTGGGAGTCCTGCTCATCATCAGTGTCCAAGTTGATTTGGCTGGAAGAACCTGCACTTTGTCCTTTAAGAAATCTCAAAACTTTTTTCATAATGCGCTCTATCCCCCCCCTGACTTATAGTCTCTGCTTGCTTGGTAATGCTTTGATTGAGGAGTTGCACTTGCTCTCTTGGATCAAAGTGCTCGGCTAATGACTGGTATGCAGCTATAATTGTAGCTGATTTCTTCAACTTGACCCCCTCCATGCCAAAACCGTATACACGGTCTTTTTTGTCCAGATTTTCTTTAATCCAAATCTCTTCTGGGGTCATAGGGGGCAGTTAGGACCCCCTTGAGTTGCAGCTTGAGTATATTCCACCCATTTCCTGTGGTGATCCTCCTAAAAGTTGTCAAAAATAAAACTATTACATATTAAGGTGACAATTATAACATATGTATAATGTCTGAATAAAATGTGCCAAACTTACAAATTTTTTTGTAGATTTTTATCAACGAAAACTTTGTCTTTGACCTTGCAGTGAGTGTCCCTAGACAGTTCTTCACATGTGGGTTCCCCACCTAATGCTTTGGCCTACAAAAAATAAAACGTACTGAATTAATGATCAAATATAAAGGAGGAATAAAATCTCAATCCTTACCATATATTGTATATCGGAAATACACTTATTAATAAGCACATTACCTACCAGGCACCTCTTCCTTTCACTAATCGGAATTGAGCCACATGTTTGTAACGAAGGACCAAAACCTTCTGCATCACTCAATCTATTCTTTTTATTTTGTTAACTCAATTTCTTAAACTTGTCATCCTCACTCCAATGTTTGAGCATCTCATTCCAAACCCTAGGTGGTAAGCACTTCGACTTTTTGTTGTACTTCCTGGCATATCCATGAATGTCTCTAAGTCGAGTTGCACCTCTGTACTGAAAGTTACACCGTATCTGGATTTCATTGTCTGGATGCCAGTGGTAGTGTTTCTATTACAAAGTTGAAGTATATTAGTAAACATCTTAAACAATCTAATGACGAAATTCAAATTCAACGTACAGAAAATTAACCTTGAACTCATTAAATCATATGTCTCACTGAGATTGTGGAACTTCCCCCCATGTGGTCTAAGGGCATGGGTACTTACCTGCAAAGCTTTCAACAATTTTTTTGAACTATGCCCTAATATGGAACAAAACTAAGAACAAAAAAAAAATCGTTAGAATTAATTAGTGTAGCCATTAAATCAATATGATTACTAAAGAAGAAAGTTTAAAATGAACTTACGTATCACCATCGGGTTGTAAATATATCTTTTTATGGACTGAGTGGCTTGGCATTCTAGGCTGACCAACAATCTAATTACTGTTGTAATGTGGGCTAACAGTGTTAAATTGTTAATAAATTAATGGGGTACCTGAAGTGCCACCGATGTAAGGATTATTGGATTGGATAGGTGACTGTATACCCATACCAAAAAAAGATGGCTGCATATATGGTTGCTCATTCATACTACCAAAATAATTTCCGAATGGCTGAGTTTGATCAAGGAAACCTCCAAACATCCCAATGAAGGTGTTTGTTTCATAGTTTTCAGCAGCATCATTCTGCGGGCTCGGTTATGGTGCTCCTCTACCCACACCACTTTTAACCATTTGGCCTCGACCACGTTCACCATTTACTCCAGGCATCTAACAAATAAGAAAAAAATAGACACAAAATACAGCAGCGCAAACATTCATAACATTGTCGGTGAAAAAATTACAACACACATATACAATTGTTTTTCCTAGCTTGCAATTAAAGAAAAAGTACATAGACATGCATAAAGATTCATACAACTAAAAGATTAAATCAACCATTATGGGACACATCGTCATCGTCATCATTATCACTTTTCAATGTCATATCTCCCTCATCATCATCATCAGTGTCTTTAGCTTTATCCTCCCATTCACCTTCTTCATCCTCTTCATAATCATCATCCTGTTCACCATCCCCATCATGATCATCTCCCCAATCATGTCCATCAGCATCATCAGCTTGTTCAGTTTCAACGACTAATGTTATGTCTATTACATTATCCACATTTATGGTTGTCGTTCCTAACTGCTGATAGGCAAGTTCTAAATTATCCTTATCTTTAGGGGAACCGCGAGGTTTGTTCGGTATAGCTACCCCCTAATTCGCTCTTCCTGGTATCCCCTTAGGGTACTTAATTTATACCACTTGGGTTGTAGTATCAACAAATATGAAGGGGTTAACTTTCTATGATGTCGGTTATGATTAACCTTGGGATATGGGATAAATTTAGGATAACATAAACCCCAAGGAACATCCGAGTCAAACCACTCACAATTAAAAAGTGCATATTTTTTAATTAGTTCACTCGTAAATTCAACACGAATAATTTCATGAAGTATGCCATAATAATCCCCTGATACTTCATCACCTTTGCCAACTCCTTTGACACACATACAACAATTATATGTGGCTTTACCTTCATTCCTAGTCTTGGTATGAAATCAATAACCATTAACTTTATACTCAGAAAAACATACCACTATCATAATCGGTCCATGAGATAAGTTCACCAAAAAATTTTGCCTCTCATCATCAAATACCTGGTAAGAATTGAACATTAGTTATGAAAAATTACTTACATTGTACTCAAACCACTGTGCAAAATTTGCCTTGATAAATAAGTCAAGTTCTACATCACTCGTGCTTGGATTATGACTGTGAAATTAATGTCTGAACCAACTGTATTTCATGATTAAAATTTTTAATTACTCAACTATTTATTAAACATTCAAATGAAACTTTCAATAACAGATAAACTTACTCCAAATGTGATTGCACTTCATCACAATTCAGTAAGATGTGAAGGCGAGCAACACTGTACTCCGGCTCAGTAAGATATCTTTTTCTTCGATTTCCAAAGGGAGTATCCTTACGAATGAACACCGAAAAGGTTGGTATGTGTGGTTTAGATTGTTACAAAATCTTATTACGCCCAATTCTTGGGTAATGCAAGGTTGACTGAAAATAATATTCAGTAAAATGTTTAATCTCAAATGCTAAGTATGCCTGAACCATGGATGTCTCTATATGAGCTTTGTTCTTAATCGTAGGCTTCAACTAGCCAAAATACCTCTCAAAAGGATACATCAATCGATATTGAACAGGACCACCCAACAAAGCTTCTTCTGCTAAATGAATAGGCAAATGTTCCATGACATTCCAAAAACCAGGAGGGATAACTGTCTCCAATTTACAAAAAATTATAGCAATGTTCTTATTCATCTCTTCAAGCATGCTAACATGTAACTCACTGGAGCATAGGTTTCTGAAAAATTCACGCAATTCGACCAAGGGTCCCAAAGCATCTTTCGGAAGAGCAGCAAAAGCTACTGAAAGAAGATTCTCCAAAAAGACATGATGATCATGACTTTTCATATTTTGAAACTTTGTATTAGATGAATCAACCCAATTTCCCACATTAGAACAATAACCATCAGGCATATGAACCGCCCGAAACCATTGGAAAACAGCCCTTTTTTGCACTAATGATAGTGTAAACTTGGCTTTTGGCTTACACAATCTATCAGTGGACCCTCTTGTAGCTAAGTTCAACTCTTCCCTACTGCACAGAATAGACATATCAATTCCTGCTTTTATATCATCCTTTGTTTTTCTCAGAATATCCATCACTGTATTTATAATATTTTCACTAAAATTTTTCTCAATATGCATAACGTCAAGGCTATGCCTCAGAAGTTGATGCTTCCAACAAGGCAACTCCCAAAAGATACTTTGCTTTGTCCAGTTATGTTCATTTTCCTGAAATTCGAGAATTTGAAATTGTACATCTGTAGTCACTTTAGGTAATGTAGATGCTACGTTAGAAAATATTTTATCAGAAATCCTTCGGGGAGGGCCAATGTATATGCTCTTCCCTTTATGAAAAGTAACTTTATTAAAATAATGATTCCGAGGCAAGAACAGACGATGGCAATCAAATCAAGATGGCTTTCGTCTATGCTGTAACTGGAATGCACAATTTTGGTGCATACAAATCGGACATGCTAACAACCCATGAGTACTCCAGCTGGACAACATACCATAGGCAGGAAAATCAGTAATTGTCCAAATTAATGCAGCATGCAATCTAAAAGTTTTCCCGCATGAAACATCAAATGTGTCCACCCCAACATCCCATAGCATTTTCAACTCATCAATTAAGGGCTGCAAGTACACATCTGTTCTGTTCATTGGATTTGTTGGACCCAGAATAATACAACTTAAAAACATGTATGGAGCAGTCATACACATATCTGGGGGCAAGTTATAAGGTGTAACAAAAATTGGCCACATAGAATATGATCTTCCAGATTTGAAAAATGGTGTGAAACCATCAGCATATAGACCTAACCTTACATTTCGAGGCTTTCCTGTAAAATTTGGATACTTTTGGTCGAAATGCTTCCACGCTAATCCATCCAACGGATGCTGGAGAACACCCGATTCTTGACGGTGCTCATGGTGCCATCTCATGTGGACGACAGTCCTTTTTGAGACATACAGTTTTTGCAACCTTGGGATTAAAGGTAGGTAGTACACTCTAGCACATGAAACCTTTTTATGACCTCATTGGTTGGAGTTCTTTGGTAATTATCTTACATGTCCACAAAATTTACATGCGGACAAACCCTAATCTTGTTTATAATAAATTATGCAACCATTCGGACAACAATCAATTTCCTAAACATCCATGCCTAAATCTCTCACTTTTCTGAGCTGCTGATGATAATTGTTTGGAATGTCACTTTTAGGAGGGCATATATCTTTCATCAGACCAACAACTTCATTGAAACAATCTTGAGACATGCTATGCCTGGATTTAATACTAAGTAGCCTCACAGACTTTCTAGTTCAGTTATTTACACCCTTCATACAACAATCTTTGGGTAGAATCAAGCATAGTGTAAAATGCCTTAAGATTTACGTCATGATGGCTGCTCATGTTCATTTTATTAGCTTCGAAGGCAAGCATGTTCTTCATATGATTATGATCATTGTGATTGTAATCAAAATTCATAGAATGTGAACTACTTGCACCCCCTACTTCCAAATTATCTTCTTCCCCATGACTTGTCCAATACCAATAATTCTTCATAGACCCCTTTCTATACAGATGAGACTTTACAACGTCAGGTGTAAAATACTGTATATTCTTGCACTTCACAAGTGGACATCTACAAACTCCATTAATTCTATACTCCTCCTAATTTCGTGCAAATTGATCAAACATATTCACTGCCATCAACCACTCATATCAAAGCCCATGTCCATCAGGATTTCTTCTCCTATACATCCATTGACGATGCAACAGCCCATCCATATATTGCTAATCTGATTGCCTTAATTGTTATGTATACTACAATTAATTTCAATAAATATCTTTTAGAAATCTATTTAACCAGTTCAATTTTTGGAACACAATAATGAACTTCTATACGAATATTACCGCAATGTTGATGCACATAAATAATTATACTTAGCAAATCAAACAAATCATACAGAAAATTACCACACGTCAAAAAAGAATATACTTCACATACACACCAAAAATTAATATACACAACAAATTGAACAACAAATAAACATACTTAACGTACTTAAACCATTTACCAAAACGAAACATATTATACATGTTTACCTACTTACAACTATTTCATTTATCCAAATCAACATACATTACAAATTAAATTAGTGATTAAATTATTTACTCTAAATTTTATATTCACTAATGACACTAATAAATTTATATATATTACAAAAAAATAAATTTAACAACAATATAATTAGAAATATATATATATATATATATATATATATATATATATATATATATATATATATATATATTAGACATACAACAATGTAATTAAACATATATATGTATGACAAAAAGAAATTTAATAAAACTATTTTATTTATCATAATAAACCTAATTAAGCATCAAACACAAATTACACTATTTATATACACTTCATCCAAATAAACAAACCCAAAAAAACAAATACTATTAACCAAAAATAAAATAAAAATACTTAACAAATCAAACAAATCATACAAAAAATTAACCATACCTCAAAAAAGAATATTCTTCACATACTTACCAAAAATTAACATACACAACAAATCGAACAAAAAATAAACATACTTAACATACTTAAACCACTTACCAAAACAAAATATATATTATACATGCTTACCTACTTACAACTATTTCATTTATCCAAATCAACATACATTATAAATTAAATTAAAAATTAAATTACTTAGTATAAATTTTATATTCACTAATAACACAAATAAAAAAACTTATATTCATATTTACTTCACAGTTTATATTCCCGGATTCCTAACACAAAATCTAAAATACAACAATGTAATTAAACATATATGCTAAAAAAATAAATTTAACATAACTATAGTATTTGTCAAAATAAACCTAATTAAGCATCAAACAAAAATTAAACTATTTATTTCACACTTCATCCAAATAAACAAACCCAAACAAAAATAACAAAATACTATTAACATACTCAGCAAACTTAAATTAATATACACTTAACACACCTCAAAATTACAAAAATAAAATAAAAATTCTGAACATATCAAACAAATCATACAAAAAATTAAACATACCTCAAAAAAACATACACTTCACATACTTACAAAAATTAATACATAGCACAAATCAAAAAAAAAACAAACACAAACTTAAATTATTCACTAAAACAAAACACATGATACATGCTTAACATACTTCAACATTTTATAATAATTATATAATTATTATAAATGTACATACTTAACATATTTTATTCCACTTATTCAAATAAATATACTTCACAAATTAAATAAAAAATTAACATAATTCACAGCCATATTTTACAAAAAAAATTAAATAAACTATACAAATATGCTTCAAAATTAAATTTCACAAAACTTAACAACACATACCAAATTAATATAATTTCAAAACACAACAATTCCACAAACCTTTAAATACCCAAAAACAAAGTAGACTACCGGGGACGGCGGCGGCACTCTTCAACCCATTCATAACAAATCAACCACCATAAAAAAACTAATTAAATTAAATATTTCAATTTCAAAGAGCAAATTAACTCAAAATAAATGACTTACCGTTAAATTATAAGCAACGGCAACAATTTTTTCTCTCACCGGCCACCGGAAACCATGAACATCTCCCTCTTTCTCTCGCTTCCTTGCTCCCACTCTCTCTTTTCGTAGCTTGCTTTCTTTTTTTGCAGTTGAAATGGAACAAACGAACATCTCCCTCTCTCTCACCGAACAATTAAAATCCAGATCGAAAATTTTTTGAAAACCGGACTGCGAAGACGGAATTCGACGGAAACCCGTCGGATTTTCATATCGAAACATTTTCCAACGCATCGGAAATTTGAATTTTTGTCGAAATCCAAAGGTGTTTCCGTCACAATATCTAACATCCTCCAATGGATAGCCACGTCGTCGCTTTTTCCGTTGGGAATAGGCACTATTTTTATAGTGAATAAAACCAACACAAGAGGAATTTGGAAGAAAAAAAATTATACTTCTGCTATTTCAAGGCAATATAGAAACAATTCTCCATGTTTACAAGTACTACTTACCAGACACTTATAAACAGACCGTTCATGCACCCCTTACTCAGATATGTTTTCCAGTAACTAATTACAGGTTGCTCCCTAAACTCACTCACAACTCACCAAGCTCCCTCTAAAATATACTTCAGTGTTAATTTTCCCCTAAAAATTAAAAAAAAAAACTTTTGTAACATTCCTTTCATTATCAATTATACTTTAACTTCCTTCGGTTTTCTTTTTCTTTTTTTACTCTATTCATTTTTTCCAATCCTAATATTCTCGATCTTGATAAAAAATCAATACCAACCGCTCCACTTAGCTCGATCCTTAAAGCTCATTACCACCTAGCTTCAGCCGAAGAAGCAAATATTGCCCACTTCCTCCTTACTATCTGTCCTCTGCTTAAGTTACTTGTAGAAGTTCTTGAAGCCGCTTCACCCATCTATGCTTCCCTTACAAGTCTGTACAACCCCTCTAACAATTCTCCTTTCAGAACTACCATAGCTACTTTAGAGACCTTCAATGTTCCACCTTGAGATAAATATGTGTAGACTCTCGCATCAAAAGTCCTAAAAGAAATCATATTTCTTTTTAGACCTTGCGTAATTTTAATCCAGTTACTATCTGAATGCCTTATCAAACATACAAATTCATACTATTCACACCCCATCCACTCAGCTTTCTATACTGTTTGCTATGTTAAGAGTACCTTTTTTGCATGGTTGATATGTATCAAAGTAATCTATATACAAACACATGTGAAGTCAAAAACTAGAGTCTAAGATCTAATCTAACCTTCTTAGACTTTAAGCAGTTACCAGAAATACGTCACCTCCATTAAATGGGTTTGAACCTTCTACAATTCTCACTACGGATGCCTTCTTATATCTCATGTCCTTATTCCTCTTGGGACCATACCTCTTCATATGACCTTTCTTATTATAATGGTAGCATGTGAACTTACCCCTCCCCGATCTTGACCATTCTGTCCCTTCCTCCTTCTTTCTTGATCGTTTTCTTCCTCCACTAGACTCTTGTGCAACCATGACTACCTAACCATCATTTAAGAATCTGTTGTTGCCTCACCGAGTCCAATTTGTCAATAAGGCAGAGACCACCTCATCAAATTTCAAGATCTCTCTTCTGAACAACGGAGTAGTCATGATATTATCAAAAGATGAAGGTAATAAAGCCGGCAATAGTGAAGCTTTATCTTCCTCTTCAATCTTTAACTTTGGAGAAGTTAAATTTGTCTTTATCTTGTTGAACTTGCCCAAATGTTGATTGGAGTCTACTTCTTTTGCCATTTGGAGGACAAACAATTGCTTCTTCTAGTATCACATACTTGTCAATGATTTGAACTTTTATAGGCACTCTAACTTGTCCTAAAAATCTACTGGGCCTGCTAAGTCAAGAACCTCCAGAAGAGAATTAGTTGCAAGACATAACAATATTATACTTGTTGCCATGTCTTTCAAATCTCTTCCCCCTCGTCCTGTCATATCTTCTCTGGCGTGTCTTTTTCCCTGAGTGCTGCCCCCTCATAATCTATCATCTTCTCGGCCCTGCGTGTAATCATCTTTAAGGCCTTACTTATCCCTTATTGGGTTAGCAAACATTTCACCTATTGTTGCTACAAGGCGGAATCACCACGACCATCAAAAGGTTCGATCGAAATGCTCAAGTCCTTCACCAATGCCATCTCCTGTGACCTTTACACTGTTTTTCTGCTCTTATCGCTTATAAATCCTTCTTCCCTGCGAAACCTTACTCTGATACCACTATTGGGTTAAAGAGAGTAAGATCCAAAAAATATCAAGAATATGAAAAAATAAATCAAACTGACACAAGGAGAATTTGAGTGAAAAAATTATATTTTTACTATTTGAAAAAATATGTACAAACAACCATCCATGTTTACGAGTGGTAATTACCATAAACTTATAAACAGACCATTCTAAAAGCCCATATACGAATGTGTTTTCCAACAAATAATTACCAGTTGTTCTCTACGCTCGCCCACTCTCACCGAGCTCCGTCTTGGTATTTTTCGAGGTAGTGTCTTATGTAGTTTATATGTGTACCATTTCCAAAGGAAAATAATACCTCAATTTATAAGGATTCGAAGACGTTTCTTACTGAATATAGACTAACTCCTAAATGCATATTAGTCCTAAACTTTCCCAAAAATATGTTTTGCAACATTACTTGCGTTATAAACTCTTCTTTAACTTCCTTTTGCTTTTTCTTGATCTGCAATAGTACCTTGATAAAAATAAATACTGACGACCTCACCTAGCTTGATCTGCCAAGGTGATCACCACCTTCAGCAGAAGAAGCAAACATTACCCGCTTCCACCCTGTAAGTCTATACAACCTCCACACATTTATACTTTTAGGACTACTATAGCTCATTTGGAGACCTTCAAAGCTCCACCTTGAGGTGAACATTGGTTGCCTCTCGCATCAAAAGTCCCCAAAGAAATCATATTTCTTTTTAGACCTCTCGCAGATGCCTAACCCAATAACTATCCGCACTATACCATCAAACATACGAATTCGTACTGTTCCCACCTCCGTAATATGGCTTTGTGTACGGTTTGCCAGGTTGACAGTACCTTTTTCACATGGTTGATACATATCAAAGTACACTTTAACTGAACACATATGAAATGAACAACCAGAAACTAACACCCAATCTGACCTTTTTGGACATTCAACAGTTACCAAAAATATGACACCCATATTAAATAGGTACGAACCTAGTGCAATTTCCATTACAGACAGCTTCTTATCTCTTGAAACAACCTGTAAGTGTACGGGGGTTGTAGTCTAGATAACTATTGTCCTTTGGGACCAACCACAATGTATTGAATCTCGTCCCATTAAAAATGCTGAGTGAACAAATTTTAGTGGATTGTTTCAACTACGCTAATTAGCTATGCGGGAATTCAATCAAAGTAAAGCCTCTAGGGATTTGTTTTGCCCAATTAACGTGTTGAATCTTTGAATTAAACATGTACTCTTTTCTATTTTGGATTGGTTCAAGGAATTGCGATCTAACTAAATCAACCTTTTCTTTCGAAAGAAACTAAATCACCTAGACTAAACCAATTATCATTCTTTCAAATGTCCACGTTTTGATCTCAGTTAAAGATGTTTGATTGCTAAACGCTTCCTCTAAACTTGCAATTCTTTCTCAAGGATTACTAAGTTAAAGTTCAATCTTGTTGGCCTGTAGTGAGTTTCTCCTTTGGGTACTTCAAATAACTATCTGATATATGTATGCAAATCTAGCCAAAACTTACTCATATCAATATAACCATAAGATAGAATAAAACCATTCCAAGACAGATTGAGCATAAGAAACAAAGATTAAATATTAAACATCAATACTTCGGCAAACTAATCCCTAGATTAAATCAAACTACTCACTCATGATTAAACAAAACACCATCTAAATTAAACAAACAAAAGTTCGGGAAGAGAGAAGAGAAACCTTAGTAATAATGGAGGTTCTTTAATGATCTTTCAACCATTAAGGATCCAATTGCCACTTCCTTCCTTCTAATCTTCTTTTATTCAGGAAAAACTAGAAAAAATCCTAAAACTAACAAGGGAGATGAAATTTAGGGTTGAGTGTTGTCTTCTGCTCACAGCCGAAAATGCCTTCAAATACCCGAATTCAAGCTTTCTCAGCCACACATATGAGGAAAAATGAAGAGGCTCACAGTTACCAGCATACTACAAAACATGGTCACTTCTGGCCATGAGGTCGTCTTTCTTTCTTTGCCCCACGGGCATATGGAATGGGGTACCACTGTTATGACTCCAAAATGTTGACAAATGAGGGTCAATGCGGGTTAAAAGGGCCTAAAACCCGCAAAATGCACTAAAAAAACATACCCGAGTGTAAAATAGGAAAAGGGATGGAAATCATACCCATAAGCACACAAATCCCCTATAAAATGCTATCAAACGACCCTAAAATGATGCACATTCTTGGCATTTATCAAACCCTCTAGTGCTTAAACAATTGCTTGTCCCCTAGCAATCCTAAAACAAAAAATTATTCATAACCTCAGCATGAAAGGCATTGGTAGTATCTTCAATGGTAAGATCATCCCAAAGATAGCCCAATAGTGTGTAAAGACATTTAACAATCAGATAGGAAGATGGCGTTTTTGAAAGTTCCTTAAAACCTGTAATGTCATTATTTAAACCAATCACCGCAAATCATCGAACACAATCACACCAACAAAGGAAATAGTTAGAGCTAGAAAAATCGGTAGAACCTCACTTAAGTCATGCAACACTCTTCACTCATGTGTTTTAAGATATAGTAAGGTTCCCTCAATTCTCATTCTAAAGACTTAAACCTATCAAAAGCTTGCTAAAACTCTCTAATTCACCACCACTAGTATGCAATGCATATACTAAACAACCATAAGAGCTTTATATGGGTTGTAACGGGGATAAGGGTAACGGTAGGAGGGAACAAATATTTTTGGGAACGTGGAGCTAAAGGCGAAAGAGTAAAAGCTAAACTCTCCCAATGTCATCATGAAAAACTCTTCGCGAACAGTACTACTCAAATACACAAGCAAATCCCCATACGTAATCAAATGAGATGGAAAGAGTTGAAAATAAAAAACAATTATATCCAACAAGGCCAACGTCTTTTATTTTCTTTTCTCTTTTGTTTTCTTTTGTTCTTCTTTTCTTTTTTCTTTTTTTTATTTTCTTTCAGCAAAGGGTATGGCCATGGAAATAAACGTCACACTCTTTTTCTTTTTTTTTGTTTCAACTCTTCTCTGATCATTCTATAATTAAACAAGGGATCTCTTATATAAACAAATCCACCTGAAATCCTCCACTTGCAAACCAAACCAAAGCACCAAAAAATCTCAATGCTCCAAACTAACTCCCAAACAAAATATTAAAGAGTGAAATCCTCTCTAGTCTTTTCTTAAAGGTATGGTATGTGTTTGGCCAAAGGCTAAATACGGAGGTTCATATCAATAAACATGGGTTAAGGCTCAAAGGGCTAGCAAGGGGTATATCATGCATACATGGTGGCAATTTAGTCTATGGGGTTTATCAAATCAAAGAATGCCTTAATCACTTTGCCTACATGCACATGCTCAATGAGATCTTGAATGAGAGTCAAAGCAAGTTCTAGAGAAATCGTATCTAAGACAAGTCACTCAATAAAAGGCAAGAGACTAAACTTGATAGGTTAGTCTTATAAACCTCAAAGCCTCATTGGACATCTACTAAAGTCATAACTAGCTCATTTCAATCCACATGCCAATATTCATACAAAGAATTATACGGCAATAATTTTGCACTCAACACAATGCCAAAACATGAAGCACACATTTTCATAAACTCACTTCTAAAAACTTTTATTCACAATTGAGCATAACAAAGGAACATTCTAAACTAAAGAAGACTACCTAGTCTACCAAGTTCATCATCGAAAGATCATTTTTGTTTTTTCCCCTTTTTGGTTTTCTTCTTCTTTTGGGATTCTTCTTTTTCTAAAATGTAAGCCTAAATTAATGTAAACCTAAAATGCAAAATAACTATAAATGCCATGCTTCTAATGCACTAGAAATGCAAAAGTACTAGAATGAAACTAAATGCATTAACTATATGCTCTGGCTAGATGGAGTAAATCCTAAAATGCACAACTAAATGTAATCATGAACAATATATACACATGCTCGAACTAAGGAACCAGGCATTAGATGCCAAAGCAAAGCAACTTAACTCCCCCATGCTTGGACAAAGTATTGTCCTCAATGCTACATATATAGACAAAAGGAAGGGGGAGGACTAAGCAACAATTAGAAGAGAGGCGGGGAAGGAGGGTGCGGTGAATGACCTTGAGAGATATGCCAATATCTGCATGTCTTAAGACAAGCCCTAAAGTCCTAGAAATAGGCTATCATACCACGGAGCTCGTCATGTCACTCTTAGATAAAGTCACAGAAAATAGCTTGTTCAGTTTCAACATAGGCTTGTAGGGAGGCTTGTTCTTCTTAAATGAACCTAAGGGTGGCTTGAACTTCCTCATAGTCAGTCGAAGAGGTTAGGAGGATGAACTAGGGTCACCATGAAAAGTAGGTGGGGGCCAAGGTGGTGCAGGAAGGACAATATCAGCTTCACTAGGTAGCCATGAATGGTTAACCCGATGACGTAGGGTGGTTCGGTCAAATATTGGGAAATGGCAAAAGCCGATTCCCAGGGTAAACAACACAACCACCCATTCTCAACCTTACAAAATTTCATTTATTCAAAAGTAACTTTATAAAGCTGTTCGGACCCTGAGACTTGATCCTTGAGGTTTTGCTTAACACCTAAACATCTAGCAATATTAGTGATGAGACCCTACTGACTTTGTTACCTACAGTATTCATAGCTGCAATATGCAATTATCATGCTAGGAAAGACCCAGGGTCAATCCAGTCACCATTCGTCATACTAAACAAGAAATACAGCTCATATAATCATAGGACATTCAGACTATCGTCCCTAGCACAGACACCACATGAAAGCATGTGTTGGGTCACCCGGGTACAAGGATTCTGAATGAGGGTGCCTTATAAGTACTCACATTATACCTATGATCCCCGAAAATCTCATCCCAAAAGACATTCAGGTTAAATTCTAAGGGGACTTGATGCCAAGGCAAGTCCAAGCTAGGTGGAAAGCCAAAAATGTTATTCAAGGTACTAAGGTTCAATGCATAGAATTCATTGTGTAAATAGAATGAAATATACCCTTCTTGACATCGTAGACCTCAAATGACCTTAACATGCAGATTACTGAATAGTCGAGAGTGAGGCCCCATAGGTGTGGTCCTTCAATTCAATGAGCTAACCTATCTTGCTCCAGGGCAACAACCATCTTATGTCATCTAACAATCCCTACTGGGCTAACAAATCCGCATGACATAAGTGTGTACCAACGACTAGTCTACTACTCAAACATGTATAACATGCAACATGATCAGGATGAGTTACACTAAGAGGGTGAAGAGTATTACCTTGGGTCCTTATGGTGGATGATGTTCTTAAAGTTCTTGTGGCTCTTTGAGGAACTTAACCTTCTCCTTGAGTGCTCCTTAGCTTCTTTTTGGGCGTCATGAGAATTATGGAGTGAAGTTAGAAGAAAAATCCTCGATAATGGAGGAAATGGCGTATGAAAGGTCGAAAAATGGAAGAATGGAGGGGGTTCGATGGTAATGAAGTGTAAGAAAGGTGAATGTGAGAGAAAAGAAGGAAGTTTGAAAGAGGAATGGAGGATAATGGAGAAAGGAGGAAAATGAAGTTGAAAGGATGGCTAGAAAGTGTAACACTCACAGTACGCATGTTTCACTATTTGTATTCTCTTTAATTAATCCCTTAATTATAACTAACAAACCTAATGGTTGGGCTATTACCGGCGTTAAGAAGGATAAGGCTTTGAGTATAAGCAAAAGATGTAATATAACTAAGCCTAGATTACAACTATACACATTGAAACATTATCGAACCATATACAAATGGCTGATAACTTCCATAAGATTTACTTACTAAAATGGATTAATTCTCCATAAGGTTTACATCTCTATCAACAGAATATCTCAAAATACAGCTCCAAAATATTCATGAACCAACATCATTACTGAGCCATCCAGGTTCTCTTGCTCACTTATTCTAATCAGCTCATTTGCTAGCGTAAGGGAGATTCATTAAGCATTTCCCTAAAATAAAAAACATGACAAATATTTTGAAATGTGAGCTGAAGCTCAATACATGCATTCCTGTATTGTTACATGATCACTGAAAAAATATTAGCTGGGCCTGCTTTGCAATTTATTTTAATTCAAAATAATGAATGAGATGAACGTAAAACTGCATTGCTAGTTATTATGTGGTACTGAACCCCTAGTAACTATTATAATCTATAGATAGGTGTGTACCTGCCAAGCTGATTGAGAGACCTAGCCTAAGGGCACATAGGTAACTAAAGGGCAAATGCCCTATAAATTATAATTGATGGGGCCACTAATTAGGTGATAAATCACTTAATAAACTGATTCATTGATATACTTACCAATACATTATAACTTTGATAAATGCATGCTAATTTCTAAAGAGACAGGTAATGGACATAATTAGGGTTTTTAAAATGCAATCTCACTTGATAATATTTATGAATAATGAGGGGAAATGACAAACCAGGCACCGATTCTACTTCAGAAATGTAATTATAGGTGTACATAGTTAGTAAAAGACATTCACTCACACAATTCATAAGTTTAATAGAAATGTATTAATTAAAAAGCATCCATAGCTCAAAGAGGTAAAATAATTGAGAGTAAAGTAGAACGAAATAAAGTAATTGAGATTACAATGGAAGGCTTTGATGGTTATAAGTGGAATATGGGTTTTTAATACTTCTAAAGTGGATAATATGGGTGTAAGGCCAAGAGTGGTGTAATTAGGTTCAGGATAGCTTTAATCATACTAGCTTGACCCGATAGACACCATTCTTGAGCCATTACTCTCCCCACTTCTCAGTTTTCATTCACATGCCTAACTAACTTGGTTTTCCAACCAAGTAAGCTTCTAAACACAATCAAAGTTGTTGAACTCACTAAACTTTGCATTTTCTTTGCAGTATTCATAATTATTTAAAAACTTTTAATTAAACTCTCAAGATTTATGGTTTCCTTCTTTTCTCTCATAATCAAGCTAAATGCCTTTTTAAAGACCATTAAACTTTGTTTCCTTCCTCTAATTTCCTTATTTTAGCCAAACACTCAAAAATTACATCATGATTCATGTTACATATTTTTCAATATTTTTCTTCACATAATCACTCAAAATGCTGCCATAAACTCACTTACTTGTATTAATAAAACAAACAAACGCTTTTGATCACTTATGGGATTTTTTATAATCTTCTAATTTTGGCAAAACCAACACAATATCATTTGCTAAGCCAATAGCACATCCAACCTCTAAATTTCATCTAATTCAAACCAAATTTAACATACTTGATTCAAAAATCAAACTAAATTATGTATAGTAATAAAACCTTAGGTTATACTCAATTGAAATTTACATCAAAACTCATTCAAAATCACCTTACACAACATCATATTCATTCTTTATGCTAGGGGTTATAAAAGTAGAGCACAAAACCCAAAATCCATCAACTTTATACATAAGGCTTGCATGATCATGCATGGATTCAAACTTATACATGACTTACACACTTCCATAATCAACCAAACTCAATAAAATATAAAGCCAACGCTTATTTTTGTCAAGATAACATGATCCTTGATCAAATCATTCATAAAAACTAAAAAAAAATTAAACAAACTTAGGTTAGGGTTTTACCGCACTTGAGCTTAAATATAGAGAGATGGAGGTGGTGTTCGGGGGTTGTGCAAGTTGTGGGTGGTGGCTGGTGGTGATGGTGTGGTGGCTAGTGGTGATGGGTTGGTCAGTGGCAGCCTATAGGTGGTGGCAGTAGCCCACACAATAGTTGGGTAGGGCAAAACAGGGGAAAACCGTGGGATAGGGGAGAGAAGAGGAAGAAGTGATGTTGGATTTTTCCTTGGTTGATAATTTTTTACTTTATTCGATTACTTGGCTGATATTTAACTACCATAAAGAATCTTTTTATTAATTATACTTAGGCATAAATAATGATAAGTGGCTAAATGAAGTGCATCAACTTTTTCGGCGTTAAATTGGGTTCAAATGAATTGGGTTAGGGAAAAAAATAACACTTCATTGTAATCAAATTTTTGCGTAGCTCAAAATTAAATTTTTAGGATGTTATGGAAAATAATTTATCAATTAATCATATTTATCGGGGCTAGTATCGATTCTCCTAAAGTTGTTACGGTAAATTAATAACTTGAATTGCAATGTGGAGCACAAAATGAATTTTTTCCAGACGGGATGATTGAATGCGATAATTAAATGCAAGAAAATTAATAACATGACTTAATTAAATAAATAAATATGATTTAGGGTCGGACTATTATAGAGAGAGAAGAAGAAGAGGAAATTTGTGTGAGAAAAAGAGAAATTTGGAGAAAAGAAGAGAAAATGGAGAAAAGGGGAGAACTTTTTAGAGAATTTGAGTGAAAAATGATGGAGAAATAGAAGGTTGAGATGTTTGTGAATGGAGGTTTTTAGAGAGAGAAAGTGGGAGGTAGAGACCGTGTGTGTCAAGTATAGAAGAAAAGGAGAGGTAGAAGAAGGGGGCACCATGATTTAAAAAAAAGGGGCCGTAACAGTTTACGATGAACCTTTAATTTGGCGAGCACCACAGACAGTCCATGGTGGCTGCTGCTAAAGCAGCTTGTAATTTTTCTTGGTTCTTTTTAAACTTCTTTGGGGTACCACCGTCATGGTCCATGGACCGTGGTGGTGACTGATCTATAACTGCTGACCTTGATTTTGCTTTTTTGTTCTTTTTTTTTTCCCGTTCTTGCTCTCCTTTTCCCTTTCTTTTGAAATGAAAACTCCATAGAATATATATTCATCATGAAAAGAAAACAAGAAAATGCTTGGGTTGCCTCAAGAAGCACTCTTTTAGGATCGAGAGCTCGACTATCTTGTTTAATCATCTTACACTGGTGAAAGGGGAACAACCGACAAGGAAATGGGCATCACACTCCCGGCTTGTCCTTGTCATGAACCTTAAAGTTAAATTCTCACAAAAGAAGGTATCACCTTAAGTAAACGGGATGGAAGTCCTTCTTATGCATTAAATAATGCCAAACGGCACAGTCCGTACACAAAATTATCTTGTAGGGGATACCTCCAGACAGGCCACTATCCAACTCGACTTCCAAATCAAAGTCATACTCAACCTCATCCAAAGGAGGCAAAGACAACAACACTCTGGCAAACCTGCAATAATCACTTAAAGAACCCTCACTAGCAATATAGGGCCCGTCCTTGGCTACGCTAGGTGGCAAATGGGTAACCAAATCTACCTTCGCACAATCAAGTTCTTCTCCATTAGAGGACTTACAGTTAAGCAAATGAGGATCATTGGGACAAACATCAAACGATTCGATAAACTCATTAGAGACAACCATATTATATCCACAAGCAGCAACTGAGGAGGGCGAAAAGTCTTGGTCCTTAAACATGCTAAACTCAGCATGATGCTTTCCCACATCAAATGTTAATTCCCCCTTTGACGTTAATTTTACAACTCGCAATGGCTATTGAAGGCCTTCTAAGAATAATTTGGGTATAGGCATCGTCAGCCATGTCAAGAACTACAAAGTCAGCAAGTGCATAGAAATCACCCATTTTGATGGGAACATCCTCTTAAATACCCAAAGGGTACATCATATAACTATCAGCTAATTAGAGTAAAATAGGGGTAGGCTACAACTTTCCTATGTCAACCCTCTTGAAAATAGAATAGGGCATTAAACTCACACTTAAACCATGATCACATAAAGCCCTATCGATGCTTACATTTCCAATCAAGCAAGGTATAGAGAACCTACCGAGATCCTTAAGCTTAGCAGGAAGATTATGTTGAACCATATCACTACACTCCTCTCCTAAAGTTATAGTCTGATGCTCATCACTTTTCCTTTTGGGGGGAAAGGTAAAGGAGGCATGCCAGGTGGCAAGAAAGGAAACGTCTTAGACCTCTCACTCTCATCATGGTTCTCTTCACTATCCTCTTCAAGCCTGGCACCCCTAAAAACCCTCTAATCCACTTCTTAAGATAACACAATTGTAATGCTCTCTAGGATTAGGCTCGGGTTGACTAGGAAGCCAATCGATGGGTGCAGGTGAAGAGCTAGCTTGTTGGGAAATTTTTGCTTCCAACATCTTATTATGAGTAGCAAGCACATCAACCTTAGAGGTTAATTGCTTAATATACTCATCCTACTTTTATTGCGCTATAAGCATGCTCTCCATCATAGCTTCTAAGTTAGACTTTTATGGAGCTTATTGGGGAAAGAGAGGCCTCTGAAACTCGGGGGTGGTCTAGCATTCATTTGGTGCATGTTGCGAGGGTTACACCTATATGAGAAATCTGGGTAATTCCTCCAACCCGGATTATAGGTGTTGGGATGTGGATCATTGGTTGGTCTCGGATTGTAATTGACACAGTTAACTTACTCACTGGTGTTTTAGGTAAATGGACTCCTAACTTGGCAATTCACAGTCAAATGTTAAATCAAACCATAAATTTCACATAGGGGAGGGGCACTTAACTTCACAACATTAACATTCAATCAATCCCATCTCTGAGTCATAGCATCGACCTTAGTAGAGAGTAAAGTAAGTGCATCAACATCAAGCCTACCTCCAACCTGCTTGGGTTGGCCTCTTTCATTTGACCATTAGAAGTTGTTGAGTGCCATCTACTCAGTCAAATTGTAGGCCTCATCCTCTGTTTTGTTCATCAAGGTGCTACTCACCGCATCTATGGTAGATCGCACGAGTTGAGTAACTCTATTGTAGAATGTTTACACAATTATCCACCTTTGAAGCCCATGGTGAGCACACACACGTAATAAGTCCTTGAATCACTCCCATCCTTTATAGAGTGTCTCATCAACCCTTTGAGTAAGTGTAGTGATTTGGTTTCTCAAACTTCTCATCTTGCTAGGCGGGAAGAATTTGGTCAGAAAGGCCCTTGTAAACTCATCGCTAGTTGTGATGGACTCCGAAGGTAATGAATGGAGCCATGCCCATGCGTTATCCTGTAATGAAAAGGGAAATAGGCAAAGGCAAATGGCATCGGTGGAGACTCCATTTAGCTTCAATGCCTTGTACGCCTCCAAAAAGATTGACAGGTGGAGATTAGGGTCCTCCATTGGGGCACCTCCAAACTGTGATTGTTGAACCATGAAGATGGGTGCCAGTTGGAGCTCAAAGTTATAAACTTCCATAGTCTATTGGGCAATATTAGAAGTAGTAACTTGGACTCCTAGGGTAAGGAAACCCCGAAGTGTCCTTCGATCTCCATCGGCCATAGTATAAGTAGTGTTACAGGCCTTGCACTTTTCTCTTCTAGCCTTTGCTTCTTTCTCCTTAAATGGAAGGTCCTCTCAATTTTGGGATGGGGCTCATACAAAAAAGGACTTTGCATAAGAGGGAAAAAAATTTCCTACAAGCACTAACACAAACACTTCCAAAGCAGTCAAACGAGTAAAAAGTAAAAAATAAAAGAAAAGTGCTTAGTCAATTCCTTAGGATTAAATCAATAATTGACAAATTTTTATCCCCAACAATGGCGCCAAAAACATGACACAACCAGTAAGCACACATGTGTTGTAGTCTAAATAAAATATCATCCTTTGGGATCAATCGTAATCTGTTGAGTCCTGGCTTACCAAAAATGCTAAGCAAACAAATTTTTAGCATGTTGTTTAAACTACACTAATTAGCTGTGCGGGAATTCAATCAAAGTAAAGCCTCTAAGGATTTGTTTTACCCAATCAAAGTGTTGAATCTATGAATTAAACATGTACTATTTTCTAGTTTGGATTGGTTCAAGGAATTGCAATCTAACTAAACCCAACCTTTTCTTTTGAAATAAACTAAATTACCTATAATGAACCAATTATCATTCTTTCAAATGTCCTCATTTTGATATAGGTGAAAGATTTGTTATTGCTAAAAGTTTCCTCTAAACTTGCAATTCTTTCTCAAGGATTACTAAGTCAAAGTTCAATCTTGTTGGTCTATAATGAGTTTCTCCTTTCAGTACTACACTCAACTATTTGATATATGGATGCAAATTTGGCCAGAACTTACTCATATCAATACAATGACAAGATAGAATAAAACCATTCCAAGATAGATTAAGCATAAGAAATAATGATTAAAGATTAAACATCAATACTTCGGTAAACTAATCCCTAGATTAAATCAAACTACTCACTCATGATTAAACAAAACACCATTTAAATCGAAAAACCAAAGTTTAGGAAGTGAGAAGAGAAAACGCAGTAATAATGTAGGTTCTTCAATGATCTTTCTACCTTCAAGCATCCAATTGCCACTTCCTTCCTTCTAACCTTCTTTTTATTCAAGAAAAACTAGAAAACAAATCCTAAAACTAATGAGAGAGATGAGATGAGATTTAGGGTTGAGTGTTCTGTTCCGCTCACAGCTGGAGATGCCTTCAAATACTCGAACTCAAGCTTCCTCAGCCACGCATTCGAGGTAAAATGAAGAGGCTCATAGTTACTAGCATACCACAGACCATGGCCACCTCTGGCCATGATGTCAACACTCTTTCTTTACCCCACAGGCATCTGGAATAGGGTTACTATTGTGACGACTTAAAAATGTGCCAAATGAGGTCAACGCCATGTCAAAAGGGCCTAAGGCCTACAAAACGCACCAAAGAAACATAGCTGAGCATAAAATAGAAAAAGGGATGCAAATCATACACTTAAGTAGGCACATCCCTAAGGAAATGCTATGAAATGACCCTAAAATGGTGAACATTCTTAGTATTTATCATCTCTCAAGTCCTTGCTTTTAGGATAATACCTTTTTATATGACCTTCCTCATCGCAATAGCATTTAAACTTCTGACCACTCAATCTTTAATGTTAAGATCCTTTCTCCTTCTCTCTTGACCGTCCTCATCCCCCGACTAATCTCTTATGTAACCCCGACCACCTAAGCACCATTTGAGAATCCGTTATTGGCCCGCCAATTCTCATATGTGAACAAGACGCCAACAACTTTACCAAATTTCAAGGTCTCTTTTCTAAACAGACGAGCAGTCATGATATTATGAAAAGATGAAGGTAATAAAGCTAACAAAAGCAAGGAATTATCTTCCTCTTCTATCTTTGCCTCTAGAGAAGTCAACTCTATCATTATCTTCTTGAACTTGTCTACATGTTTATTGGAGTCTACTTCTACCACTTGTAGACCAAATAATCATTTCTTTAAGTATAACCTACTTGTCAATGATTTGAACTTCTATCGGCCCTCCAACTTGTCCCAAATATATGCCAAGTCTGGTACGTCAGAAATCTCCCGATGAGTGTTATTTGCAAGACATAACACGATTGTATATGTTGCCATGACTTTCAAGTCTTCCCTACTCCTCCTTTGGTATCTTCTCTTGCTTTTCCTTTTCCCTAAGCACCAGCCACTCATCGTTTTTAAGTTTCTCCGTCCTAGGAGTCTTCACTTCCAAGGCCTTAATTGCCCCTTAGCGAGTCAGCAAACGTTTCACTTGTTGTTGCCACAAGGTGAAATCACCACAAGGTTCGATCGAAATGGTCGAGCCTTTTAATGATGCCATCTCTTGCCTTCTTGACATTGATTTTGTCCTCTTACTACTTACAAACACTACTTACCAGCACAACCTTGCTCTGATACAACTACTATGTTTTTGAACTGTATAAGATCTGAAAAATAATAAGAACATGACAAAATAAATAAAACTAACATAGGAGGAATTTGACAGAAAAAATTATATTTCCACTACTTCTTGACAATATACGATCAAGTCTTTAGGTTTTGAAGTGCTAATTATCAAACACTTATGATCAAACCCTTCCCACACCCCGTACCTAAATGAGTTTAAGGAGCAACTAATTACCAGTTGCTCCCTACACTCAGCTACTCTTATTAAGTTCCCTCTTTGCTTTTTTCTTGGTGGTGCCTTGTGTAGCGTATGTGTGTATCATTTTCAAAGGCAAATAATACCTCCATTTATAGGAGTTCAGGGAAGTTTCTTACCAATGAAAAATTCACTCTTAAATAGACGTTTGTCATAAACTCACCCTGAAACTAAGTTTTGAAACATTCCTGTTGTTAACAACTCTTCTTCAACTTCTGTTGCTTTTTCTTTCTTTTCCTCCATTAATTTGTATCAATTCTAACATTCTCTACCTTAATAAAAATCAATACCTACGACTCCACCTGGCTTGATCTGCAAAGGCTATTACCACCTTTAGCCGAAGAAGTAAACATTACCCGCTTCCTCCTTGCTACCTGTCTTCTGCTTGCGTTACTTGTAGAAGCTCTTCGTGTAGCCCCACCCTTCAGCACATTCCGTATAAGTCTATACAAACCACCAGAAATTTCTCTTGTTAAGACTACCACAACTCCTTTAGAGACCTTCAAAGCACCCTCTTGAGGCGAATGTTGGTAGTGCCTTGCATCAAAATCCCCAAAGAAATTAGATTTCTTTTTAGACATGGCGCATATCTAACTTCAGTTATTGTCTACACTGCACCATCAGAAATGCGAATTTGCACTGAGACAACCCGACTTTGTGTACCATTTTTCATCTTGATAGTACCTTTTTCACATTGTTGATATGTATCAAGGTACTCTTTACCATAACACATGTGAAATGAACAACTAGAATCTAAGATCCAATCTACCCTTCTTAAACATTCTGGAATTTCCAGAAATATGCCACCTCTAGGTTGGACCTTCTATAATTCCCATTACTGCTGGCTTCTTATCTCTTAAATCTTTCTTCCTCTTAGGGCAATACCCCTCATATGACCTTCCTCATTGCAACAGTAGCATTCGAACTTCAAACTACTTAATCTTAAATGTTGGGACCTTTCCCCATTCTCTCTTGGTCGTTCTCTTCCTCGACTAGACTCTTGTGTAAACACGACTACGTGACCATTATTTGAGAATCTGTTAATACCTGTCAAGTCTCATTCATCAACAAGGCAATAATCACTTATCAAATTTCGAGCTCTCTTTTCTGCATAAAAGATTAGTCACATTATTGTAAAAAGATAAAGGTAATAAAGCCAATAAAAGCAAAGCATTATCTTCGTCTTCAATCTTTAACTCTTGAGAAGTCAACTCTATCGTTATCTTGTTAAACACGTCTATATGTTGACTATAGTCTGCATCTTCTGCCATTTGGAGGTCAAATAATTGTTTCTTAAAGTATAGCCTCCTTGTTAATGATTTAGACTTACCCTCCAACTTGTCCTAGCTTTCTATCGGATTTTTCAAGCCAAGAACCTCTTAACGAGTATTATTTGCACGGCATAACAAGATTGTATTTGTTACCATGTCTTTTAAATCTCTTACCAGTCCTCCTTCGATATCTTCTCTAGCTTGTCCTTTTCCGTGAGTGCCACCCACTCATCATCTGTTTTCTTCTTAGTCCTAAAAGTCATCACCTTCAAGGCCTTAACTGTCCCTTGTCATGTCAGTAAGGCTTTCATCCGTTATTACCACAAGGTGAAATCACCACGGCCATCAAAACCATTGATTGAAATGCTCGAGTGTTTTACTGATGTAATCTTATGCGTTCTTTACGCTAATTTTCTCCTCTTACCATGTACAAACCCTTTTTCCTAGTGCAACCTTACTCTGATATCACTATTGTACTTTAGGCGTGTAAGATCTAAGAAATATGAAGAATGTGACAGAAGGAATTTGAGAGGGAAAAAAATTATATTTCCACTATTTCAAGACAACATACAAACAACTCTCTAGGTTTACAAGTGCTGATTGCCAAGTAATTATAAACAGTCCCTTCCCACACCCCTTCCCTGAATGTATTTTTCAGCAACTAATTCTCACTTACTCCCTAGACTCACCCACTCTCACCAAGCTCCCTCTTGGTATTTTTTCAAGTGGTGTGTTGTAGTTTATGCGTTTATTATTTTCAAAGAAAAATAATACCTTTATTTATAGGAGTTCCAAAAGATTTCTTACCAAAGAAAAAATTCACTCCTAAATATACGTTAGTCTTAAACTCCCCTAAAACTAATATTTGAAACATTCCTTTTGTTATCAACTTTTCTTTGACTTACTTTTCTTTTTCCTTTCCTTTTTTTTCTCCATTAATTTTTATCAATCCCAACAATCTCCATCCTTGCACACGTTTCATGGTAGTCTATGCAAACCTCCAAACATTTCTCCTATTAGGACAACCATAACTCCTTTGGAAACCTTCAAAGATCCACCTCGAGACGAATACCGATAGTCTCTCACATCAAAAGTTTCTCCAAAAAAACAGATTTATTTTTAGACCTGGCACATGTGTAACCCCAGGTACTGTCAACGCTACCATATCATACATGCAAATTTATATTGTTCCCGCCCCAGCAAATTGGCTTCATGTATCGTTTGCCATGTTAACAGTACTTTTTTCACATAATTGATATGTATTAAAGTACTCTCTAACTAAATACATGTAAAATGAACGACCATAATCTAAGAACCAATATGAGCTTCTTGGACTTTTAGCAGTTGCCATAAATATGTTAGTTCTATTCAATAGCTTTGAACCTTCTGCAATTCCCATTACTGATGGCTTCTCATCTCTCAAGTCCTTCTTCCTCTTGGGACAATCCCTCTTCATATAACCTTCCTAATCACAGTAGTTGTATTTGAACTTCTAGCCATTCGATCTTGAATGTTGGGACCCTTCCTTCTTCTCATTAGACCGTCCTCTTCCTCGACTAGACTCTTGTGTAACCCCGACTACTTGACCGTCATTTGAAAATCCATTCCTGCCTCGTCGAGTCTCATTCGTCAATGAGGCGGCAACCCCCCTCATCAAATTACAATGTCTCTTTTTTGAACCAAAAGAGTACATGTGATGTTGTCAAAAGATGAAGGCAATGAAGCCAACAAAAGCAAAACTTTATCTTCCTCTTCAATCTTTACCTCTAGAGAAGTCAACTCCGCTATTACCTTGTTGAACTCATCTAAATGTTGATTGAAGTCTGGTTCTTTAGCCATTTGGGACCAAGTAATCTTTTCTTCTTGTATAACCTATTTGTTAATGATTTGGATCTGCACCGACCCTCCAACTTGTCCCAAATATCTACTGGGTCTATTAATCAAGAACCTCCTGAAGAGTATTATTTGTAAGATATAACAAGAATATACCTATTGCCATGTCTTTCAAATCTCTTACCACTCCTCTGATATCTTCCTTGGCTTGTCTTTTTCCCTAAATGTCATCCACTCATCATGTGTCATCTTCTTAGTCCTGCGAGTCATCACCTTCAAGGCTTTAATTGTTCCTTATCAGCTCAGCAAGCTTTTCACCCATTGTTGCCACAAGGTGAAATCACCACAACCATCACAATGTTCGATTGAAATGCTCAGGCCTTTCACCGGTTTCGTCTCTTGCATTCTTTAGACTGATATTCTTCTCTTACTATTTACAAAATCTCTTTCCTAGCGTAACCTCTCTCTAATGCCACTATTGGCTTTCAAGAGCATAAGATATGAAAAATACTAAGAACGTGACAAAAATATATAAGACTAATAGAAGAAGAATTTAAGAGTAAAAAAAGTTATATTTTTCCTATTTCAGGGCAATACACAAAAGAACTATCCATGTTTACAAGTGCTAGTTACTAGAGACTTATAAATAGACCCTACCACTCCCCCTGATCGGATTTGTTTTCCCACAACTAATTACCAGTTGCTCCCTATACTCACCCACTTACACCAAGCTCCCTCTAGGGATTTTTCCTGAGAGTGTCTTGTGTAGTTTATGTCTGTATTATTTTCAAAGGCAGATAATGCCTATATTTATAGGAGTTTAGGGAACTTTCTTACAAAAGAAGAATTCACGCCTAAATATACATTAGTCTTAAACTCCCCCAAAAATACATTTTGAAACACTTCTTTTGTTGCCAACTCTTCTTTAACTTCCTTTGTTTTTTCTATTCTTTTTTTTTCTCCATTGATTTTTATCAATCCCAACAATCCACTTTGATAAAAATTAATACCCACTACTCCATCTAGTTTGATCCGCAAAGGTCATTACCACCTTTAGCTGTAGAAGCAAACATTACCGGCTTCCTCTTTGCTACCTGTCTTCTGCTTGAGTTACTTATAGAAGCTCTTCGTGCAACTCCACCCATTTGCACATTTGCTACAAGTTTGTACAAGCATTCAGACATTTCTTCTTTTAGGACTACCATAGGCCATTTAGAGACCTTCAAAGCTCCACCTTGGGACGAATACTACTAGCCTATTACATCAAAAGTCTATAAAGAAATTATATTTCTTTTTAGACCTGGCACATGTTTAACTCTAGTTACTGTCCACACGACCCCATCAAACATGAGAATTTGTGTTGTTCCCACCCTGTCAACTTGGCTTTATGTACTGTTTGCCATGTTGATAGTGCCTTTTGCACACGATTGATACATATCAAAGTGCTCTCTAACTTAACACATGTGAAATGAACAACCAGAATCTAAGATCCAATATGACCTTCTTAGACTTTTAGCAGTGGCCATAAATACGTCACCTCAATTACATAAGTTCGAACCTTTTGCAATTCCCACAATTGATGGCTTCTCATTGCTCAAGTCCTTCTTCACCTTAGGACAGTCCCTCTTAATATGACTTTTCTTATCACAGTAGTGGAATTTGAATTTTTGATCACTCGATCTTAAATGTTGGGACTCATCCTCCTCTCTTAACCATCCTCTTCCCTGCCTAAACTCTTTCGCAACCATGGCCACCTGACCATCATTAGAAAATCTGCTGATGCTCTGCAGAGTCTTATTCATCAACAAGGCGAAAACCACCTCATCAAATTTTAAGATCTCTTTTCCAAACAAAATAGTACTCACGACATTGTCAAAAGATTAAGGCAATGAAGCCAACAAAAGCAAAGCTTTATCTTCCTCTTCAATATTAACATCTAGAGAAGTCAACTGCATTATTATCTTTTCGAACTAATCTATTTGTTGATTGGAGTACGCTTCTTCCTTCATTTGGGGACCAAATAATTGTCTCTTTAACTATAACCCACTTGTCAATGATTTGCACTTGAGAACCCCTCAAAGAGTATTATTTGCAAGACATACAAGATTGTACTTGTTTACATGTCTAACAAATCTCTTCCTACTCTTCCTTTGATATCTTATCCAGCATATTTTTTCCCTGAGTGCCACCTACTCATCATCTGTCATTTTCTCTGTCATACAACTCATCGCCTCAAGGCCTTAACGGTCCCTTAACTAGTCATGAAACTTTTCACCAGTTTTTACTACAAGCTGAAATCACCATGGCCATCAAAAGGTTCGATCGTGGCACTCGAGCCTTTTACCAGTGTCATCTCCTACTTTCTTTACACTAATTTTCTCCTCTTACTACTTACGAACCCTCCTTCCCAATGCAATAGTGCTCTGATACCATTGTTAGGTTTTAAGCATGTAAGATCCCAAAAAATATCAAACATGCAACAAAAGAAATGAAACTGTTGCAAGAAAAATTTGAGAGGGAAAAAAATATTTTCACTATTTCATCAAAACATACAAACATCTGTCCCTATTTACAAGTGCTAATTTCAGATACTTACAAACAGGCCCATCCCATACCCCCTACCTATATGTGTTCTCCAGCAAGTAATTACTAATTGCTCCCTACACTCACCCACTCTCACCAAGCTCTCTCTTGGTACTTTTCTGACGGTGTCTTATGTAGTTTACGTGTATATTATTTTTAAAGGCAAATAATACCTCTATTTATAGGAGTTAAGGGAAGTTTCTTACCAAAGAAAAATTCACCACTAAATATACATTAGTCTTAAACTTCTCCTAAAAATAAGTTTTAAAACATTCGTTCTGTTACCAATTCTTCTTTAACTTCCTTTGGTTTTTCTTTTCTTTTTTTTCCATTGATTTTTATCAATCATTACACCCCCTTCCCTATGTCTACCTTACCCTATCCACAACTTTGAAAAACAAAATAGAAAGAAAGAAAGAAAGAAATTAACAACACATGTAGAATTAACCTTACAAGCCCAACCATGTGAACCAAATTCTCCAATGCTTCTAACTCTTCCAAAAAAGAAGTGGCAAATATCTTCAATGCTAACGATCGTAAACTCAGGTGAACCGACAAGGCATCATCCCCTTCTTAACTTTGCCTTTAGCATATGTGAAAACCACAAGAAAGAAAGAATCCAAAAGAATATGCAATTCCTACTAGTTTATTGTCCCATATGACAACAACACATCATAGCATCCTACATGACAAGAGAAACACTTAATCTGTAGATGGGATTCTAACGAAAGCGGGTTAAAAAAACATCAAAGGACTCTAAAAAACAAACAAAGTGGTTATCCCAGTAGGAAGACCTCCAATATTCTAGCTTGTAGTCTTAATTAACACTATTCAATTTCCTTGCAGCCCCCTAGCTGCTTGATGTTCCCTCAGTTTACCTTAGCAACCAATCGAAGTTCCTCAACTACATCTCCCATTTCCTCATTTCTTTCCAATAATAAAAAAGAGAAGAAATCTTGGCTAAGACTTTAATCCCAAAATTCACTTGTTCAAGCCTCTTAATAACCTACCAACAAAGAAGGTTATGTGTCTTACTCTCCTAAGTTGGTCAATAGGTATTGCCTATGCTCAATTCTTTTTAATCACTTTAGAAGAAAATGCATATTTGAATCTAGTAAGAAGCTGTAAGTTATACCCTATATGATCAAATTGTACCAGCTCAAGGCAACAAAACATTGGGAAGCAAACATAGGCGAAAGGAAAATCTAACGTGATGACAGGAAAGGCTAGGAAGGCAGGCCATGGAGAAAGGCACAGTTGACACAGGGTACGACTCCAACTTAACTAATTCTAACTCTTTTGATTGGTGCAGGGGGGATTACAGTCAAGGAAAGAGGTTTAAGTGCTGGATCCATAATAGTAGTCCTAAAATGCAATCATGTGATTTCCATTTGACCCAGTCTAGGAAAAAGAAGAAGTCTGAAGTATTGAATTTGGACGCTGAACGATTATTCATTAGAAAGAGAAAAGTGTCAACCTGAAGGGAAGTTAGATTGTGATTGCCTGTCATTGTAGGTAGGTTATCCAAATTTTGTTAAAAGATGCAGGTTTACGTGTTGTTTAGCTTATAGTCATCTCTTGTTTCCTTGTTATTATATGCATTATCGTACAGACCAAAAAATAAATAAATAAAGCCACATAGCATGTATGCATTACATAAGATGTCAAATCTGAATAATGCATGAACGTATGAATTGCTTAACTTCGATTGTTTACTCTTATTTGAGCTATTTGGTTTGGAGTCTTAATGCTAACTTATATAATGATGATATTTGAACATCAAACATCCCTCTACCTATTGAAACCGAAACTTTGTAATTAGACTAATGTTTTTATTCAATAATTATTTTCGCCAAGATAAGTAGACAATATGGTAAGACATCTGCAAAGATGGTTCCAAATGGCCCCAACTATTTTTCAAAAGGACAGAGAAAGCAAAAGAACCTAAATAAAAGCTTTAAAAAGTCCAATTATACCTTTATTTTGTTAGCTATCTTCAACCTTTTCATCGCATGGGTCAATCGTAACAAGATGGAATTCCTACAGCCTTGTGAATAGATAATGTAAGTATGTAACCATGCTTTACATGTTCATATAATTAACAAGCTTAAATAATGTGATTGGACGAAACTTCTCCACCACTATATTCTCATGCAGATTTTCTTCAATGATGGTTCAACGCAGACAACTTTTTAGAGCCAAATATCAATTACAAACAGTTTAATGAGTGTTACCTACATTCTCAGACAAAGGAACAAGAAAAAAGAAGAAAAAAAGAAGCCTTCAAAATTATCAAATTTTATAATACTACTTTTTCACATAGATAAATTTTATACATGTACAAAATTTGCGAAAAATTATAACATAATTTTCATCATAGAAACCACCAAAAATATCCTAAAAAATCCTTATTTTTACATTGCTTAATTATATTGGTATTAAATTTTGGGGTCTTCCATGCATGGGTTCCTCGTGAAATGGAATTACTGCACCTGGGAAGAAATGGCATCAAGGACCCTCTTATGGAACAGTGTAAAACAGAAGCCCAGTGAGCGGTTTTTCACGTGACAACCCACCGTCAGTCAGCATCCGACGCCCAAAAATCTTACCAACGGTACTATTACATTATTTCATGCATTCATCAGATTACAAGCAATCCTACCCGCTTCCCCCCCCCCCCCCCCCCCTCCCCCCCCAAAAAAGGACCCCAACATTCTCGGCAGCTAAAAACAATCTTCCATGGATGCATTGTGGAATGTAGAAGACAAACTGAATATATCAACCCGCCAGGCCATCACAGCCCTCATTTTCACTGTGATTTTAGCCGTTGTATTATGCTTCATCACAATTCTCATGGTTCTCAAGAGCAAGAAGCTGGCTCAAAGGAGTAACCAGATCTCGAGCCATGATAGTTCATCGTCAGATGAGGAACTCGAGTCATCATTGATGACGGAAAGCAAAGGTCTGAAGGGGCCCGGGTGCTGGTGTGGACCCCGAAAGTGGGGGGGCAACATAGATGATGTTGTGATGAGAAGCAAGTATTGCTGGTTGAAGTTTTCTGCATCAGCCAATAAGTTGCCGGTTTGGCAGAGGCCTATACTGATGGGGGAGAAATGTCAGCTTCCTGGGTTTAGTGGCCTTATTTTGTATGATGACAGAGGCAGGCCACTTCCTCATCGTCAAAATCGAGTTCACTCCGCCGACGTAGATTCATGTAACCAGGTATCTCTGTATATGATGCAATGCACACATTCGCGTTTTGCAATATGGGTATGATGAGCATGAATTAGGAACGTTGCATGTCTCGGTCTCGCTCCTAAGCGTCTCATTGAGGGGTGGGGGGATAAGGAGTAAATAGACCTGTCAATTCGGGCAGGCAGGTTAACTACAGATCGAATGTATTTGGGTTCGGATAAAATGCGGATCGGGTATGTTTCGGATTCGGGTAAAATACGGGCGGATGTATTTCAGTTTTACAGGTTTCGAATTAACCCAACGGGTTTAGAGCGCCTTTTTAATGAATTATTTCTCTTTTTGTAAAAATCAAAATTTTGGCATATTTATTACTTAAATTTGTCTATATTAATGAACAAATATTCTAATTATAATTTCTTAAAAGAATATAAAAAAATTTAAACTTTTCAATGTGATATATGAATGCCATGTACCAGTAGACACTAAATCACGCTTGAGTGGGTTGGTCTGTATATTAAATATTAATAATAAGTCGGGTCATTCATGGGCCGATCCATCTAAAGCATGATAACGGGTTGGAGCTGTTCGATCTGTTACTAACCGATTTAATGATTTGAAATTTTGTTAATTAACTTACCATTACCTAATCATATATGCTTTATTAGTGAGCCGATCATAACATGAACATAAATTGACCCATTATTCAACACTTACATCAAGTTTGCGGCCAATTAAAAGGAAGCCAAATGAAAGGATATTATAGATGCACAAAAAATTACAATTATTTATTAATTATAATATCAAAATTTTAGATTATTATAAAGTAATATTATTTAAAGTGCAATGAGACATATTTAATTCACTAGGAATATAATGGTATGACTTACAAATTTTTAATACTTGTGTTATTCGGAATTTATTTTCTTAACACTATATATTTCATGCCCATTTCTAAAATTGTTTCATTTATAAGTTGTATATAACGTTATTTTATGATAATGAATTTGGAAAGAACGAACACTATCATCTAATTTGCAAAGAGATGCGATAGTTGTAAAATGTCTCTCTAAATGATTTATTATCATGGAAAACTATCATTGTTAAAGGGAAAAAATTAAAGAAAACTAAAAATAAAAACATAATATTTGGGTTGAGCGGGCGGGTTCCGGTTCCGGTTGGGTTTGACCCAAAAAATTGTAGGTTTTTTGGGTTTGGTTTATTTCGGTTTCGGGTCGGGAAAATCGTGTTCAAAATCCAAAACTTTCGGGCATATTTGAGTCGGATTTTCAGATTGGGTTAATTTTTGACAGGTCTAGGAGTAAATAAGGGCGGACCCATATTATTCGCGCCAGTGACTCGTGTCCCAGTTGACTACGAAGGTCATTGAAAAGTTTGTTGGGGGATGCTTAAAAATATTGAAGAATAATCGATAAAATACTAATGAAATAACTTTAAAAATCAGGCACTTTTCCATAAAATTTCTGCATTGATCATTGGAATAAACTTCTTAATTAACTTGTTGAGTTTGAGTATACAGGTTGAGTATTGATGGAATTTTGATTTGGTTTGTGCCAAATTCAGGTGAGTAGTTATTTATTTATTTATTTATTCAAAAACGCTATAATGGATAGTATAATATAATCATAATATAATGCTGGAAGCGAAGAATTGAACCTGAGATCTAATTTACTGGAAAATTTAGTCTTCACTATTAAACTAAGATTTCATTAGCAAATTCAGATTAGCAATTTCATTCAACGACGAATTTGATTTGTGAGTGCATAAGGCAACATTAGTTGGAGTCTAGGAGATAATCCTAGGCTCCATGCATCCAGTTTGAATAAAATCTGATAAATGTGCTCAATTTCTTGAATCTTCATTATGGGCGGCTACGCCTATGTAGTATATAGAGTACCTCATTTTAGGATGTGGAGGCCTGGGACTGTTTGCTAGAGCCAGACGGCTTTTTTTTTTTTTGGGGGGGGGGGGGGGGGGGGGGGGGGGGGGGTGTTCTAAAAGGAAGACAGATTCATATAAAGTTGTTGACAACTAATTTCATAAGTTCAATCCAATTAAAATAACTTTCATATATAGTAGAGTAATTTTAATTTATCTCCACAGCTTTTTGATAGCATTATCACAATTGCTACTGTATGTCATTTAGACTTTTGAACAATATTTAAATATCGTGAATTAATTGGTACCATTTCATTACAATGAAAACTTGACGCTGTTGTATGCAGCTAAATCTCATGTAATCATTGCCTTAATATTTACCTCAGGCTATGCAGGAAGTAGTTAAATTAATTAGTTAAATTAATTAGTTTTATTAGTTTCCCTAGATTATAAGACTCTGATGAATTACAGGTAGAACCAGAGGTGGGCAGGGCAACTCAACTCAAGGACCTACTCTGACTCTTCACCAAGACTCGGTTCAAAACCCAAGCAATTTATGTAATACGTACATCAGCTTCAATTTGTTCATCTTTGTCTTGTGTCACTATTTTTGATAGTCGTGTCACTAGAAATAGAAAACCAAATTTGATTCCGAATGATAAAGATACAAAGCCCTATGGACCGGAAGAGTCCGCCACACGTATTGGAAGTGCACATTTCTAAGGGAGGAGGAGTGGATATTTTTATAATACTTCAACAATCCAACCATTTCCATTTGAAGTAGTTGTTGTAATTGTCTTACATTCCCATTCCTCTTTTTCTTTTTCTCTTCTCTTATGATGATCTTGAACGAGATGTACAGTGTAATGCATGACAAAATAATAATGTCTTAGGTAGTATTTGTTGGCAAGAACATCATAAAATGGTTTTCCTCTTCCAATTTTTTATTCTTTGACAGTTTAGCACGGTAAAGAACGGAAAATGATTTTTCAAGAAAAATCTTTTTCCCTCCAATGGAGGAAAACGGTTTCTATTTTGTGAAGAAAGGAGACAGATTTTCTTCCTTCTTCCTTTTTGACAATGCGGTTAGCTAATATTTGCGAGCAAAATCTAACTTCAACAACTATTCAGATCAAAATTTAACTATCTTACAGGAAATATTAAAATAAGCTCATATCCAAATTTTGAGTTCAACATTCCTTCATTTTGTCAACATCGATCTCAGTCATACAAGGCGCAAACCCATTTCTTCGGGCACTACAGGCTTCTCAACTTCTCCCAACAAACCCATACTCTGCAATGAAAACCTATTCCGTCGAGCTGATAAACTCAAAGAAATGTTAACAGTGGGAAAAGTCCTTGGATATCTGTCGTCTTGGCAGTTGAGACTTCTGCCAGATGAAGTCCGCAAAGTTCTATTACTATTAGTGGGTCGCTCTGTGATTTCTTATGGAAATGGCTTTAAGAAAAGAATTGTTCGAAATTTATTGACTGAAAGCAGAGCGGGGCCCATTTCTTTTCTCATAGTTGTTGTTTGTGTCCTCCTTTTTTCAACTGAAACCAAGAGTAAGGATGCAGCTACATAGACCACTCGTCCAGCCTCATAGGTGGTCAACCCATTAAGGAAGGCCTTGGCCCAATTTGCGATGCCTGATGAGCGAGGTTGGGATGCACTTAAATTAGAATAACTTTCTTTCTTTAACTCAGACGTTGCTAACTTCTTTTGGGACAAAGCTTCGCCAAAAGTGACTAATCGCTTCCCGAATGTCTCCTTACTTTAGAATTCAAGTTACCTTTCAAAGAGATACAACTTTTAGTATTGAATCGAGACTCTAAACTTTGCTACTTTGAAGCCCATCCGGTTACATTTCTCCAAGACGCTTTTGAAAGCACCTCGCATGCCCACTCTGCTTTCCCTATATCGGGAATACCCGGCTATCTCTTGCTTTAAATAGAGCAGAATCCCTGGAATTCACTGATGCCGAGGAGCCAACCCTAGTACAAGAGCACTGGATTTGGCATTGAATCCATACTATAAGATATATCCAAATCCTTCAAATCCGATTCAAGGAGGCGAGCCCCCCCATCTTCCACAGCTTCTCTTCACTATTACTCACCATTTAATGGGGAAAGAACTTGTATTAAAGGGATTCATTAATTGCAAATCTAGCAGGGATTGGCACTACTGGCTCATCCATCTATTGGGTGGGACTACTCCGGTGAAGAAATGAAAAAAAATAAAATAAATAACAAACAGTAGGCCTTACGGCCCCTACCAACTACACCAACCTCAGTCCATTCTAGGGATGGCAGTGCGGCGGGAAATTCCCGTTGCCGTTAGGGCCTCCCCCCACATTGGGTAAAAATCTACATTCCTAATGGGGATAAGGATGGGGATGAGATTCAATCTCCAAGTGGGGACGGGGTCGAGGCCAAATTTTACCCCATCTCCATCCTCACTTACCTACCTTAGGAAAAATCCTCATCCCCATCCCCACTTTCTCGTCCTTGATTGGGGAAAAAAAACCCATCCCTGTCTCCATTTATAGTTAAAATTGTATATAAATCCTTCAGTTATGAACATGAGACTATGATTAAATAGGTAAATTTACTTGAAAAAGTGTAGCTATATAATCCCTCTTTTCCTTCTTCGACTTTGGTTGCATTATGTTTGATTTCGTGGACTTTAGTTGAGTTGTGTAATTTGTGCATTGATATTAGACCAGTGCTGCATAGAGTTGTTACTTTATTTTAGGTTGGATTGTACACTTTGATGAATTTTATCAGACTTGTGTTACGTAGAGCGTACAAGAGTTTTCGACAATTAATTGAGTTAGGTAGGCCGAGCAACTTAGAATTTCAACTAAGACTCATTGGGCCCCCATCTTAGATTGAATCCCCTCTAGGGACGAGGAGGAATTTCTTTCTCCATAATAGGGAACGAGGGGCGGGGACGGGGAACAGAAATGTGCCCCCTATTTCGAACTACCCCATTGTCATTCCTAGTCCACTCTGCTATTGGTGTAGTTATAAAGGGAAAAAAAGGTACAACTGTTTAATAAAGAACATACTAAAAGCACTCAGAGCCCACATTCTCAATTAATAGAGCCCACATTCTCAATGAATGCCAAGGTGAGCTAGAGCTAGTTCCAGGGGAATGGAAAGATTTTGAATCCTGTCTCACATCTTTTCCATTAAACCCGCTTCAACTGAAGAGCCAACCACGTTTTATTTAGTTAAGATTTTTCGCCAATTAAACAATTCACTTGATATTTTTCACTATTAAAACAATTTCAAGGGTTTAAACTGAAACTTGTTTATTGGATGGGAAAGAATAAAATAAGATCAAATTTAGATTTTAACCTTGACATTCCTTCAATTAGTTGCGTTTTTCTCCACTACAATAATATAGTTGATATTTTTTTTGCAATTTGAACAATTTAGTTGACATTCTCTGTTCTTCTTTCGTGGACAATAATTTATCTTGTAAAACAACGGAACCTATGGCATGAAAATTCATTTTTCTCAGAAAAATATTTTCTATAAAAAATGATTTTTTTGCCCCAACCAAACACTACCTTACTAAGTTATTGTACCTTCAAATTAGCTTCAATAAACTTTAGTATAGTGAGAAGATCTATGTAAATTACGAAAGCTGATATTATTAGATCATTTACTATTCACCCCATTTTGACCCTTGGCTTGGCTATAACAACAATACTTATATATGTTGCTTAATTATTATTCATTTGTCCTGCTGTCAAATATAATCTTTTTTAGCATTTAAGCAAACAAAGTAAAAGAACTTGTCGTCTTGGGAGTGAAATAGTTGACTTGGACTTAAGCATGGACGTCCGAAACAGAAACTTCTACTAATTAAGCTTGATTGATGAACTTGGGCTGCTAGAACTATTGAGTTGATTCGATGTGCAACCTAATCCAGTTCATAGTTGGTAAAGTCTTTAAACGCTTTATGCCCCCAATTATAGCTATGATTTACCACCAAAAAATGAAATTGCTTGCATTGACATCGTAACAGGATCAAGTCCAATAAAATTATTTTGGGTCGTTCTAATAGTGAGACTAACAACAGTTGTCATGAAAATCCTCAAAGTTAGAGTTCTTAGCTAAAAAATCTTTTGATACTTAAAAATAGTCTTGTACAACCTAATGTCTTACTCTGTCATTGAGGTCATTAAGTGGTTGCTGATTGGAGAGTGATTTCACTTTCTATGAGTGAGAGGCACATGATTGGTTAATGCAAATTTGTCAAGTATCTTATTCCCTCTCTCCACCACAACAAACCCACTTCTACTCTCCTGTTCTTATTTTTTGCACAAAATTAGGACATCCCCAATTGTATTTTCTACCAAAATTCATTCTACTAAGATTAAAGGTTAGGACCAACTTTTTGGACAAAATTAGATTCACAATATATGCATTCTCCAATTCTTCATCTGGGCATCCATTCTGATTAGTTTCTAAACAATCAAAACATCACTTGGCAATCTTTTGCTCAAATACAGTGCTAAACTTTCTTTGGAATTGCACCAAAGTTATGAGCTTTATACTGTACTCCAAGTCAAGTACAGAGCTTGTCTGTTGATTCTTTTTAATCAGCTAGATAGATGGAATTGGACTAAGTTATAGACTTTTCAATTAACTATACTAGTTTGTGCCCATGCATTTGCACGGGTATTTAATGCTAAAATCAAGTAACCAAATAATTGGGAATGTAACACGTCCATTGATGAAATAGCTTTTAGGAACAACATTAGGGCAACTAAAATACTTATGGAACACTAATTGAATACTCTTCTACATTATTTGTTATCTAAAAGCTTGCTATTGTTTGATAGACTTAACACACACACAGAGATATCTATAAATGTGTGTGTGTGTGTGTGTGTGTGTGTGTGTGTGTGTGCGCACACACACACACACACACAAACACACACATATAGATATATACACACACACACACACACACATATGTATATACATATATACATATATATTGTTGAAACAATCATGTGTAAGGTTTTGATGATAACAACCCAAATGTACCAGTCAATATGCTATCATGCTATGCTTGAGTAGTGTGCTAGAATTGTGTGTTGAGTCAGGTTGCAAACACCCTGGAGAACAGTTCGAAGAAGCATGGAACCCTGGAAAACAGTTCGAAGGAGCTTGGACCATAAAAAGTGGAATATGTGCACAACATCAACAAAGTACAGGAGTCTTAGAGTCTTAGTTTAATCACTGATGGTATTTGTCTAGATTCTTGTTAATATGCCAATTAAAAGAACTTGACTTGACACTCACCTTGAAGGAATTTATTACGCCACTCAGAACATTGCTCAGGATAGGGTGAGCGATCAGGACTGCGGTGTTCTGAGGGCAACATATACAACTCGTGTTTTAAGATTTTCAAAGAGTTTTTCTAAATGATAAAATTCCTATAATATTTAGGATTGCTTTTCTGATAATGCTTTGTCTAGGAAAGAGTTCTTTCCTAAATAAATTTGGTTTTCCTAAAAAGATATTTTCAAAAGATTTTATCTTATCTTTTAAGATATGATTTCCTAAAAGGATATTGTTGAGAAATTTAATTCCTATTAGGATGTTGAGTATTTTTAGGAGTTATTACAAAAATCCAAAACCTCCTATATACTTGCAGCACAAGTATTCCGTGAGTATATAATCTCTTGCCTCTCAACATTTTCACTCAAGGTTTTCCAATGATTTAAAATCGCCTTTATGAGTCTGAATTTTCTAAGAGAAAACCTTCAAAGAGAGTGCTAAACCGAGTCTTCAATATTGGCATAATAGGGTTTGTATTGTACCTTACATTCAGCTTGTCTAGAAGCATTCAAGTTAGGTGTTTTGCTATTTCTTTTTCCATCGTTGAATCAAGAAATTGTCCAAGTCTTAGGAGATGTTGGACGTGATCTCTTAGAAGACGTTGGACGTGTTGTCTGTGTTGTCCAAGTCATTGGACGTGGTTTCTAAGGAGACGTTGGATGTGGTGTCTGTTTAATTAGGGTATCGGAGTAGACTAGTTACGTGTGTTATATGTGTAACGAATTCGGCCCGTTCAGTGAAAGTGTTGCTGAAATCCTACAGTGGTAAGTCATGGTTTTACACCTCAGTTGGGCCAGAGGTGGTTTTCCACATAAAAATATTATGTCTTCTTTACTGTTTCCGCAATTGTAATTGTTTCTTCCTTACTGCAAATATGCGTTCCAAACAGTTCTGACGAGTGTTTTGAGAAAATCGAAAAAACTGATAGACATAATTTACCCCCTCTTGTGTCCTTGTGTGAGTAAATCTAACAAGTGGTATCAGAGCCAAACTCTCATTATTAGGTTAACACCTTGAGAGATCCTGAAAAGATAAATGCTCCATAAGGAATCTTAGAAGGTCAATCTGTGACCAGACCTCCACATTTCAATGGACAGCACTACAACTGGTGGAAAAATCAAATGGAGAACTACATCCCAGCTGAGGATTATGAGTTATGGATGCTCAGTGTGAATGGTCCTCACATTCCAGTGAAAGTCACAACTGATGGGAAGACTGCTCCTAAGGAGCCGAAGGAATTCGACTCAGACGGCTTCAGGAAGATGGAGAAGAATGCCAAGGCCAAGAAACTGTTGTATTTTGAACTTGGACCTGACGAGTACACTCGCATCTTAGAGTGTGAATCTGCAAAAGACATATGAAATGCTTTTTAAGTAGCTCACGAAGGAACCAATCAAGTCAAGCAATCTAGAATCGAGCTACTAGTGAGGAAATATGAGCTATTCGAGATGAGCAACAAAGAAACAATCATGGACCTGTACACTCGGTTCATCCATATTACTAATGAGTTAAAATCATTGGGAAAATCCTTTGCCATTGAAGAGTTGGTTAGGAAGATCCTACAAATTTTACCTCATTCATGGGAATCAAAGGTCACTGCAATTCAAGAAGCAAAAAAGTTGAATGACATCTCCTTGGATGAGCTTATTGGGAATCTATAAACATATGAGCTAAGAAGAAACTCCCAGATGAAGGAAGAGGGGAAGAAAGACCGAGGACTTATGCTCAAAGCTAGAGAAAGCGATAGCTCAGATTTTGATGAAGAAGGAATGGCCATGATTGCTCGAAAGTTCAAAAAATTCTTCAAGAAGGCTGAAAGCAAATACAAAAAGGGCAACACCAGCAGGACTAAGAACAGTGATCGTGATCAGTTCTCAGGATACTTCAAGTATAGAATGCAAGATCATGTTATGAAGAATTGTCCCTTGCTGAAGGAAGAACAGGGGTCAAAACAGGTCCGAACCAGAGACAAAAAGACGCAGTTAACTAATGCTGAAAAATAGTTCACGAAGGCAATGATGTCAACCTGGGGTGATACCTCAGAAGAAGAAGAGTATTCTCAAGATGGAGAGGAAGTAGTAGCTCTTATGGCCCAAAGAGAATTTGATTCAGATTCTGATTCGATCGAGAGTTTATCCTAACTTAAGGAAAAGGTACGTAATCTTAGCAAGAGGAAAGTTGAAAAATCAGTTTTTACATTGATGGAAGAATGTAAGATAGTAAATTCTGAAAATTGCATGCTTAAAAATACCTGCTCAGGATTAGAAAAGGATGTTAAAAGGCTGGAAAGAAGGAAGCAAGAACTTAGGCATATGAATGAGGTTCTCACTTGTGAAAAACTCAGAATTGATAAAAAAGTTCTTATTTTATGTAATGAACTAGACACCCTTAAGGATCTTATGAACAAGAGAGAAGAAGTCTTTAACACTGATCTTTCAAAACTAGAAGAAGAATCCCAAGAACTGAAACTTAAGATAGAATTATTGGTGAGGGAAAACAATCAGTTGCTTGAAAAGGTTCAAAAAGCCGAAACTGACCTTGCTCAGAACAGGTACAGGAACAGTTTCACAGAAACACTCAGAATAGAAGCCTTGATAAATGAAAACAATCAGCTGATTGAAAAGCTCCATGAGGTCGAATCTGACCTTGTTCAGAACAGGTGCTGGAACAGTTCCTTAGAAGTACTTAATTGGTTAAAGACTCACCATAGTTGTAATAAAAAGGGACTAGGATTTGTGAAGAAACCTGTTATTAGACCAGTTAACAAAAAATATGTTGGACTTCAAAAAAATATAATCTGTTTTCATTGTGGAAAAACTGGTCATTATCGCTATACTTGTCCTTTGAGAAAAAGAGTCATGGAGAGAAACTCATTGTATGTTAAACAAGCATGGATTAAAAAAAATGACTTAACCTTCATATCAAAGAAAATGGGACCTAAGTGGATCTGGGTTCCCAAGACAAACACTTTGCTGTTTTGGAGGCTAAAGTGAGAGGAGACAATCAACTATGGTTCTTAGATAGTGGTTACTTAAGGCACATGACAGGACACAAATCAAACTTTCTCTCACTTATAGCCTTTGATGAAGGGAGAGTGGTATTTGAAAATGGCAAATATGCAAAAATTATCGTTGTAGATAAGATAGGTAAATCACTCTCTCACTCTATTGATAATGTATCCTTGGTTGATCATCATAATTTGCTCAGTGCGCCTTAAATTGTGTGATAGAGGTAATCATGTTGAATTCTCCTCAGATCAATACTTGATTATCAATGTCAATTCTGGTAGTGTTGTGTTGAGGGAGAAGCGACACAACAATGTGTATAAAGTGTGTGTTCTTTCACTTCCCCAAAATCATTTGACTTGTTTAAGTGCTCTTGGTGATGATGTTATGCTTTGGCATAAGAGGCTAGGTCATACAAGCCTTTCTCTTTTGAATAAACTTGTTTCTAAGGACCTAGTAGCCAGACTACCTTCCATCAAGTACAATGATGATAAGGTGTGCGACGCTTGTACTAGAGGAAAGTAACTTAGAGCTTCTTCTAAGTCAAAGAATAGTGTTAGTACTTCCCGACCTCTTTAACTACTACATGTTGATTTGTGTAGTCCTATGAGGATCACAAGTAGAGGAGGGAAGAGGTATATATTGTTTGATGAGACTAACTCTGTGGTTGAGTATGATACACAGGAAGAAGGGTTTGAACTTGGTCTTACGGGAAAAGACCTCTCGCTCGCTCAAAGCTCCATTGTTGACAAAGGTAAGGCTCCTGAAGGTGAACCAAGTCCTGGAACTGATAATTTGGAAGGTGGGCAGGGAGCAAACCAGTTAAGGGGAAGCATTGCTGAACCTGAACAGAACCGGCCCACTCAACCTAATTATTCTCGAACTGATATGAGAACAGGCACCAGAACAGTTCCAGAACCTGTTTCACCAAGTACCCAAGAGAGATTGGTAAGTGTATCTATAGATCCATTTATTCCACAACCTTGGAAGCACCAGAGCTTGCACCCCCTTGACCAGATCATGTCTGATATTAATACAAGGGTGCAAACCAAATCTAAACTTAGAAACTTATGTGCTTTCCATACTTTTTATCTAACATTGAGCCAAAGGATGTTTATGAAGCCCTTGCAGATTCTGACTGTTTTACTGCTATGCAAGAAGAGCTTCATCAGTTCGAAAGGAACAAGGTTTGGCACCTTGAACCAAGGCCTAAGGACAGACCGATAATTGACACCAAGTGAGTGTTCAAGAACAAACTGGATGAGTTCGGAACAGTCACTCGGAACAAGGCCAGGGTGGTGGTTCAGGGTTACAACCAAGAAGAGGGGATCAATTATGAGGAATCATTTGCAACTATTGATCTCGGACTTTGCTTTATGATATCCTCGAGGGTGCAATTTTGATCTCATTGGGTATGCGGATGCTGATTATACTGGATTTCTAGTTGATAGAAAAAGCACCTCAGTTATGGCTACTTTTCTTGGACCCTATTTGGTCTTTTGGTCTACAAAGAAACAGTACACAGTGTTCATGTCCACAACAGAAGTCGAGTATGTAGCAGCTGCTTCTTGTTGTGCTCAGTTACTATAGATACGACAACAACTCAAGGACTTTGGCATTGACACGGGATGCATTCCCATATTCTGTGATAACACAAGTGCAATTAACAATGCCAAGAACCCGTGTTAATATAAAAGGACTAAGCATATTGACGTTCGTCATCACTTTTTAAGAGACAATATAGAAAAGGGCTTGATTTCAATGAATTTTTGTGCTACTAACAAACAAATTGTTGATATTTTTAAGGCACTGAGTAGAGAACAGTTTGATAGGAATAGACTTAAATTAGGTATGATTAAGAGAACGTGAGAGTACTTTATCAACTCTTAATGATTGACTAGTAAGGTTTTGAGACCAAATAAATTGATTCAACGAACGCATTCAATTTTCTGTGCTATTATTAGCATATGTGTGGAATGTGACATGCTGACAGTCATTGAAGTGTAATGATATTGCCCTTAGTGTCCTGCAACACCGAACTTTTAACAGTAAGAATAGGCTTTAGGAACAGACCTGACCACCGTCTGTATCATGTGCTGACCAAGTGGCATTATTAATGGAATGTTGGAAATCGAAATTTCCTTTTTCATTACACCTGACCTATAATTTATACCATACCTAGTGTAATGATGTACTGCATGCAAAATATTCTCTCTCCAAGAAGGGCTGAAATAAATTCTCTCATAAACTTCCTTGATTTTCGGGCCACTCATGCACCATTAAATCCCTACACACTCCCTCTCTCCATAACCCATCCATCCATCTCTCTCTCTCTCTCTCTCCACCAAAAACCTGATTTCCCTCTCCTTCCTTAAAGCCCTTCACAACCCTAAATCACCTCAAATCCTCAAATCCTCAATGGCAAGAACTCGTGGCGGTCAAGCATCCTCCAAGCACAAGACTTCTCACCCAAGATCACTATGAGACCAACTAGCAAGAAAAAGGGGCGAAATTAGGATGAGTTCTGAGGGAACATCACTGGCACCTTCATCGCCATAAACGATCTAGATTGGTATGGGAAACCATCCCTCACCTTCTTTTTCGATTACTTCCTCTATTTTTGGGTTCTTGAAGAGCTTGGACTTAAGATCAGTAGACTTGAACCCTGCTATGGTACCTTTAGTACATCCAATTGCGGGTTGAGAGATTGTGGTGTATGACCCAGTTGTGGCCGAGTCTAGATTAAGGGGGAATAAGGCCGAATCAGTTGGGGAGTCAAAGGATTATGATGTTGAGCGTGTTGATAATGAATTTGTTGTTGAAGATGCTGAGGATAGTGATGAGGATGGACCAATTTTGCGGATTCAAATGAATTGCTCCAACCAAGTCCTAAAACATCCACCAAAACACTCTTCAAACCAGTTCCATCCAAGAAACCTGCCTAAAAACAGGCTGCCCCAGAACAAGTATCCGAACTGGTTGAAGAATCTAATACACCCAAGAAGAAGAAAATTAGAAAAACTATGACACTTACTAAGAGATATGAGCATTTCGTTCAGAAATCTGTAGAAGGTAGTTAAGATGTCATACTTTCCGGAATAAGGGCTAGGGGTGTTCTTAGAGAATTGGAAGCTCAAGGATGGTTAGGCCTGTTCACTGATACTAAGAAAGGATGGTCAATTCTAGACTTGGCTGAGTTTTATGCGAACTGTGTTCTCACCAATGAGTGGTAACAAGCACAGTTAATGGTCAAGACCGACGGTTTAATGCTAAGAAGTTAGGTGAAATGCTTAGGGTACCTTCTAACGGTTTTGATGTGTCTGTTTCTAAGGACAAGAGTGTGCTTGATAATGAGTTGTTGTTGGAATTGACTCGCAAGCTAGCCCCAAAACCCTACCTGACTGAGTCCCGATCTGTGCGAAAGGGGGAAATGATGCCATTGCATCGATTGTTATTTTGGTTTGTCATTAAGAACATCGTTCCCCGAGGTCAGGGATGCAACCTTGCTTATCCCAAGGACATGTGCTACACTGATATGTTGGATAGGGGTGAGCAAATTAACTTGCCCGCAATCATGATTACCTATATTGGGAGAATTGCCAAACATTCAAGGATCATGACATGGGGTATGGATTCTTACTGAAGTCAGTGTTTGAGAAACTTGGAATTCCCTTGCAGAAGAGAATAGGTTTTCAAGTCAGTGATGAGATTGGCAACAGCACGTTGATTAGGTGTGGTTTCAAAGTGACAAAAGGCTGCAGTGCAATTTCAGAACTGGGGCTCCAAACACCACTTGGACCTGCTCCCAGTGAAGCCTCCACATCCAGCGCTCCCACAATTGATACACTGTTGCAGGACAAGATTACATTGAAGGGGGAGATAGCTGAAGCAAAGCAGGTGCTTACAGAGGAAAAGACTATCAATGCCAAACGTCACGAGAATTTACTGCGTGCCCTTCTTTCCCTTATAGCCAAATTCCCTGCTCCACCTTCCTCTACCTGAACCTGTTCCTTTCCTTGTTTCTAACACTATTTTTCAAACACTTGGTTATGTATGTGACTACTAATGGTATGTGGCTGTTCTTAGACGGTTTATGCATGTATGCTATATCTTTGCTTGTGCCTATGTTATTTGTTTGTGCATGACTGGGATGGCCAATATCATTATATATTATATACTTGACTTGTATCGCTGTTATTTTCTATCATTACTCGTGGTGGTGGGTGCATCCCTACTGAATTTATGCAGATGGTTCCCTCAACTTTTTCAATGATGTCAAAAGGGGGAACATAAGTATGACCATGCTTTGATTGGTCTGCCTGTTTTAAGCTAATTCTTACTCTTGCTTTCTCTCGTGTGTGCATTGGACTCCTTAAATTGCTATTTTGGCACCAATGTTTTTGCCCTTTACTTTGTCACACTTTGATGGTCACTTGGTTTGTCATCATCAAAAAGTGGGAATTTGTTGAAACAATCATGTGTAAGGTTTTGATGATAATAACCCAAATGTACCAATCAATATGCTATCATGCTATGCTTGAGTAGTGTACTAGAATTGTGTGTTGAGATAGGTTACAAACACCCTGAAGAACAGTTCGAAGAAGCATGGAACCCTGGAGAACAGTTCGAAGGAGCTTGGAGCCTCAAAAGTGGAATATGTGCACAACATCAACAAAGTACAGGAGTCTTAGAATCTTAGTTTAATCACTGATGGTATTTGTCTAGATTCTTGTTAATATGCCAATTAGAAGAACTTAACTTGACACTTACCTTGAAGAAATTTATTACACCACTCAGAACATTGCTCAGGATAGGGTGAGCGATCAGGACTGCGGCGTTCTGAGGGCAACATATACAACTCGTGTTTTAAGATTTTCAAAGAGTTTTTCTAAATGATAAAATTCCTATAATATTTAGGATTACTTTTCTGATAATGCTTTGTCTAGGAAAGAGTTCTTTCCTAAATAAATTTGGTTTTCCTAAAAAGATATTTTCAAAAGATTTTATCTTATCTTTTAAGATATGATTTCCTAAAAGGATATTGTTGGGAAATTTAATTCCTATTAGGATGTTGAGTATTTTTGGGAGTTATTACAAAAATCCAAAACCTCCCATATACTTGCAGCACAAGTATTCCGTGAGTATATAATCTCTTGCCTCTCAACATTTTCACTCAAGGTTTTCCAATGATTTAAAATTGCCTTTGTGAGTCTGAATTTTCTAAGAGAAAACCTTCAAAAAGAGTGCTAAACCGAGTCTTCAATATTGGCACAATAGGATTTGTATTGTACCTTACATTCAACTTGTCTAGAAGCATTCAAGTAAGGTGTCTTGCTATTTCTTTTTCCATCATTGAATCAAGAAATTGTCCAAGTCTTAGGACACGTTGGACGTGGTCTCTTAGGAGACATTGGACGTGTTGTCCGTGTTGTCCAAGTCATTGGACGTGGTCTCTAAGGAGACGTTGGACGTGGTGTCCGTGTAACTAGGGTCTCGGGGTAGACCAGTTACGTGTGTTACGTGTGTAACGAATTCGGCCCGTTTAGTGAAAGTGTTACTAAAATCCTACAGTTGGGCTAGAGGTGGTTTTCCATGTAAAAATATTGTGTCTCCTATACTGTTTCCGTAATTATAATTGTTTCTGCCTTACTGCAAACACGCGTTCCAAACTGTTCTGACGAGTGTTTTGAGAAAACTGAAAAAAACTAGTAGACATAATTCACCTCCCCTCTTGTGTCCTTGTGTGAGTAAATCTAACATATATATATATATATATATATATATATATATATAATATATCTATAATATATATATATACACACACACACACATACATACATACATACATACATACATACATATATATATATATATGTATACATATATACATACAAATATATATATATGTGTGTGTGTGTGTGTGTGTGTGTGTGTGTGTGTGTGTATATAGATGTGTGTGTGTGTATATATACACACACACACCCACACACACACACACACACACATATGTACATATGTATGTATGCATGTATATACACTCACACACATACATACATACATACATACACGCCTCTCTCTCTCTCTCTCTCTCTCTCTCTCTCTCTCTCTCTCTCTCTCTCTATCTCTCTCTCTATATATATATATATATATATATATATATATATATATATATATATATATGTGTCTCTCTCTCTCTCTCTCTCTCTCTCTCTCTCTCTCTCTCTATATATATATATATATATATATATATATATATATACACAGAAAGAGAGGCACACACGCGCACATACATATATGCATGTATGCATATATGTATATGTATTTTCAGAATGCATTAATTAGTGTTACCATATTTCTCGCATAATTTAATGATTTGATTCTTTGCTTCAAATCATTGACAAATGCCACAGTTTGTATTTAATTTAAAATAAGTTTATTATAATTGTGATTTTTTCCTATACTGGTCAATAACCAATGGCTACTAATATTTACTTCCATGTGTATAATGGTTAATGAGCACTGATTATAAAAACTATCATAATTATAAAGTGATAGTTGTTAGTACGAGATACGTACAATTGAAAAGAAAATACGAAAGTTAGGAGAAGTAGCTTACTTTTTGATAAATGTTTTTAAAGCAAATAATAACATGGATTAAGCATATAAAATTACTTTAGTCCTGCTGTGGAAGACTATCATACTTGACCTCGAATCATTAATCGAGGAAGGATCTCACTAAGGGAGAACCCCCATAATATCTCAGTTTGTAGCGAAACTCCTAAAACTCACTTCATACCCCCACTTCTTAGACTGTGCCCTTATTTTTAATAAAGTGGCAAGTCAAAACTCTTAGGGCTTTTAGGTGGAAATTACTGAAGTGGCCTTATAGTATTTCAATGCTTTATATGACTCAAGGTAGCACCCCTTATTAGGGTGCAAAAAACCCTGTAGCTGCGTAAAATCCGTAAAATCCACCCCAATGGCTATGGGTATAGGTATGGGTATTAAAAATAAGAAAAAAAGGGATATGGGGTGGGCATTGCCAAAACAGATGTAGCTATGGTTATGAGGATAGGTATAGCTCCCACCCGCTCCATAGCTACCTCATACCCATTTTATCAATACCCGCCCCATTTCCTCCCTATATAAGACCTGTACCCATTTATTCAAAGTTCTACATTGGTTGGACTTAGATATTTTATTAGTTGCTTTGAGTTGTATATTTAATACTCCGTTGGGACATTTTGTTGGAAAATATAACTATCGAGTGTTAATTAGTTCCTTGAATTTGGTAACTTTTAGTTGTGTTTTGTGGATATGATATTTTGTTAGAAGCTTAACGTTCATGTGACATATTGGCTATTTATTGTTGAATATGAGTATAAAATGGGTTTAATTTATTTTGGTCTATATGTACCTGAATAAAACTCAAATACCCGCTATACCTAGCAGGTATAGGTATGGGTATAGTTCTGTAATACCCAATGGATATGGGTATGAGTATGGGTATTAATTTTAAAAATTAGTATGGGTACGGGTGCAGCTAAACCTGCCCTATACCCACCCCATTATCACCTCTACCCCTTATGGGTGGATTAATAACCTATGTGCAACATCTCCTACTCACACATAAGGGAGTGCTTATTTTCACTTAAAGAAAACTTAATTTCTTTGTTGTTTCTGCACATGCTTCATACTGAGCAAATGAGTCATGCGACTAATATACTTAAAAGAGTTTTACGCTATACGTCTATTGGGAATATATAGCCTCTCATTGAGAACTGGATAAGTAGCTAGAAGTATGCAAGTACCCTAAATCATTTCAACATCGTTAAGATGTCTCACTTGATCTCAACAAATCATCATATTCCCTATTCACAATCATGACCCATATGTCATATAACTGGTGCACTAGTGAATAGAAATAAATGAGATTCTGTGAATGACCTTCATGTGAATTTTATGTTTAGTTTTAAAATCCTTTTTACTTGCAAGAACACAACATTAATTGTAGACTGGTGAGTGTAAGCGTGTTGATCCCACGAGGAACAATAACGATTTTCAATTTAACTTTTCCGATTATAAAGAATAGATAAATTGCAAAGTTCAATTATCGATGTGGATTAAGGGAACAAAACAAAAGCAAACGTAGCAAGTAGAGAGAAATCATATTAGAGAATGATTTAGGACTTTGGATTTAACCATTGATGCAAATATTGATTGACTAATTCAAATGGGAATTCAATTTGTCTCTTGTTCAACCTAAGCTAAAAGCATTACGTTATTATCAAATGAGACTATTTATCTAGAAGGTTAGCATGAATCATTTTTTTTAGGCATAACTCATCTAATTTCCAGAATAAATTATTCAATTGCAAAAATTATAATTTTAAGTCCAATTACATAATCATCATATTAGCTTGTAAAGGTATAATATTCATTTGAGATAGCAAATTAAACTAATATAATCAACATGATTAAACATTAGTATTAAGATGCATAAATAGATTATGATCAAGTATAAAGTCAAAATTATGTAATTAAAGAGACAAAAATAACCCAATAAGAAATTAGAAAAATAATATTATTATTAAGGATCCATCCTAATCCTAAAAATGAGTAGTTTAGCCGGCCATACTTAGCAAAAACACCATTGAAATTCGTATATTTCACTTCCTACATCTCAAAATTTTGTATTCAATTACAAAACTAGTTAAGCACACATTCTTAAATTTGACTCATAAATAAGATGAGAAGAGAAGAGAAAAATAGCCAACAAAACGTATTTTTTCTTCTACACCGCTCAATCCAAATAATTTTGTCTTACAAAGTACTCTCTACTCTCTAAGAAAAATAAAAGATTGAAGATGAGAGAATGGGAGAAAGAATGGATGAATGTATGAGTGTGTGGAATGATAGATGCTTTAACCCATGACCCCTTTTTATAATAGAAATTCCACCCCCTTTGATGCCTAAAAATTAATGAAATTAATTAATTGGCTGTTATAGAGCATAAGAAGAGGCTAGTCTTTAGCTAGAATTAATTCAATTAATTAGCCTTGACTAGGTCACTTGACTTATATAGAAAATTGGAAAACTTTGAGAAAATGGAGTAGTTGGGTAGAGAATTGGGCTGCGGTGAGCTTCTGGGGCCAAGCAGAGGGAGAGTGAGTAAGAGAGGAGAGGGCTGGGGCAAGCAATTGCTACGAGTTAGGCCGCGGTTCAAGCAAGCCCCAGACGGGAGTCTAAGAGTAGGGAGGGAAGAGAGAGGAGTGGGATGCTGGCTGGGCCACGCGTTGGGCCACAGCTAGGGCTGAGAAGAAGGCCCAAACGGTGTAATGAGAAAAAAGAGGGAGAAGAGGCTAGGGGGATGGAACGGTGGGCTACACTTAAACGGGCCACGAACCGTAGGTCACACAAAGAGAGAGAAGAAGTTGGGTTTGCTGATTTCTCGGTTGGGCTGCTACTGGACGAGGCCAACATAGACTGGGAGTGCTTGAAGAGCTTAGGCTGGCTTTCTTCTTCTTTTTTTCATTTTGGGCTGAGCTTTGCTTGCACGTGTCTTCGATCCAAATTGAGTCAAATTGATCGAGTTCAACCAAATTCATTTATCTTACTTCCACCTAAAAATCATATAAAATATGCATTATTTACTCATCAAAATATATTTCAAAGACTTAAAAGTAAGTAAATTGAAGTGTAAAATTACATATAAAATATGAATTATCAGATCTTCCTCTTCTCACGAAACTCCCACCCAAATCCAACTCGCTTTCTAGATATGTCGCACTAGATCGAATCATTCAAGATCCTTTAATAACACATTAAGATAATGAACATTGAACCGAATCCCAAGCCATTCATGACAGTCATTAGGATACAAATATAAGGACATAACCTTATAGGGTCTCACACAAATATAAGGTGAGATATATCTTATATTAACCGATTGGTCGTCTCTTGCACACATGCTAAGAATCATGTGCTAGAACATTCTCTTCTTTCTTGTGGAGCGAATGTCTTTTCGTGCTTTACCCAAAATGTTGTACGAATGATATTAGGACACCTTATTATCCAAACTAAGTTCCTAAATCTACTCACTAACTTGAACTCACATCAAGCCTTTTTCAAGGTAGACTGGGCAAAACTTATTTTTACCTTTATGTTGTAGTGACCTTCTGTCATTATCAAGGCAACATTCATAATTTTAAGTTAATAAGTTCTCAACTTATCCTTGTTATAATTTTCTTTAAATCTTGTCTTATCTCCTATTAATACTCTAATCAATGGAGGCAATTGCCTATGTGAGATGGCCAACCTTAAGTCTTCCCAACATACTTTTACATTCAAGAATGCATAACAAGTATTCATGAATAAGAATGCACATTCAAATATTTTAATAATAAGTGTATGCAAAACAACTTGTTTGAATTTCATAACATTGGACAATCATTTGTAAACATCAGGAAAATAATTGGTGAATAACATGCTAGGACATGTTAGTTATCTTCTACGAAGACTTTAAGTCCTTATGTGTTCAACAAGCACATCCCCTTGCCAGGGGTAGCTCAATGGCTTTACACCATATCGCTCGTAGGAAAATACTTTACATTTACTTTCTTCTAGTGCTACCATTCATTAAAAAAATAGATCTTCATGTCTAATCTATTTGGCCATATAACAGTATTAAACGTTCTAGGTGTATGTGATTACAACTCATTACAATAAACTATTATTGGATAGTACTATTTGATATACTAGCCAAATAATCCAAGTACCTCATTAACCAAATAAACTCTTATACTTTTAAGGAGAGAGTCATAAACTTATCTTATCTTAAAACTAGGCAACATATGGCCGGTTCTTGTTGCTTTAGCAACATAGTAAAGATAAGAAGACATACATAGAGGTCCATTTCTCATCTAGACCTCCCATAGTCAACACTAGCACCCATTTTGGTGCAAATTGTTGCCTATGTCCCTAAAGCGCACAATTAAAGTTTTCTTATGATCTAATTGCCTACTATTATGGTAGCCTCAAGTCTAGCTGATATCTATTTAAAAGTACCTACTCTAATATGCACCATATTATGCATTAGACTTCTAGCTACACATAGTATAGCAAGTTCTTCTCGTTAGTCCTTTTCTGATAGAGTGTAGATAAATTTTACTGTGAGGCCTCACATTTGTTAACGTAAGTACCAATAGGGTCATGGTTGTACATATTAGGTTATTTAAGGACTTTTTGATGTCATTCTATTTAGAAAGTAGAATAACCTCTTTGAATATTCTCTCAAAAACTTTATTTCAAGAGCATACACAACTTTACCCATATTAATCATCTCAAAGTTAGACGATAACAAGGCCTTTCGCCTTAACTCTACATCACTTTTAGCTATTAATAAGTCATCCACATATAATGACTTAACTACAAAATTGTCTTTCTATCTTTTGGTATAATTATGGTGACCTTCATCAATCATACTGCTACCATTATGGATAATCACATTGTGAAAACATGTATACCAATCCATGGAAGAGATTTTGAGGCCCAGTTGACCTCATATGCCCATTAACCTCATGTTTATGACTCTTTTCAATGGAACTTCACTTAGATTTCGTTTAAGATTTGTATTTGTACATCTATATGTTGTAAATTTGAATCCAGATTAGTAATAATAGCTAGATAAAGTGAAATTAAGGTAAAGTATACGATAGGAGGGGAAAATTCTTTGTAGTTGATCCTATCCTATTGTGCGTATCATTTTGCAACAACTCAAGCCTAATGTCAACTATGCCATTATCCTTAATATTAAAGAACCCACTTCTTCTCAAATAACTTTATGTCCCTCTCAAAAGATGCACTAGCTCCAACGCTTTGTTGACCTTGATGAACTCCATTTTATTTCCATTCCCGTAATTCGCGTGTCCTTAGAAGGGTCAGAAAGGGGACCTTTTCTTATTTTCATTTTGTAGGAGTGTCACAAAAGGTTCATGCATCTCATTGCCCAAATGGCATGAAGGAATGCTCTACAACCAGTATGTCTTAACAGAGATTCATACAATCTTAAATTTTTGCTAATTAGATTGGTTTTACTTCCACTTAAACCGAGATAAGTCATCTTACTCCACTTGGAACAAGAATAAGATCACTTTCATTCGCTCTTGATGATAAAGTTGGACTTTGATGATAAACTTATTCATTGTTAACTGAAATCCTCCCACTTGAATGAAGGGATCTGATTTAGTTTAGAAAACTAATAGAGATATGATTTAGCCTACCTTGCCCTTCTTTTGAAATCCATTCTTTAGAATGTGATATATGTTAGGTTGAATTTCAGTTGCACTCCCGCTGTCTTGCAACCCAATGAGTAAAAAATCGTTTAAGGTTAGAATACCCTATAACGATCCTCTTCCTTCCTCCTTTGGTGCTTCCATAGGAAGGTTCGTGAACATGGGTCATATACTCATAAGTTAGGTCTAAAGACTCTTATAGAGACATAACAACTTTATAAGCACAAGGTCAAGATCATATATTGCAACAAAATGAGATCTTCTTAGCAAGAGAATTTTGCACAATCATTGATCTAACCATATCAAGGAGAATTCTATTTTCCTTCTCTATAACAACATTTTGTTGTAGACTTTTAGGGATAGTTAGGTAATAAAATATTCCATTTTATCACAACATTCATTAAATAATGCCAATGAATATTGGAAATGATTTGGTTTTTAAGGGCTTAACCTCTTAGGTTTGATTGATTTTTAGTCAGACAACTTATCACCATTGACTCATACGAGGTCCAATGAACCTGACCTTATCAACTGAAAAAGTAATGAAACATAGAAGCTTTGTGCTTGTTATCGCATTTATTGGACCATAAAATTTAAATGAATTGATTATGATGGAAGTTCAGCTTGTATAGCCTTTTTAAATGGTTTTCATGTTATTTTTCTTGCTAGACAATGTTCATGAGTGGGCTAGTGTACTTATGTTTGCTAACAACTCTTATTTTGTTAGCTTTGTCGTATATAGGCTTCTGACCCATATGGCCTTCTGTAGCATGAAAAATAAGCATTTCAGATTATCATAATTATGTGACTATAGAAAAACACTAACTTGGATTAGGGAACAAATATTGAAGTCCATTACAAGCAGACTGTTTCTAACAAAAGCATAAGTAAAAATAGGTTTTTACAAATAGAGAATCTTCCTCCCTTGCATGTTCTTTGTTTACCTTGTTGGTCATGTTTAGTTCCTCATTTAACTGAGCCTTGCAGATCCAGTTCCCTTAGTTCTTTCTCTTAGAACCATTCCTCGAATTAAAGGTTGACATGTGCACTTCTGCACTTGTCATTTAAGTGGCCTTTTGTCACTCTTCCTCTAGCTGAACTCATCGGCTAATGTCCTTGAAAGTAACAATATACTTAGTCGTAGCTGGGGCCATCTTAATAAGATCTCAATCATTAAGCGAGGAATGGATCACGACATGAACTCGTTGCTCATCGGTAAATTCATACCCGATTTCACCTAATTCACTACTCTTGTTTGACATATGGCTTAGGTGCTCCCTCATGGAGTATATAAGCTCTTCTTTTAAATGTCAACCTTTATAGTAAGAGACCTAATTCTGGAAATTACGATAGCTAACATGACGCTTATGAAACACGAAAGTTTTATAATCAGCCCAAAAGCTCACGTACATCTTATATTTTGGCATACAATGTGCAAGTTGGTCATAACTAATAGAGTTAATACACAAAAACATAGATGTTGGGGTCAAAAGTTCACATATAGTTTCCAATCATCATCGCAGGAGTAAATGTTTAATGTAATTAACTTCATCCTTTTGTTCCAAGTTAACACAACACTTAACACAAATTGAAATATTCAAAAAAATAAATCTCAAATTTCCATTCAAAGAGGATATCTCAACCTCAAGAATATTTTAATAAAATCCAATATGTATTCACAAATATGTGAAAAAGGATTTAAACATTTTATACATAAATTGCATATTAACCAAAATTATCAAAAATATAATTTGAAAGAAATTTCAACGTCACATATCTAACGTATCTAGGCAAAGTGCATAAACTATTATATGTAACTCGGGAGATTACAACATATAAAACATATTTCATAATATGCATACAACAACTACTACTATTACTACTACTTCTTCTACTGTGGGTCCCACTTTCATGGAATCTAGGGAGTACAACATGCATATTCTTATAATGTGAAACAAAGTTTTCATGAATTTCAATGAAGAATATATACGCATTATAAATCACATGAAATTCAATAGGAATTAAATATTCCCAAAAGATAATAACAAGATAAATGCTCAGAAATATCCCACAATTTCACCATTTAATCATGTTAATTTTTTCTCATAAGATAGGAATTAAATAGCTTAATAAAAGAACATAGGAGATTCACAAAAGGAATCACGCAATATTTCATTCTTGAAATAAGACATCAAATATTATAAATATATACACTCATAGAAAGGATATTGAGAAATTTTTGCTTAGATACATTTATGTTTTACCAACAATACTGAATCACTTTCCTATGAAACCTTTCATAAGAACTGCCAAAAATAAATGAGTAAATAAAAAACTTAAGTCAACCATTATGATAAACTTAGTCAACCTTTTGGTCAACATCCCTGTAGTCAACAATCTAGATGAGCACACCCATGGGTCAAATGCATTGCAAGTGAGAATCTTCCGTTCACACTAGCCCAGGGTCAAACTTCACAACCCAAACCTTAAATCGACTCCAAAAAGGCTAATTTTTGCCAAATTGCTCCAAATTGCCTATTAAGATATCCTAAAAGTGTTCTAGGATGGATTTGGAGCAACAATTTACAAACCACCTGGAGAACATCAACCCAAAAATTGAATTCTTAAACTCAAATTAGGGAGGTCACCGATAACGACATCTTCGCCAATTTCTGGCCAAATTGCCTTCAAATTAGCTCGAAGATCGAGGGATTTTGAATGAAATCACAATCTAGACAAAACTCATGTATTAATTTTGAAAATCACTTGCTAAAATAGCTCGAAATCAAGTTCAAAATCATGAAGCTTAACCTAATGTGTTTTAGTCACTTTTCATGATTTTCCGTCCAATTTTCGGTTAATTCTTGGCATGAGTTGACGGCTTTCACTCATACTTTTAGGGGCAGTAAAAAGGCGCAAACTAATTGCAAAATAACCAAAGAATGATCGAAAGTGAGTTGCATATTTTTTGACCCAAACCGTAATGGTTGTTAAGGGATTTTATTCATTAGAAATTAGGTCACAAAAGACACAAAATAATTGAAGGAAACAATGACCAAAACATATCAAAAGCTCTAGTTCATCACCTGGACAAAACCCTAGAATTGCCTGCAACTTCTTTGCCAAGATTTGAGCAAATCTTTAATCGAATCAACTTGTGGATTGAAGGACTTTTGGTCGAAATCTAGTGGGAAACACAATCCACAAATGAATTTGGAGCAAGATTGAATGAATTCAACAAATCATGAAATCAAGTTGGGATTTTAATTTGCGAAACATTAGAATTTTGAAACATAATTATTTCGCAAATTATAAAGCCAAATCAAGCAGGGTACTTGAGTTTTTAGTACCTTAACATATGTGTTATTGATTTTTTTTCGGGCCTCACTTTTTTGACTTAATTTTTTAGTACCCTGAGTTTTGGTATTTTGATTTCTTACTACCTTCCGAATGGCTGTTTTAATTTTTTTAGTACCCCCTGCATTGTTTGTTTTCGTACATTCGACCCAAAACTATTTTGAAATTATGAAAAGACCCCATAATTGAGTAAAAGGTACACTATTTTTAAGGTTTTTGCAAGGAATATGCTCATTTTAAATGATTAAGCTTCTTATAATGACTTTACTGGTACTAGTTATCAATTTACTAATTATATCACAAATATTATATTTTTTGTGGTTATAAGCCCACCATGCTTAGTAGCATAATAAAGCTTAATTAGAGAGTTTTGACCACCATCTGAACTTAGTCAGCATCGAACCTTGGCATTCCTCTAACTTCCAGTTTACAAAGATTACTAATCTCAACCACACCGTCCTTATATCAGACACAGCACATATCCATTCATTTCCTACCTCGGATCGTAGTCACTAATCAGGTTTTTTTTTTTTTTTTTTGAAGGCAAGTTTTTTATATTTTTAAGGACAATGGAACTTCAATCACGAAACTATAATATTTAAGATACAAGGTTCGATTAAATAACGTTTCCTACTAGGAAACTTCTTTTATTGGAAGCTTGAAAATGGAAATATTACAATGGAAAGATTGAATAGGGACTTAAGCTACTAAGATCATTAGAGATACTCGCTCATAGAAAAATAGATAATCCTGACTTCTCTTTTGCTTAGGTATGCGCAAATGATCGTGTCCCTTCTCAGCACTTTGCTTCTCCTTTCATAGAGGAGTTGGACTACATAGGATGCCCTAAAAGATATAGTACACACTGATATTTTCACGTGACTATAGCTACCCTTACATGGTTATAGTAGACTATGTAATTTCACTGACTTGATGCTTGACAAAATATAATAATGGTGCGATAACTTTTCAGAGCACTTGGTAAGACCAGTCATCCATATTAAGATTCCGTATGCCTTCACCTCCATTTATGTCTTCTAATCTATCCTTGTCTAGATAATCATCAAAATTTTCATTAAGTTGAAGATGTTCTCAATCTCATTTTTCAAATAATTCATGATGATATTTCTTTCCTTTTTCTCATAAGAATTTTCCAGCTCCAACATCAAAGAAATAATCAAGGACATCTTTTGAAATAGTACCTTCTATCTTCATGTGTTTGCTAAAATCATTTTGATAAATAAAAGTAGTGTTCCCTTGATGCATTAATGTTTTTCCTTATTCATTCAATGCCCACATTTGATGATAAATGTTATAGAATTCGATGGCTCTTGGAAAAGCAAAATCACTAACTACTTTTTATCGTTCTGGAAACAATTCTTGTCATTAATCATTGGGATTATCTAAATCAACTAATTGAACAAGATATATTACCCTGGTTTGACCTTTCCATTTTCGTATTAAATTACTACGAATATACCTCGACATACATACTTCTATTCTATGAATTTTTGTTGGACCATCAGGAGATTTGAGAATCCATTCGATCCTTTTAAACGTGCATTGTTGAAATTTAGTTAGCCTTGAGAAGAATGGGTACTTTGGATCTAGAATTTCCCTGAGGTAAGCTATCATTCCATGTTCCCATGCTTTCATGATAGGTCATCTAGAGAGATTGAATTTTTTAGGAATCTAACAAGACCAACTTTAAAGCTATTAGAAAAGAAGATTGTAGTATTCTATGACTCCCAAATATGATAAGAATAATTATGATAGTAGTCAGTGCAGGTTACATATCAGTAGTTAAACTGTTTTCTTGAACATGGGAGCTTATTTTTTCTTGAATATCATTTGGACACCTTAGCTAGTTCAGTTGTAGCTCTAATAGGTTGAATCTTTATACTGTTAGATAGGCAGAAGACAATAAACCAAAGCGTGATCTACTTTTTGTATGGAATTTTAAAATATTGATGAGAACTTTACTACAAGGAGAAGTCCGTTCTAGCAGTAGTGACATCTCATTTGGGATTTCATCCTATTTGGTAGGAGTCATGCTCTAATGATCACCATTGGCAAGATCACGAATTAAGCTATCTCACAAAAAAATTTTGATTCTTGTATATGTTCAATAGGGAGCTAGAAAAACCAAAAACAAAAATAGTTGAGCCATAATTGCCAACACAGGAGTCATCCTTGTGCTTGCATATTTGATAAATTATTTTTCACAAAGCCAAGTGTCCCTTTGCAAATCAGTTCGAACAAAGAAAGGTTTTGGGGCTAAAAAAATTAAAAAATTTTCAATTCCCCTTATAACTACTAATATTTTTTTCCATCGTGGGATAGTTGCACTCTTCTTTACTAAAAGTTCTACTGCAATATTTGTATAGTTTTTCTCTTTCTTAGATTTTAAGTGCTCTACTCCAGTGCTCATTACTAGCATCTTTATCAAGAATTAAATCATTTCCTTCATTAGGAAAATCAAGAATAGGAAATTTTTACATATTTTGTTGAAGTTTTAACAATATTTGAATCAGTAGAGGTCCATATCCAACTTACTTCCTTCTTGAGTTTCTGCTACAATATTTTCTTAATTCAACTAGATCTTTTATGAGATCTATCTTGTACATAAGACCTGTAAGAAATCTTTCTAATTGCCTCCTATCTTCAATCTTTTCATGAAATTTTCTATTTTTTCTAGAATGTGCTTTTATAGGATAATTTGTCTACCTTTTATTTTTAGGTCTAAAAACGTGATTTCTTGCCTAGCTTAAATGCACTAGTCTTACCAAGAATAATACCATCATCAATGCATCATTAGATAATAGGCAGGACATCATCTTTGTGATGTTCTATGGTCTTAGAAAAGATAAGGATATTGTCAATGTAAATTAGATAATAGTAACTAAGATCTTTTAAGATATTATTCATTCTTCTTTGGAATATTTCAGGTGCATTTTTAGGACCAAATGGCATTATGATCCACTCATAATGTCCTTGAGGGGTACTAAAAGTAGTTAAAGGAATGCTTTCTTCATCAATTTTTGTTTGCCAATATCCGCTTTTGCAATCCATTTCGAGAACCAAGAGACTCCTTGAATTCTATTGAAAAGAACAATTTTGTTCAGAATATAATAATAATCAAAGATAGTATTACCATTAAACTTTTTGTAGTTAATGGTTTCTCTTCACTGTGATTTCTTACCTTAAAAGTAGGACTGGTGCGAGAACTCTTACTATTCCTAATTAATCATTTATCCAAAACTTCTTTGATCTGCTTATCTGGTGTGTATATGCAATTTGTTTAACTCGGATAATAGTAAAGGCTTTGCAAAGTAATATTTGCAAATGTCTTATCATTGTTCTAAAATTTAAGAGGATTATTAGAGTAGAGTTTTTTGCATAATTGCTCTTGTTGTTCAACAATCTACTCTTTAATATATAACTCAAGTAGTGAGATTGTCAGTGCTATTTCGCATTGTACAGGGATTATCATCTCATCACACTGGCTGTATGTAAACTCAATTTTTTGATGAGTGTAAGCCTTATTTAATTTATCAACAGGAATTGAGTGACCATTAATTATGAATATTATTTGGTTTATGGTTAGTGTGCATGGAAAATATAGCCTTTAAAAATGATTTTCAATAATCATATCATAAGAGGGTTAATGAGTAACCCATAAAACTGGTATAATACATTGGACTCCTCCTATTTCTATAGATGATCCTTCTATAGCTTCATTGTGGTTCATTGTGCTGTTATCAACTATCCTTACTTGTAAAAGATTCTTTGCTTTTTTTCGTATAGATTTTGGGATAAAGATCTTTTTTCATAACAGACAGAATAACCATTATCAATGTAAGCACATAATTCATGTTTATTATATCCCTCTAAATATACATTTATTGAGATATAGATACTATTAAAATTTGTATTTGTGACTTCATAGCATATCTCCATAGTTATATTTTTGACTGATTGATCTTCATAGATTAGCTCACTAATAGTTCTTGTTTTATACCTAATACTTTTCTATCTAGGCTTATACACCAGTGTAGACTGTCTTGTAGTTTCAAACTTCATTCTACTCATTTCACTAATCATGCTAACTGTGTCATCTTCTTTGAGCTCTTCTTTAGTAATTGAAGATCCTTCCCCCCATTCTAATCTTGCGCGCATACTTCTTAGTAATTGAGGTTTATTAGTAATTTTATCGTCGTCATCAATTTTTATAACATTTTTTTGTTAATCTCTGGATCTATGGTATTCTCTAATTTGTAGATTATTTTCCAAAATATCCTTAGTGGGTATCGTCTTCTTTTCATGTCCACCCCAATCGTTTTTATCTTAAGGGACATGAACTTTTTGACAAATTCATCTTTTAGACTTACATAATATTCTGGTCGACAATTGAATCTTACTGGTCCGTTTTATGAATTGGTCTTAATCCTCATGAAAATTTGATTATTAAATTTGGTGTGCCTGATATCACTAAGCACAGCAGAAAGATTAATATATTTGCCATAATACTGCAATGGAGTGATTTTGACTTGGACACTTCCAACATAGATATACCTATACTTTCTATCTTTGCTATGTTTAAGGATATTTTTTCAATTAATAAGATTAACTTCTCCTACATTATACTCACAGTCTATGATTTCTAGATTTCCTTCCATCATTTTACATACACACTTACTCTTTAATTGAAGGATGAATTTTTTATGGATCATGTCTTTCTGAATTATAGGAATGATCCAATCTTCTTTGACATCTTCATTCTTATTATCTATAATAAATTCTTCTCCTTGAATACTACCAAGACTAATTGAGCTTTCCATCATATGACTAGTTTCTTCATAATCATTTTCTTCATATTCATCTTCTAGTGTAATCTCAACAATTCTCTTGTTGTTTTTCAGGGCTAGATCTATTGCTTCTTTGTCACTAAGATCAAAATAATCTAGACCACACAAAGTTTCAATAAGCTTGTAATTCTTCTTATTTTTACATTCATTTGCATAATGACCCACTTTTTCGCATGTCCAACATTTACAACTATTTTTCCTTGGATAATAATAAGCAGCTTTTTTAAGAAGTTTTTTTTTTTAAGGACTTGGTTTGTTGTAATACTTTCTTCTATATTTCTTTCCACCTTGCTTGTTAAAATTCTTTTTCTTATAAAATTTTTTTTTTCCCTCTTCTCATTTTCTTTTCCCCATTGGTGAGAATTGTCCCAATAGGCTAGAAATTGTTTCTTTATTTTCTTTTATTTTTTGGAGATTAAGACATTGATCGTTGAATATTTTCTTAAATAAGATATTCTTGTACCAAGGGTATCAATGATACCTGCCTTTTCAAGACATGCAATGTACTTGTTATTTTTTATAGAATTGATTGGATATGATAATTGGTCATAAATATGCCAAGATTGGTTTCATTATGCCCAATTTTGTAATAATATTGACTAAATTTAGCAATATAATTCTCTAGATATCTCATATTCGATAGCTCGATGTTATCAATCTTTCTTTGCTATTCTCTAGATTTTTCTTCAGAATCAAGTTTAACTCCGGTAAATTCAGTCTCGATTTCCTTACATAATATTTGAATATAGCAGCTGGTGTTTTCATCATTCTTAATATATTTTTACCTTTCTCATCTAATGTGTCATACCAATAAGTTATAGTGCCAGAAAAATTATGCTCAATATAGTTTGAGAAATTTCCAACTATCTATGTAGTATTCAAGTTTATGACACTATTCATGCCTCATTTCTAATACTCAAATATTTCTTCTCTATTACGTACTCATCATTGTTTAGGATGTATCATGTTTGGCTAATTAGGATAATGTCAATTTCTTCAAAGGATGCAGTTTTTCTTGGGATGAACCCAAAGGAAAAATTGGTCGTAGGTCCTGCCAGAACGTATTTAGATCTCATGAAATTGGTATTTTTTTTTTCTAGGTGATTCACCAAACTCTTCAGGTTTCGGGATTGCATTATTAACTAGATTGGACTTGATTTCATCTACTTTGAGTTCTTCTCCAATCTCGTTGATTTCATTGTTAAATACCATTTGACCATATTCTTCTATCTAGTTTCCTCCTAATTTCTTCTAAAGCGACAACATCCAGGACTTCTAGTTTAATCAAGTTCATCAGTTGATATATTTCTTCTTTTAACTAGACATTATTTGTCTCTTTATTGCCATCAGATAACGCATCTTGTGTTTCAGCTATTGCGTACATGATTTTATTTAATTCTTCTATGTTTTGCTCTTTATCAAATATATTCTATAATTCCTCTAGATTATACTGCTTACATTCCATCTTCTTGCTTTTTCAGTTGATTTTTCGGTTGATTTTCCTCTCATTTCTTTTAGATTTTTATATCATACAAAGGAAATGGATTTTTGTTTCTTGGGATTCGAAAAGGATATTCATGCTGAAATAGAGTGCTATACTTAAGTTAGATTTTCCACTATGTCTAATTTCATTGATCAAAGAAAGGTGGACTAAAGATAATTGCTTCTTTATCTGCTTAACTTTAGTCTTAATTTTTGGTAATTTGACTTTTAATTCTAAAACTATATTTAGTGTTGCAGTTTAGTTGCGGCACTATTGAAGCGGTTCCTTCTAGTCAGTGAGCAATATGTGAATAATTAGGAGTAGGGCAAGTAGGTGATAATTCAAGCATTAAACATAGTTAATTAGCCTAATAAACTATTAATTAACTTAATTATCTTAATTATTTTTGGTTACTTGGCTTTGATACCAATTGAAAGAGGACCTTAAGTAGTACTTATGAGAGATATTACACATGGACAAAATTAAAATTTTCGAAATTAAGTTTTTAAGGGTTAAGGTTAAAAATGTAAATTTCAAAGTTTAGGGGGACAAGAAAATACAGAGGGTACCTAAAAGTTAGTCATTGAACTTTGAGGTACTAAAATATTCATGTTAAAAACTCAAACCTAGAATTATTAATGTTGCATACGTTTTGGGGTATCTAAGGATTAACTTCCCCAATCATGCATGCAATATATCAAATTAATGCTCTTATCATGCTCTACATGGATCCAAAATATCACCAAAAACTGTCAAGAATTGCTCATGAAATAATAGCATGAAGTTTTGAGTATAGTCGCGATAAATATGAAAACAAACATAATTCTTTTGGCAAGAATTCCTAGAAACCATGCAAGTAATCCAACCACAAAAGAAGCCAACAAGCTTTGATACCAATGAAGAAAAGAGCAACATGGACTAAGCACATAAAATTACCTTAATCCTATGGGGAGGACGATGGAACCTAGCTTTGAATCACTAGTCAGGGCAGGATCCCACTAAACGAAAAATCTCTGCAATTTCATAGCCTGAGCGCCCTAGAGATTGTGCAGAGACTTTTCACATCCATTTTTGTATCTCTACCTCTTAGAATATACCCTTATTTATAATAAGGTGGCCTGTTATTGATCCTAGTGTTCCTTGGTGAAAATCACTAATATGTCCTTATAGCATTTTAACATTTTATGTGACTCAAGGCAGCATACCTTATTGGTGTATTAATAACCTAAGTCGAACATATTTTTTAGTGAAAACATAGTTGATGAGTCTAAATATAATTGCATGAAAAAAATTTTGAGAAAATTACCTTTATAAAATAAAATTTTCATAAAGAAAAAGCTTTAAGAAAAAATAAAATAAAAATTTTGCAGTATGGTTTTTTAGCATTTTTCTTTCCCCACTTGCATTAATCCGGCGTGTGAGCCACTCTCGTATTATCAAAATTTTAAGTGATTTGCATGGTTAAAACTTATAATGTTGAGGTTTTACATGACCGTTTTTCAATGTTAAGGATTTGTATCGTTTAAAGACCGTAATGTCAAAGGTTTTTGACCTTTATTTGTTAAACTATCTCAGTCTAATTTATTGATAGCCACTATTTAACATGTGATGAAGTTTCTCACAAAGAATGCTCCAAACTACTCATGTCATGAAAGTGAAAAATGTGGAATATAAAATATAAAAGTCTTACATTGAGATACACAAAATTAAGAAATTAGTGTATAATGCTCTAAATGTTTTAAAAATACAGGGCCGCTAGAATCTAGATATATAAGGATGTTACAATTTATATATTGTGGAAAATCATCTTATTACCAACAATTTTTCGTAATATAAGATTGTATATGTAATTTTTATTTTGTTGACAGAGTTAATATAAACTTTCAGCCCCAGGGTGACTACAATAATTTACATTTGTTGAGGTAGTGAATAAATTCTAAAATTTTAAAATTAATATTTAATTATAACCTTTGATAATATATTAACTGTAAATCATATTGTGTATAAGTTTTGGATCAATTCTAGACAGTTGTACCTTGCAACTTGACTTTTTATCATTACGTGAGCTTCAGAGTATATTCCGTCCTTATGAGTGTCACCTTTTATAATGGATTCCACCATTGCCTTATTAAATTTATGGAAAAATTGACATCTAATATTTTTATTTAGCATTTCTATATTACGGTGAGGTCACGTGGCTTCTGTGACATCCAATTTGTTCTAGGCCATTTTGCATTAATTTATTTCATACATGGCATGGTTAATCGATTTAGGTGAGAAGCAAATCCTAGAAACAAATCAAGTAATCTCATAATTTAGTGGTCATGCATACTCTTCCGTAAGAAAGCTATCCGTTCCATAGTTGGAATTTCCTAAATTCTACGACCTTTAGAAACTAGCCTATAATTTACATTCCCATCTCCAAAAGAATGCAAGAAAATGTGAAATAATTTAATTATACCTTAAGATATACGCATAAAATCTATAGATGATGTAAAGACTTTAACCTATGTTTTTACAACTATGTAAAAATCTTTATTTACAATGGAATAACTTATTTCTAAGTCAATGTCCATACCTTTTTCTTTAATAGTTTTCTTGTACATCTTTATATATATATATATATATATATATATATATATATATATATATATATATATATATATATATATATATATATATATATATATATATATATATATATATATATATATATATATATATATATATATATATATATATTATATATATATATATATATATGTATACATATGTATATATATACATATATCTATATATATGTATATATATGTCCCTATATATATATATATATATATATATATATATATATATATATATATATATATATATATATATATATATATATTAACGGAGTAGATTTACCAATTAGCTATTATATTAATAGATAAACATATTAGTCCTAATATGGCTAAGTGGGTTACCCTAAAAGGGTATATAGAGCTAAGGCAATTTTTCGCTGATGATAAATAGAAACACTAACAAATACCAAAAAAGATTAATGGGACTGGACAACATATTGTAAGAAAAATAGATGTTGCAGCTAAGAGCGAAAAAAGAAACTTATTTGGTATGGCGGAAAACCCTATGAGTGAATTTGCTCCTCTAACTGCACATCAAGCGCTCCTGAGCAATCGATCAGCGATACATGGCTATTTGTTCAGAAGGTGTACTAAAACGAGCAACCTTGAGGGAGTTTGATTAATTACCTAAAACTAAAGATTATCGAAGGAGTGTTTTTGAATGTTTTTATGCATCCAATAGCAAAGCAAACTAACTTTATTTATTGAGGAAGATGTTAGCGTATATGGCAATGACAGAAGAGGCCAATTTCATAGGGAGAAATCAAGAGTAATAATGGAAGCAAATGTGATGGGGTGAACAAAATGAACGCAATATTGCACCAGGTACTCGGTAAAAATAAATAACTAGTTTTGACCAAAAAAAGAACAGTCAATAAGAGTTCATGCCCATGCGCTCCTTGGCTGTGACTGTAGCCCAGCACAGCATGTGGGCAGATGATGCAAGTGCATTTGTGGTTTAGAGTTCCCTCTAACCACTTGTTTTGGATACTCATGGGAGACAAGATATATAAAGATGATAAGCCCTTTCTAAAAGTTTGATTTGGGATGCGAAAAGTAAGGCATTAAAGAACGAGTGTATCTTTCTACATTTAAAGCAACTCCAACATTCCCCCATGTAATTCAAAGGAAGTTAGAACAAAGAAATATGAAGTTATGGATGATTAAAACGAAAAATGTACATACGCCAATCCCTTTTGGACTTGAATTACTACCCAACAAAGTCTGCCTTACATCCATTTGGTGGAAAGTTTCTGTATGCGAATGGTTTTTGCCAAGATCAAACTGTGCATACTCATTTTCACTTCAAATTGAAGATCCTTGCATAATGCTGGCACATTAAAGCCCTTGTGTCAATACATAGATCCTTGCATATAGGGAGCTTTAAGCCCAAAAAATCTTATTGGGGGGAGGGGGGAGGGCATCAACTCTCACATTTGCATAGGTGAGTTCCATCAATTGCATACTATCATGCACCACCATAAAGGCTATGGACTTATTAAAAATCAGAGGTTCGTACTTAACACATTTGACGGTAAATGAAATACTAATTGTTTTATTCACAGTAATGGGGTATAGTACAAATAAAATTGAGTGGTTTTGTTATTTCATTTGTCCAATGAACTTAGACACTTGTCCAAGATGCGTATGTGCTTAAGTCTTATCCTTGTGTTGATGCCAACACTACACTTATACAAAGGCCTTTGGCGAAATATCAGCAAGGTTCCTTCCTAATTTTACATATTCAAGTGATATCACATTATCCCTTATTAAATGTCTAATGATTTTCTACCTCAAAGGAATATATTTTCCCTTTTCACCGTAGGCCTGGTTGTTAGCCACTCTTATGGCTACAAATGAGTTGCAATCATAGAAACTAATGGAGTTGACTTCTTCTATAATGGAATATCTACTAAAGGCCTTTTAGTCACTCTACATCATGACCCATCAATTCTAAAGCAATAAACTTATGTTTTATTTTTGATTTGGCAATACAAGTTTGCTTGAATGATTTCCAAGATATATTACCACAAGCTAGAGTAAACACATATCCACTAGTTGAATAATCTCTTCATCAAACACCCAATTTGAATCATAACATGCCTCCAAAAAGGTAGGAGTGGTCTTAGAATATAATCTCACAGTTAATGGTCCCTTTTAAATTTTTCAATAGTCTAATCAAGGTATTCCAAGGATCACTGTTGGGTTGTGTACTTATCTTCTCAATCTACTTACAACATAGAGTAGATTTGTGTATAATTCATGAAAAATATTACACTACCAATTATCTTAGCGTACTCACTTTGTGACATACTATCACTGCTACTCTTTTAAGTGAATACTATGATCCTAAATGGTACTTACCGAAGTATAGTCAAGTTGACCAAACATTATGAATTTCTTTTCGATATAATGAGATGTGTTAAAATTTATACCCTATTTGGTCCTAATTATTTTATGCCAAGAATAGCATACGCCTCACTCAAGTCTTTCATGTCAAAGCATGTACTAAGTAAAGAGGTAGTAGCATTAACAATATCTAAGTTTGTTCCAAAGATAAGTATATAATACACATATAAACAAATTATGACACAACCATGTCCATCAATTTTTAAATGCACGCATGCATCAAAATCATTGACATGAAGGATGGAGTCAAAATTTTTTTAATACAATTGCTTTGGAGCTTGTTGTAGTCCATATAAGGATTTTACACATTTGTACAACTGGATGCTCTTGTCTATTTAATGCGCAACAAGATTATGAACGGATGCAATGGCTATTAATTCACAAATTGTGGCAGCCTTAGTGCAGTAGGCATCGAAGTAATCTATACCCTTTTTTGTTGCTTTAAGACCTGAGCTACACGTCCGGCCTTGAGTGTATCTATTGTAACATCCCGAAATTTTAGTTACTGATTTTGACCAATGTGCCATTGTGCGACATATGTGCATATTTTAGGTTATTTACTTTAGACTTTTGGACTTAGATTGGGGTTTAAATTACTTTTGGGAAAAGCATGTGTTATTTAGTAATATTACTGTACCCTAGCCAATAAAAACGAAAACAACAATGAGGTGGAAGGGAAAAAAGAGAGTGTGAATTGACCCAAAAAAAGAACAAGAAATAAAAGGGGGGAATTTTATTTACATCAAAATAGGGGGTTCTATACTTTTGCCCCACCCTAATTCACACACATACCATTAGAGAGGAGGAGGCGGAGGACGAGGAAGAGGAGGAGAAGAGGGATTAGGGTTTTGCTAGCAAATGGATGCGAGTAATCTTTGTTGTCTCTAACCCAAAAATTAATTAGGTAAAGATTATTTTGATGATGTATGCTTGAATTTAACAATTAATTGAAGGTTAAAGCTATGGAGTTGATGTTTTTAGGGTTTAATAGAATAGAAACCTAAATTCATTTTTCAAAAATCCACCACTAGAATTTTCATGGTTATTTGTGATTATGATTATGTGGATAATGTGAATTTGAATGTTGTGTTATAAATTTGATCTTAAACGTACTGGGTTGTGAGCACTTTGCTCAAATATGTGGTTTAAGAGAATTCAAATGGAAAAAAGTGATTTTATTTTTGTATTTTTAGTAATTTTTCCCACTATTTAAACTTCTTGGAATTATTGGATCGGAGAAAATTTTCATAAACATGGCAGTTTGAAACAAATAACTCATGAATTTTGGATATGTATTTTATGTGTTATGAATTTTTGAATGAAACTATCCTATTTTAATGCATAACTTCGACCACTGTTTTAATTTTTGCGAACAATTGCTTGGCAAAAAATTTAGAAAATTTTACTGTAGCTTCTACATAATATCAGGTAATTTTTTGTGAATTTTTGTGAATTTTTGAGTTGTATATCATGAGTTATTTGTTTCAAACTTCCATGTCCTAATGCACTATGTTTTAATTTTCATACTAAAAGGAAAATTCTGACAATATTATGCTAAATTATACTTAATACTTGGTATTTTCTTGAAAAATTTTGTGAATATTGCATGTGTATTCTTTAAGTTATGAATTGTTAAGTTAAAATATTTTCTTTGGTGTAATTATACATTGTTCATATGCCTGAACTATAGATTGATCATGTGGGGGTGATTTTGAGCATTAAAAATAGTAAGGTGCTTTTATGGTGCTCTGGAAAGTTGTGGAAATTATTTTGGGCAATTTGTGCCTTGCTTTGATGACGTTTTTGCACAAATTGTTGATATTAGTTTCTTTGAAATATAAAGTTGTGATTATATGAACTACATGATCTCAATGGATTATGTTTCTGCGGGGAAAGAGGTTAATGTCTTGCCTAAGAATGTTACATCACATTCTAGAGCATGGAAAGAGTGGTGATTACAGGTCACCTAGTGGAAGAGTTGCTAACCAATCCCCCGAGATATGAATATCAGCCTTATGTGTTATGTTAGCCATGTCAGTCCCTAGTGAGGAAGGTTTCGATCTAAATTTATTGACTCCATAGCTTTCATATAAGTTTTCATTCTATCGCTTTTACTCCTGGGTTCGTGCTCTAGATTGCCAGATAAGGCAATGTCATAATTTAATGTAGATGCAGTAGGCAAACATTCATCCATAGAAGTTGCAACAAATCGATCAAAATTCACATAACACAGCCTACTAACGTGGTAAGTCCAATAATTGAGCCCACTATCCAAATCATGAGACCCAGAAGTGGAAGACCTTGTTGAAAAGCTTTGTGGACATGTAAATTATAAATCTTTCAAACTGACGATATGGGACAAACTCCCCTTACTTACACATTCACATGTACATATGTTTGGGGCATTACATACTCTCCCACTTACAGAATGTGATATCCTCATTGTGGGGCTTGGATCTCCTGCCTAGGCAATGTAGACTTCCAGGAGCATTAACCCACTATGTCGATGCCACCAGTCTCCAAGCGTGGCATGACACACTCCATTTGCTGGAGCAAGGGTCCCATAGAGATTGAATAGTAGGTATTACTGTGGCCCACACATTATGGAAGAGAGTTTGCTCTGATAGAAAATGTAATATATTGGCCCAAAATCACACAACACTATCCACTAACATGGGAATTCCAACCATTAGGCCACAACTCAAACCACTAAACCCAAAACTAGAAGGCCTCATTGAAATGCTTTCTAATCATGGAACTTACACTTGATATCTTTCTTTCAAATTGATGACGTGTGATAAACTTCCCTTACATACACATTCACACACATAGATGGTTAGGGCATTACAAAAGTTTTCATGAGGAAAGTATGCTCAAAAAATTTTGCATGTCTATAGTCTCTAATAACACGAAAGCCAGAGCCATTTTTTAGAATTAATCTATATGCAACACTATTATAAGCATGACTAATAAATACAGCATCAACAATTTTAGGCCTGATAAGCATCATATTTACAAGGATTATTTGAGTATGTGGGAGTCATTTTAGAGGATTACTGTGCTTAATTTTATGATTTGTACCCTTATTTCTCCTATTATGCTTGGTTTCACTTCTTTTGAGAGTTTTTACAGATTTAACTTTGTGAGCAAAGTTATATGGGTAGAATGATTATCTTTAGGCCTTGTGGATCAAAGAAAGTAGCAAAATAGGCCCAAACACACCCAACACGGACATGCCGTGGTTAGTGCCACGGTCTGAGAGGATCTAGAAGAAGCAACATAAGAAACAATTAAGAAAAAGCCGACCAGTGGGCACCACAGCCAGACCGATGTGTGGATTGATGATACATGGGTTCCTCCACAGCCCTGAGTCATCCTCCATCGAATCTACTAGTTTTCTTCATAGTTGCTCATTTTCTAAGTGACTGTAATGTTTGACAGCCTTCATTTCCACGATAAAAGCCTGCTTCCTACCTCGTTCTTCAGCTATCTATTTTCACAAGCATAATCCATCATCTAGATTAGGTATAAGATTTAAATTGGAGTAAGAGACAGTGAATTAAAGTGGAGATCTTGTAAGGATTCCATGCCAGGTTTGCAATCGATAGATTCAAGAGCGTTCTTTGGCCATGCATTTCTCTTCTGTTCTTTTCTCTTCTCTTTCCTTCCCTCATTTTAGTATTTAAGTTTTGTAATTTGGATTAGCATTTGTTGTTTTGATCTCAAATTTATACAAAAACTTGTTAATTTTCCTAATCTTATGGTGCTCCCCTTGGTATTTTAGAATCTATTAGCATATTTTATCAAATCCTATAAGTTCATTAACTTGTGATTATCTTGCATATATTGGGCATTGGATGAAGTATTGAAAGGTGAAATCTAATATCAGAACCCTAAGATTTGACTTGACTTTGAGGAGTCTTGAAAAAGTCACACCAATTGAGAAACCTTGAATTTGATAATCGCATGCTCAATGAATCTAAACAAATTAAGAACCCTTAACAAATGGTAATTAATTAGATTTAGCCATTTCACTTCACCTTGAAAGAGGATTGTGATACTTCAATTGTTGGTTTTAAAACAACCAATGGAGGAGGAAGGGCTAGATTGATATGAGAGATTACTAGTTTTGCTTAATGCCTTGATAATTTATCCATTACATTAGGTAGTGGATTAATTTAATTTTAATCTCAAATTTTGATCCATTTAGCCTATCTTGAGAGAATAAATCTTGGTAGATAGACCTACTTCTTATGGGAGATGACCTTGATTTGCTACAATCCCACCGTGCACTTGCAGCCTTGCCAAATTTTTAGCCCTATTGCCAGGGAATAGTGCTAAATATCTGGTTTTTCTTGATAGGCTTGACAAAGCATTTTGTTTTTCTTTAAAAAGAAAACCAAAAAAGAATTACAAATTTAAAATATTAAAGAAAATTGAAAAAAAAAAAAACAATGGCAATTTTTCATTTCCCCTAATTCGGGCAAGAATTATTTGTGGAGGTATTTTAAGTGTTTGCATGCTTTCTTGCTCAATGTGGTTACTGTCTGGGTTAACAGAAAATTTTGGACATTGCTAATAAAGGTGTTAATAGTGAAACTTGTGCTCTTTAGAATATTGGGGTTTTCTTGGTAAAAGTATTGATGAGGTATGGTATTTGCTTGAGTGGATTGCTCCAGGTTCATTTGAACTTGCGAAGGCTAGTTATATTCCTGAATATTTATTCCTTGATCCTTATGCATTCTATGCCAGATCTTATTAGGCACATTTTTGGTGTGACTTGTGTAATTCTTTTGACCATGCTATAAGTTCGTGCCCTTATTTTGCATGTTATACACAACCTGACATTACATCTCTCGTGGATAATACTGATGTTTTTCTAAGTTTGCCTGATTCATCATTCCCTTTAGCTCAGTGCACGGGGCTCTAGGAAGGTGAGCCTTTTAGGGTAGTTTCGAGATTTAGTGTTGCTGATCCATGTTTTGAGTTGAAAGATACTTAAGATGCAGTTCATGATCTAGTTGAGACTCCTTTGAAGGGGTCACATAATGTGTTTGTACATGAGGACCTTCCTAGCCTTAGTTGTGATATTATTCTACTAAATCCCCTTAACTATTCTCATGCTTCCTCTCTTTGTTCACTACCTTCTCCTTCCCCCGAGTATTGTCATGATGTGTCCATTAATAACCCTATGATTTGTGATGCTAATGTTGATTGGCTATGACGACAACAAGTTTAATATACTTGGTGAGAATATTAATGATTATGTGTTCCTAGGTTACATTAGTGGGTATAATGCCTCTCTTGACCCATATTACATGTGCCTAGTGGATGAACCTAAAAAAATCATGTGGAGCACTTTCTTTGATTTATCTTTTGCTTTTTCTATGGCATTTGCTTTATTAATGAAAGCACTAACTTTCTTTGCTATGATTATCTTGATGCTCTTTCACAACCATGCACATGAGCTCTATGCTGAGGAGTTTGACAAGCTCTTGTATGTTTTGACAATGTTTGATTTGATGAGCCATGTCTTGAAGTTATGATGGACTAGCTGATGCTCCACGTGCCCCATTTATTAGGAGGTCTTAGCTTAGGTGCACCCAGCATCTAACGTAGTGAGATTGTTCTCTTTTGTCTTCCTCTTCATTTTCCTACTTTCTTTCCTTTGAATAAGGCTTTGTCTATGCATGAGGGAAGGATGGTTTTATATTTTCCATTTTGGTTTTTAGTTTGCATACTTGTTAGAGCATATAGTTTTAGTTTTCCTTTTGTTTGCACTAGCATATTGCATTTAGTTGTATTTTAGGTTTGCATATGGGGATGGTGAGGATTGGTTTGAGATGACCTCTAATGGTGATTCTTTAGGCAAAATAGCTTTTATGAACATGAATGACTTTTCATGTGGAATACCTTTTGGTGCTAAAATTTATGAAGGCCTTGTAAGTATTTCATGCTTTGACCCCTTGTCTTGATTGAGAACTTTGTTATCCTTTGGAATCATTGGCACCAATGTTGGTACATGAGAATCATTATATAGGTTAATTGAGACTTCAGTAGTATCTCATGAAACTTTGAGCCTTCCTTAAACTATTAATCATATTCAGTCTCATGTTTTTTCCATGTGTCTGACCCTTCAGTTGCATCTTGAGAACTTACCTAGATTCTTATTCAAAACCACATTAATATGTGCTTATTTGATGATGTAATATAGGCATGTCTTTGTTTTTGTTCACTTTAGCCACATGGCGAAGCAGTTTACCCATGTGTTACATGATTATCTCCTTTGCTAGCCTCTTTGAGCTCATGTTCGTTTTTGTTCTGAACCCTTCATATGCACCCTTGGTGATACACAAATTTCTACTTTTAAGTCAAATCTGTGAAGCATCACTTCAAGTTTGTAGTGGGAAGTTTAGAGGGTAATTGAGTTTAAGGTTGTTTGTTTGGCGCGTTGGTTTGTTAAGGGATTGATGACATTGAGCATTCCCCTCTTATTTTGGTTATGCATATATGTATTAGGTTGTGAGTTGGCAATTAGCGGTCCTGTGCCTTTCAATAGTTGAAATTCTCACTTCATTTTTCAAAAAAAAAAAAGAAAAAAAGAGAAAAATCATGTTACAAAACGGAAAAAAAAAAAGAGGAGAAAAAGAAAATAAAATGAATAAGTGATTGGCATTGGATATGTACATAGCTTGTGTTCCTTCTTTGTCAACTCATTTCCTACATAACTTATGGGGGATGATCATTATATTATTGGGGTTTCAAATGTTGGTGAACTTTATAGTTACTAGGTACTGTGTTGGATACTCCATAGTCACTTGGCTAAATAGCTCCATACTGCCCAAATTCATTAGTCTATTTAACCTTTTAACCCGCACTATCACCCGTGTAAAGCCTTCTTAATTGTCATATGTACATTTTATTCTTAGAGGTGGAGAATTTGAGAGTCTTGACAAGCACATGATAGATTACATTTTTAGAATGAGTCTTAAGTCAACCTAAGCTATATTTCAAACACATGAATGGGAGTGCTCCACATTTTCCCATGATGAGGTTCTATCGATCAATTTAGCTCTAATAAATTGCATGTACTTGTATGATATGCTTTATGGTTCTTTGGGGGTGATCAAGTTTAGTCGCGGGCTTGTGGTCATATATTTATTTGCAAACATTCACCTTCTCTTGATTTTAAAATGTCTTGTGCACTATTTAGGGTTGCTATTGATTGCATTCTAGCTAGTGATATGATATGAGTTATAGCATAAGGAGGTTTTTGTGTTTTTGAATCCTCGATCCATCTTCCCTTATTAGTTTTATCCAATTTTTACTTGCGAACAAGCAAAGGTTTAAGCAAGGGGGAGTGATGAACATCATATTTGCATGGATTATTTTAGTGTTTGGGAGTCATTTTAGGGGATTACTATGCTTAATTGAATTATTTATGCCATTATTTCTACTACTGGATTTAGTTTCACATGTTTTGATAGCTTGTATAGATTTTAACTTTATGAGCCAATTTATGTGAGTAGAGTAATGATCTTTAGGCCTTGTGGTTCAAAGAAGATAACAAAAGAGGTCCAATGACACCCAACACAGACATACCATGGTCAATGCCACAATCCACGAGGTTCCAGGGAGAAGCAGCAAGAGAAATAATTTTAAAAAAGCCGATCAAGTGGGAAACCACAGTCTGTGGGTGCCTACATGGTGAGGTTGTGGTGAACCATTTTCCCTCAAATCAGTTAGTTGTCTTCACAGCTGGTCGTTCTCCAATCAACAGTAACGTTTAATAACCTTCATTTCCATGACAAAAGCCTACTTCCTGCCTAATTCTTCATCTATCCATTTCCACCACCATAATCCATCATCTAGATTAGGTTTTAGATTTAGATCAGACTAGGAGATAGCGAATTGAAGTAGAGATCTTGCAAATATTCCATTTTGGTTTGCAGTCGACAGATTCAAGCACGTTCTTTGACTGAACATTTCTCTTCTCTTCCCTTCTTTTCTCTTCCCTCATTTTAGGATCTATGTTCTGTAATTTGATTAGGTTTTGTTGTTTTGATTTTGGATTTACACAAATACTTGTTAATTTTCTTAATCTTTTGTTGATCTCCTTGGTAATTTAGAATCTATTAACTTGTTTTATCAAATCCTAGAAGTGTATTGACTTGTGAGAAACTTGATCACTTTCTTACATATACTGGCTATTGTATGAAGTATTGCATGGTGAAATATGATATTGAAACCCTAGGATTTGACTTCATTGAGTATAGTCTTGAGAAA